>OX451740.1:256453945-257053945 GCA_948472305.1 Vicia faba
TGTTGTTGAGATTTATTACTCCAATGAATGATAGCCTTGTTATTATGGAAGGTAGTTCATTGTTGAGATTTGTTACTCTAATGAATGGTAGCCTTGTCATTATGGGGGGTAGTTTATTGTTGAGATTTTTTACTCCAATGAATGGTAGACTTGTCATTATGAAAGGTAGTTTGTTGTTGAGATTGGTTACTCCAATGAGTGGTATCCTTGTCATTACAAAAGGTAGTTTGTCATTGAGATTTGTTACTCCAATGAATGGTAGCCTTGTCATTATGGAAGGTAGTTCGTTGTTAATATTTGTTACTCTGATGAATGGTAGCCTTGCCATTATGGAAGGTAGTTCGTCATTGAAATTTTCATTACTCTGAAGAATTTCATTTATTTCTAGTCGTGAGTACTGACTGCTTACCGTGATATTGGTATTTACTGGTTTTATCTTACCACTTCTTTCCTCGGTGGGTCGACGTTACTTTTTTGCTATCTCCCCAGTGAGTGGATAGTTCGAGTCATTTGTGGATCACTTTCATCATTTACCTTCTCTACTCAATCTTTGAGTTAATGACCCTTTATCTCCTCTTTGGGCTTTACCCCAATAGAGTTGAGTCTCTTATTCACTAGTGATTTATTTTCCTGGTCGGGTTTTTCTTTTGAACCCTATTTTTATTTACTTCATCCCCAGTGGGGTCTTGCGTCCTTTTTAGATTTGTTCATTTTGCACTCGTAACCATAAGCATTGCATGGCATCTTAGGGCCAAAAATAGGGCTTGTTTTATATTTAAGTATCTTCAATCGCGTCGACATGAAGATTTTAACCTTCGTATCTCTGGATAGAAGACACTTAAATAAGGGCAGTTATTGTACCCTAATTTTTGCCCCTAAGATCCCTCTATCATATCATATCAACACAATCATAACAAGATCACACTAGAGTTTGGATCATCTCCTTATCTTTAGCTTTGCTCATGGGGAATCACCAAACACCTTGACTTGTATTTTTTGATCATCTATGTTTTGTATTGATTAAATTTTAACTAATAAATACAATGAATGTTTTCCCTAATTGTTGACATCATAGGTGAAAGCACAACACATTCCCCCAGGTTGATCTATAGGTTCATGAGTTGATTTCCATGCCTTCTTCAACAAAGCTTCATTGATATTCAAGATTCATCATTGAAGATACTTTGAATTAATATCATGACAAAGTCTATTATGATTCATCATGCCTCAAGTTGGCACATATAGTTCAAAGATTTAAGGGTTGATTGAAGAAGTTTGACCTAATTGGATAAGTCCTTGATTTCTTGATCACAAGTGCATATCTCCCTCAATTCTCAATATTTTGAAGTGGTTATGGTTGCTATGGTTTCTCATTATCATCCTCGATAACTTCTATCTACATGACAAGAGTATTTGTACAAGAAAGTTTGTCAAAACTGAAAGGGGTTTCCAAGGCACTTTGGTGCTCTAGGAGCTAGGGTTTTGAACTTCTAAGGGCTATATCTTACTCATCTTTTGGTATCTTTGAGTTATTACAAAAACATGCTTCTCTTAGAAGGGTTATCAACCAATAACTTCAAAATTTTCAAGAAAAATTTGTGTGGAAGATACCTAATATGAAGAAATATTACAAGTCCTCCAGATAAATCATAAAATTCCCTTATGTGACTTCAAAGGACCATAACTTGGTCAATTTTTATCTCTTTGAGCCCATTCTTTTTCCATAGTGATCTTGAAGATGTTAAATTCAACCTTCTTATTATATGCTAAGCTTGAAAATGGATGGAAGATTCCCTAAGGATGCAAAAGATTATAGGTCATCTTATGAAATTTCACCAACTTCAACAAGTCATAACTTTCTCATTTTTTGGATATTTTAAATGGTTCAAGTCTAAAAATGCCATTCAAGAGATCTACTTCATGCCATCTTTTTTAGTCAAGAGCAATTTTCAAATGGAAGTCCATGTTTGGATGGAAGACATTATAGGTCACTTTTGAAGAAAAATTCGGAAATTTTCTAAGTACAAAAGTCAACCTCTTTTTCTCAACTTTGACTTATCACAATTTTCAGCTCAAGCATCCATTTGATTCCATTATTTGCACATTATAAATCTTATGATCTCATCTTTATAAAGCTTCAAGAATCATGTTGTAATACGGTGGGAGAATTGACTTGGGTGTTTTGCGTTTTGTCGCAATTGTTGCGGATAGCAAGAGTCGCCATCGACTTTTCTTTTATCCAATAAAGGAAAGGGTGAAAAGAACAGGAAAGACCGTTTGATAATTTTCTTGAGTTCGGGGGGTAGGTTATGAAATGGG
Source organism: Vicia faba (assembly GCA_948472305.1). Taxonomy (NCBI): domain Eukaryota; kingdom Viridiplantae; phylum Streptophyta; class Magnoliopsida; order Fabales; family Fabaceae; genus Vicia; species Vicia faba. Next base: position 256,456,265 of record OX451740.1, read on the forward strand.
AAGGTGTTAGCACCCTATTCATCTGTAGTTATCTACGGGCTCTTAGTTGCTAGCTCACTTTGAAATGCTTTATTTGAAATGTGTTTGTGATTGGTTTTGAAATTTTTTTTAAAAAGTGCCTTCGTTTAGGCGAACTTTGCAATTATTATCGTCTCTATAAGAATGCATACAAATTGTTGACTTTTGAAAATATTTCATGGAAAAGAGTTAGTGTGTTTGAGAGATGTTTTGAAATGTTTGTGAGCAAGCAACTACGAGCGTTCTACCTACTCAAAAAGTCTTAGTTCTTTTCCTCCTCCATTAGATATTGTTATCTTACCATTGATTGATAAGAAGCCATATCATTGGATATGAAGGGACAGGTGTGGGTCATCGTATAGTCATAGAAGGCAACATTGTAGGATACCTTAGCAATTTTGGTAAGGGTCTAAGATCGTTTACCGAAGGCAACATCGAAGGGTCATCATGGGACTACGATCTTGTATTCAAGGGTCATTTCTAATGTATCCCACGTTCGAGGAACATGACTATTTATTCTTAGGCAACAAGTGTGGGTTACCCGAGAGGTGCGTGTGTGAATTGTGTTTTGATTGCATGCATTTTGTCTTGAGATTAGGGTTCTCTAAGATTGATTTTATTTTTCCATACACACCCTAATTACTAACAATTATATTAAAAGCGATAAATTGTGGAAATTAAAGTCCTACGCTATTACATCATTTAGAGGATAGGGATACAAATTATAAATGGGGATGAAAGAAATTAAAACCTAATTACTATTACAACTAAATTGAATAAAAATAAATAGCAAAAAAGTCTTAAAAATCAAGATTTTTGGTGTTTAGGCTGACACGGGCCGTGTCCTGTGACACAGGCACCCATGTCAGGACCCTGTCCTACCATGCATGGCTTTTTTATCCCAGCTTAGCTAACACGGACCATGTCCCATCACACGGGCACCCGTGTCAGAACCTTGTTCTGCCATTTTGCTAAGTTTTAATCCCAGTAAGAGGGACACGGGCACCCGTGTCAGAACCCTGTATTGCCATTTTTCCTGTTTTCTGCCTGACAAGCCCCGTGTCAGGTGACACGACCGACCGTGTCAGACTTCCAGAAGCATTTTTTTTGTAGTTTTGAGTGTTTGCAACTCTTCTACTTTGATTTGTCCTATTTTATTCTTTTGAAAAACGAAAGTAAAATGATGTATGAACAAGGATATCACAGTTTGAGAAAACTTACCTCTTGAAGTGAAAACTCAAAATTTGTATGGATGTTTCCAGGTGAAATGTGATGATTGATTGAGCTTCCTTAGACCTCCCTGAAGTTGTTCCGATCTGTACTTTATGCTGAAAGTGTTTGAATCTCTCCAACCAAGTCAAACTTGCAAGACAATGTTTTTGAGTTTGGAAAGTGGAGATAATGATGTTATAGAATTTGTTCTTGTGTTTGAACAACTTCTATATGATGTATTTGAATTATTTGGATGGTTTATTTAAGGAAAAATTGCAAGGTATGAGATTCAAAGATTTGGACTTCAAAGCTCAAAGATGGAGGTTTTATGAGTAGTTCTGGTTTTTTGTGACTGAAGAGATTTTTAGTGCAAGTTTATCTTTCTCTTTTTTCTGCCCTCCTTTATCTTGCAAATGCTCCCTCTATTCATAGATAAGAGGTTTGGGAACAAGGGTTGATTAGGTTTGCAAGACAATATGTTATGGTTTGGTTGGGATGCAAATATCAAAACTATGTCAATTCTTCCATGGTCCCAAGATAAAGTACCAAAGTTGCTGGTATAGAGGGGCTACTTTCCATGATTTATGGTGGAGTAAAATCAGAAGTATACAAGGTATAGGCTCAAGACAAACTTTGCACCAAAAGGCTTGCTTTTCAAGAATAACAATGGTGCCTTTATGCCATAAATAGAAAGATCTTTTGGACAATAGTTTAAACACTTGGTTAATAGCTCAATAGTAGGTGTAAGCATTAAATTATGGTGATACTTGCAAGTAAGAAGGCCCGCCACATAGGATTATGCAGCATAGCATAAGGATTTTGTTATGTGTTCTTCAACAAAAGGACTTGCAATTCAAGGATGGATGCCCAACTTCATACCCTTGAATCTCCTAGCTCAAGTATGATACATTTATGCTCTTGGATGTTTTGGAAAGCTTGAAACATCCTCTATATCTTTCATGTTGGCCATTTTGACAAAATCATCTTGGAACTATGTGAAAAAATGCCAAGAAGTTGGGATAAAATCATGACCAAAATCAGTTAAAAATTTCTCTAAGTGTTAGATGAAAATGTCATGACTTCATGGGCTTATATCTTCCAATCTGAGCATTTTTTGGATATCAACCCTCTAATACAAAGTTGTAGAATTTATCAAGATCTACAACTTTCACGTTGAAAGTTTCCTTTGAATCATTTTGCATCATGGTGAAAAATTGGTATGAAGTTATGAAATAAACATGTATAAAACACTTAGAAAAATTTCTAAGTCTTGAAAAGTTTGACTTTTCAAATTGACTTTTGACTTTATTGACTTCTTGATGATCAAGCTTGATATTCTTGAATGTCTTGACGAATTTTGATCTTTGAAACTTAATGTTGACCAAAAAGTCAAAGTTTGACTTCTCAGTATACAGTTGACTTTCCATCAGTTGGCCAAATTTCATCTATCAATCCAGTGATCTTGAGAAATGATTTAAGCCATGGAATTGGGTCAAAATGTTATGTTTTAGTCATTGAGATTATGCTTTAAGTTGTTAGATCCTGTATTAAGTCAAAAAGTCAATGATCAGTCGTTCTTAGTCAAAACTCTAATTTGGTCTTAGTGTTTCGGAGGTGATTTTGTCTGATCAATTCTTGAGAATGCTTGAGAATTGGAGATCATTTAAGAAATGTATTGTACCCCAGAATTTTCCCTCTCACTTATTAAGGATTTTCTCACAATATCTCCTTGGGCTCAAGACTACATTAAGGTTTGATCAGCTCAAGATACCTCCTCAAGCACTGATGACCAAAATTAAGGTTTGAGTTTGCACAAGGATTTTTGAACTTTATATGACTCATATGAATTTCATGGACCATTATGGACCCCCAATATTACTCATGTCAAGTTTCAAGCCTTGGATCACACTTTTGATCAGTCAATTGAATAGTGGACCTAAAAATCAGTTGTATTGGGGAAAAAGTCAACCATGGCCAATTTACAGTCAAATCTCATAATTTTTTATCCACATCAACATTTTAAACTCATATATATCATTTTATCAAGTTTGGACCACAATCCCTCAAGAAATTTGATCAAATCTTCAAAAGAGCAAAATGGTCAAAATTAGGGTTTTGACTAGGAAAGGGCAATTTCTGATTTTTTACCCAGCAAATGGTAAATTGGTTTAAGACATGATCTAAAGAGTCCAATTGCATAATTTTGACCAATTGACATGGTTCAAAACATTTCAAATCCATTGGGTTGACAAATGAATTTTACAGTCAATTAATCAAAAGTCAACTATATATTGAAAAGTCAAACTTTGACTTTTTAGTCAAATTCAAGTGCCAAAGATCATAATTCATCAAAACATGTCACAATATGAAAATTATTCATCAAGAAATCAAAAAGTCAAGATTTCATTTTGAAAAGTCAAAATTTCTAAATTTAGAATTTTTCTAAGTGTTGGAAATTTCATGTTTTTTCATAACTTTGAGCCAAATTTTCACCATGATCCAAGATGATTCAAGAGAAACCTCCAACATAAAAGTTGAATATCTCCATGAAATCTACAACTTTGCTACATATAACTTCTTCCAGAAGTTCTTGGATCTCAAGTTATAATTTCAAGAACATAGGATCATAAAACTGAACACTTAGTGAAATTTTGTCCTAATTTGGTCAGGATTTTGACTCAACTTCATGGAACTTTTTCATATAGTTACAAGGTGAACATTCAAAAGCAATTCAAAGATGGGTTGTAGAGAACATTGCAAGCTTTCCAAAATATCCAAGAACTCCTTGAGATCATTCTTGAGTAGGGAGAATCGAAGAGATGAAGTTGGTGTTTTGTCACTTGAATTACAAGGCATTTTGTGATGAACAAGAATCCAATTTCAAATCTAGGCTGCATAATCTTGCTTTGCAGGCCTCCTAACTTGTGTATCTATCCATCATTAATGTATTACACAAACTTTTGAGCTTTAATCAAAGTGGTTTAAGCTTTATCCAATCCATATTTCCATTAATGGCACAAAGTGAACACTTCCATTTTAGAAAAGCAAGCTTTTGTGTAAAGTCAATTCTTGAGCCTCTAACTTGTTCTCTCTGATCACACTCCATCCAAAAAGTCAGAAGCAAGCTTGTTTAAAGAAAAACCACTCTATCTTAGCAAGTACACAATGCTTGGAAACTTGAAATTCTCAAAAATCACATGTTATGCATAAACTTGTGATTTTGAATTCTGATCAACAATAAGTCTTAAAACTTGTTGCTTGTAAATAGAGGCACTATTTGTGAGCTAGAGGAAGAGCTTGAGCACCCTGAAATACACAAAAACTCTCTCAAATCATAAATTTCCCAAAAACTCCATTGTTGCACAGTTTCTGACCTTGAACCTCAAACTCACATTTCCCTCATGCGTTTCTTGGCCTTTTAGTTTCTAAAGCTTCCTTTCATCAAGGGTAACTTATCCCTGTACATGTTTCACTTCTGTAACACCATTTTCCCTGTCTTCCATAACCAAAAACAGAGCATCACAGTTGGACTTCTCCAGACCATTCCATCCACCCTCAGATCAAGCCAGCCATTGCATTAGCTTCCTAGAGGTCCAAGGAAGCTAACCTGATCATCAGCACTACCTAAAACAAGCTCAAAATCCATTTCACGATTTCCAGTTTTAAGGTATTTTTCTTGAACTTTTATCTCACTACTTAGGCTTTGTTAGGCTTGCATTTGTGAAGATAAAATGTAGACATCATTGCCCTGAAGTTGTACATGTCCATATATTTCATTTATTTTGATTGAGTTAGGAGAATTTTGAGTTTGAACTTTCTAAAATATTTAGGTCAGAATTTGGTACTTTTAAAAATTCTCATTCATCTTTGATTTATAGTTTATGATATTTATATGGTTGGATTCGTGTGACAAAATGGAGCAATTTTCATGTTTACATTTTTGCAAATGGTTGAGAAATGAGCAAGTTACAGATCCTTTGGCTGGAGGTTGAAGATGAAGTACAGTCAGGGCGTGTTTTGTTTTATGTATTTAGAATTTCAGTTAAGTTAACGAATGTATAGCCACCCGAGTGGTTAAGCGCGCACATGTTAACCCCATGGTCCTGGGTTCAAGCCCCAGCGTGACCATTTTGTTATTTTTACATTTCTGACTCTTTTTTTGTTCTTTTTTGGCAGCATTTGGACTCTTCATTGGGCTTAGTTTATTTTTGCTCATGGATACTCTTTTGTTTACTAATGAACCCCCTGACTTTTTATTTATTTTATTTTCTTTGTCTTTTTATTTCTTAATATTAATATTAATATTAATATTTATTTTATTGACAAAAAAAAGGTAAAAAAAATATTTTTTTATTTATACTATATACATTTATTTTATTTTCTAGACTAAAACATCAAAAATATTTTTGTTACAAACTTAACTTTTTTAATTAAATGGATTTAGGCTTATTTTATTTTCTTAAAATAAACATAGAATTTATAATTTTCCTAATTTAATTAATTTTCATACTATTTAGTTTAATGTTAAAATATTCTTCATAAAACTTAAAAATATTTCCTCTTTTAAATTAAATTAGTTTATTTTTTTATTAAACTTTTTTTTTAGTTCACTAGGTTAAGAAATAAAAACTTTTTTTAACAAGGACAAAACCAAATAAAATCCATTCTTTTTTTATTCATTACTTTATACATTATTCCTTTTCATATTTTGTACATTTATTTATTCAATTCAATATGGTTGTAATAGATTAATTAGGGTTTAATTTCTTGCAATCCCCATTTATACTTTGTACACCCCCATTCCTACAAATCATGTAATAGCTTAGTATTTTTATCTTCTGTAATTTAAATGCTTCATATTCACATGCTAGTAATTAGGGTTTGTATGGAAAGAACAAAATCAATCAAATAGAAAACCTTAATTCAAGACAAAAACAAATATGAAAACAATACACTTACACACAAGCACCCCTAGGGTAAAATCCACTTGGTTGCCTTACAAAATGGCTATATTACACATGTGAGGTATCTTAGCAAAAACAAACGAATACAAGATCATAGTCCCTCGATGACACTATCTAAGTTGCCTTACAAATGATCTTAGTCCCTAAAAGAGAATGCTAAGATGCCTTGCAACATTTCTAATCATGGTTATACAATGACCCACGTCCGTCCCGTTTACATCCAAAGATAGGGTTACTTACCAAATCAATAGTAAGATAACAATGTCAAAGGAAAAGGAAATATACAAGAAAGACTTTGGAGTAGGTAGAATGCTCCTAATTACTTTCTCCATTTCAAAACAAACCTCCTTGCTATTTTCAAAACAACACCTACACATTTCAAAACATCTTACAAACTTGAAAACATTTTCAAAAGACCAACATCTTTGTATACATTCTTACGAACGAGAATCATTACAAAGATTGCCTAAACAATGGCCTCTTTACAAATTACTTTCAAAAACCACACTAAGCACAATTTCAAACAAAAGTAAGTGATCTAGCAAGTAACTAAGAGCCAATGGAAAACCATGGATGAAAAGGGTGATAATACCTTCCCTTTTCATAATCTACCCCCCGAACTCAAGAAAAAATCTCGAAAGTCTTCCCTGTGCTTTTTCACCTTTCCTTTTGGATAAAAGAAAATTCGATGGCGACTATTGCTAATCGCAACATTTGCGATCAAATGCAAAACCTTCAAGTCAGTTCTCCCACCGTATCACAGAACTGGCGACTCTGTTGGGGAAAATTCTAAAAGTGGGGTTACCTTAGGGTTAGATCACATTTACTTGCTTACATTGTTTGACTTGTATGCTTTACATTATGGTTTTTTGTTTGGGTTTGAATCCTCTACCCAGATTTGGGATACATTATAGGTAAGTAGCAATACGTTGTGGAAACTGTGCGGGGTATACCGACAAGGTCTAAGCAATAGCTACGTTAGTGCGACATATTTTTGTGGGTACCGGTAGTCTTTGAGTTAGTTAATCAAAGAAAATACAGGGCCTCTGAGTGATGTCATGAAGCACTAATGAACTTTTAGAGCCTTTACTTGACCAACTTGGCCTTTAGGATGTAGTGAGATGACCGGCTTTGGTGCAGTCCGAAGTTGGTAGATACTCGATACTAAACTCATTGAGGTTTGGTTTCTTGGGATATTTCGGTTGCCATTAAAGAGGCTTGTGCTGAAACAATGACCAAGGAAACAAACCAGTGATATTGATCTCCTTAGAACCTGGTTACTATTACTAGGACTGGTTTAAGCCAACTAAACTTCAAGAGGGTACTTACCTATAAAACTCCATGCAAGCCTAAACCTAAGGATTTATTTTTTTTGTTTGTATATACATAATTGTACATAACATCATGAACATCATGAACATCATATACATCCACTAACCATTTCAAGGATTTTGGGATTCATCTTTGTTCTTGTTATGTAGGATATGGATTCACTTTGCAGGAAAACTATTCAATTCAATCTTGTAAGGATCCCTCCACAACTCAGGGAGCTAGCTTCAAGGATTCCTGAAAACTCTCCATTCACCAAGAAACATGGTCGCCTACTCAACTTGGTCACCTCTAACACAGATGAGGACATGATGAAGGTGCTCTTTTAGTTCTTTGATCCTTTACATCATTGCTTCACATTTCCGGTCTATCAACTTGTGCCTACTTTGGAAGAATTCTCCCGACTCTTGAGGATTCCCATTCTCAACCAACTACCTTTCAAAGGTATGGAAAGAGACCCAAAGCCAGAAGAGATTGCTCAAGCTCTACACTTGCACTCATCTGATGTCACAACTTATTGGGAAACAAGGAATGGTGTCAAGGGTTTCCTAGCAAAGTTCCTATTTGAGAAAGCCCAAAGTTGTTGGAATTCCTTTGATCTGCAAGCCTTTGAGGAAATTTTGGCTCTCCTCATCTATGGGATGGTGTTGTTTCCAAATCCTGATCAACTCATAGATGTGAACACCGTCAAAATCTTCATATCCCACAACTCGGTGCCTACATTACTAGGGGATATCCTATACTCTTTTCACACTCGCACAATGAGGAAAGGAGGTGTCCTTATGTGTTACACTCCTCTCTTGGCAAGATGGTTTATTTCGCATCTTCCCCAATCTGTATTAAAGAATGAGCAAGGTTCAAGATGGTCACAAAGGTTGATGACGCTCAAACATTCAGACATTCATCGGTACTCCCGATCCATAGAGAATGTTACTATTGTCGACCGTTGTGGAGAATTTCCTAATGTCCCTTTTAGGGGAGGTATCACCTACAACCCCTGCTTAGCCTTAAGATAGTTTGGTTACGCCCGAAGGGCTGGCCCGCACGAGATGCTGATTTAAGGTTTTGTATTTGACTACGATAATGACGATCAAGGTCTTCGCCAGAGATTTATCCGAGCTTGGAGGATGTTAAACAAGGTAGATAGCAAGACTTTGGGGCATAAAAATCCCATCCCTCTTGAGCCTTACCTCAAATGGGTACGAACTCGTGCTCAGAGTCTTATGATGCCTTACCCCTCTATTCTCCCAGTAATCATTGAGCTTGTCATGGAAGGAAATGTTCCATACACTATCCTACATCCTGACATGCCTATCTCTCTTGAAGACCTACAAAGGGATTAGATACAACTCAATGGAGAGCGAGATACCTTCGAAGCCCAATTCTACGCAAGCGAGAAGAAGGTTTTGGAACTCACTAGGCTACTTCACGAGGAGCAGACTTTGAATTCCTACATTGCACCAAAGAGGATGTGCATTACCTTTTTATCTTAGAGTTTCTTGTATTTGTTTTGCCCAAGAAGGCATTGATGTACTCAAGAGCTTTAATTTATTAATACAACATGTGTTTCCTTTTTTGGCTAAAACGAATTTGAATCTTAAAATCCTTTAAATCATTGCATACGCAATTATCATTCATCATAACATAAGTAGGTTTCTTGCAACAAGTCGCCTTATCTCTCTACTGTTTATTTCAATAAGATGGATCTCAAGAAAACAATGAAGGACCTCCAAGCTCAGAATGCACAGTTTCAACAGTTGTTCTTAACTCTGGCCAAAGGACAAGAAGAGTTGAAAACTTTGCTAGCTGAGAAAAATAAAAAGAAAACAAAGAAGGTAACCGGAGTCCTAAACATGGGAAGAAGATTTCATGGGCAGACAAGAAGGACCCTAGTCTTTGCAACGACATCCGGTGAGAGAGACAATCAAGATGGGAAAGGCAAGGAAACAATTGTCCCGTCAGAACCAGAAGAGGAAGAGGAAGAAGAAAACTATTCTGAAGAACAATACCCTCCAACTGATGACAAGTATAAACATCTCGAAGAGCGGTCGAGTGCGATGGAAATCCAAAAAGTGCCTGGCTTGGACTTTGAGGAATTGGGGTTAGTGTTGGGGATTGTCATTCATCCCAAATTCAAAGCACCCGTGTTCGCCAAATATGACGGAGTCTCATGCCCCAAAATGTATCTTCGATCCTACGTGAGGAAAATCCAGCCCCATAACGCTGACAAAGATTTATGGGTACACTTCTTCCAAGACAGTCTGTCTGGAACTCAACTTGATTGGTTTTATCATCTAGAAAGAGTCAATGTTCATAACTGGGAAGATCTTGCTGCAGGCTTTTACAAACAATACCAATACAATGTTGATCTTGCGCCTACCCGTACTCAACTCCAGAGTATGGCCATGGTTTCCAATGAAGGTTTCAAGGACTATGCGCAAAAGTGGAGAGACTTGGCTGGAAGAGTTCAATCTCCCCTATCTGAAAGAGAATTAGTAGACATGTTTTTGGGCACCTTGTCTGGTCCCTTCTTCAATCACCTAATTGGGAGTTCATCGGCATGTTTTACTGAACTGATATTGAACGGAGAAAGGGTAGAAGCCGGGATAAAGAGTGGAAAGATTCAGAAGGATACATCCTCTGCTTCTATAAGAAAGCCATTTATCATAAAGAAAGAAGTGGTTGTTGTTTATCCTCAGAGAAATCAAGATAGGGCCGAACACCGTCCAATGGTGAGGGCTGTTATGATTCCTAAACCTGCATCTGATTAGCAGAGAAACAACCAACCAAGGATGGAAAGACCAGTCAGACAATTCACCAAAATTAACATGACCTTATCTCAAGTATTGCCACATCTGTTAAGATCCAGCCTAGTGACCTTGAAAGAAGCTCCAAAGAATCCTAATACAGCATCTCCTCACTATCATCCTAATGCCCGTTGTGCATACCACTCTGAGAGTCCCGTCCATGACACTAATAACTGTTGGGCTCTAAAGAAAAAATACAAGACCTCATTGAAGAAAACGAGATTTAATTCGATGCGCCCGAAAAGTCAAATGTCATTTCTGCCCCTATGCCCAAACATGGCCATAATACCAATGCCATTGAAGAAGAAATGTTTGTTACTTCAGTTGATGAACTTATGACCCCACTCCTGACTATTAAAGTGAACTTGTTGAATGCCGGTGTGTTCCTGGGCTGTGATGAAGGCTGTCATTTCTATTTGTCCTTACCAACCAGTTGTCCTTTGTTAAAAACAGGAGTTTAGTGCCTAATAGATAACAAAGAAATTTTGTTTGAAAAGACTTCTGTTCCACCTGTTCCTTTTAAATATGTTTCTATCATTACCATTTCCGCCAATTCTTCCAGGGTCTCCACCAAAAGACTCGTTAGAATTACATCAGTTCCGAAAGAAACTCCTTTGATAATTACAATGCCTGGACCAGTCCCATATTCGTCAGATAAAACCATACCATGGAATTATGGAGGGGATGTCTACTACCATGGTATCAAGCAGGATTGACCAATCGCCGAAGATTCGAGTTCCGAGAAAGTCAACTCCGACATTAGTAATATTGCAGGAACTAGCAAGATTACCCGAAGTGGAAGGATATTCTCTTCAGAAATTGCTCCCCCAAAAGAAGTTTCTGGACCCGTAATCATTCCTGTTGTTGCTCCCTCGAAGGCTATTCCCAGTCCTACAATCGTCTCCACTAATACTCCAACTGACAAAGTTGTTACAATCCTTGTTATCATTCCTACTGACACTCCTGCTGCCGAGTTAACCGAGACTTGAGGAAAAGGTGATCTGGTTGATTCTGTCAAGATGAAGACACAATCATTGGCTATCCCTAAGACCTCCCGGAAAGAGATGGAGGAAATTCTAAAAATCATAAAAAGAAGCGACTACGATGTAGTTGAGAAACTGGGGCAAACTCCATCTAAAATTTCCATGTTAGCTTTACTACTATGTTCCGAGGCGCATGCAAAAGCCTTGGTAAAATTCCTGAAAACATCCCATGTACCCCAAGAGACATCTGCCGATCAGTTCCAAGACTGCGTAGCTAGCTTTACTGCAGATAATGGTCTAGGTTTTCCATATGCTGATTTAACGTCAAGATTAAGGAAGCATAATGAGGCATTTCATGTCTCAGTTGAATGTAAGGGCACAACCTTGGCTCATGTTTTGGTGGACACTGGCTCATCTCTGAATGTATTGCCTAAAAAAGCTCTTGATATGGTTGACTATGAGGGATTGACATTGAAGCCAAGTAACATAGTAGTAAGGGCTTTTGACGGCTCGAAAAGGATGGTACATGGGGAAGTGGATATCCCCATAAAGGTTGGAACCCAAAAATTTGATTCAACTTTTTATGTAATGGATATCCGTCCCTCATATTCCTGCTTGCTAGGCCGACCATGGATTCACAATGCTGGCGCTGTCACTTCTACGTTGCACCAAATGCTGAAGTATCCAATTCAAGGGAAGATTATCACCGTTCATGGAGAAGAAGAGTATATGATCAGTTATCTCAATTCCTTCAGATATATGGAATTAGATGGTGAAATTATTGAAACTCCATTCCAACACTTTGAAGAAGTCCCGCAAGATGTGGCAGTAACCAAAGTTGTTCCCTAGATCACAAGGCCTCCACTCAGGATGTCATCTTTGAAGGATGCAAAGGCAGTAATAGAAGAAGGTGGGTGCACTATCTGGGGTCAACTCCCGGATATCCCATAAAAGTCAGATAAGTTCGGTTTCGGTTTCACTTCAGGTGCCCAGAAAGTTGTACGTTACGCTCGTGTCGGAGGACCACCCTTGAAGATCAGCAACCGTGAAGTCAATGCAGTAGAGGATGATGAAGACAACTATGACTTGGAGGATTGGATTTTCCCGACTTTCAGTGGAGGGCTCAGCAATTCGGAAGCTAGAGATTTCATCCCGATCACTTTTATCCCACAGTAATTTGTCATTACATTTTGTTGGATATGTAATATTAAAAAAAATTCAAACTCTTAAAACCTTGTGTCTTACCCGAGGCACAATGGTCCATTTGTAAGGGTTATTATCTCATTTCCATATGACATTAATGATCATGGACGTTTTGCATAACAAACTTTGTGCTCATTGTTTTTTATTTTTACATTTTCATTTCTTTCAAAGATAGTTATACCCTTACACACACTCACACTCACAATGCAGGTTTACATCCATTCCGGATCCCATGGGTAGAGGTTCTGCTATGGCTTTCTGTGACTCTGAAAATATAATCTACCAAGCCGAAGACGAAGGTGAGGAAGATTGTGAAGTACCAAGGGAACTTTCCCGATTACTACTACAAGAAGAGAGAACCATTCAGCCTCACGAGGAACCCGTGGACACAATCAACCTGGGTACCGAAGAATACAAAAAAGAAGTCAAGGTGGGTGCCAATCTGGAACCGAGTGTCAAGGAGCGTTTGGTTCAGTTGCTACACGAGTATGTTGAGGTCTTTTTCTGGTCATATGAAAACATTCCGGTACTTGATGCAGATATTGTGGTACATCGTCTGCCTACAAAAGAGGATTGCCCACCAGTAAAACAAAAGGTCCGTCGAATGAGACCAGATATGTCATAGAAGATTAAAGCAGAAGTCATGAAACAATTTAACACTGGATTCTTGGCCGTCACCTCCTATCCACAATGGGTTGCCAATGTTGTTCTCGTGCCCAAGAAAGACGACAAGGTACGAATGTGTGTGGACTATAGAGATTTGAATAGGGAAAGCCCTAAGGATGATGTGCCACTTCCTAACATTGACATCCTAGTTGATAATATGGCACAACACAAAGTGTTTTCCTTCATGGACGGATTCTCAGGTTACAACCAAATCAAAATGGTGCCTGAAGACATGGAGAAAACAACGTTTGTCATGCAATGGGGTACTTTCTGCTATAAGGTGATGCCATTCGGACTAAAGAATGTTGGGGAAACCTATCAGCGTGCCATGGTAGCTTTATTTCATGACATGATACATCACGAAATAGAGGTCTACATGGACGATATGATAGCTAGATCTCAAACAGAAGAAGATCATCTTGATCACTTACAAAAACTGTTTGAGATACTGAAGAAGTATAAGCTGAGGTTGAATCCAAACAAGTGCACATTTGGAGTAAGGTCTTGTAAACTCTTAGGCTTTGTCGTCAGCAACAAAGGTATCGAGGTCGATCCTGCCAAAGTTAAAGCGATACAAGAGATTCCTTCTCCTCGTACTGAGAAGGAAGTCTGAGGATCTTGGGGCGTTTGAACTACATTGCCAGATTCATCTCTCACCTGACAGCTACTTGTGAGCCAATATTCAAATTGTTGAAGAAAGATCAAGTAGTCAAATGGAATGACGAGTGCCAAGTTGCTTTTGACAAAATCAAAGAATACTTACAAGAGCCTCCTGCGTTGATGCCACCAGTCGAGGGAAGACCATTAATCATGTATCTGACTGTTTTAGAAAACTCAATGGGGTGTGTATTGGGGCAGCATGACGAGTCTGGCCGAAAAGAGAATGCTATTTACTACCTGAGCAAAAGGTTTACCGACTGTGAAACTAGATATTCACTACTTGAGAAAACTTGTTGCGCTCTGGCATGGGCTTCTCGCCGGCTAAGACAGTATATGCTGACTCATACTACTTTGTTGATATCTAAAATGGATCCGATAAAATACATCTTCGAGAAACCTGCTCTCTCCGGGAGAATAGCAAGATGGCAGATGATCCTAACAGAGTATGACATACAGTATACCACCCAGAAGGCAATAAAGGGCAGTGTATTAGCTAATCACCTTGCTCAGCAAGCCGTGGAAGACTACCAATCCATGAAGTTCGAATTTCCGGATGAAGACATCATGATGTTAGATAACTGTAAAGAATTCAGGCCACATGACGGACCTAAGCAAGGGTCCCGATGGACCCTGTTCTTTGATGGGGCATCCAACGCACTTGGAAATGGTATCGGTGATGTACTTATATCTCCGGAAGGGTGTCATACTCCCTTTAATGCTAGACTCTACTTCAATTGTACAAACAACATGGCGGAATACGAAGCGTGCATCTTTGGTCTCAGAGCTGCCATAGACTTAGGGATCGGATCTTTGAGTATGTTCGGAGATTCAGCTTTAGTCATCAGTCAAATCAAAGGGGAATGGGACACTAAACACCCTAACCTCATCCCTTACAAAGAACATGTTTTGACGTTGCTGCCACATTTTGAGAAGATTACCTTCGAGCATTTCTTGCAAGAAGAAAATCAGCTAGCAGACGCACTAGCCACAATGTCATCCATGTTTAAACTTAAATGGGATAATGAGGCTCCCCAAATCACCATCAAACGAATGAATGAACCATCACACTGTCACGAGATTAATATTGAAGAAGTAGGGGACCAACTCTGATTTCTCGAAGTCAAGAGGTATCTCGAGGCTCAAGAATATCCGGAAGGAGCTTCAGTTAATGACAAGAAGTTCTTAAGGAGATTCTCTACTAAGTTCTTCCTTAGTAACGGCATCCTGTACAAACGCAATCATGACTCTGTGTTACTTCAGTGCGTAGATAAGGTTGAATCTGAAAGGGTCATGACTGAATTGCATGAAGGCACTTTTGGCACCCATTCTAGTGGGCATACAATGGCAAATAAAATTCTACGGGGAGGCTATTACTGGTCTACCATGGAAGCGGATTGTTATCAACACTCTCGAACCTGCCATAAGTGTCAGATTTATGCTGATAAGGTGCATGTACCTCTGGTTCCTCTGAATGTCTTAACGGCTCCTTGGCCCTTTGCTATGTAGGGAATTGATATGATTGGGAAAATCAAGCCAACAACCTCCAATGGAGACCGCTTCATCCTAGTGGCCATTGACTATTTTATAAAGTGGGTTGAAGTAGCCTACTTCGCCTCTGTTACCAAGAATGTTGTTTCCCGTTTCATCAAGAAAAATCTCATTTGCCGGTACGGTATCCCGGAAAGGATCATCACTAACAATGGTACAAATATCAACAACACTATGATCACCGCATTGTACGAGCAGTTCAAGATTCAACATCACAATTCTTCTCCTTACCGTCCGAAGATGAATGGTGATGTCGAAGCTGCAAATAATAACATTAAAAAGATCATACAGAAAATGACAGTCACATACAAAGACTAGCATGAGACGCTACCATTCGCTCTCCACGGGTATCGAACCACAGCTCGCATATCAACCGGGGCAACACCCTATTCTCTGGTTTACGGTATGGAGGTTGTCTTGCCTATCGAGGTCCAGATCCCCTCTCTGAGGATTATGAATGATGCAGGGCTAAACAAAGACGATTGGATCCAGACCCGACTTGATCAACTGAACTTGATTAATGAGAAGAGACTTACTGTTGTTTGCCATGGTCAAATGTATCAAAAACGGATGATCAAGACTTTCAACAAGAAAGTCAGACGCCAAGTGTATCAAGTTGGGGATTTAGTGATCAAACGCATCATACTGCCACAAGGTGATCCCAGGGGTAAATAGACTCCTACCTATGAAGGACCATTTGTGATCAAAAATATATTCTCTGGTGGGGCAATAATCTTGACCACCATGGATGGGCGATGACCTGTCGCACCCTGCAAACGCGGACATAGTTAAAAGATACTACGCATAGGAGACCCAATAGGTTGACATACCTAGGCAAAAAAAGGGCATCACGGCGAACCAAAAAGGTTCGGGCAAAAATTAGGGATAAAACAAAAAATATGTACACCCGGCAAGTTGAAAACCCGAAAGGGCGACTTGGGCAAAAAAGGGTATCCCGGTGGACTGAAAATCCGAAAGGGCGGTCCAGGCAAAAGTTAGGGAATTAAAGCGTATGATTATGTCTCATTGGATCACCTTACAGATAACTTGCAAACTCGACATTTCTGACCAATTCAATCATCTCCGGACAAGGCAACAAATAGACAAGATGCTCAAAGATACAAAGGCTATAGCAGAATGGGAAACCCATGGGATGATTACACATAGCTATCTTTTCTTTGTATTAAAATTTTCATTTTTTACGACGGTGTTCTCCTACTAGAATGTTTGTCTCACTGTACAAAAATACTTACTCAAAGTCAATACAAAGATATTCCTTTGAAAGTGCAAAACTATCTATTTTTCTTTACTCTTGTGTTTTGTTTACAAAAACGTCCAATGATTCATTGTTGAACATATGCATTTGAACATAATTACTGTTTACAAATAAATAAAATAAAAGACAATACTGATGGCTTTAAGGGATAGGGAAATCTCTCCAAGTTATTTTCCATAAAAAAATTCCCTGCAGTGTACAATTTAATCCCCAGCGGAATAAAACTTCCAATTATCAATCCCCGGTAGAAATCATCCAATTTCTCCATACTCTCCAAACAGATTTTTTTCAAGCAGTACCTAGCATTTCCCTTACAACAGAGTTTATTTCTCTAAACGAAAATTCATCAAAACTTCGACTTTAAGACATGAAGACTTACATATCCTCAGCAACATTTAGGGATTTATTTTCCCCAATCCAACAAACACCGTAATAGACTAGCTCACATACGCATACATCGCATCTGTATATCATAAACATCGATAAAACGAATGCATTATATCATACATTTCATACAACATGACCCTGCATTTTAGTTAACATTTTACCCTTTTCAGGATAAGATTAACAACTATCATTAAATATGTTCAAAGTTCTCATATACAGTTCAGATACGCTCCAGACACGGATGCCATTCTGATACTCATTCAGATTCAACTCTCAGATACAGTTCAAATATGCTCCAGACACAGATGTCATTCTGACACTCATTCAAAACCAACTCTCAGATACAGTTCAGATACGCTCCAGACACGGATGCCATTCTGATACTCATTCAGATTCAACTCTCAAATACAGTTCAGATACGCTCCAGACACAGATGCCATTCTGATACTCATTTAGATTCAACTCTCAGATACAGTTCAGATACGCTCCAGACACAGATGCCATTCTTAAACTCATTCAAAACTAACTCTCATATACAGTTCAGAGACACTCCAGACACGGATGTCATTCTGATACTCATTCAGATTCAACTCTCAGATACAGTTTAGATACGCTCCAGACACGGATGCCATTCTGATACTCACTCAAATTCAACTCTCAGATACAGTTCAGATACGCTCCAGACACAGGTGCCATTCTGACACTCATTCAAAACCATCTCTCAGATATAGTTCAGATACGCTTCAGACACGGATGCCATTCTGATAATCATTCAAAATAAATGCCCAGATACAGTTCAGATACGCTCCAGACACGGACGCTATTCTGATACTCATTCTTTAAGCTTACATATTACAACATAAAAAATCACTTTTAGATTTCATCTTTAAGCCCATCTCCTTATCAAGAATTTTCTCACAAGATCTCCTTGGGCTCAAGACTACATTAAGGTTTGATCAGCTCAAGACACCTCCTTAAGCACTGATGACCAAAATTAGGGTTTGAGTTTGCACAAGGATTTTTGAACTTTCTATGCCTCATATGCCTTTCATGGACCATTATGGACCCCAAGATTACTCATGTCAAGTTTCAAGCCTTAGATCACACTTTTGATCAGTCAATTGAACAGTGGACCTAAAAATCACCTGTATTGGGGGAAAAGTCAACCATGGCCAATTTACAGTCAAATCTCATAATTTTTTATCCACATCAACATTTTAAACTCATATGTATCATTTGATCAAGTTTGGACCACAATCCCTCAAGAAATTTGATCAAATCTCCAAAACGGCAAAATGGTCAAAATTAGGGTTTTGATTGGGAAAGGGAAATTTCTGATTTTTTTACCCAGCAAATGGTCAATTGGTTTAAGGCATGATCTCAAGAGTCTAATTGCATAATTTTGACCTATTGACATGGTTCAAAACATTGCAAATCCATTGGGTTGACAGATGAATTTTGCAGTCAATTAATCAAAAGTCAATTGTATACTAAAAAGTCAAACTTTGACTTTTTGGTCAAATTCAAGTGCCAAAGATCATAGTTCATCAAAACATGTCAAAATATGAAACTTATTCATCAATAAATCAAAAAGTCAAGATTTCATTTTGAAAAGTCAAAATTTCTAAACTTAGAAATGTTTCTAAGTGTTGGAAATTTCATGTTTTTTCATAACTTTGAGCCAAATTTTCACCATGATGCAAGATGATTCAAGAGAAACTTCCAACATGAAAGTTGAATATCTCCATGAATATACAAATTTTCTTCACACAACTTCTTCCAAAAGTGCTTGGATCTCAAGTTATAATTTCAAGAACATAGGATCATAAAACTAAACACTTAGTGAAATTTTGCCCTAATTTGGTCAGGATTTTGACTCAACTTCATGGCACTTTTTAATATAGTTCCAAGGTGAATCTTCAAAAGAAATTCAAAGATGGGTTGTAGAGAATATTGCAAGCTTTCCAAAATGTCAAGAACTCCTTGACATCATTCTTGAGTAGGGAGAATCGAAGAGATCAAGTTGGTGTTTTGTCACTTGAATTACAAGGCATTTTGTGATGAACAAGAATCCAATTTCAAACCTAGGCTGCATAATCTTGCTTTGCAGGCCTCCTAACTTGTGTATCTATCCATAATTAATGGATTACACAAACTTTTGAGCTTTAATCCAAGTGGTTTAAGCTTTATCCAATCCACATTTCCATTAATGGCACAAAGTGAACACTTCCATTTTAGAAAAGCAAGCTTTTGTGTAAAGTCAATTCTTGAGCCTCTAACTTGTTCCCTCTGATCACACTCCATCCACAAAGTGAGAAGCAAGATTGTTTAAAGCATAACCACTCTATCTTATCAAGTACGCAATGCTTGAAAACTTGAAATTCTAAAAAATCACATATTATGCATAAACTTGTGATTTTGAATTCTGATCAACAACAAGTCTCCAAACGTGTTGCTTGTAAATAGAAGCACTATTTGTGAGCTAGAGGACGAGCTTTAGCACCCTGAAATACACCAAAACTCTCTCAAATTAGAAATTGACCAAAAACTCCATTGTTGCATAATTTCTGACCTTGAACCTCAAACTCACATTTCCCTCGTGCGTTTCTTGGCCTTTTAGTTTCTAAAGCTTGCTTGCATCAAGGGTAACTCATCCATGTACCTGTTTCACTTTTGTAACACCATTTTCCCTGTCTTCCATAACCAAAAATAGAGTGAAATTCTGGCTGCAGATACTCAATGTCACGTTCAATGTTATGACACCGTATCTGACTTACTATAAGACAGTAAATGCAAAAACAGTAAAGAACACAATCAATTGTTTACCCAGTTCAGTGTGCAATAACACCTACTCTGGGGGCTACCAAGCCAGGGAGGAAATCCACTATAAGAGATGTTAATTCAGGAATAAACTAACCAGTTTATCTCCTTCACTTAAGACCTACCCAATGCAATTTCAATCTAAGTACAACTTAAACCTGAGTTCCTACTCACTCCCCCTCAATCACAACAGTGATACATAAAACAATTTGTCTAATGAATTGATGAAGTCACTCTTCAAAAACATACACTTGATTAAGCTTCACAGCTTTTTAATCAAGCAACACAACCACTCTTGCTTCACAGCTTTGAGTGATACACACCTAACTTGACTCTGCTTCACAGCTTTAGTCAAGAGACATACAAACACTCTTGCTTCAAAGCTTTGAGTGCTACACAACCCTTACAATTAAAACCTATTCCAAGTCACTTATCACAATGATAATTGCTTGGATCACAATAGTTAAAACTATATAGCTTCTAAATGAACTTCTGTCCAACAAAAAAGGGATTACTTTCAAAACAGCAGCTCTGTTGAATATATAGCAGCTGCATCTTCAGTTAGGGTTTCCACAAAAAGCTAGGGTTAATTCCATTTGACCTTAAGACTAGGTCACATGACTTTATCAACCAGGTTAGGGTTGAGCTAGGTTAACCCAAAGAAAACGCAGGATTCTGTTCTGGAAAGACTGAGTCATTTTCCTGAAAAAACTCAGAATTAACCAAACTGCAAACTTGTTAGTTCAGAACAGGATGTCTTAACATTTGTTATGACATCTGAATTCCTGTTTACTGATTTTGGTAAATTTGATCATTTTGCAAAATGCTCAGATACACACTCATAAACATCAGTACATGTATGACAATATTTTTCTGCAAATGTACCTAATAAATCTGTACCTAATAAACTAGAATGTTATGACATCAGTCATGACATTCATACACCTGGTTTTACCAAAAATGCATGCCAATACCTAAACAACTACAAACTCCCCCTTTGGCAGATTTTTGGCTAAAGCCCCCTAAGAAATCAGAGATAGATAGCAGCAGTAGAATAAATATGACTGCAGAAAAATAGAATGTCTAATAAAGTACCAAAATATATCTCCCCATCTTTAGCCACAAATGGGCCAAAGATACATGTTCAAAAAAAAATTATACAGTCATCCAGAAAAAGTAATGAGAACAGAACTAAAAACTGAACACACTTCCAAACTCCACCAGGGACCAGCATCAACTCCACCAAACAGCAACCAACCTTTAAGCACTGTCATCAGACTCAGGATTTGGGCTTCTTCCTTTTCTTGAGAGCAATGTCAGCATTCTTCTCTTTGTCTGATGTCTCAACATCCTTAGAGACATCTGGACTTGTTTCAGCATTTGAACTTTCTTGATTTAAAGGAACAGAAATGCCAGGAACTAAGTGGTTCTCGTTCAGAATTCTTGAAACAATTTTAGCTATTGCTTGACGAACATAGGCTGGCCCTTCCCTATTTGCAATTTCAGGGGGAACTGAAGAAGAAGGATGAGATGAATTACCAGAGGCAGAAGCTTGGGACCTTCCTGCATGTCTTGTTCTCAGCTCTTTGACCTTGGTGGGGTTAGTTTCCACTTTTCTAAGAGAAGAGATCTCCAGGACTTCAGAGTCATGACAAGAAGAGATTGTCCTAGAATCTTGATCAGAGGAAGAGGTTGAAATCGTCGTATTGGATGATGATGGTGTTTGAGACATTTTGACAGTCTTAGAGGACCAACAGCAACTGAAGAGAAAATTCTGATTGAGAGACTGGGTTTTGATGAGGAGACGAGAGGAGAAGGAAGAAAAGGAGTGTCTATTCAACTTCTTAAAAGAATTGAAGGAAATGGGAACATATAATTTTAACCCAATCAGAACAAACATAACTCCTTTAACCCTTGTTTTAAGCAAAATTAATTGCTACAATTCCTCATGTTGGCAAATACCCAACTTACCCCTCAAGTTTTCAAATTGATTTGCATCAAGAGCCTTGGTAAAAATGTCAGCCAGCTGTAGCTCAGTGGCAACATGTTCCAATTTGATTGTCTTCTCTTCTACAAGGTCTCTGATAAAGTGATGTCTTATGTCAATATGTTTGGTCCTACTATGTTGAATGGGATTCTTGGAAATGTTGATTGTACTCAGATTGTCACAGTACAATGTCATAACATCTTGAGTGACATTATACTCAGTAAGCATCTGTTTCATCCAGATCATTTGAGAACAGCTACTACCAGCTGCAATGTATTCAGCTTCAGCAGTAGAGAGAGACACACAATTCTGTTTCTTGCTGAACCAGGAAACCAGATTATTTCCCAAGAAGAAACATCCTCCAGAGGTGCTTTTTCTATCATCAGCACTACCAGCCCAATCAGCATCACAGTAACCAGTCAGATTTGGTTCACAGCCATGAGAATATAGCAACCCATAGTTGTAAGTTCCACTCACATACTTCAAAATTCTCTTCACTTGATTGATATGACTGACTTTAGGATCAGCTTGGTATCTTGCACAAACTCCAACTGCAAAGGCAATATCAGGTCTGCTGGCAGTTAAGTACAACAAGCTTCCTATCATGCTTCTGTACAGACTTTGATCCACCTTAACCCCACTTGAATCTTTGGAAAGCTTTAGATGAGTAGGAGCAGGAGTCCTTTTGTGACTTGCATTCTCCATACCAAACTTCTTTACAATGTTCTTAGCATACTTGCTTTGAGATAAGAAGATTGAGTCCTCCATCTGTGAGACTTGCAGTCCAAGAAAATAAGTTAGTTCTCCCATGCGACTCATTTCGAATTCAGCCTGCATCTGTTCAGCAAAATGTTTAACCATAGGTTCTGACATTCCTCCAAACACTATGTCATCAACATATATTTGGGCAACCATCAACTTCCCTCCTTCAGTTTTGACAAAGAGTGTTTTGTCCAAGCCTCCTTTTCTGTATCCTTTGTCTGAGAGAAACTTTGTTAACCTGTCATACCATGCTCTAGGAGCTTGTTTCAGGCCATATAGAGCTTTTCTCAATTTGTAGACATGATCAGGGTGGTTTGGATCCACAAAGCCTTTAGGCTGTTCCACATAAGCTTCCTCATTCAAGTACCCATTTAGAAAGGCACTTTTCACATCCATCTGAAATAGCTTGAACTTCAGAAGACAAGCAATTGACAATAGGAGTCTGATTGATTCCATCCTGGCTACAGGTGCAAAGGTTTCATCAAAATCAACCCCTTCAACCTGAGTGTATCCTTGAGCAACAAGTCTTGCCTTATTCCTGGTGACAACTCCTTCAGCATCTGATTTGTTCTTGAAAATCCATTTTGTGCCAATGATGTTAGTTCCTTCAGGTCTAGGAACCAGTTCCCAAACTTCATGTTGCTTGAATTGGTTCAGTTCATCTTGCATTGCACCAATCCAGTATTCATCAGTTAAAACTTCCTTGACATTTCTTGGTTCCATTTTGGACACAAAACAAGAGTTTGAGATGATTTCTCTAGATCTTGTAATGACTCCACTGTTGGGATCTCCTATGATGAGCTCTTTTAGATGATCCTTCTGAATTCTGATGGAAGGGATCTTGCTAGCTTCCTTTGATTCAGATTCTGTTGTGGTGGAGATGGGTAGATCATTCTGTTAGGTTGAAGTCTCAAAGAATGTCTCAACAGTACAAGGAACATCTATTTCTTCATGATAATCATCAATTATAACATTTATTGATTCCATCATGGCTTTGGTTCTGGAATTGAATACTCTATAAGCTCTGCTGTTTGAGGAGTATCATGAAATATGCCTTCATCACTTTTAGGGTCCAGTTTTCTTCTTTGTTCACGATCTGCCAGAATATAGCATTTGCTGCCAAACACATGGAAGTACTTCACAGTTGGTTTTCTTCCTTTCCAGAGTTCATATATGGTGGATGAGGTTCCCTTTCTCAAGGTGACCCTGTTATGAACATAGCAGGCTGTATTCATAGCTTCAGCCCAAAAATACATAGGAAGTCTTTTGGCATGTAACATTGCTCTGGCAGATTCCTGTATGGTCCTGTTTTTTCTTTCCATAACTCCATTTTGCTGAGGTGTTATAGGAGAAGAAAATCCATGACTAATTCCTTCTGAAGAACAGAAATCATCAAACTTGCTGTTTTCAAATTCCTTGCCATGATCACTTCTGATTCTGACAATACACCCTTCCTTTTCTCTTTGAATTCTTTTGCACAATTCTTTAAAAACTTCAAATACATCAGATTTTTCCCTAATGAAATTAATTCAGGTGAATCTGGAAAAATCATCCACAACCACATAGGCATATCTTTTTCCACCAAGACTCTCCACTTGCATTGGTCCCATCAGATCCATATGAAGAAGTTCTAGAACCTTAGAGGTGGTCAGATGTCTTGACTTTGGATGTGACATCCTAGTCTGCTTACCAACCTGACATTCACCACAAACTCTTTCTTCATCAATTTGCAGTCTTGGAATCCCTCTGACTGCCTCCATGGAGATAATCCTCTTCATACCTCTTAGATGAAGATGGCCAAGTTTTTGGTGCCACAGTTTCACCTCTTTTTCTTCTTTTGCAATGGAACACACAGAGGAGAAATTAGTGTTCTCAGGCTCCCACAAGTAACAGTTGTCTTTAGATCTGACTCCTTTCATTACAATTTCTTGTTTGTCATTGATTACAAGACATTCAGATTTTGAGAAATTGACCTTGAATCCTAGATCACACAATTGACTGATACTAATGAGATTAGCAGTCAGCCCTTTTACCAGCAGTACTTCATTCAGACTTGGAACTCCAGGGCAGTCCAAATCACCAACTCCTTTGATTTCACCTTTAGCACCATCTCCAAAGGTCACAAAACTGGTGGTGTGAGGCTTAACATTATTGAGGAGGTTCTTGATTCCAGTCATGTGTCTGGAACATCCACTGTCAAAGTACCAGTCTTCCTTTGCAGAGACCCTCAGGGAAGTGTGGGCTATCAGGGCAATAGCCTTTTTCTTCCATTTAGGAGCATGTGGTACCTTTTTAGACTTAGGTTTGACACCTGAGTTCTGATTAGGGTATCCATGCAATATGAAGCAGAAGGGCTTTATGTGGCCATATATCCCACAATGATGACATCTCCATCTTTGGTACCTTTTCTTCATATGTCTCTGTTCCTGATGTTGAGAGTTGTGTTGAGACATCTATTTTGACATTTGCTTATCAGGCCTGGTCTTCATATCTGTACCAGATTTCTTTGCTTCCATAAATCCTAGTCCAGATTTATTTCCCACATTTTGTCCAACCTGAAGGATCTCTTCTAATTTGTCTGTTCCATTTGTCAGCATCTTGACAGATTTGGTCATTTGATTCAATTGTGAGTTCAGCAATTGAACTTCTCCTTCTAGATGACTTATAGTTTCAAGGTTTGCCCTTTTTTCAGCCTCCAGCTTTATGATGAGTTTTGATTGTTTCTCATTCTGCACACAGACTTCAGTACTTCTGATACACAATTTCTTGTAAGTATCAGCCAGTTCTTCAAAAGTCACCTCTTCATCACTAATGTCACTTTCAGAGGTACAAACACTAGTTAAAGCAGTAACTAGTTTGGCAGATTCTTCTTCAGAATTACTTTCTGAATCACAGTCAGACCAAGTAACAGTCATTCCTTTCTTTTGTTTCTTAAGAAAGGTAGGACATTCAGCTCGAATATGCCCATATCCTTCACAACCATGGCATTGAATTCCTCTGCCTTGATTTCCCTTCTCTTCTGACCTTGGTCTTCTGCTGGAACTGTCAATGTCAGACGGAATGTTATGAACATTAGACCTTGACTTTGGATATATTCTTTTGATGAGTTTGTTGAACTGTCTTCCAAGCATGGCTATAGCTTCTGAAATATTTTCTTCAACATCAGTGTCGGACACAAGTGCTATGATCTTGTTCTTCTTGTCACCATTATCAGTGATCCTCATCTCAAAAGTCTGAAGAGACCCAATAAGTTCATCCACTTTCAACTTGCTGATGTCCTGGGCTTCCTCTATGGCAGTTACCTTCATTGCAAATCTTTTAGGCAAGGATCTCAGAATCTTTCTCACCAGTTTTTCTTCTGACATCTTTTCTCCCAGTGCTCCTGAGGTGTTGGCAATCTCCAAGATGTTCATGTGAAACTCATGAATGGTTTCATCTTCCGTCATTTTTAGATTCTCAAACTTGGTAGTCAACATCTGAAGCCTTGACATTTTTACTTTGGAAGTGCCCTCATGAGTAGTTTTGAGAGTGTCCCAAACTTCCTTGGCCAGTTCATATTGATGTACTAGTCTGAAAATGTTTCTATCAATTCCATTGAACAAGGCATTTAAAGCTTTGGAATTTCCCAGGGCTAACTCATCTTCTTCTTTACTCCAATCTTCCTCAGGCTTCAAACTGATTGTCCCATCTTTCTCAGTTATGGTGGGATGGATCCATCCTTTGTCAGCAGCTCTCCAAGCCTTTTTGTCCAGAGATTTTAAGAAGGCAATCATACGAGGTTTCCAGTAGTCATAATTAGTTCCATCCAGAATGGGTGGTCTATTTCCAAAAACTCCTTCTTTGTCCATAGTTCCAGAAAGTAATATCCCTAGATCTCACCCAATAATACAGGCAGGGTGCCTGCTCTGATGCCAATTGAAATTCTGGCTGCAGATACTCAATGTCACGTTCAATGTTATGACACCGTATCTGACTTACTATAAGACAGTAAATGCAAAAACAGTAAAGAACACAGTCAATTGTTTACCCAGTTCAGTGTGCAACAACACCTACTCTGGAGGCTACCAAGCCAGGGAGGAAATCCACTATAAGAGATGTTAATTCAGGAATAAACCAACCAGTTTATCTCCTTCACTTAAGACCTACCCAATGCAATTTCAATCTAAGTACAACTTAACCCTGAGTTCCTACTCACTCCCCCTCAATGACAACAGTGATACATAAAACAATTTGTCTAATGAATTGATTAAGTCACTCTTCAAAAACATACACTTGATTAAGCTTCACAGCTTTTTAATCAAGCAACACAACCACTCTTGCTTCACAGCTTTGAGTGATACACACCTAACTTGACTCTGCTTCACAGCTTTAGTCAAGAGACATACAAACACTCTTTCTTCAAAGCTTTGAGTGCTACACAACCCTTACAATTAAAACCTATTCCAAGTCACTTATCACAATGATAATTGCTTGTATTACAATAGTTAAAACTATACAGCTTCTAAATGAACTTCTGTCCAACAAAAAAGGGATTACTTTCAAAACAGCAGCTCTGTTGAATATATAGCAGCTGCATCTTCAGTTAGGGTTTCCACAAAAAGCTAGGGTTAATTCCATTTGACCTTAAGACTAGGTCACATGACTTTATCAACCAGGTTAGGGTTGAGCTAGGTTAACCCAAAGAAAACGCAGGATTCTGTTCTGGAAAGACTGAGTCATTTTCCTGAAAAAACTCAGAATTAACCAAACTGCAAACCTGTTAGTTCAGAACAGGATGTCTTAACATTTGTTATGACATCTGAATTCCTGTTTACTGATTTTGGTAAATGTGATCATTTTGCAAAATGCTCAGATACACACTCATAAACATCAGTACATGTATGACAATATTTTTCTGCAAAGGTACCTAATAAATCTGTACCTAATAAACTAGAATGTTATGACATCAGTTATGACATTCATACACCTGGTTTTACCAAAAATTCATGCCAATACCTAAACAACTACATAGAGCATCACAGTTGGTCTTCTTTAGACCATTCCAGTCACCCTCAGCTCAAGCCAGCCATTGCATTAGCTTCCTAGAGGTCCAAGGAAGCTAACCTGGTCATTAGCACTGCCTGAAACAAGCTCAAATCCATTTCACGATTTCCAGTTTTGAGGTATTTTTCTTGAACTTCTATCTCATTACTTATGCATTGTTAGGCTTGCATTTGTGAAGATAAAATGTAGACATCATTGCCCTGAAGTTGTACATGTCCATAGATTTCATTTATTTTGATTGAGCTAGGAGAATTTTGAGTTTGAACTTTCTGAAATATTTAGGTCAGAATTTGGTACTTTTAAAAATTCTCATTCATCTTTGATTTACATTTTATGCTATTTATATGGTTGGATTCATGTGACAAAATGGAGCAATTTTCATGTTTACATTTTTACAAATGGTTGAGAAATGAGCAAGTTACAGATCCTTTGGCTGGAGGTTGAAGATGAAGTACAGTCAGGGCGTGTTTTGTATTATGTATTTATTATTTCATACAAGTTAACAGATGTATAGCCACCCCAGTGGTAAATCGCGCGCCTGTTCACCCCATGGTCCTGGGTTCAAGCCCCAGCGTGACCATTTTGTTATTTTTACATTTTCTGACTCTTTTTTTGTTCTTTTTTGGCAGCATTTGGGCTCTTCATTGGGCTTAGTTTATTTTTGCTCATGAATACTCTTTTGTTTACTAATGAACCCCCTTGACTTTTTATTTATTTTATTTTCTTTGTCTTTTTATTTATTAATATTAATATTAATATTTATTTTATTGACAAAAAAAAGATAAAAAAATATATTTTTTTATTTATACTATATACATTTATTTTATTTTCTAGACCAAAACATCAAAAATATATTTTCATTTATACTATATACATTTATTTTATTTTCTAGACCAAAACATCAAAAATATTTTTATTAAACTTTTTTTTTAGTTCATTAGGTTAAGAAATTAAAATTTTTTTAACAAGAACAAAACCAAATAAAATCCATTCTTTTTTTATTCATTACTTTATACATTATTTCTTTTCATATTTTGTACATTTATTTATTCAATTCAATATGGTTGTAATAGATTAATTAGGGTTTAATTTCTTGCAATCTCCATTTATACTGTGTACACCCCCCTTCCCGCAAGCATGAAAACAATACACTTGCACACAAGCACCCCTAGGGTAAAATTCACTTGGTTGCCTTACAAAATGGCCATATTACGCTTGTGAGGTATCTTAGCAAAAACAAACGAATACAAGATCATAGTCCCTCGACGACTCTATCTAAGTTACCTTACAAATGATCTTAGTCCCTAAA
The DNA here is from genome assembly GCA_948472305.1 of Vicia faba. Taxonomy (NCBI): domain Eukaryota; kingdom Viridiplantae; phylum Streptophyta; class Magnoliopsida; order Fabales; family Fabaceae; genus Vicia; species Vicia faba. The sequence continues at coordinate 256,485,239 of OX451740.1, forward strand.
AGAGAATGCTAAGATTCCTTGCAACATTGCTAATCATGGTTATACGATGACCCACGCCCATCTTGTTTACATCCAAAGATAGGTTTACTTACCAAATCAATGGTAAGATAACAATGTCAAAGGAAAAGGAAATGTACAAGAAAGACTTTTGAGTAGGTAGAATGCTCCTAATTACTTGCTCCATTTCAAAACAAACCACCTTGCTATTTTCAAAACAACACCTACACATTTCAAAACATCTTACAAACTTGAAAACATTTTCAAAAGACTAACATCTTTGTATACATTCTTACGAACGAGAATCATTAAAAATATTTCCTAAACAATGGCCTCTTTATAAAATACTTTCAAAAACCACACTAAGCACAATTTCAAACAAAAGCAAGTGATCTAGAAAGTAACTAAGAGCCCATGAGAAACCATGGATGAAAAGGGTGATAATACCTTCCCTTTTCGTAATCTACCCCCCGAACTCAAGAAACAATCTCGAAGGTCTTTCCTGTGCTTTTTCACCTTTCCTTTTGGATAAAAGAAAAGCCGATGGCGACTCTTGCTAACCGCAACATTTACGATCAAACGCAAAACCTTCAAGTCAGTTCTCCCACCGTATCACAAAATATATTAAGAAAAGAGAGGGAAAAGTTTAGGGTACAACAACTTCCCCTGTTCAATTTTCTTAAACCTGAAGAGTCAGATTGGCGGGTCTGTTATTCATGACTTAAAGGTGGAAGATGATTGAACAATAGAGTGCCCAGAAATTTGCACTCGATGATGTGTTAGTTGATTGTGTTAGGAATATGCTTAAAGATGCCATTTGGAGAAGTGATGAAGTGTTTGTCAGAGATGGGCTTAGAGATGCCATCCAGAGTGATAGAAGAGGTCTGTTGTTTGGAGACTTCACTGGGTAAATAGTCTTAACCAGAAGAGGTCTGGATCCGCCTGGTTTTAGTCTGGAAGAAATAAATCTATCTAGAAGAGGTCTTTGTTCACTTGTATTTAATTTGGAAGAAATAAACCTAACCATAAGAGGTCTTTTGTTTTATTGATTGATTTTTTCCTGCGAAGAAAAGGGTTAGTTGCATGCAGATGTGTGCATGGCGTAATGATGTTCTCAAAATAAATGAGATTATGTTGTATGTATTTGTCATATATGTGCTATGATGGATGAATGTTATTGAAATGTAACTTTGTCTAGGAAAATAAATCCTTGACAAATGTTGGGGAGTAAAGGGAAGTTTAATCCCGGACTGCTGCTAGAGATGAAGAGCATGTGTATCTTCAGACTTTGTTTAGAATGTTTCCGCTGGGAATTCCTGTTTGTTGTTTGAGGGAACTCTGTGGGGAATGTTGATTTCTGCTTGGGAAGTAGGGTTTAGGGATCTTTGGTTGTCCATCGCTCTACTGGGGAATTTAATTCTTATTTACCCTGACTGGGGATAAAAGAGATGGTTAAACTTTCGTCTTTGGAGAGGACAGTTGACTGGTATCTGGTCGAAATCCAAGCTTTGCATAAACTTTCTAGGGAGAATGAAGTTAATTGTTATATAGTCGGATTCCAGGCTTCACAGAAACTTTGAGGTTAACTATTATCTAGTCAAATTCCAGGTTTTGCAGCAACTTTCTGAGGTTAACTGTTATCTGGTCGAAATCTAGGTTTCGCAACAACTTCTTGAGGTTAACTGTTATCTGGTCGGATTCCAAGCTTCACAATAACTTAGATGAAATTAGCTGTTATCTGGTCAAATTTCAGGCTTCGCAGAAAATTAAAGTTAAATTGTTATCTGGTCGGATTCCAGGCGTCGCAGCAACTTAGATGAAATTAACTATTATCTGGTCAGATTCCAGGCTTCGCATAAAATTAAAGTTAAACTGTTATCTGGCCGGATTCCAGGCTTCACAGCAACTTAGATGAAATTAACTGTTATCTAGTCGAATTCTGGGCTTCGCAGAAAATTAAAGTTAAACTGTTATCTGTTCGGATTTCAGGCTTCACAGCAACTTAGATGAAATTAACTGTTATTTGGTCAGATTCCAAGCTTCACAGAAAATTGAAGTTAAACTGTTATCTGGTCGGATTCCAGGCTTCACAGCAACTTAGATGAAATTAAATGTTATCTGTTCAGATTCCAGGCTTCGCAGAAAATTGAAGTTAAACTGTTATTTGGTCGATTCTAGGCTTCGCAACAACTTAGATGAAATTAATTGTTATCTGGTCGGATTCTAGGCTTCACAGAAAATTGAAGTTAAATTGTTATCTGGTCGGATTCCAGGCTTCGTAGCAACTTACTAGGATAGTACCGACTCTATTGGGGATTGCAATGACTCTACCGAGGATTAAGGGGTTTTGTCCATTGATTTGTAATAGTCTGAGAGGTAAACTCGGCCTGGGGAATTTGCAGTTTATTGGGGAAATAAACCTTGTTAAAGAGAATATTTTGATGACCTGTTGGGGAAGTGAAGTCCTTAGGAATAACTCCACAAGGCTTCTTCTTTTAAGACCAACTCAACTGAGGAGAGGGTTTTCAAGAGATTGGAACTCTGGCTGGGGATTGCATGGATTCGTCTCTGTGGGGATAACTTTATTGAAGTAATTTTGTGGGGATATCCCAAATCCTTAAGGAGATGCTTGTTACTGTTTTTATGTATACATTTTGTTAACAGTTTAATCATGTTCATATGCATATGTTCATTCAATTTTAGTCATTGGACGCTTTTGCACTCAAAAAAGAAAAAACTAAAATTTTGCACTTTAAAGTATATTTGTATTGATGTTTTGCCCATAAATAGTCGTTTTTGTACAAGGAGACAGAGATCCTAGTAAGAGTAAATCGTCAAAAGAATGAAAGAAATACAAGGTGAAAACAAAAATAATAGCCACGTGGAAGTGATCTCATTGTGTTCCAACTTTGCTATTGCCCCTATGTCTTTGAACATCATCCCTCACCGTTGAAAGAAGTTTATTGAATTGATCTTGGATCATTGAACTTGGACCTTGGTAATAAAACTAGTTGTAATGATTCTACGAGACATAGTCATATGCTTTAATCCCTAACTTTTGTCTGGACCGCCCTTTCGGCTTTTCAGCCCACCAGGATACCCTTTTTTGCCCAAGTCTCCCTTTTGGGTTTTCGACTTGTCAGGTGTATGATCTTTTATATATATCCCTAACTTTTGCTCGAACCCTTTTGGTTCGCCGGGATGCCCTTATTTTTTCCTAGGTATTCCAACCTAGCAGGTCATTCTTTATGCGTAGTATTTTTTGATTATGTATGTGTTCACAGGATGCGAGAAATCTTCGCCATCCATAGTAGTTAGCATCATGGCACCGCCAGAGAACACTTTCTTAACAACAAATGGCCCTTCATAAGTGGGAGTCTATTTTCCTCTGGGATCTCTTTGAGGAAGAATGATGCGTTTTATTACCAAATCACCAGTCTCGAGGCTGGATCTTTTTGTTGAAAGCCTTGATCATGCGCTTTTGATACATTTGACCATGACAAACAGCAGCTAGTCTCTTCTCATCAATCAAGTTTAACTGATCCAATCTAGTTTGAATCCATTTGTCTTTGCCTAAATTTACTTCTTTCATAATCGTTAAGGAAGGAATCTGAACTTTCACAGGTAGGACAGCTACCATTCCATAGACTAAAGAGAAAGGAGTTGCCATAGTAGAATTTCAAGCCAAAGTATGATAGCCATGAAGAGTAAACGGTAGCATCTCATGCCAGTCTTTGTAGGTCACCACCATCTTTTGCACGATCTTCTTTATGTTATTATTGGCAGTTTCCACTGTGCCATTCATCTTAGGTCTGTATGGAGAAGAATTGTGATGCTTGATTTTGAACTTAGTGCAGAGCTCCATAATCATCGCATTGTTGAGATTGGTTTTGTTGTCAGTGATGATCCTTTCAGGGATACCTTATCGGTAGATGAGGTTGTGCTTGATAAATCAGGCTACAATGGTCTTTGTGACTGAAGTATATGAGGTAGCTTCGATCCATTTGGTGAAGTAGTCAATAATAACAAGGATGAAATGGTGTCCATTGAAAGCAGTAGGCTTGATCTCTCCAATCATGTCAATTCCCCATATTGTGAATGGCCAAGGAGCAGTCATGACATTTAGAGGTATCAGAGGCACGTGGACTTTGTCGGCATAGATCTGGCACTTATGGCAAGTCCTTGAGTGATGGTGACAATCAGTTTCCATTGTCGACCAATAGTACCCATCTCTCAGAATCTTCTTAGCCATAGTGTGTCCAATGGAATGAGTTCCGAATATACCCTCATGCATGTCTTCCATGATCTTCTCTTCCTTCTTCTTGTCCACACAGTGGAGTAGAGTAGAATCATGGTTGCGCTTATACAGGATTCCATTGCTTAGAAAGAATTTGGCTGAAAATTTTCGCAAGAATTTCCTATCTTTGATAGAGGCTCATTCAGGATACTCTTGTGCCTCAAGATATCTCTTCACCTCATGATACCAAGGATCCTCTCCAGCACTGTCAAGCTCATTACATTGCGCAGGTTCGTCAAATATTTCAATTGTAATTTTAGGAGCTTCCTTGTCCCACTTGACCTTGAACATGGATGACATTGTTTCTAAGGCATCCGCCAACTGATTTTCTTCTCTTGGAAAGTGTTTGAAGGTAACCTCCTCAAAGTACGGGATCAGGGTTAACACAAGCTCTTTGTTTGGGATCAGATTAGGATGTTTGGTATCCCACTCTCCTTTAACTTGACTGATTACTAACGCCAAATCCCCATATACGCTCAAGAGTTTGATTCTTAGATCGATGGCAGCCTTAAGACCGAAGATGCACGCCTCATACTCAGCCATGTTATTCGTACAATCGAATCACAACCTGGAAGTGAAAGGTGTATGACAACCTTCAGGAGAAACAATAACAACACCAATTCCATTATCCAAAGCGTTGGAAGCCCATCAAAAACCATAGTCCATCGAGATCCTTGTTCAGGTCTGTCATATGGTCTAGGCTTTTCACAGTCAGTTACTAACATGATATTTTTGTCTGGGAATTCAAAGTTCATGGATTGGTAGTCATCAACAGCTTGATGGGCCAAATGATCTGCCATTACACTCCCCTTGATTTCTTTTTGTGTGGTGTATTGGATGTCATATTCAGTCAGAATCATTTTCCATCTAGCTATTCATATGGAGAAAGTTGCTCGAAGATGTACTTGATAGGGTCCATCTTAAAAATCAATAAAGTGGTGTGAGTCAACATATACTGTCTTAGTCGGCGAGCAGCCCATGCTAGAGTGCAGCATGTTTTCTCGAGCAGTGAATATCTAGCTTCATAGTCGGTAAACTTTTTACTCACATAGTATATTGCATGATCTTTTCGGCCAGACTCGTCATGTTGGCCCAGCACGCACCCTATTGAATTCTCTAATACAGTCAAGTACATAATCACAGGTCTCCCTTCAACTGGAGGCATCAAAATTGGAGGTTCTTGTAAGTATTCCTTGATCTTGTCAAAAGCTATTTGGTAGTCATCGTTCCATCTGACTACTTGATCTTTCTTCAGCAGCTTGAAGAGTGGTTCACAAGTAGTAGATAAATGGGATATGAATCGGGAAATGTAGTTGAGTCGACCTAAGAAACCTCTGACCTCCTTCTCAGTACGTGGAGCTGGCATTTCTTGGATAGCTTTGAACATTGAATGGTCGACCTCAATACCTTTTCTACTGATGAAAAATCCTAGGAGTTTTCCAGACCTTACCCCAAAGGTGCATTTGTTGGGATTTAGCCTCAGCTTGTATTCTTTCAGCCTTTCAAATAGCTTGTATAAGTGATCGAGGTGTTCTTCTTCAGTATACGACCTTGTAATCATATCATCCACATAGACCTCTATTTCATGATGGATCATGTCATGAAATAAGGCTACCATAGCCCGTTGATAAGTTTCCCCTGCATTCTTTAAACCGAACGGCATGACCTTATAACAAAAGGTACCCCATTATGTGACAAAGGTGGTCTTGTCCATGTCCTTAGGAGCCATCTTGATTTGATTATAGCCAGAGAAACCATCCATGAAAGATAAGACTTTATGTTGAGCTGTGTTGTCAACCAGGATGTCAATATGAGGTAACGGGAAATCATCTTTGGGGCTTTCTCTATTCAAATCTCTTTAGTATACGCACATACGAACCTTCCCATCTTTCTTCGGCACGGGACCACATTCGCCACCCATTGAGGATATGATGTTAGAGCCAGAAAACCTTCATTGAATTGCTTCATTACTTCGGCCTTTATCTTTTCATACATGTCTGGCCGCATATGACACACTTTTTGCTTGACTGGAAGACAATATTCCTTTGTTGCTAGATGATGAACCACAATGTCAGTATCCAGCCCCGGTATATCTTCATATGACCAAGAAAACACTTCAACATAGTCATGCAATATCTTGACCAATCTATCTTTGACACTGTCTTCTAAGTTAGCGCCGATCTTGACTCCTCTCTTGTTTATCTCAGTACCTAGGTTGATCACTTCAACTGGTTCCTCGTGAGGTTGAATGGCTTTTTCCTCTTGCATCAGAAGTCTGGCTAGTTCCCCAGTTATTTCACAATCTTCTTTGCCTTCGTCTTTGGCTTGGTTGATTGGATGTTCAAAGTCATAGTCGGCAATAGCAGATTCGTTGTCAATGAGATTCGGAGTGGATGTGAATCTGCAAATGTGTGTGTGTAAGATACATGGCTATTTTGAAAATTTAAATAAGAAAAATAAAGACAATGAGCGCAAAATTTGAATGCGAAGAGTCCAATGTTTTTCATTAAATGATCATATGGCATATGGAAATGAACAAACCCTTAACAAATGGACCATGGTGCCCCGGGTAAGGCACATGGTTTAAAGTCGTTGTTTGGAATTAAAATTACAGACAAAATTTCTTGAATTGACAAAACAGTAAATGGTAATTACTCCTTGTTGAAGGAGATGGGAATGAAATCCTTTGCATGCCAGTTGTCGAGTCCTTCACCGGTAGTCGGGTAAATACATTCGTCAAAGTCACGGTCATCCTCAGAGTCTTCAATAACATTCACTTCATGATTACCAATGCGAAGAGGTGTTTTTCCTATGGGAGCACATCTGACCTCCTTTTGAGCTTTGACAGTGAAACCCAAACAGAACTTGTCTGCTTTGAATGGAATGTTAGGGAGTTGTCCCTAAATTGTAATACTTTCATCTTCAATCACAGCGAGAGCATCTTTGAGAGAAACCATCCTCGACACAACTTCATCAGATTTTGGAATGTCATAAGAGATTTTGGTGGCGGCAACCATAGGAGGGACCACTTCGAAAGCTTGACATGGAGTTTCTATGAACTCGTCGTCCATCTCGACATACTTAAACGAATTCAGGAGGCTAACCATGAACTCTTCTTCACCACAAACAGTAACAATCTTTCCTTTGACTTGATATTTCAATTTTTTATCCAAAATGGAAGTCACCGCTCCTGCCCCATGTATCCAGGGGCGTCCAAGTAAACAAGAGTAGGCGGGACGTATATACATCACGTAGAAAGTAGAATTGAAAACTTGTGAACCAACTTTAATGGGGAGATCAACTTCTCCAAGTACCATCCTCTTGGATCCATCAAAGCCCTTACAACTATGTCACTGGATTTCAACATCAAACCATCACAATCCAACCGATCTAAGGCACCTTTGGGTAAGACATTTAGAGAGGACATTATATCCACCAATACATGGGCCAGAGTAGTTCCTTTGCATTCAATAGAGACATGCAAATTCTTGTTATGATTTCTTCAAACTGGTGTCAGGTCAGCATCAGAGAACCCTAATCCACTGTCAGCAGTCAAACTCGCCACACAATTTTTAAATTGGTCGGATGTGGTCTCTTGAGGAACATGTGCCTATTTTAAGAATTTGATCAATGCTTGAGCGTGAGTGTTGTACCCCAAAATTTTCTCTCCTCTTTTTCCACAAGAAATCATGGCTTCGGGTTTTTTCTGATTTTTCAGACTGGCTCAAGAATCGGTCAAACAGACTTTTCTCGTCAGTCAGACAAAATTTAGGGTTTTCATTGAATTTAAGACAGTTCAAACAGATTGCTTAGGGTTTGGTTGAATTGGCTCAAAGTTTGATCAGGCAGGCGTTTCTCCAGTGTTAAGTCAAAAATCAGGGTTTTGCGCGTATATTTCTCAGAAAGAGTTAGTTCTATCAATGCTTTTCAAATTACTCTGAGATGAGGACTGAGACTGCTGATTGTTAATTTGCATTTGTTTGGATTTAATCAGTGAAAAGAGGTATGTGGACGTTTTATTTAATTAACTGTGCATTGCTTTGGATAATTGGAGCGTCGGTTTTATTATTGATTGATGATAAGACCACAGTGTTTATCAATTGATTATTTATTTTAAGTTAGAATAATTGGAATTTATTTCCATTTTATTATAATTTAAGAATTATAAACAATTAGATAAACATTTGAAAAAAAGAATTAACTGATCAAGATCGGATTTTATTCATCTTTAATTATTTGTCACAATTGTTATTTGAATACAGTATTTATTTACAAAGTATTCATAATAATAATGGTTACAATGATTAAAAATTGAAATAAAATTTCATCCTAATTCCTAAGTCTTCATCTTCTATCCAATGCTCCCTCTGCTCATTTTGATTTTATCTGCAAGAAAAACAAGAAACAAAAGAAAAGTCAGAGCAGATAAAATAATTAAAGGCAGACAGTTAATTTAAAAATTCATCATTAAAAGCAACTGGCCGGAATCAGTTTGCCCTCTCTGCAAATCACGAGATTGCTCTCGGTTCACAAAGAGGGATAGAATGTCTTGCAAAAATGTGAAATGCATAAATTCAAATTTTCAAGCATACTGCATAAATCCAAAAATTGTCAACCAAGTTTCCAAACAACCTAAAGGCAAACTGAATTACAATTCCAAACTAAACCAAAGCTGTCAAAATTGTCCAAGGATATCAAGATATCAACAAATCCAAAAAGCTGTCAATAAAGTACACAAAGTATGCAAGAAATATGGAATTATGCAGAGGAAAACAATATTGCAAACAATATTCAAGTCATCACTTTCCAAGGCCAGTTTGCTTTTTCAGAAAGAAGACAAAAATTAAGCAATAAAAGTGCTTTTCTTTAATCTGGAGAGAGAAAGAGAGAGGAAAGCAGCTTACAGTACAGCAGGCTAGAGGCTAAGCAAAAGATATAAACAGGATGTATCAGGATACATAGAGAAAAGAGGCAGAACATATGCAGCAGAAGTGATCACAAAGAGTGAAAACCTCAAGCCTTGCAAACCTGTCCAAAGATTTGACCAAGAACGAATATAACACCTCCTGCCCTTAAAAGACAAAAAGGCCAAGACCCTGAAAAGATATACAAGAGCCATTAACCTGCATAACATATCTCGGAAGCCAAAAAAGCCTAAGAACTTCCAAGTCCATCAAACCTTAAGACAAACTATATCAAATATCAAAAAGCCTGAAGCCTTTCACAACTTCAAGCCAAACCTATAATTTCAATCAAAAGACCATAACCTGTTTCATTCAAACTGAAATAAAAACTCAGTTCAGATTACAAACATACAAAACCTATCAAGACCATAAGCCTTAAACCATTTTTTAACCCAACCTGTCAAAGCAAGCTTAAACCTGCAAACAGAGGTTCAAAGCCAAGCCTAAACCAGCATCCAAACATACAGAACCAACTTAAACCCTCAGTATGTCGTCATCATTGGGTTAAGATACAGGGGCCAGCATCAATATCAAGCATACAAGTTTTCAAACGTACAAGACAACTGAGGCAAAAGGTAGAAGAAGGCAACTCAGCATTTCAAGGCAACACGCCCTCAGAATTGCTTCCTCATTGGGCCAACAACAACATTAATATTTCTCAGAGTCAGAGGCTAACAAGAGAAGAAGGCAACCAAACATATCATCATACAAAAGCCATCAATCAAGAAAAGGCAACAAAAGTGTTCAAAGAGGAAAAGAAGCGAGCATTTCAAAGGCAACAGAAGTGAAGGGCAAACAGAAGAAGAAGGAAAGAGGCGTTTTCAGACAATCATCACTAAATGAGAAGAGGCAAATATAAAGATACCAGGAAGCAAAGCGCACATCATCACCAAAGCCTCCGCCTTGGCCGCCTGAAGCATCTCCGATTCATCCCTCCTCCATCTCCCCAAAGTCTCCGTTAGGTATAATTTCTCTCCCTTTTCACGCACCTCAAATGGAAAAATAAATAACAACATAAACAAAATCAGAACATGAAACTAAACATGCAAGGAAGAGAAATCAACAACACATAAAATTCAAAACTCTAAATGCATTAAGGAAGCAGAAACAATCACCTTTTAATCTTGCTTCGCTGGACCAAGGAGGAAAGAGGGGACAAAGGAGAAAGCTTGGTGGCCATGGGCAAAGGTTGAGCTGTACTCAGTAGCTTTGGTTTGAGAGGACGAAGAGGAACAAAGATGAAGAACGGCGCCGTTGTTATGCCTAACCCTAATTTTCCCAAATGATACAAATCCAAGTAACCCTAAGACAAATTATTCAGAGCCTTGGGCCTTGCCCTTTTCACGCCTAAGCCCATTACATTTGCACACCTCACCTCCCCATTTTCTTCTTCTACCTGTTTTTTAGTTTGGGCCAAAACCCTTTCCGGCCCATTCAGTTTATTCTTTTTTTAACACTCTTAAACTAACATTTCTTTACTTATCATTTTATTAGTTTAAACTAATATAATACTATTTTTGTTTTGTTAAATAAAACACCTTTTCTATTATTTTATTAAAACTTTTTTCTTTTCATTTATTAAAACTCCTTTTTTTATTTAAATGTAAATCTTGCTTAAAACATTTATAAAAGATACATAAAGAAATAGATTTTTAGTTTGAATATTCTTTTTTTAACTAAAACATTTTGTACATAAAAATACTAAATACAAATACACTAACATTAATACATAATACATAAAACTTAAAACAATTTTCTTTTTCTTAATCTTAAAACTTTTTAAAAATGTTTGTACATAATTACATCAATACATAATTTTTCTTTAAGTTAAATACTTTTCTTTTCTTAAAATATTTTCTTTGTACCTATTAACAAAAACACTAGAATACAAAATTAAAATAAACCAAATATTTAATTTTTCATTAAGTTAACAATACTTTATAATACATTAAAACACACATTTCTCACCTTGTAAATAATCATACACTTACACCAATATACAGATACATTGACATATATACATTTGCTTTATTCTTATATATATTGCTATACATTATATTTCACATTTGCGCAATTCGATTTGGTTGTAAATATTTGGATACTACTCTCCTATAAGTCTCATCCCCCATTTGTAAATAATTGTACCCCCATCCCCGGATACTCATTTGTAATAGTCTAGGACTTTAAATTCCCGCAATTTATCGCTTTCGAATTATACCATGGTTAGACCTAGGGTTTGTATGTACATAAAATCAAACGCTAGATAACCTAATACAAGACAAATACATGAAATCAATACACGATCACACTTGCACCCCTAGGGTAATCCCGCTTGTTGCCTTCCAAAATGGGCCATGCTTGCACGTCGAGTTTCTTTGGCAAAACAATTCAAATGATCATAAGTCCCTCGATGACGCTTTCGAAAGTTGCCCAATCAAATGATCACAGTCCCTTCAAGCAAAATTGCCAAAGACACTTGGCATCATTGCATTCATGGTCCATACGATGACCCGTGCCTGTCCCGTTAAACATCTTAAACGCAAGATTGTCCATCAAATACAATGGTGGAACAAAATTGTTAAAAGGGTTAAAACATGAGAAAAACCTTTGTGTACAATAGGGGTAGACAACTCTTAGTTACTTGATCAAATTGCAAAAACACTTGCCTACTTTTCAAAACCACACTCCACAAACACTTTCAAAACAAACTTTCAAAAAACATTTGAAACATCTTTTCGAAAAGATACACACCTTCGTATATACTCAAACACGAGTCATTACGATGGTTGCCGAAACAAAGGCGTCTATTTCAAAACATTTTTCAAAACACACACACACACCACAATTTCAAAGCAATTGAAAAATCAAAGGCAAGTGATCTAAAACCAAGTAACTAAGAGCCCATGGATAACCATGGATGAAGAGGGTGCTAATACCTTCCCTTTTCATAATCTACCCCCCGAACCCACGAAACATCTCAAAAGGTTTTTCCTGTGATTTTTAACCTTTCCTTTAGGATAAAATAAAAAGTCGGTGGCGACTCTTGCTAAACCGAACAAGTGCGAAAACAAACGCAAAACACAAGTCAGTTCTCCCACCGTATCACAGAATTGGCGACTCTGCTGGGGATAAATTAAAAGTGGGGTTATCTTAGGGTTCTAGATCACCCTCTTGCATGATTAATTGTTTGCTTTGATTGCTTTACCTTTGTGGTTCTCTTGTTTGGGCTTGAAATCCTACACCCTGATTTGGGAAACATTCATAGATAGCAATACGTTGTGGAAACTGTGCGGGGTATACCGACACGGTTAAAGCAATAGCTATATTAGTGCGACATATTGGTGAGTACCGGTAACCCTTAAGTTCAATCAAGGAGAGTATGGGGCCGCTGAGTGATGTCACTAAGCACTAATGACCTAGAACCTTATTGACCATCTTGGCCTTTTATTAGGGGTAGTGAGATGACCGACTTTGGTGCAGTCCGAAGTTGGTAGATACTCAATACTACACTCATTGAGGGTTGTTTTCTTGGAATATTTTGGTCGCTAGTTAAGTGGCTAAACCAAAACAATGAACATGGAAAGAAATCCAATGATATTGAGCTCCTTAGAACCCGGTTACTATTTATAGGACAGGTTTTTAAGCCAACTACACTCAAGAGGGTACTTACCTATGAAACCCCATGCAAGCCTGAAACTAGGGTTTTGCGTGATTTGCTTGTACATGTGTTTTCGCATACATCATAAACATCATAAAGCATCATATGCATCCGCTAATCATTTCAAGGGTTTGGATCTTCACCTTTGTTCTTGTTTTGTAGGTCATGGAAATTCCTCGCAGGAAAACTATCCAAGTCAACCTTGTGAGGATCCCTCCTCAACTCAAGGAGCTCACATCTAGAATCCCCGAAAGCTCTCCCTTCAGTGAAAGACATGGTAGACTGCTCATCCTAGTTAACACCAGCATTGAAGAAGACATGATGAAGGTTTTTTTCCAGTTCTTTGACCCCCTTCACCACTGTTTCACATTCCCCGACTACCAATTGGTGCCCACTTTGGAGGAATTTTCTCAACTCCTGAGAATTCCTATTCTTAATCAACTACCTTTCAACGGTACGGAAAAGGAACCAAAGCCGGAAGATGTTGCTCGAGCACTACACTTGCAACCATCTGACATCAAGGGGCATTGGGAAACTAGAAGCGGTGTCAAAGGCTTCTTGGCAAAATTCTTGTTTGAGAAGGCATAAGAGTGTTGGAATTCCTTGGATCTACAAGCCTTTGAAGAAATTGTGGCACTCCTCATTTATGGGTTGGTCTTGTTCCCAAACCCTGACCAGCTTATAGATGTCAACACCGTCAAGATCTTCTTATCCAGGAATCCCATACCAACATTGCTTGGGGACATCCTCCACTCATTTTACACACGAACAATGAGAAAGAGAGGTGTTCTCATGTGCTGTACTCCTCTCCTCGCAAGGTGGTTTATTTCGCACCTTCCACAATCTGTTTTGAAGAACGACCAAGGCCTAAGGTGGTCACAACGGTTGATGACCCTCACTCACTCTGATGTACATTGGTGTTCTTGGTCCAGAGAAAGTGTCATCATCGTCGATCATTGTGGAGAGTTCCCTAATGTTCCATTGCTTGGTATTAGGGGAGGCATTACCTACAACCCTTGTCTGGCTTTGAGACAATTCGGATATGCACGGAGGGAGGGCCCTCACGACATGTTAATTCCTGACATAGTTTTTGACTTCGACAATGATGCGCAAGGACTTCGTCAAAGATTCATCAGAGCTTGGAGGATGCCTAACAAGGTAGACAGCAAGACACTGGGGCACAAGAATTCCATCCCTCTTGAGCCTTATCTCAAGTGGGTCCGAACCCGAGCCTAGAGTCTAATGATGCCTTACCCTCATGTTCTCCCTGTGATTAAAGAGCCCGTTAAGGAAGATGAGGTTCCCTACACCATCTTATATCCTGACATGCCAACGACATGGGAGGAGATGCAGAAGAGTTGGATCCAACTCAGGGAAGAAAGGGATACTTTTGAAGCCAGCTTCTACGCCAGTGAGAAGAAGGTTTTGGAGCTTACCTGCTGACTCCATGAGGAAGAAACCCTCAACACCTACATCGCGCCAAAGAGGATGCACAACGTCTTTTTACCATGAGAAGTTTTTGTAATATTTGGCCCATGGGGCATTTATGTACTAACAAAATTTCTTCTTATTAATATGACGTGCATTCTTTTTGTCTGCAACAATTGTGAATTTCTAAATCCTTGAATGCATTGCATAAATAAACATATCATTCATCATATGCATAAGCAGGTCTCCACACCAGGTTTCCTTATCTTTTTGTTGTTTATTTCAGTAAGATGGATCTCGAACAGACGGTCAAAGATTTGCAGTCTCAAAACTCACAATTTCAACATCTCCTGATGACCTTGGCAAAGGGTCAGGAGGATCTAAAAGCCCTGCTCGGGAACAAAGAGCAAGTGAAAAAGAAGAAGAAGAGAGTCGGGGTGGCTACCCTGGGAAGAAGGTTTGAGGGTGAAGCCAGAAGGGTTCTTGAATTTCCCCCTACATCTGAAGAGGGAACCAGTAAAGGAAAAGGGGCTGCAGTACCTTCCGAATCCGAAGTTGAAGAGGAAGAGGCTGAAGAAGACGAAGACTACTCAGAACAACAATACCCGTCGGCCGACGACAAATACAAGAGTTTGGAGGACAGGTTAGCAGCTATGGAGCTGCAGAGAGTTCCAGGCTTAGATTTCGAAGATTTGGGATTAATTGCTGGAATTGTGATCCCCCCGAAGTTTAAACTGTCAGTTTTTGCAAGATATGATGGGATGTCTTTCCCGAACATGCACCTAAGGCCGTATGTCCGAAGAATCCAACCTCACACATCTGACAGAAACCTTTGGGTACATTTCTTTCAGGATAGCCTGTCTGGCACACAGCTGGATTGGTTCTACAATCTCGAGAGATCAGAGGTACATAGTTGGGAGGATCTGGCAGCTTCTTTTTATCGCCAATATCAGTATAACTCTGACCTGACACCAACCCGTACTCAGCTACAGAGTATGGGGATGGCCTCAGGTGAAGGATTCAAGGAATATGCCCAGAAGTGGCGCGATCTGGCCGGGAGAGTGCAGCCACCTCTTTCTGATAGAGAGCTTGTTGATATGTTCCTGGGGACCCTGTCTGGTCCATTCTTTAACCATCTGATCGGTAGCTCTTCTGCAGGGTTTACCGAATTAATTCTGACTGGCGAGCGGGTAGAAGCCGGTATCAAGAATGGGAAGATTCAGAAGGATGCCTCTGCATCTACAACTGTTAAGAAATCATTTCCAGCAAAGAAGGAAACGGCTGTTGTGTATTCTCAGAGAGGAGCAGGAAGAAATGAGCGCCGACCGACTGTGGGGGCCGTGATGATCGAGAATCCATCAAACGATCAGCCTCGCAATAATCAGTCCAGACCTAAACAGCAATGGGGAGAACGGCCACCACGGCAGTTTACCCGCATCAATATGATACTTGTGCAAGTTCTTCCACATTTGTTGAATTTGAATCTCACCAAGATTAGGGAAGCACCGAAGACTGTGAATACTGCTTCACCGCACTATCATCCCAATGCTAAATGCGCCTACCATTCCGATAGCGTCGGACATGACACAAATGATTGTTGGGCGCTAAAGAATAAAATCCAAGACTTGATAGATGCAAAAGAGGTGGAGTTCGATGCTCTAGAGAAACCAAACGTGATATCTGCTCTGATGCCGAAGCATGGTCGAAATGTCCATGCTATTGAGGAAGATTTATATGTGTCTGATGTCGATGACCTGATAACTCCGCTGTTAACCATCAAGTTAAATCTGCTAAAAGCTGGGATTTTCCCAGGATGCAAAGAAGACTGCTACTGTTGTTACTCTCTGCCATTTGAATGCCCATTACTGAAGAAAGGCATCCAAGGCCTGATGGACAGTCAACAAATTTTGTTTGAAAAGGTTCCTGCTATTCCAACCCTCACTGAAGATGTTTCAATTATCACCATTTCCGCCAATCTTTCCAAGGCCGTCAGAAAGCCTGTTAAGATTACATCAGCTACAAAGATTGTTCCCTTGAAAATAACTATGCCTGGGCCCGTCCCCTACAGTTCTAACAAGTCAATACCATGGAATTACGGTGGAGAAATCTACTACCATGGTGTTAAACAAGTTGAAGTAACCGAAGGAAGCTCTGATGAAGAAGAGGCCAGCATTGGAAACATTGCTGGTACAAGCAAGATCACCCGAAGTGGGAGAATATTTTCTCCAGAGATCGCCCCCCCAAAGGCAATCTTTGGACCCTCAGCTGCTGCCAAAGTTAATCCTGCACCAATAAAACTTTCCGCCAAAACTCCGTTGATTGAAGAAACTGTTATTCCCGTTGTTGTCCCTCCTACTTCCGCTGATAAAGGTAAAGGGACCCAAGATGAGCTCGTCCGGACGAGGGCTCAACCTTTGGTCATCCCGGAGACCTCTAAGAAAGAGATGGAGGAGATCCTGAAGATAATTAAAAAGAGTGATTATGACGTGGTAGAGCAACTGGGGCAAACCCCCTCGAAGATCTCCATGTTAGCATTACTGCTTTGTTCTGAGGCGCACACCAAAGCATTGATCAAATTCCTGAAGACAACCCATGTACCCCAGGAAACCTCTGTCGACCAATTCCAAGACTGTGTAGCCAGTCTTACAGCAGACAACAGTTTAGGTTTCTCTGATGCTGACCTGACCTCAAAAGGAAGAAAACACAACGACACATTACATGTGTCGGTAGAATGCCAAGGAACTACTCTGGCCCATGTTCTGGTCGACACTGGTTCTTCTCTGAACGTGCTGCCCAAGAAGGCTCTTGGCCGTTTATATTGTGAAGGCTTGGAGTTAAGGCCAAGTAATATCATTGTAAGGGCATTTGATGGGTCAAAGAGAATGGTACACGGGGAGGTAGACATTCCCATTAAGGTCGGCACAGAAGTGTTCCCCTCAACTTTCTATGTGATGGACATCCGTCCGTCATACTCTTGCTTACTGGGGAGGCCATGGATACATAATGCTGGGGCGGTTACCTCCTCCTTACATCAAATGTTGAAGTACCCTGTCAAAGGAAAGATCATAACCGTGCACGGTGAAGAGGAATATATGATCAGCCACTTGAACTCCTTTCGGTATGTAGAGGTGGAAGGAGAATTCATTGAAACACCATTCCAGCACTTCGAGGAAGTCTCTCCTGAAGTGGCAGTAGCAAAAGTGGTAGCTGAGGTACCAAAGCAGATGGCCAGGATGGCATCTCTAAAAGACGCGAAAGCTGCAATGAAGGAAGGGAAGAGCTCAACATGGGGTCAGTTGCCTGATATTCCTCACAAAACAGACAAGTTTGGATTAGGTTTCACTGCTGCGGGACAGAAAGCTATGCGCCGCTCAAAGGTTGAAAGAACGCCCATCAAGATTTCTCCTTATGGAATCAACGCTTTGGAGGGTGAAGACAAAGAGGCCAACATTGAAGATTGGATCTACCCAACCATCGAGGGAGGACTACGCAACTGGGAGGCAAAAGACTTTGTCCCCATTACTTTTATTAATCATTAATTATCTGTCAAACATTTCCTGTTGGTTTGTAATATTTACTTTTGAACAATCCGTACACTACCTTTTCACATCATGCCTTGCCCGGGGCATGTAGGTCCATTTGTAAGGGTTTTGATTATCTTCATATCCATATGCCATGTTTAATGATTCATTGGACGTTTTTCATTAATAAACTGATGTGTTCATTTTCTTTCCTTTTTGCATTTTTGCTTGTTTAAGGATGGTTATCCCTTACACACACCCACACTCACAAATGCAGGTACCCGTCCACTCTGGATTCTATGGGTGACTATTCTGCTATGTCCTTCAATAACTCTGAAGATCTGTTCAATCAGGCTGAGTGTGAAGATGGCGAGGATTGTGAAGTACCAGGAGAGCTAGCCAGACTTCTACAACAAGAAGAAAGGGCCATCTTGCCTCACGAAGAGTTGTTGGAAATTGTCAACTTAGGAACAGAGGAAGACCGAAAGGAAGTACAAGTAGGTGCCAATCTGGATCCAAGTGTCAAGGAACGCTTGATACAGCTGTTAAATGAGTACGTTGAAATCTTCGCCTGGTCTTATGAAGACATGCCGGGTTTAGACACAGACATCGTGGTTCACCGTCTCCCTACAAGAGAAGATTATCCACCAATCAAACAAAAAGTCCGCCGAATGAGGCCCGATATGTCTGAGAAGATCAAAGCAGAAGTGATGAAGCAACTCAACGCTGGCTTTCTGGCTGTTACATCCTATCCACAATGGGTTGCTAACATCGTGCCAGTACCTAAAAAAGACGGCAAGGTCAGAATGTGTGTGGACTACTGGGATTTGAATAGGGCTAGCCCTAAAGATGATTTTCCGCTACCCCATATCGACATCTTAATCGACAACATAGCTCAGCACAAAGTATTTTCCTTCATGGATGGCTTCTCGGGCTACAACCAAATTAAAATGGCCCCCGAGGACATGGAGAAAACAACCTTTGTTACACAATGCGGTACCTTCTGCTATAAGGTGATAACGTTCGGATTGAAGAACGCAGGGGCAACTTATCAACGCGCCATGGTAGCTTTATTTCATGATATGATACATCATGAGATCGAAGTTTACGTAGACGATATGATAGCTCGGTCACAAACGGAGGAGGAACACCTTGAACATCTAGAAAAGTTGTTTGCCGGGTTGAAAGAATACAAACTCAGACTGAATCCAAGTAAGTGTACTTTTGGAGTTAGGTCTGGTAAACTTCTAGGGTTTATTGTCAGCAACAAAGGCATTGAGGTCGATCCAGCAAAAGTGAAAGCAATACAAGAGATGCCTGCTCCCCGTACTGAAAAGGAGGTTAGAGGATTCTTGGGGCGCTTGAACTATATTGCCAGATTCATCTCTCATCTGACTTCTACCTGTGAGCCAATCTTCAAACTATTAAAGAAAGATCAGGTAGTCGAATGGAATGATGATTGCCAAGCTGCTTTTGATAAGATCAAGGAGTATTTGCTAGAACCTCCTATTCTGATGCCACCCATCGAGGGAAGACCATTGATCATGTATCTGACCATCTTGGATAACTCAATGGGGTGTGTTTTGGGCCAGCATGACGAGTCTGGTCGAAAAGAGCATGCTATTTATTACCTTAGCAAAAAGTTTACCGACTGTGAGACTCGCTACTCACTGCTCGAGAAAACTTGATGCGCTTTGGTATGGGCTGCTCGCCGACTAAGACAGTATATGTTGACTCATACCACTCTGTTGATTTCCAAAATGGATCCTATCAAGTATATCTTCGAAAATCCCACTTTATCTAGAAGAATCGCTAGATGGCAAATGATCCTAACTGAGTATGACATCCAGTACACCACCCAAAAAGCTATAAAAGGGAGTGTACTAGCTGACCATCTGGCTCATCAAGCTATTGAAGATTATCAATCCATGAGATTTGACTTCCCAGACGAGGACATCATGAATTTGGACAACATTGAAGGTAACGGACCGTATGACGGACCTGAAAAGGGATCCTGATGGACCCTGTACTTTGATGGTGCTTCAAATGCACTTGGAAACGGTATCGGTGCGGTACTCATTTCCCCGGAAGGTTGCCACACACCTTTCACGGCCCGACTCTGCTTTAGCTGTACCAACAACATGGCTGAATATGAAGCTTGCATTTTTGGTCTCAAGGCTGCTATAGACTTAGGGATCAAATCTTTGATCGTATTTGGGGACTCGGCTTTGGTTATCAGTCAAATCAAAGGAGAGTGGGATACCAAACATCCTAATCTTATCCCATACAAAGAACATGTCTTGACATTGTTGCCTCATTTCGAGCAAATCACCTTCGAGCATTTCCCGCGAGAAGAGAATCAGCTAGCAGATGCTCTGGCTACAATGTATTCCATGTTTAAACTCAATTGGGATAACGAGGCTCCCCAAATCACTATCGAGCGAATGGATGAACCTGCGCATTGTCACGAGATTAATACCGAATAAGCAGTTGAACAACCCTGGTTTCATGAAATCAAAAGGTATCTCCAGACTAGAGAATATCCCGAAGGAGCTTCAGTAAATGACAAAAAGTTCCTAAGGAAGTTTGCTGCCAAGTTCTTCCTGAGCAATGGCATCCTCTATAAATGCAGCCAGGATTGTCTTTTACTCCGATGTGTGGACAAAGCTGAGGCAGAGTTGATCATGACTGAGATACACAGCGGTACGTTTGGCACCCACTTGAGCGGACACACGATGGCTAAGAAGATTCTAAGGGCAGGCTATTACTGGTCTACCATGGAAGTTGATTGCCATCAACACTCTCGTACCTGCCATAAATGCCAAATCTACGCTGATAAGATGCACATTCCGCCGGTTCCTCTCAACATGCTGACAGCTCCG
Source organism: Vicia faba (assembly GCA_948472305.1). Lineage (NCBI taxonomy): Eukaryota > Viridiplantae > Streptophyta > Magnoliopsida > Fabales > Fabaceae > Vicia > Vicia faba. The sequence goes on from OX451740.1 coordinate 256,505,986, forward strand.
TGGCTATTTGCAATGTGGGGCATTGACATGATTAGAGAGATCAAGCCCACGGCATCCAATGGACATCGCTTCATCCTGGTCGCCATTGACTATTTCACCAAATGGGTCGAAGCGGCTTCCTTCGCCTCTGTTACAAAAAATGTGGTTGCCCACTTTATCAAGCAAAACCTCATATGTCGGTACGGTGTCCCCGACAGGATCATCACAGACAATGGAACCAATCTGAATAATACTATGATCACCGTTCTATGCGAACAGTTCAAGATTTATCATCACAATTCATCCCCCTATCGGCCGAAGATGAATGGTGCTGTTGAAGCTGCGAACAAAAACATTAAGAAGATCATTCAAAAAATGACAGTCACTTACAAGGACTGGCATGAGATGCTACCGTTTGCTCTGCACGGATACCGTACCACAACACCTACTTCAACCGGGGTAACCCCATTTTCTTTGGTATACGACATGGAAGTTGTCTTTCCCATGGAAGTTCAGATCCCTTCCTTAAGGATTATGAAAGACGCGGGTTTGAATGAAGATGATTGGATTCAGACACGACTTGATCAACTCAATTTGATCGACGAGAAGCGACTCGCTGCTGTTTGCCATGGTCAGACGTACCAAAAACGGATGATCAAGGCTTTCAACAAGAAAGTCAGACGTCAAGTATATCAAGTCGGAGATCTCGTGATCAAGCGAATTATCTTACCACAAAGTGACCCCAGGGGTAAATGGACTCCTACTTACGAAGGATCATTTGTGATCAAGAGCATATTTTCTGGTGGTGCGATGATTCTGACCACCATGGATGGCGATGAGTTGTCGCACCCTGCAAACGCAGACATAGTCAAAAGATACTACGCATAAAACAACCCGACAAGTCGAAAACCCGAAAGGGCGACTTGGGCAAGAATGGGCATCCCGGTGAACCGAAAACCCGAAAGGGCGGTTCAGGCAAAATTAGGGATAAAACAAAAAAATCTGTACACCCGGCAAGTCGAAAACCCGAAAGGGCGGCTTGGGAAAAAAAGGGGTTTCCCGGTGGATCGAAAACCTGAAAGGGAGATTCAGGCAAAAGTTAGGGAATTAAAGCGTATGACTATTTCTCGTCGGATCACTTTAAGGACAATCTCTTCATCAACCAGCTCCAAGCTTCTGGTTAATTCAGTCACCGGCAGGCGAAGCATTGAACGGACAAATATTCAGAGTTGTGAAGGCTATAGCAGAATGGAATCCCATGGAGTTATTTCACATGGCCATCTTTCTTTTGTATAAAACTTTCAATTTTACGGCGACATCCTCTTACAAGGATGCCTGTCTCCTTCGTACAAAGATGCTCATAGAAAGTTAATACAAATACTTTTCCAAATACACAAATTTGCTTTGTTTTCCTTTTTCTCTTTCACACTTATGTTTACTTGAGAAACGTCCAATGTTTTGTTAAGTAGGCATATGCATTTGAACATAGTCATTTCCTTACAAATCAGGAAAAGATGATTACTGATAGGTTGAAGGTACAGATAGATATCTCGATGCCCTTTCAGAAGGATTCCCCAAACAGAGTTAGACTCCAGGATCCTCAGCAAAAAGGGGCTTTCTCAAAATTGATTTCCCCAGCTGGAGAACCTTCCAGAACTTAACCCCCCTCAGAGTTAAGTTTCAGCACCCCCAGTGGAGTCCTAAAATCTGAAAATCCTATCCCCAGCGGAGCTAAAACTTCCAACTATCAATCCCCAGTGGAACTAGACCAGTGAACATTCTCCCCACAGAGATACTTCCCACCATACTGAAGATTCCCAGTTATACCTCTCCAGCATAAGTCTACCAGGTTGTGAACTCTCCAGCAGAGATCATCAGAATTCTCTCACCCCGCAAGTCATCAAGGAGTTCCGATCCCCAGCAGCGGTCCTAAGATCCCTCAACCAGTGAAGATCTTGTTCCCCAAGCAGTTAGCAGACAACAAGGATTTCTCATCCTCAGTAACCCCCGAGTTCTTCTATCCCCAACTTTGGTTATGGGTTTATTTCCCCAACATTTGTCCAGGATTTATTCTCCAGAACAAATTACATTTCAGATTGATCGGTCGTTCAAAAACTCCTTCATCATCTGTTGGAAGCTACAGTCGTCGAAGATCAAATTCTCACAAGATTCAAGTTACAAAGCCCGGGTTTGACCGGATAGTATCTTAATCCCTACAACATAGTGTGAAACCCAGAGTGCGACTGGATAACAATACTAGACAACCACCAAGCCTGGATTACGACCAGATAGTGATGTCCTCTCAGAACAAGCTATGAAGTCAGGATTCGACCGGATAATAGTTTAATCCCTAACCAAGCTATTGTAAAGCCTGGATTGCGACCAGATGACAATACAAATTTCTGTGAAGCCTGGATTACGACCAGACCACAGTCAAGAATACTATGAAGCCTGGAGTCGACCAGATAGTGGTATATCTTTAACACAAGCCGTGAAGCCCGGATTTGACCGGATAGCAGCTTAGCAAGCTATTGTGAAGCCTGGATTGCGATCAGATAACAATACAAATTTCTGTGAAGCCTGGATTACGACCAGACAGCAGTCAAGAATACTACGAAGCCTGGAGTCGACCAGATGGTGGTATATCTTTAACACAAGCCGTGAAGCCCGGATTTGACCGGATAGCAGTTTAGCAAGCTATTGAGAAGCCTAGATTACGACCAGATGACAATACAAGCTTCTGTGAAAGCCTGGAGATCGACCAGATAACAGTTAAGCATTAGCAGAATGAAGACCCATTCTCAGTTCCTCACAGAATATTCGAATATTCTCCAGTGAAGATCTCCTCAAGATAGGAATCCCCAGTAGATTGGCATACAATCCAAACTCCTGATCCCCCGACAGTGGTCCCGGGACTTCTCATTTTCAACGATCAAAAGATTCTTGCCCTCCCAGCAGCAGTCAAGGAATTATTTTCCCGGGCAGCAGTCAAGATTCTTTTATTCTCAGCCATCCAGGATTCATCTATCCTCAGCAAGACCGCTCACCAGCTTACATGCGCATTCATCACATCCATATCATAAACATTGATAACATACATTGCATCATGCATCATGACATTGCATACAACTAACTCTTTACCTTTTCAAGAAAGATCGGTCAACAGAAAAAAATCATCATCTTCCGAGATTCACCCAGAAATAGTTCAGATGTGACCCAGACACGACGACATTCTGATACTTATTCCAGATTCATCCAGATGCAGTTTTACACAGACTCATCATCAGGAAACCCTACACCGGTTCCTTCTCAATTTTTGAAAACATTTTACGGACGCCTCCCAACATGGATGCTGATCTATCGCTTATTCAACTTCAACTCCTGAAAATAGTTTAAGGATTCTCCAAACGTGGATGTCAATCTATTGCTTGTTGAGACCCCCCAATTCAGAGATGTTCCAAAACATGGATATCTTTCTGATACTCGTCCACTCACCAATGACATACAGTTCAACGTTTCCAGATGGCATCTATAAGCCCATTCCCGACAAGATTCTGTCTCATTCCAGATGGCATCTTTAAGCCCATCACCAAATGGCATCTTTAAGCCCATTCCCTCTACCATCACATCACCGAGTGCAAAAATTTTGGGCACTCTAGTGTCCAATCTCCTTTTACCCTCGAGTCTCAAAAGGAAAACTTGCCAATCTAACTATTTAGGTTCAAGAAGATTGAACAGGGGCAACTGTTGTACTCCAAAATTTGCCCTCCTCTTTTTCCACAAGAAATCACGGCTTCGGGTTTTTTCTGATTTTTCAGACTGGCTCAAGAATCGGTCAAACAGACTTTTCTCGTCAGTCAGACAAAATTTAGGGTTTTCATTAATTTTAAGACAGTTCAAACAGATTGCTTAGGGTTTGGTTGAATTGGCTCAAAGTTTGATCAGGCAGGCGTTTCTCCAGTGTTAAGTCAAAAATCAGGGTTTTGCGTATATTTCTCAGAAAGAGTTAGTTCTATCAATGCTTTTCAAATTACTCTGAGATGAGGACTGAGGCTTCTGATTGTTAATTTGCATTTGTTTGGATTTAATCAGTGAAAAGAGGTATGTGGACGTTTTGTTTAATTAACTGTGCATTGCTTTGGATAATTGGAGCGTCGGTTTTATTATTGATTGATGATAAGACCACAGTGTTTATCAATTGATTATTTATTTTAAGTTAGAATAATTGGAATTTATTTCCATTTTACTATAATTTAAGAATTATAAACAATTAGATAAACATTTGAAAAAAAGAATTAACTGATCAAGATCGGATTTTATTCATCTTTAATTATTTGTCACAATTGTTATTTGAATACAGTATTTATTTACAAAGTATTCATAATAATAATGGTTACAATGATTAAAAATTGAAATAAAATTTCATCCTAATTCCTAAGTCTTCATCTTCTATCCAATGCTCCCTCTGCTCATTTTGATTTTATCTGCAAGAAAAATAAGAAACAAAAGAAAAGTCAGAGCAGATAAAATAATTAAAGGCAGACAGTTAATTTAAAAATTCATCATTAAAAGCAACTGGCCGGAATCAGTTTTCCCTCTCTGCAAATCACGAGATTGCTCTCGGTTCACAAAGAGGGATAAAATGTCTTGCAAAAATGTGAAATGCACAAATTCAAATTTTCAAGCATACTGCATAAATCCAAAAATTGTCAACCAAGTTTCCAAACAACCTAAAGGCAAACTGAATTACAATTCCAAACTAAACCAAAGCTGTCAAAATTGTCCAAGGATATCAAGATATCAACAAATCCAAAAAGCTATCAATAAAGTACACAAAGTGTAGGTGTTTAGTTATTGGCATGTATTTTTGGTAAAACCAGGTGTGTGAATGTCATGACTGATGTCATAACATTCTGGTTTATTAGGTACTGGTTTATTAGGTACCTTTGCAGAAAAATAATGGCATACAGGTGCTGCTGTTTATGAGTGTGTATCTGAGCATTTTGCAAAAAGATCACATTTATTGCCTTCTACCAAAATCAGTAAACAAGAATTCTGATGTCATAACAAATGTTAAGACATCCTGTACTGATCTAACAGTTATGCAGTTTGGTTAATTCTGAGATTTTTCAGGAAGATGACTCATTCTTTCCAGAACAGAATCTCACGTGGACTTTGGGTTAACCTAGCTCAACCCTAACCTGGTTGATAAAGTCTTGTGACCAAGTCTTAAGGTCAAACGGAATTAACCCTAGCTTTTTGTGGAAACCCTAACTGAAGAAACAGTTGCTATATATTCAACAGGACTGCTGTTTGGAAATCATCCCTTTGACAGAAGATCAATTAGGAGTTGTATAGTTTTAATTGATGTAATCCAAGCAAGTATCACTATGATAAGTGACTTGGAATAGGTTTTAATTGTAAGGGTTTTGTATCACTCAAAGCTTTGAAGCAAGAGTGTTTTGTGTCTCTTGACTAAAGCTTTGAAGCAAAGTCAAGATAGGTTTATGTATCACTCAAAGCTGTGAAGCAAGAGTATTTGTGTTGCTTGATTAAAAAGCTGTGAAGCATAATCAAGTGTATGTTCTGAAGAGTGTCTTCATTAATTCATTAGTCAATTGTTTTAAGTATCACTGCTGTGATTGAGGGGGAGTGAGTAGGAACTCAGGTTTAAGTTGAACTTAGATTGAAGTTGCATTGGGTAGGTCTTAAGTGAAGGAGATAAACTGGTTGGTTTATTCCTGAATTAATATCTCTTATAGTGGATTTCCTCCCTAGCTTGGTAGCCCCCATAGTAGGTGTTGTTTCACACTGAACTGGGTAAACAATTGACTGTGTTCTTTACTGTTTTTGTATTTACTGTCTTATAGAAAGTCAGATACAGTGTCATAACATTGACTGTGACATTGAGTATCTGCAGCCAGAATTTCAATTGGCATCAGAGCAGGCACCCTGCCTGTATTACTGGGTGAGATCTATGGATATCACTTTCTGGCACTATGGACAAAGAAGGAGTTTTTGGAAACAGACCACCCATTCTGGATGGATCAAATTATGACTACTGGAAACCTCGTATGATTGCCTTCTTAAAATCACTGGACAAAAAGGCCTGGAGAGCTGCTGACAAAGGATGGAACCATCCCACCATAACTGAGAAAGATGGGACAATCAGTCTGAAGCCTGAGGAAGAATGGAGTAAAGAAGAAGATGAGTTAGCCCTGGATAATTCCAAAGCTTTAAATGCCTTGTTCAATGGAATTGATAGAAACATATTCAGACTAGTACATCAATATGAACTGGCCAAGGAAGTTTGGGACACTCTCAAAACTACCCATGAGGGCACTTCCAAAGTAAAAATGTCAAGGCTTCAGATGCTGACTACCAAGTTTGAGAATCTAAAAATGATGGAAGATGAAACCATTCATGAGTTTAACATGAACATCTTGGAGATTGCCAACACCTCAGGAGCATTGGGAGAAAAGATGTCAGAAGAAAAACTGGTGAGAAAGATTCTCAGATCCTTGCCTAAAAGATTTGCAATGAAGGTAACTGCTATAGAGGAAGCCCAGGATATCAGCAAGTTGAAAGTGGATGAACTCATTGGGTCTCTTCAGACTTTTGAGATGGGGATCACTGAAAATGTTGACAAGAAGAACAAGAGCATATCACTTGTATCCAACACTGAAGATGAAAACAAGGAGGATGAAGAAGAAAATATTTCAGAAGCTATAGCCATGCTTGGAAGATAATTCAACAAACTCATCAAAAGAATAGATCCAAAGTCAAGGTCTAATGTTCATAACATCCCCTCTGACATTGACAGTTCCAGCAGAAGACCAAGGTCAGAAGAGAAGGGAAATCAAGGCAGAGGAATTCAATGCCATGGTTGTGAAGGATATGGACATATTCGAGCTGAATGTCCTACCTTTCTTAAGAAACAAAAGAAAGGAATGACTGTTACCTGGTCTGACTGTGATTCAGAAAGTAATTCTGAAGAAGAATCTGCCAAACTAGTTACTGCACTAACTGGTGTTTGTACCTCTGAAAGTGACACTAGTGATGAGGAAGTGACATTTGAAGAACTGGTTAATACTTACAAGAAATTGTGTATCAGAAGTGCTGAAGTCTGTGTGCAGAATGAGAAACAAACAAAACTCATCATAAAGTTGGAGGCTGAAAAAAGGGCAGACCTTGAAACTATAAGTCATCTAGAAGGGGAAGTTCAAATGCTGAACTCAAAACTGAACCAGATGACCAAATCTGTCAAGATGCTGACAAATGGAACTGACAAATTGGAAGAAATCCTTCAGGTTGGACAAAATGTGGGAAACAAGTCTGGTCTAGGATTTGTGGCAGCAAAGAAATCTGGTGCAGACAAGAAGATCAGGCCTGATAAACAAATGTCAAAGCAGATGTCTTAACACAACTCTCAACATCGGGAATAGAGATATATGAAGAAAAGGTACCAAAGATGGAGATGTCATCATTGTGGGAGGTATGGTCACATTAAGCCTTTCTGCTTCAGATTGTATGGATACCCTAATCAGAACCCAGGTGTTAAACCTAAGTCTAAAAGGGTACCACATACTCCTCAATGGAAGAAAAAGGTTACTGCCCTGATAGCCCACACTTCCCTGAGAGTCTCTGCAAAGGAAGACTGGTACTTTGACAGTGGGTGTTCTAAGCACATGACTGGAATCAAGAACCTTCTCAATAATGTTAAACCTCACACCACTAGTTATGTGACCTTTGGAGATGGTGCTAGAGGTGAAATCAAAGGAGTTGGTAATTTGGACTGCCCTGGAGTTCCAAATCTGAATGAAGTGCTATTGGTAAAAGGCCTGACTGCTAATCTCATTAGTATCAGTCAATTGTGTGATCATGGATTCAAGGTCAATTTCTCAAAATCTGAATGTCTTGTAATTAATGAAAAACAAGAAGTTGTAATGAAAGGAGTCAGATCTAAAGACAACTGCTACTTGTGGGAGCCTGAGAACACTAATTTCTCCACTATGTGTTCTATTGCCAAAGAAGAAAAAGAGGTGAAACTGTGGCACCAAAAACTTGGCCATCTTCGTCTAAGAGGAATGAAAAGGAGTATCTCCATGGAGGCAGTCAGAGGGATTCCAAGACTACAAATTGATGAAGGGAGAGTTTGTCAGGTTGTTAAGCAAACTAGGATGTCACATCCAATGTCAAGACATCTGACCACCTCTAAGGTTCTAGAACTTCTTCATATGGATCTGATGGGACCAATGCAGGTGGAAAGCCTTGGTGGAAAGGGATATGCCTATGTTATTATGGATGACTATTCCAGATTCACCTGGACTATCTTCTTTAGGGAAAAATCTGAGGTGTTTGAAGTTTTTAAAGAACTGTGCAAAAGAATTCAAAGAGAAAAAGAAGGCTGTATTGTCAGAATCAGAAGTGATCATGACAAGGAATTTGAAAATAGCAAGTTTAATGAGCTCTGTTCCTTAGAAGGAATTAGTCATGAATTCTCTTCTCCTATAACTCCTCAACAAAATAGAGTTGAAAAGAAGAAAAATAGGACCATACAGGAATCTGCCAGAGCTATGATCCATGCCAAAAGACTTCCTTTTCATTTTTGTGCTGAAGCTGAATACATTGCAGATAGTAGTAGCTGTTCTCAAATTATCTGGAAGACACAGATGCTCACTGAGTATAATGTCACACAAGATGTTATGACATTGCACCGTGACAATCTGAGTATAATCAACATTTTCAAGAACACTATTCAGCATAGCAGGACCAAGCACATTGGCATTAGTCATCACTTAATCAGAGATCTTGTAGAAGAGAAAACAATTAATCTGGAACATGTTGCCACTAAGCTTCAACTGGCTGACATTTTGACCAAGGCTCTTGATGAAAATCAATTTGAAAACTTGAGGGGCAAGTTGGGTATTTGCCAACATGAGAAATTGTAGCAATTAATTTTGCTTAAAACAAGGGTTGAAGGAGTTATTTTTGTTAAGTCTATTTTGAGTGGGTTAATCATATGTTTTCCCAATTCTTTCAAAATTATCAAGAAGTTGAATAGACTCTCATTTTCCTCCTTCCTCTCTCGACTTTGCAACAAATTCCTTTTTCTCAATCAAAGTTTTATCTCAAATTGCTACTGGTGCTCTAAGTCAATCAAAATGTCTCAAACATCATCTTCAGCCAAGGCGACCGCTTCATCTTCAGCCAAGGCGACCGCTTCATCTTCATCATTTGATCAAGATTCTCGGGCAATCACCACATGCATAGATTCTGAAGTCCTGGAGATTACTCCTCTTAGAGAAATGGCAACTAACCCCTCCAAAGTCAAAAAGCTGAGAACAAGGCATGCAGGAAGGTATCAAGCTACTGCTTCTGGTAATCCCTCTCATCCCTCATCTTTTGTACCAAATAGGGAAGGATCAGCTCATGTACATCAAGCAATTGCTAGGCTTGTTACAAGAATACTGAGTGAGAACCACTCTGTACCGGGGATTTCTGTTCCATTAAATCAAGAATCAGTAAGCCCAAATGTTGAAGCAAATCCAGATGTCTCTGAGAATGTTGAGACACCAAATGACAACATTCAGAAATCATCTGAAAACCTTGATGATATTCAGAACCCTTCAGAGAAGACTGTTGATCCACCTGTTATTGATGTGGATGAGGAATACTCAGACAATGAACTAATTGCCAATATAAACCCTAACATAGCTAGGAGAATGATGAACATAAAGGGTAATCAGAATGCTGCAAAATGTCTGACCAAAGAGAAACCTGCTGACAAGAAAACCAGGACTGAAGGCAAGACTGGTGTAGAATCTGTGAAGACTGGTCTGTCTAAAGGGAAGGTGAAAGCCCAAGTGCATACTGGGAGTCTCTCAAAACTTGCTAGACAACCAATTACAAAGAAGAGAAAAGAACCTGAGTCTTCTGATTCTGATGAGGAATCCGAGTTTGAAATTGATGCTGAAGACATTCCTATCAGAAGGAAACTCCCTTCCAGCAAAATGTCTAGAGTTCCTGAAGTCCCAACAGACAACATCTCTTTTCACCACCCTGACAATGCCAACAGATGGAAGTATGTTTGCTTGAAGAGAATAGCTTTAGAAAGAGAACTAAACAATGGTGCCATTGATTGCAAGGAAATCATGGACCTGATCAAAGCTGCTGGACTAATGAAGACTGTGGTAAAATTTACCAAGTGCTATGAAAATCTGGTCAAGGAATTTATAGTGAACTTGTCTGATGAATGTGCTGATGGAAGGTCAGCTGACTTTGAATGTGTCTATGTTAGAGGAAGAAGGGTTAATTTCTCTCCATCAGAAATTAACAAATTTCTTGGAAGATCAAATGAGGATTGCCCTGAACTAGAAGTCACTGACAATGAAGTATGCCAAACCATCACAACAAGACAAGTCAAGTGCTGGCCCTCAAAAGGCAAGCTAAATGCTAGCAAGCTAAGCATCAAATTTTCCATCCTGCACAAGATTGATGCAGCCAACTGGGTCCCTACAAACCATAAATCAACCATCTCTACAGGATTGGGGAGGTTCATTTATGTTGTTGGTACCAAGACTGAATTTGACTATGGCAGGTACATTTTTTATCAAACCTTAAAACATGCTGGTAGCTATTCTGTTAAAGGCCAAATTGCCTTTCCCTCCCTCCTATGTGGAATCATTCTTGCTCAGTTCCCTGATATCCTGGTGGAATGAGACACTGCTTGCAAAAGAGCTCCTGCTCTTGGGTTACACTACAAGCTGTTTCAGGGATCTCATGTTCCTGACATTGTCATAACATCAGCTGAGACATCATCTGCAAAAACTCAGTCCAAGACATCTGATGTTATAGCTGTATTAAAAGAGACCTGCAAAGAGCTGGAGACCAGGAAAAAGACTCTAGAAAGCCTAATTGCTAAATTAGAATAGGAGGAAACTGAAGGAAACAGAAGGGAAGAGGGTGCTGCTGAAGATCAGCTCAATGCTGGAGAAAGTAGCTCCTCTGAAGGTGACAGTGCTTAAAGTCTGGTGGAATTGTCAAGCCTAATGCTGATGCTGTTGATGCAAGTGTCTTCAGATTTTATTTGTTGTTTTTATTACCTATTTTGGATAATTGTATAACATTTAAGTACATGGTTCTTTGGCCCATTTGTGGCTAAAGAGGGGGAGATATTTTGTGTTTATAGTTGTTTAGTTATTGGCATGCATTTTTGGTAAAACCAGGTGTGTGTGTGTGTGAATGTCATGACTGATGTCATAACATTCTAGTTTATTATGTACTGATTCATTAGGTACCTTTGCAGAAAAATATTGTCATACAGGTGCTGTTGTTTATAAGTGTGTATCTGAGCATTTTGCAAAAAGATCACATTTACCTAAATCAGTAGACAGGTTTTCAGATGTCATAACAAATGTTAAGACATCCTGTTCTGAACTAACAGTTATGTAGTTTGGGTAATTCTGAGTTTTTTCAGGAAAATGACTCAGTCTTTCCAGAACAGAAAATCTCGTGGACTTGGGGTTAACCTAGCTCAACCCTAACCTGGTTGATAAAGTCCTGTGACCTAGTCTTAAGGTCAAACGGAATTAACCCTAGCTTTTTGTGGAAACCCTAACTGAAGATGCAGCTGCTATATATTCAACAGAGCTGTTGTTTTGGAATTAATCCCCTTTTTGACAGAAGATCATTTAGAAGCTGTATAGTTTTAACTATTGTAATCCAAGCAAGTATCATTGTGATAAGTGACTTGGAATAGGTTTTAATTGTAAGGGTTGTGTACCACTCAAAGCTTTGAAGCAAGAGTGTGTTTGTGTCTCTTGACTAAAGCTTTGAAGCAAAGTCAAGTTAGGTTTGTGTATCACTCAAAGTTGTGAAGCAAGAGTGTTTGTGTTGCTTGATTAAAAAGCTGTGAAGCATAATCAAGTGTATGTTTTGAAGAGTGTCTTCATCAATTCATTAGTCAAATTGTTTTATGTATCACTGCTGTGATTGAGGGGGAGTGAGTAGGAACTCAGGTTTAAGTTGTACTTAGATTGAAGTTGCATTGGGTAGGTCTTAAGTGAAGGAGATAAACTGGTTGGTTTATTCCTGAATTAATATCTCTTATAGTGGATTTCCTCCCTGGCTTGGTAGCCCCCAGAGTAGGTGTTGTTGCACACTGAACTGGGTAAACAATTGACTGTGTTCTTTACTGTTTTCTTGTATTTACTGTCTTATAGAAAGTCAGATACGGTGTCATAACATTGAACGTGACATTGAGTATCTGCAGCCAGAATTACAACCGGCATCAGAGCAGGCACCCTGCCTGTATTACTGGGTGAGATCTAGGGATATCACTTTCTGGCACTATGGACAAAGAAGGAGTTTTTGGAAATAGACCACCCATTCTGGATGGAACAAATTATGACTACTGGAAACCTCGTATGATTGCCTTCTTAAAATCTCTGGACAAAAAGGCTTGGAGAGCTGCTGACAAAGGATGGATCCATCCCACCATAACTGAGAAAGATGGGACAATCAGTCTGAAGCCTGAGGAAGATTGGAGTAAAGAAGAAGATGAGTTAGCCCTGGGAAATTCCAAAGCTTTAAATGCCTTGTTCGATGGAATTGATAGAAACATATTCAGACTAGTACATCAATATGAACTGGCCAAGGAAGTTTGGGACACTCTCAAAACTACCCATGAGGGCACTTCCAAAGTAAAAATGTCAAGACTTCAGATGTTGACTACCAAGTTTGAGAATCTAAAAATGATGGAAGATGAAACCATTCATGAGTTTCACATGAACATCTTGGAGATTGCCAACACCTCAGGAGCACTGGGAGAAAAGATGTCAGAAGAAAAATTGGTGAGAAAGATTCTCAGATCCTTGCCTAAAAGATTTGCTATGAAGGTAACTTCCATAGAGGAAGCCCAGGACATCAGCAAGTTGAAAGTGGATGAACTAATTGGGTCTCTTCAGACTTTTGAGACGGGGATTACTGATAATGGTGACAAGAAGAACAAGAGGATAACACTTGTATCCAACACTGATGTTGAAAACAAGGAGGATGAAGAAGAAAATATTTCAGAAGCTATAGCCATGCTTGGAAGACAATTCAACAAACTCATCAAAAGAATAGATCCAAAGTCAAGGTCTAATGTTCATAACATTCCCTCTGACATTGACAGTTCCAGCAGAAGACCAAGGTCAGAAGAGAAGGGAAATCAAGGCAGAGGAATTCAATGCCATGGTTGTGAAGGATTTGGGCATATTCGAGCTGAATGTCCTACCTTTCTTAAGAAACAAAAGAAAGGAATGACTGTTACTTGGTCTGACTGTGATTCAGAAAGTAATTCTGAAGAAGAATCTGCCAAACTAGTTACTGCTCTAACTGGTGTTTGTACCTCTGAAAGTGACACTAGTGATGAAGAAGTGACATTTGAAGAACTGGCTGATACTTACAAGAAATTGTGTATCATAAGTGCTGAAGTTTGTGTGCAGAATGAGAAACAATCAAAACTCATCATAAAGCTGGAGGCTGAAAAAAGGGCAGACCTTGAAACTATAAGTCATCTAGAAGGGGAAGTTCAATTGTTGAACTCACAACTGAACCAAATGACCAAATTTGTCAAGATGGTGACTAATGGAACAGACAAATTGGAAGAGATTCTTCAAGTTGGACAAAATGTGGGAAACAAATATGGACTAGGATTTGTGGAAGCTAAGAAATCAGGTGCAAACAAGAAGATCAGGCCTGTTAAACAAATGTCAAAGCAGATGTCTCAACACAACTCTCAACATCAGAAACAGAGATATATGAAGAAAAAGTACCAAAGATGGAGATGTCATCATTGTGGGAGGTATGGCCACATAAAGCCTTTCTGCTTCAAATTGCATGGATACCCTAATCAAAACTCAGGTGTTAAACCTAAGTCAAAAAGGGTACCACATACTCCTCAATGGAAGAAAAAGGCTACTGCCCTGATAGCCCACACTTCCCTGAGAGTCTCTGCCAAGGAAGACTGGTACTTTGACAGTGGGTGTTCCAGACACATGAGTGGAATCAAGAACCTCCTCAATAATGTTAAACCTCACACCACCAGTTTTGTGACCTTTGGAGATGGTGCTAAAGGTGAAATCAAAGGAGTTGGTAATTTGGACTGCCCTGGAGTTCCAAGTCTGAATGAAGTACTGCTGGTAAAAGGGCTGACTGCTAATCTCATTAGTATCAGTAAATTGTGTGATCTAGGATTCAAGGTCATCTTCTCAAAATTTTAATGTCTAGTAATTAATGAAAAACTAGAAGTGGTAATGAAAGGAATCAGATCTAAAGATAACTGTTACTTGTGGCAGCCTGAGAACACTAATAACTCCACTATGTGTTCCATTACCAAAGAAGAAAAAGAGATGAAACTGTGGCACCATAAGCTTGGCCATCTTCATCTAAGAAGAATGAAAAGAACTATCTCTATGGAAGCAGTCAGAAGGATTCCAAGACTGCAAATTGATAAAAGGAGGGTTTGTGGTGAACTTAAAATTGAAAGGCTTGGTAAAAAGAGACATGTCTATGATGTGGTGAATAAACTTGAAGAAGGATGTGTTGTCAGAACCAGAAGTAATCATGACAAAGAATTTGGAAACAACAAGTTTAATAAATTCTGTTTTCCAGAAAAAATGAGTCATGAAGTCTCCTCTCCTATAACTCATCATCAAAATGGAGTTGACAAAAAGAAAAATAGGAACATACAGGAATCTGCCAGAGCTATGATTCATGTCAAAAGAATGCCTTCCCAACTCTGTGCTGAAATAGTTGCAGCTGGTAGTAGCTGTTCTCAAAATATCTGGACAAAACAGATGCTCACTGAGTATAATGTCTCACAAGATGTTGTGACATTGTATTGTGACAATCTGAATACAATCAATATTTCCAAGAACCCTATTCAGCATAGCAGGACCAAGCACATTGACCTTGTAGAGAAGAAGACAATTAAACTGGAACATGGTGTCATCAAGCTTCAGCTAGCTGATTCTTCTACCAAGGCTCTTGTTGGAAATCAACTTGAAAACTTGAGGGGCAAGATGGGTATTTGCCAACGTGAAAAATTATAGCAATTAATTTTGCTTAAAACAAGGGTTGAAGGAGTTGTTTGTGTTGAGTCTACTTTTAGTAGGTTAATCATATGTCTTTCCAATTCCTTCAAAATTATTAAGAAGTTGAATAGACTCTCATTTGCCTCCTACCTCTCTCGTCTTTGCAACCTATTCCTTTCTCTCAATCAAAGTTTTCTCTCAAATTGCTACTGGTGCTCTAAGTCAATCAAAAT
Organism: Vicia faba; assembly: GCA_948472305.1. Lineage (NCBI taxonomy): Eukaryota > Viridiplantae > Streptophyta > Magnoliopsida > Fabales > Fabaceae > Vicia > Vicia faba. The sequence continues at coordinate 256,521,278 of OX451740.1, forward strand.
GTCTCAAACATCATCTTCAACCAAGGCGACCACTTCATCTTCATCATCTGACCAAGATTCTCGAGCAATCACCACATGCATAGATTCTGATGTCCTGGAGATCACTCCTCTCAGAGAAATGGCAACTGACCCCTCCAAAGTCAAAAAGCTGAGAACTAGGCATGCAGGAAGAGCTCAAGCTACTGCTTCTGGTAATCCTTCTCATCCTTCTTCCTCTGTTCCAAATAGGGAAGGATCAGTTCAAGTTCATCAAGCAATTGCTAGGCTTGTGACAAGAATACTAAGCGGAAACCAATCTGTACCGGGGATTTCTGTCCCATTAAATCAAGAATCAGCAAGCCCAAATGTGGATGTCTCTGAGAATGTAGATGTCTCTGAGAATGTTGTGACACAAAATGACAACATTCAGAACCCTTCAGAAAAGACTGCTGATCCACCTATCATTGATGTGGATGCGGAATACTCAGACAATGATCTGATTTCCAATGTAAACCCTAGCATAGCTAGGAGAATGATGAAAAGAAAGGGTAATCAGAATGATGCAAAATGTATAACCAAAGATAAACCTGCTGTTAAGAAATCCAAGGCTGAAGGCAAGGCTGGGGTAGAATCTGTAAAAACTGGTCAGTCCAAAGGGAAGGTGAAAGCCCAGGTGTATACTGGTAGACAACCAATTACAAAGAAGAGAAAAGAACCTGAATCTTCTGATTCTGATGAGGAATCAGAGTTTGAGATTGATGCTGAAGAAATTCCTATCAGAAGGAAACTGCCCTCCAGCAAAATTGCTAGAGTTCCTGAAGTCCCAACATACAACATCTCTTTTCACCATCCTGACAATGCAAACAGATGGAAGTATGTTTGCTTGAAGAGAATAGCTTTAGAAAGAGAGCTAAACAATGATGCCATGGAGTGCAAGGACATCATGGACCTGATTAAGAATGCTGGACTGATGAAGACTGTGGTAAAATTTACCAAGTGTTATGAAAATCTGGTCAAGGAGTTCATAGTTAACTTGTCTAATGAATGTGCTGATGGAAGGTCAGCTGACTTTGAAAGTGTTTATGTTAGAGGAAGAAAGGTTAATTTCTCTCCATCAGAAATTAACAAATTTCTTGGAAGATCAAATGAGGATTGTCCTGAACTGGAAGTCACTGACAATGAAGTTTGTCAAACCATCACAGCAAGACAAGTGAAGTGCTGGCCCTTGAAAGGCAAGCTGAATGCCAGCAAACTTAGCATGAAATTTGCCATCCTGCACAAGATTGGTGCAGCCAACTGGGTCCCTACAAACCATAAATCAACTATCTCCACAGGATTGGGGAGATTTATTTATGCTGTGGGAACCAAGACTGTTTTTGACTATGGCAGGTATATTTTTGAACAAACTTTAAAACATGCTGGTAGTTATGTTGTCAAAGGCCCAATTGCCTTTCCCTCCCTCCTTTGTGGAATTATCCTTGCACAATACCCTGATATCCTGGTGGCAAGAGATACTGCTTACAAAAGAGCTCCTGCCCTTGGGTTGCACTACAAGCTGTTTCAGGGATCTCATGCTCCTGATATTGTCATAACATCAGCTGAGACATCTTCTGTGAAGACTCAGTCCAAAACATCTGATGTTATAGCTGTATTAAAAGAGACCTGCAAAGAGCTGGAAGCTAGGAAAAAGACCCTAGAAAACCTAATTGCCAGGTTAGAAAAGGAGGAAGCTGAAGGAAACAGAAGGGAAGAGGGTGTAGAAGCTGAAGATCATCTCAATACTGAAGAAACTAGCTCCTCTGAGTCTGATGACAGTGCTTAAAGGTTGGTGGAGTTGCTGATTGGTGGAGTTGATGCTGGTCCCTGGTGGAGTTTGGAAGTGTGTTCAGATTTTAGTTGATGTTCTTATTACTTTTTCTGGATGACTGTATAAATTTTAAGAACATGTATCTTTGGCCCATTTGTGGCTAAAGAGGGGGAGATATATTAGACATTCTATTTTTCTGCAGTCATTTTTTTTCTGCTGCTACCTATCTCTGATTGTTTAGGGTCTTTAGCCAAAAATCTGCCAAAGGGGGAGTTTGTAGTTGTTTAGTTATTGGCATGCATTTTTGGTAAAACCGGGTGTGTGTGTGTGAATGTCATGACTGATGTCATAACATTCTAGTTTATTATGTATTGATTCATTAGGTACCTTTGTAGAAAAATATTGTCATACAGGTGCTGCTGTTTATAAGTGTGTATCTGAGCATTTTGCAAAAAGATCACATTTACCTAAATCAGTAGACAGGTTTTCAGATGTCATAACAAATGTTAAGACATCCTGTTCTGAACTAACAGTTATGCAATTTGGGTAATTCTGAGTTTTTTCAGGAAAATGACTCAGTCTTTCCAGAACAGAAAATCTCGTGGACTTGGGGTTAACCTAGCTTAACCCTAACCTGGTTGATAAAGTCCAGTGGCCTAGTCTTAAGGTCAAACGGAATTAACCCTAGCTTTTTGTGGAAACCCTAACTGAAGATGCAGCTGCTATATTTTCAACAGAGCTGCTGTTTTGGAATTAATCCCCTTTTTGACAGAAGATCATTTAGAAGCTGTATAGTTTTAACTATTATAATCCAAGCAAGTATCATTGTGATAAGTGACTTGGAATAGGTTTTAATTGTAAGGGTTGTGTACCACTCAAAGCTTTGAAGCAAGAGTGTGTTTGTGTCTCTTGACTAAAGCTTTGAAGCAAAGTCAAGTTAGGTTTGTGTATCACTCAAAGCTGTGAAGCAAGAGTGTTTGTGTTGCTTGATTAAAAAGCTGTGAAGCATAATCAAGTGTATGTTTTGAAGAGTGTCTTCATCAATTCATTAGTCAAATTGTTTTATGTATCACTGCTGTGATTGAGGGGGAGTGAGTAGGAACTCAGGTTTAAGTTGTACTTAGATTGAAGTTGCATTGGGTAGATCTTAAGTGAAGGAGATAAACTGGTTGGTTTATTCCTGAATTAATATCTCTTATAGTGGATTTCCTCCCTGGCTTGGTAGCCCCCAGAGTAGGTGTTGTTGCACACTGAACTGGGTAAACAATTGACTGTGTTCTTTACTGTTTTCTTGTATTTACTGTCTTATAGAAAGTCAGATACAGTGTCATAACATTGAACGTGACATAAAGTATCTGCAGCCAGAATTACAGTGTTAATTACTTGATAGACATCATATTTTTCTGCAGTCATATTCTTTCTGCTGCTATCTATTCTCTGATTGCTTAGGGGCTTTAGCCAAAAATCTGCCAAAGGGGGAGTTTGTAGGTGTTTAGTTATTGGCATGTATTTTTGGTAAAAACAGGTGTGTGAATGTCATGACTGATGTCATAACATTCTGGTTTATTAGGTACTGGTTTATTAGGTACCTTTGCAGAAAAATAATGGCATACAGGTGCTGCTGTTTATGAGTGTGTATCTGAGCATTTTGCAAAAAGATCACATTTATTGCCTTCTACCAAAATCAGTAAACAAGAATTCTGATGTCATAACAAATGTTAAGACATCCTGTACTGATCTAACAGTTATGCAGTTTGGTTAATTCTGAGATTTTTCAGGAAGATGACTCATTCTTTCCAGAACAGAATCTCACGTGGACTTTGGGTTAACCTAGCTCAACCCTAACCTGGTTGATAAAGTCTTGTGACCAAGTCTTAAGGTCAAATGGAATTAACCCTAGCATTTTGTGGAAACCCTAACTGAAGAAACAACTGTTATATATTCAACAGGACTGCTGTTTGGAAATCATCCCTTTGACAGAAGATCAATTAGGAGCTGTATAGTTTTAATTGCTGTAATCCAAGCAAGTATCACTGTGATAAGTGACTTGGAATAAGTTTTAATTGTAAGGGTTTTGTATCACTCAAAGCTTTGAAGCAAGAGTGTTTTGTGTCTCTTGACTAAAGCTTTGAAGCAAAGTCAAGATAGGTTTATGTATCACTCAAAGCTGTGAAGCAAGAGTGTTTGTGTTGCTTGATTAAAAAGCTGTGAAGCATAATCAAGTGTATGTTCTGAAGAGTGTCTTCATTAATTCATTAGTCAATTGTTTTAAGTATCATTGTTGTGATTGAGGGGGAGTGAGTAGGAACTCATGTTTAAGTTGAACTTAGATTGAAGTTGCATTGGGTAGGTCTTAAGTGAAGGAGATAAACTGGTTGGTTTATTCTTGAATTAATATCTCTTATAGTGGATTTCCTCCCTGGCTTGGTAGCCCCCAGAGTAGGTGTTGTTTCACACTGAACTGAGTAAACAATTGACTGTGTTCTTTACTGTTTTTGTATTTACTGTCTTATAGAAAGTCAGATACGATGTCATAACATTGACTGTGACATTGAGTATCTGCAGCCAGAATTTCACAAAGTATGCAAGAAATATGGAATTATGCAGAGGAAAACAATATTGCAAACAATATTCAAGTCATCACTTTCCAAGGCCAGTTTGCTTTTTCAGAAAGAAGACAAAAATTAAGCCATAAAAGTGCTTTTCTTTAATCTGGAGAGAGAAAGAGAGAGGAAAGCAGCTTACAGTACAGCAGGCTAGAGGCTAAGCAAAAGATATACAGGATGTATCAGGATACATAGAGAAAAGAGGCAGAACATATGCAGCAGAAGTGATCACAAAGAGTGAAAACCTCAAGCCTTGCAAACATGTCCAAAGATTTGACCAAGAACGAATATAACACCTCCTGCCCTTAAAATACAAAAAGGCCAAGACCCTGAAAAGATATACAAGAGCCATTAACCTGCATAACATATCTCGGAAGCCAAAAAAGCCTAAGAACTTCCAAGTCCATCAAACCTTAAGACAAACTGTATCAAATATCAAAAAGCCTGAAGCCTTTCACAACTTCAAGCCAAACCTGTAATTTCAATCAAAAGACCATAACCTGTTTCATTCAAACTGAAATAAAAACTCAGTTCAGATTACAAACATACAAAACCTATCAAGACCATAAGCCTTAAACCATTTTTTAACCCAACCTGTCAAAGAAAGCTTAAACCTGCAAACAGAGGTTCAAAGCCAAGCCTAAACCAGCATCCAAACATACAGAACCAACCTAAACCCTCAGTATGTCCTCATCATTGGGTTAACATACAGGGGCCAGCATCAATATCAAGCATACAAGTTTGCAAACGTACAAGACAACTGAGGCAAAAGGTAGAAGAAGGCAACTCAGCATTTCAAGGCAACACGCCCTCAAAATTGCTTCCTCATTGGGCCAACAACAACATTAATATTTCTCAGAGTCAGAGGCTAACAAGAGAAGAAGGCAACCAAACATACCATCATACAAAAGCCAGCAATCAAGAAAAGGCAACAGAAGTGTTCAAAGAGGAAAAGAAGCGAGCATTTCAAAAGCAACAGAAGTGAAGGGTAAACAGAAGAAGAATGAAAGAGGCGTTTTCAGACAATCATCACTAAACGAGAAGAGGCAAAGATAAAGATACCAGGAAGCAAAACGCACATCATCACCAAAGCCTCCGCCTTGGCTGCCTGAAGCATCTCCGATTCATCCCTCCTCCATCTCCCCAAAGTCTCCATTAGGTATAATTTCTCTCCCTTTTCACGCACCTAAAATGGAAAAATAAATAACAACATAAACAAAATCAGAACACGAAACTAAACATGCAAGGAAGAGAAATCAACAACACATAAAATTCGAAACTCTAAATGCGTTAAGGAAGCAGAAACAATCACCTTTTAATCTTGCTTCGCTGGACCAAGGAGGGAAGAGGGGACAAAGGAGAAAGCTTGGTGGCCATGGGCAAAGGTTGAGCTGTACTCAGTAGCTTTGGTTTGAGAGGACGAAGAGGAACAAAGATGAAGAACGGCGCCGTTGTTATGCCTAACCCTAATTTTCCCAAATGATACAAATCCAAGTAACCCTAAGACAAATTATTCAGAGCTTGGGCCTTTCCATTTTCACGCCTAAGCCCATTACATTTGCACGCCTCACCTCCCCATTTTCTTCTTCTACCTGTTTTTTAGTTTGGGCCAAAACCCTTTCCGGCCCATTCAGTTTATTCTTTTTTTAACACTCTTAAACTAACATTTCTTTACTTATCATTTATTAGTTTAAACTAATATAATACTGTTTTGTTTTGTTAAATAAAACACCTTTTCTATTATTTTATTAAAACTTTTTTCTTTTCTTTTATTAAAACTCCTTTTTTTATTTAAATGTAAATCTTGCTTAAAACATTTATAAAAGATACATAAAGAAATAGATTTTTAGTTTGAATATTCTTTTTTTAACTAAAACATTTTGTACATAAAAATACTAAATACAAATACACTAACATTAATACATAATACATAAAACTTAAAACAATTTTCTTTTTCTTAATCTTAAAACTTTTTAAAAATGTTTGTACATAATTACATCAATACATAATTTTTCTTTAAGTTAAATAATTTTCTTTTCTTAAAATATTTTCTTTGTACCTATTAACAAAAACCCTAGAATGCAAAATTAAAATAAACCAAATATTTAATTTTTCATTAAGTTAAGAATACTTTATAATACATTAAAACATACATTTCTCACCTTGTAAATAATCATACACTTACACCAATATACAGATACATTGACATATATACATTTGCTTTATTCTTATATATATTGCTATACATTATATTTCACATTTGCGCAATTCGATTTGATTGTAAATATTTGGATACTACTCTCCTATAAGTCTCATCCCCCATTTGTAAATAATTGTACCCCCATCCCCAGATACTCATTTGTAATAGTCTAGGACTTTAAATTCCCGCAATTTATCGCTTTCGAATTATACCATGGTTAGACCTAGGGTTTGTATGTACATAAAATAAAACGCTAGATAACCTAATACAAGACAAATACATGAAATCAATACACAATCACACTTGCACCCCTAGGGTAATCCCGCTTGTTGCCTCCCAAAATGGGCCATGCTTGCACGTCGAGTTTCTTTGGCAAAACAATTCAAATGATCATAAGTCCCTCGATGGCGCTTTCGAAAGTTGCCTAATCAAATGATCATAGTCCCTTCAAGAAAAATAGCCAAAGACACTTGGCATCATTGCATTCATGGTCCATACGATGACCCGTGCCTGTCCCGTTAAACATCCTAAACGCAAGATTGTCCACCAAATACAATGGTGGAACAAAATTGTTAAAAGGGTTAAAACATGAGAAAAACCTTTGTGTACAATAGGGGTAGACAACTCTTAGTTACTTGATCAAATTGCAAAAACACTTGCCTACTTTTCAAAACCACACTCCACAAACACTTTCAAAACAAACTTTCAAAAAACATTTGAAACATCTTTTCGAAAAGATACACACCTTCGTATATACTCAAACACGAGTCATTACGATGGTTGCCGAAACAAAGGCGTCTATTTCAAAACATTTTTCAAAACACACACACCACAATTTCAAAGCAATTGAAAAATCAAAGGCAAGTGATCTAAAACCAAGTAGCTAAGAGCCCATGGATAACCATGGATGAAGAGGGTGCTAATACCTTCCCTTTTCATAATCTACCCCCCGAACCCACGAAACATCTCAAAAGGTTTTTCCTGTGCTTTTTAACCTTTCCTTTAGGATAAAATAAAAAGTCGGTGGCGACTCTTGCTAAACCGAACAAGTGCGAAAACAAACGCAAAACACAAGTCAGTTCTCCCACCGTATCACAGTGAGCATCAGAGCAAAGTAACAAAGATAACATGGAGATCTTGGAGGGGGTTTTCTTCAGCTGCTCTACTATCTTGAAATCACTCTTCTTTATGATCTTCAAAATCTCCTCCATTTCTTGGGTGGAGGGTTCCTCAGTAATAATGTCTTTGGCAGGCGCCTCCATCCTGGCAGGCTCAATTGTCTTTTCTTTTCCCCTAGTGTCAGTACTAGGTTTGTCCATGGTAATGCAAACTGTTGTAGCTGTAGTAGTTGGAGGTGAAGTGTTAGGAGAGAAGATTATCCCCGTCCTTGTCACCTTACTAGAACCAGCAATATTGGTAACGTCATCAGTTTTTTCTTTATTAACCCAGGAGTCTTGCTTAATCCCATGACAGTATACTTCGGCACCGTAATTCCAAGGTATTGTCTTATCGAAAAAGTAAGGAATTGGCCCTGGTGCGGTAATTATCAAGGGGCAATCTTTGGTTCGTTGGAAATCCTAATAGGACCTTTTGAGGAGATCCTAATAGGTTTATTGGATATGGTGATGATTGATATGTCTTTACCTTCTTCAGTCAAACTTTTTATGGCCGAAGTTCTTTCAAACAAAATCTCGTAGCTATCTATTAGGTGTTGGACACCCTTTTTCATCCATTTGCATCCATTAACTTGTTTGGCATAACAACAACAGTCTTTTAAACAACCAGGGAAAACCCCAGCTCTCAACAAATTTTCTTTAACAATGGTCAGTGGAGTAGTCAAATCTTCAACGGAGGAAATAAAAGTAGTGACTTCAATTGCATTGACACCTTTGCCATGATTTAGCATTGGTGCAATTATAACATTAGGAGTTGTAGGTAGATCAAACTCAATAGTCTTATTATCGTTAAGGTCTTGAATCTTATTTTTTAGAGCCCAACATTAATCAGTATCATGCCCAGAGCTATTGGAGTGATAGGAGAATTTTGTGTTAGGATTATATTTCGGAGATGAAACATTGGAATTTGATGGTGGATCATGCAATGTTACCAAGTCGGCCTTCAACATGTGTTGCAAGACTTGGGACAATGACATGTTAATCCTCGTGAACTATCTTCTTGGAACCTCAGACCTTTGATGGTTGGCTTGTTGTGGTTATCTTTGAATAGAGGGTGGATTGGAGATCAAAACAGCATTGGTAGATTGGCGGTGGCCCTTCTTGACATGGACTCTTGACCCATATACGACATTAGTTTCCTTCTTGCCAGTAAAGGGTTTCTTCAGTGTTTGATGTAGAGGCAGAAGCCATAGGAATTTTTCCACTTTTGATACCACTCTCGACCCTTTCACCAGTCAGGATTAACTCACTGAAACCATATGATGAGCTCCCAATTAACAAGTTAAAAAATGGTCCAGTTAATGTTCCCATAAACATATCCACCAGTTCCCTATCCGTCAGTGGTGGTTGTACTCTACCAGTAAGGTCTCTCCATTTTTGCACATATTCTTTAAAACCTTCATTGGAACCCATTGTCATTCCTTGTAATTGAACTCTAGTCGGCGCCAAATCAGCGTTGTACTGATATTGATGGTAGAAAGTGGTGGCCAGATCTTCCCAGGTATGAATATTTGAACCCTCCAACTGATAAAACCATTCTAATTGAGTCTCAGATAGACTCTCTTGAAATAAATTCACCCACAATTTCTTGTCAGTGGTATGCGGTTGTATCTTGTGAACATAGGATCTTAAGTGAAGTTTTGGGCACGAAACGTTGGCGTACTTAGCAAAGATTGGAATTTCGAACTTGTGGGGAATAACTACCCCAGGAACCAAGCCTAAATCACGAAAATCCAAGCCAGGTACGGCTTGAATTTCCATAACTTTCAACCTATCTTCCAGTTTCTTGTACATATCCTCAGCTGGTGGATGTTGTTCGTCAAAATAATCCTCATCCTCAGAAGCTTGATTGTTTGCACCTCTAGCACGAGTACTCCTTGCATCTTCGTTTTGGTTCTCATCCTTCTTAGACGACTCTTCAACCACTTGTACCTGACGGACATGGCCTTTAAACCTTTTCCCCATGTTGATCAGGGTCTTCTTCTTGGTCTTCTTTTTAGCCACCAGAAGTGACATAAGCTCTTGTTGTCCTTTGGCCAAGGTGAGCAAAGTTTCTTGAAATTGAGAATTCTGCGTCTGTAAGTATTTCACGGTCTTTTCGAGATCTATCTTACTAAAATAAACTGTAGAGAGATGATGAAACCTGTGTCGTAGAACCTTCTTATGTTATGATGCATGAAATGCATATGCAAATGTTTTCAAGGACTTTTAAGATTTAAATTTGTTTAGACAAAGGAGGAACAAACATTAATTATATTAATAAGTTCAAACGATTTACAAAACTGCCTCTTAGGCTTACAATGGAAGAAGCAAAAATAATACAAAATAAACTCCTAAAACAAAAAGGCCTCAGGCTTCCCACGAGCGCATCCTTTTTGGTACTATGTAGGCATTCAAACTTCGCTCTTCATGAAGCTGTCTCGTGAGCTCAAAAGCCTTCTTATCGCTTGAGTAGAATTGGGCTTTAAAGGTCTCTCGTTCCCCTTTTAGTTGAATCCATGATCTTCATAACTCCGCGAGAGTAGTAGGCATGTCAGGATGAAGAATAGTGTAGGGATCATCTCCTTCAGCAATAGGCTCCATGATGATAGGTAAGATGGCAGGATGCGGCATCATGAGGCCTTGAGCACGAGCTTGCACCCACTTGAGATAGGGCTCTAATGGGATGGAATTCTTATTTCCTAATGTCTTGCTATCAACTTTGTTCACCATGCCCCAAGCTCGCACAAATCTTGGACGATAACCTTGGACATCGCTCTCATGGTCAAAGACAATTCCTTGGACAAGCGCGTCATGAGGACCATCCCTCCTAGCATACCAAAACTGTCGTATAGCCAAGCAAGGATTATAGGTAATACCTACCCTAATTCCAAAGATAGGTACATTAAGTAATTCCCCACAACAATCAATGATGGTAACATCCTCTAAATATCGAGAACGCCAATGGATATCTGAATGCAAGAGTGACATCAACCTTTGAGACCAGCTCATACCTTGTATGTTCTTCAAAACTGATCGAGGAAGGTGAGAAATAAAACACCTATCCAACAAAGGAGTGCAACACATAAGAATTCCCCTTCTCTTCGTGGTGAGAGCGTGAAGAGAATGCAAGATATTTCCAAGTAAGGTAGGCACCGGGTTACGAGAAAGAAAAACGTTGACCGCATTCACATCTATGAGTTGGTCCGGGTTAGGAAATAGTACCATCCCATAGATGAGAAGATCCAAAACTTCTTCAAAGGCTTGTAAGTCCAAAGCATCCCAAAAATGTTGAGCCTTCTCAAACAAAAACTTGGCTAAAAACCCTTTAACACCACTTCTTGTTCCTAATTTTCCACAACGTCGGACCGTTGAAAATGTAAAGCTAAAGCAATCTCCTCAGGTATTAGGTCTTTCTCAATACCGGTGAAGGGTAATTGATCAAGAATAGGGATTTCAAAGAGTTAATAAAACGCCTCCATGGTAGGCACCAATTGGTAATCGGGAAATGTAAAGCAATGGTGTTTAGGGTCAAAGAATTGAAAGAGTACCCCCATCATTTTTCTTCAATGTTTGAGGTAACCAAGTTGATGAGACGACCATACTTTTTAGTGAACAGAGAATCTTGGGGAACCCTTGACGCTAACTCTTTAAGTTTAGGAGGCACTTTCACAAAGACGATTTGAATAGTCTTTCTACGAGTGGAATCCATGTCCTACAAAACAGCACAAAGATAAATCCCAAAGTCCTTGAAATGGTTAGTGAAAATGACATGGTATGATGTCATGATGTTATGTACATATACAAACAAAGCAAACAAATCCTTAGGTTTAGGCTTGCATGAGGTTCATAGGTAAGTATCTTCTTGAAGTTTAGTTGGTTCAACTTGTCCTACCAAGTAATCAGGTTCTAGGGAATCTCAATATCGTTGATCTTTCTTCATTAGACATTGTCTCAGCATAATCAATCTTTTCTTACGGCCGAAATATCCCAAAAGTCCGATCTCAATGAGCGTAGTATCGAGTATCAACCAATTTCCAGCTTTCCACTAAAACCGGCTATCTCACTACTTCCTAATGGCCAAGTTGTTCAATTAAAGGTTCTAAGGTCAGTTAGTGCTTCATGACACCATACAGCGGCCCCGTATTCTCTTTGATTCAACACAAAGGATACCAGTACCCATAAGTGTGTCACACTAACATAGATATTGCTTGAACTATATCAGTCTATGTCGTACAGTCTCCCTAACCTTTTCTACTTACCTAGTAATGTTCCCAAATCCCTGTAGAGGATTAATACAAATCCCAAACAAGGACCAAAGAATATAAAGAAAATAGGTCAAACAATGAAAGCATTTAAAGGTGATCTAGTCTCTAAGGTAACCCCACTTTTTAAACAGTCCCCAGCAGAGTCTCCAGTTTTGTAATACGGTGGGAGAACTGACTTGGGTGTTTTGATTTTTGTCGCAATTGTTACGAATAGAAAGAGTCGCCACCGACTTTTCTTTTATCCAGTAAAGGAAAGGGTTAAAAGAACAGGAAAGACCTTTTGATAATTTTCTTGATTTCGGGGGGTAGGTTATGAAAAGGGAAGGTGTTAGCACCCTTTTCATCCGTAGTTATCTACGGACTCTTAGTTGCTAGCTCACTTTGAAATGCTTTCTTTGAAATGTGTTTGTGATTGGTTTTGGAAGTATTTTTGAAAAGTTCCTTCGTTTAGGCAAACTTTGTAATGATTCTTGTCTCTATAAGAATGAATACAAAGTGTTGACTTTTAAAAATATTTCATGGAAAACTGTTGGTGTGTTTGAGAGATGTTTTGAAATGTTTGTGAGCAAGCAACTATGAGCGTTCTACCTACTCAAAAAGTCTTAGTTCTTTTCCTCCTCCTTTAGATATTTCTATCTTACCATTGGTTGATAAGAAGCCCTATCATTGGATATGAAGGGATAGGCATGGGTCGTCGTATAGTCATAGAAGGCAACATTGTAGGATACCTAAGCAATTTTTGTAAGGGTCTAAGATCGTTTACCGAAGGCAACATCGAAGGGTCATCGAGGGACTACAATCTTGTATTCGAGGGTCATTGCTAAAGTATCCCACATTTGAGGAACATGACTATTTATTCGTAGGCAACAAGTGTGGGTTACCCGAGAGGTGCGTGTGTGAATTGTGTTTTGATTGCACGCATTTTTGTCTTGAGATTAGGGTTCTCTAAGATTGATTTTATCTTGCCATACACACCCTAATTACTAACAATTATATTAAAAGTTATAAATTGTGGAAATTAAAGCCCTACGCTATTACATCATTTATGGGATAGGGATACAAATTATAAATGGGGATGAAAGCAATTAAAACCTAACTACTATTACAACCAAATTGAATAAAAATAAATAGCAAAAAAGTATCAAAAATCAAGATTTTTGGTGCTTAGGCTAACACGGGCCGTATCCTGTGATACGGGGACCCGTGTCAGGATCACGTCCTACCATGCGTGCCTTTTTTATCCCAGCTGATCTGACACGGGTTGTGTCCCCTAACATGGGCATCCATGTCAGAACCTTGTCCTGCCATTTTGCCAAGTTTTAATCCCAGTAAGAGGACACAGGCGGTGTCCTGTGACACGGGAACCCGATTCAGAACACTGTCTTGCCATTTTTCCTATTTTCTTCTTGACACGGCCCGTTTCAGGTGACACGGTCGTTCGTGTCAGACTTCTAGAAGCATTTTTTTTAGTTTTTGAGTGTTTTCAACTCTTCTACTTTGATTTGTCTTGTTTTATTCTTTTGAAAACAAAAGTAAAATGATGTATGAACAAGGATATCACAGTTTGAGGAAACTTACCTCTTGAAGTGAAAACTAGAAATGTGTATGTGTTGTACCCTAAAATTTTCCCTCTCTTTTTCTCAAGGTATTTTCTACAAAGATATTCAATGACTCAAGCTTGCACAAGTATTGACTAGGTCCAGACGTCTCCTCAACATTGATGCCTCAAACTAGGGTTTGAGTTTGCACAAAGACAGTGGGACTCCTAACATTTCAAATGACTTTCATGGATCATTATGGACCCTCAAGATTACTGTTGTCAAGTTTCAAGTCTTGGATCACAATTTTCCAAGAAAGCCATTCTAATTATCAAAAAGGCAAAATGGGCAAAATTAGGGTTTTTACTGGAAATAACCGAACTTTGTTTTTTGACCTAGTACCTGAATTATTGGTTGGAAGCATGATCTCAAGGACACAAACGCGTCGTTTTGACCTAATCGCATATTTCGATTCATCTCTTAAGATCAGTAGATTGGTAGACGAAATTCGGTCAACTAGTGGAAAAAGTCAAGTGTACACTAAAATGTCAAACTTTGACTTTTTGACCAAAATTGAGTCCCAAAAATCACATTTTATCAAGACATCCAAAATATGAAATTTTATCATCAAAAATCAAGAGAGTCAAAAATCCAACTTTGCAAGACTTGGAAACTTTTCTAAGTATTTTCTATACTTGTTAATTTCATTACAAAGTGGCATTTTTTGTAAGACTACAAACTCTAAACTTTGTCTTGGTTGAACTTTTCCCTTTGACTCAAACCTTGCCACTATATTGTCCACAAAACTAAACTAGTTCCATGCTACAAACAATGTTGTCCAAACTACTGCTGAACAAAGCCTTATATGCTACCAAGTCTAAGCATGTTGTATTGTCCACATAATAGCCCAAAACTATATCAAAAATAGTATGTTGTACTGTTATGAAACATCCCTGCACCAAGCTATCACAATACTCCAAAATTGCTGCAAAAACAACCCTGGTATGCTATTACCAACCCAGTCCAAGCCTGCATTATCCCAGTCCCATGTTTGCACCAAATTTGCATATGAGAGTTGCATCTAAAAGGCAATTAGACAGCATACCCAAACTGTTCAAAAACTTATTTGTTTCCCCCCCCCCCCAAATCTCAGCTAAACTTCCTCTATAAATAGATTGTTTTCACAACACACAAGAGGCTGTTTTTTTGGAGAGAAAGAGAGAGAACAGAAAAAAAAATCATTTTGTGCAAACTCTGCTCATTTCATAAAAGACCCTTTGCTCATACCCATCTTTATTCTCAGTCACAAAAACACAACCTCAGTCTATTATTCCATCTTACAAACTCTCCTATAAACCAAACACCTTATCACATAGAAATTGTTCAAACACAAGAACAGTTCCTGTAGTGCCATTATCTTCACCCTCCAAACACAAAAACAGTATTGTACAACTTGACTGGGTTTAGTGTGATTCAACAGTTTGGAATAGCTTTCTGGAGATTTATTGGAGTCATCACAGCATCTTGAAAAAAGAATTCAGATTTAAAACACCAAGTGCAGTCTCAAGGTAAGTCTTCTTGACTTGGCATTTTTTCATACATCATTAATGATTTATTTTTGAAGATAAAATGTAGTAATCATTGCCCCTTTGAGCTAACCATTTTCTTGTCGTTTATGTTTATCAATCATATGCTATAAACTGACATGTACAGACAATAAAACAATGTTTAAGGCAAAAAACGGTATCATGAGTCGACACATACCCACATGGGTCGACTCATTCTAGTGAAAAAATAGGGTATGAGTCGACACTTGGCCTTATGCATCGACTCATACTGTTGTTCAGGCCCTAAAACAAAAGGATGAAAGGTGCATGAGTCGACACAAAACACGTATGTGTCGACATAAAGAGGCGCATGAGTCGACACATCCCATTATGCATCGACTCATACTGAGTTAATTTGGTTTTATAGAGGCAAGGAAAGTTATGTGTCGATCATAGCAGCATGTGTCGACACATAATAGTTCAAAATGCAATTTTTCCTTCTTTTTACATTGTTTTTACATTTACTTCATTGTTATTCGATATGGTTGTAATATTTAAGTTTCCACCTCATCCCCATTTGTAAATTATACCCCCACTCCCCTAATGATGTAATAGTTTAGGATTTTAGTTTCTGCAATTTACCGCTTTAATATAAATTGTTAGTAATTAGGATGTGTATGGCAAGATAAAATCAACCGCTAGAAAACCCTAATCTCAAATACAAAAATGCATGCAATCAAACACACTTCGCACACGTACACCTCTAGAGTAACCTCGCTTGTTGGCTCGGAAAATAGTCATATCCCTCGAATATGGGCGTTTTAGCAAATACCCTCGATAAAAAAGATCGTAGTCCCTCAATGTCCCTCGATGTTGCCTTCGGTAAACGATCTAGTCCCTTGCGGAAATTGCTAAAACGTCTCATAAGTTTCCTTCTATGACTATACGATTGACCCATGCCCGTCCCTTCATATCCAATGGTGGGGCTTATTACCAATCAATGGTATGGTAGTTATATCTAAGGGAGGAGGAAAAGAATAAATACCTTTTGAGTAGGTAGGACGCTCGTAGTTGCTCACTCATAAACTAAAACCATTTCCGCACTCACACTTTTAAAACACCTTCAAAAAAAACATCTCTTTGAACTATTTTCAAAACCAACACTTTTTATACATTCTTATAGAGACGAGAATCATTACAAAGTTTGCCGAAACAAAAGCGTTTTCAAAATACTTTCAAAAACCCACCACAAACACATTTCAAATAAAGAATTTTTTAAAGTGATCTAGCAACCTACTAAGAGCCCGTAGATAACTATGGATGAAAAGGGTGCTAACACCTTCCCTTTTCATAACCTACCCCCCGAACCAAGAAAATATCTCAAAAGGTATTTCCTGTTATTTTCACCCTTTCCTTTATTGGATAAAAGAAAAGTTGGTGGCAACTCTTTCTCTCTGCAACAATTGCAATAAAACACAAAACACCCAAGTCAGTTCTCCCAACGTATGACAGAACTGGCAACTCTACTGGGGATAATTACTTAAAAGTGGGGTTACCTTAGAGCTAGATCACCTTTAAATGTTTTCATTGTTTGACTTGCTTGCTTTACATTATGGGTCCTTGTTTAGGTTTGTATTGATCCTCTACCCGGATCGGGGAACATTATTAGGTAAGTAGCAATACATCATGGAGACTACGCAGGGTATATCGACATGGTTGAAGTGGTGGATACGTTAGTGTGACACATTTGTCGGTACCAGTAGCCCTTGAGTCTAGTCAAGGAGAATATGGGGCCATTGTGTGGTGTCATGAAACACTAACTGACCTTAGAAACTTTAATTGAAATACTTGGCCATTAGGAAGTAGTGAGATAGCCGGATTTGGTGCAGTCCAAAGTTGGTTGATACTCGATACTACGCTCATGAGATCATACTTTTGGGCTATTTTGGTCGCTGATAAAGAGGCTTGTATTGAAACAATGCCCGATGAAGAAAGATCAGTGATATTGATATTCCCTAGTGTTGTACCCTAAAATTTTCCCTCTCATTTATCAAGACTTTTCTCACAAGATCTCTTTGACTCAAGACTGGATTAGGGTTTGATCAGCTCAAGACATCTCATCTTGCACTGATGACCCAAAATTAGGGTTTGGAATTGCACAAAGATTTTTGGAATATCAATGTTTCATATGACTTTCAAGTATCAATATGGACCCCTAAGATTACTCATGACAAGATTCAAGTCTTGAATCACATTTTTGATAAGTCAATTGGACAGTTGACCTAAAAATCAGTTGTATTGGGGAAAAAAGTCAACCATGGCCCATTTACAGTCAAACTTAATAATTTTTATCCACATCAACATTTTAGACTCATATGTATCATTTGATCAAGTTTGGGCCACATTTCCTCAAGAAATTTGATCAAATCATCAAAAGGGCAAAATGGTCAAAATTAGGGTTTTGACTAAGAAAGGGCAATTTCTAATTTTTGACCTAGCAAATGACCAATTGATTTGAAGCATGATTTCAAGGGTTCAATTGTATCATCTTTACCTAATTACATGGTTCAAAACATTGCAAATCCATTGGATTGACAGATGAAATTGGCAGTCAACTAATCAAAAGTCAATTGTATACTGAAAAGTCATACTTTGACTTTTTGGTCAAAATCAAATGCCAAGGATCACAATTCATCAAAACATGTCAAAATGTGAAACTTGTTCATCAATAAATCAAAGATTGAAGATTTGGTTTTGAAATTTGAAATTTTCTTAACTTAGAAAATTTTTCTAAGTATAGAAAATTTCTTATTTTTTCTCAACTTTAAGCCAATTTTTCACCATGATACAAGATGATTCAAAGAAAGTTCCCAACATGAAAGTTGTAGATCTCCATGAAATCTTAAAATAATGTTAACACGTTTTCTCCTAAAGATGCTTAGATCTCAAGATATAATTTTGTGAATACATGCTCATGAACTAAAATAGCTTAGTGAAATTTTGCCCTAATTTAGGCAGGTTTTTGACCTAACTTCATGGCAATTTTTCACCTAGTTCCAAGAGTAATCTTGAAATTCATTTCAAAGATGAGTTATAGATCACATTTCAAGCTTTCCAAAATGTCCAAGAACTCCTTGAGATCATTTTTGGTTAAGGAGAATCGAAGAGATGAAGTTGGCAATTTCTCACTTTGATTTCAAGTCATTTCATGAAGAACAAAATTCAAATCTGAACCTATGCTACCTAATCCTTGCTTTACAGGTCTCAAACTTGTTTCTCACTTCATAATTTAATTCTTACACAGTTGATAAAGCCTTAATCCAAGCATAAGATTCTTTGTCCAAGCTGTAATTCCATAAATGGCACAAAGTTGCCATTGCCATTTTAGAAAAGCATAACTTTTGCAACTTTTCACTTCTTGAGCATTGAACCTGTTTTCTTTGCACACACAAGTCCTATAAACCAAAATCAAGTTGTCTAGGACTTGTACCAACTCCAAGCAGGAATGTACAAGCATGTAGAGACTTGTCTCCTCACTTTGCTTCAAAAGCAAGTAAAAGTGCAAAAAGCCTATAACTCAAAAATCTGTTGAGGAATTGATTGGAAACCTTCCTTATACTTATACATAAACACATTGCAACAAAACACATGATTTCTAAAGGCCAGAAACTCTCTAAAACTCCCTATCACCAAAAACCAGTCGTTAACTTGCAGTTTGAGACCAAGCATAGCAATCCAAATTCTACTCGTGTGTTTCAAGTTCTAATCACTCAAACACTTAACCTACCTCATATCTAAGTGTTCCAGACCATCACCCCTTCATTGTAACTCCTCCTTCTCCATTTTCCATTTTTATTTTTTAAGCTTGCAGGTTGACTTGGATAGATAGATTCAGGCACTTTCAAAGCAAGGCAAGGATTGGAACACACTCGAGGAGGTTCAGGCAAGCTAAAGGGATCTTCAGGCCTTCATAAAACTCACTCAAACTCCATTCACGATCTCAACTGAAGAAGGTAAGAACTCTAACTTCTATCTCTTCATACAGAAATCCATTGGTCTTGATTTGTGAAGGAAAAATGTAAATATTATTGTGCTAAAGCCAACCATGTGCATAGATTTCATTTTTGTTCATTATGTATAGAGAATTTTAGAGTTCAAATTTCTGTAAAAATTAGGGTTGAAATTAGAGCCATTAAAATTCGCTTTGATCTTTGATTATTAGTTTACATGAGTTACATGGTTGAAATCGTGGGAAAGAGTACTACCATTTTCATGTTTGAAGTTTCCATTTTCATGGAGAAATGAGAAAGATACAAAGGTTCTGGCCAGCTTGAGGAAGAAGATGAAGTACAGGGCAAGGAGGAATTATGTGTTATGTATTTTTTGTTTCATATGAACTAACTGATGTACAGCCACCCCAGTGGCAAGGCAGCACGCTGGAAATGCCAAGGTCATAGGTTCGAGCCTTGGTGCCTGTCTTTTGCACTTTTTCTCATTTTTCAACTTCATTTTTGGCATTTTTGGCAGCGTGGGCTCAGCTTATGGGTCTCTCTTATTTTTTCTAACACTTACCTTCCTTTCTCCTTACAGCACCCCTGGCCCAATCTTTTTATAATTTTTTATTTTATTTTTTATTTTTATTAAATATATTTTCTTTAACATAAAAAATCATAAAAAATATAAAACATGATAAATATTGCATTTTGATTTATTTTATTTTATTTTCACATAAAAAATATTTTTTTATTAAATTATACACTAACTATTCTTCTTAAACAAACTTTTAAAGTAAAATAGATTTAGGTATATTTTCATCTCTTTTTCTTCATACTTGTAAATATTTATTTTGACATATAAAAAGACTAAATATTTCACAAAATATTATCTATTATTTTTAATACAAAAATACACAAAAATAATACTTAAAGAACTTTATTTTCTTTTAAATTAGAAATTAGGGTTAACCATTTTTTTCAATAAATAATTTCCTTTTTAATATTATTAGGTTTAATTCAAAATTCTTCTTTATATGAAAAACAACACAAAAATATTTTCTTGCATATATACCATTGCATATTTATATTGTATATTATTTATTCAAATATTCGTACAAATTCGATTTGGTTGTAATAGCTTAATTAGATTTACATTATTGCAAATCCCCATTCATAATTTCCCATAAAATGTTGTAATAGCGTAGTAATCTTTAAATTACGCAATTTACCGCTTTTCTATACCATGCTAGTAATTAGAGTTTGAATGATAAGATCAAAACAAATCAAATAGAAAATCCTAATCCAAGATAAAATCAAGCATGAAAATAACACACTTGCACACAAGCACCCTTAGGGTTATTCCACTTGGTTTCCTTATACAAAAATGGCCATCTTATGCATGTAAAGTATCTTAGCAAAACAAAAAAATATAAGAGCATAAGTCCCTCGATGACGCTATTCAAAGTTGCCTTACAAAATGATCTTGGTCCCTCAAAAATGCTAAGATACTTTGCAACATTGCTAATCATGGTTATACGATGACCCATGCCCGTCCCGTTTACATCCAAAGATAGGGTTGCTTACCAAATCAATGGTAAGACAACAATATCAAAGGAAAAGAAAATGAACAAGAAAGACATTTGAGTAGGTAGATTACTTATAGTTACTTGCTCCATTTCAAACAATTATCCTTACTATTTTCAAAACAAATACACATATTTCAAAACATCTTACAAACATTGAAAGCATTTTCAAAAAGAAAAACATTTTTGTATACATTCTTACGAACGAGAATCATTACAAAAGATTGCCTAAACAATGGTCTCTTTTACAAAATACTTTCAAAACCACACAAAGCATAATTTCAAAACAAAAAGCAAGTGATCTAGCAAGTAACTAAGAGCCCATGGAAAACCATGGATGGAAAGGATGCTAATACCTTCCCTTTTCATAATCTACCCCCCGAACTCAAGAAACAATCTCAAAGGTCTTTCATGTGCTTTTTCACCTTTCCTTTTGGATAAAAGAAAAGTCGATGGTGACTCTTGCTAACCGTAACATTTGCAATCAAACGCAAAACCCTCAAGTTAGTTCTCCCACCGTATCACACCTAGAACCCGATTACTTTCTAGGACAGGTTGAACCAACTAAACTACAAGAGGGTACTTACCTATGAACCTCTTGCAAGCCTAAACCTAAGGACTTGTTTGCTTTGTGTGCATATGTTTGTTTATACATAACATCATGACATCATACCATGGAATTTTGCACTAACCATTTCAAGGACCTAGAGACTTATCTTTGTCTTGTTTTGTAGGACATGGCTCCCAATCACAGGAATATTGTCCAAATCAACCTCGTCAAAATGCCTCCTCAACTTAAAGAATTGGCATCAAGGGTCCCCAATGATTATCCCTTCACCAAGAAATATGGTCATCTCGTCAACTTCGTTACAACAAGCTTTGAAGAGGATATGGTAAAAGTGTTATTCCAATTCTTTGACCCTAAACACCATTGCTTTACCTTTCCTAATTACCAACTTGAGCCTACTATGTAAGAATTCTCTTAACTCTTGGGAATTCCTATTGTTGATCAACTACCCTTCAATGGTATTTAAAGAGACCCGAGACTTGAAGAGATTGCTCGAGCTCTACATTTACCTTGGTCCGACATTGTAGCCAATTAGGAAACAAGAAGTGGTGTCAAAGGGTTTCTAGCCAAGTTTTGTTTGAGAGGGCTCAATATTTTTTGGATGCTCTGGATTTACAAGCCTTCGAAGAAGTGTTGGCTCTTATCATTTATGGTATGGTCCTATTTCCCAATCCTGACCAACTCATAGATGTGAACACAGTCAAAAAAATTCTATCTCGCAATCTGGTTCCTACTTTACTTGGGGATATCTTGCATTTTCTTCACTCTTGCACTGTGAAGAGAAGAGGACTTCTCATGTGTTGCACTCTGTAATATGATGGGAGAACTGACTTGGTTGTTTTGTGTTTGATCGCAATTGTTGCGAATAGTAAGAGTCGCCACCGACTTTTCTTTTATCCAATAAGGAAAGGGTGAAAAGAACGGGAAAGACCTTTGAGATATTTTCTTGAGTTCGGGGGGTAGGTTATGAAAAGGGAAGATGTTAGCACCCTTTTCATCCATAGTTATCTATGGTATCTTAGTTGCTTGCTAGATCACTTTTGAAATTGCTTTGTTTGAAATGTGTTTGTGGTGGGTTTCGAAAGTATTTTTGAAAAGCGCCTTCGTTTAGGAAAACTTTGTAATGATTCTCGTCTCTATAAGAATGTATACAAAGTGTTGGAATTTTTGAAAATATTTCATGTTTTTATGAAAGTGTTTAGTGTGTTTGAAAAGATGTTTGTTTTTTGAAGATGTATTGTGAGCAAAAAACCAAGAACGTTCTACCTACTCAAAAGTCTTTTGTTCATTTCTCTCTTCCTTTGATATTGTTATCTCGCCATTGATTGGTAAGAAGCCTTATCTTTGGATGTAAAGGGACGGGCGTGGGTCATCGTATAGTCATAGATAGCAATGTAGTAAGATATCTTAGCATTTTTCTTAAGGGACTAAGATCATTTGTAAGGAAACATTCATAGCGTCATTAAGGGGCTATGATCTTGTATTTTTTATTGTTTTTGCTAAGATGTCTCACATGCATATCATGACCATTTTCTCAAGGAAACAAGTGGAGTTAACCCTAGGGGTGCAAAGTGTGTAAGTGTTTGTATTTCATGCTTGATTTATCTTGGATTAGGGCTTTCTGAGATTGATTTTATCTTTCCATACAAACTCTAAATTACTAGCATTTATATGAAAGCGATAATTTATGGAAAATAAATATCCTACGCTATTACATCATTTGGGGATGGGGTATACAAATTTACAAATTGGGATTGCAAGAAATTAAACCTAATTATCTATTACAACTATATTGAAATTTGAATAATATACAAGAATTGAAATGTATATAATGTACAAGACATGAATGAAAAGAAAATGAATTTGTTTTGATTTTGTTTAAGAAAATATTTTAACCTGATTTTCTAAAAGAAGATAAATAGTTAGAAGTAAGAAAATTAAACTAAGTTAATTTTAAATTTAAACCAAGAAAATGAACTAAATCTAAGTTTAATATCAAGTTAAAGAAAAGAAGTTAAATAAAAAAAATGTTTTTGGTCTTTTTTTATTTTAAGAAGTTAAATAAAAATAAACTAAATAATTTAAAATTTTAATATAATATTTTTGGTGTTTTTGATTAATAAAAATAATAATAATAAGGAAAGAAAAATAAAAATAAAAAATATATATAAAATTAAAATCAGGGGGTTTAGAAAGTGGAAAGGAGAAAGCCCAGAAGTTCTGGCTTAGGCGTGCTGCTAACAAGTACATGGAGGATGATGCTGGAAGCAGAAAAAATGAGACAACCCAGAAGTTCTGGCCCAGGCGTGCTGTTAACCGGTAAATGGGGGGTGATGCTGGAAGCAAGAATGAGAAGGCCTAGAAGTTCTGGCCCAGGCACGCTGTTAACAAGTATATGGAGGGGGTGTTGTTGGAAGCAAGAATGAGAAGGCCTAGAAGTTATGGCCCAGGCGTGTTGTTAACAAGTATATGGAGGGAGTGATGTTGGAAGCAATAATGAGAAGGCCTAGAAGTTATGGCCCAGGCGCGCTGTTAACAAGTATATGGAGGGGGTGAAATGCTAAGAAAGAAAAACAACAAAAGGTGCTCATGGGGATATAACCCAGGACCCTTAACACTAATGCCTTACGCGCGTGCTCTCTACCACTGGGGTGACTAAAAATCCGGTATTATTAACAAAAACATAAATATATATTACAAAATTAGTTCTAATGATGAACTTCATCTTCTTCCTGCGCCAGCCAGAGCATCTGGAACTCATTCATTACTCAACCAAAATGGAAAATGTAAACATGAAAGTTATGGAAAATTTCATCATGGTTCCAGAACTATAAAGCAATAAAACTATAAATCAGAATCAAATGTGAATTTTGATATCCCTAATCTGAAACGTAATTTTTTTCAAGAAGTTCTGATCCTAAATTCTCTCTACTCAGGCCATATAAGTAAAATCTATGGATATGTACAATTTCAGAGCAATGATATCTACATTTTGTGTTTGAAAATGCAAGCCTAACAATGCCTAAATAATGAGATGAAAGTCAGAAGAACTTACCTTTACAGCTGGAGACCGTGTTTTGAATTAGAGCTTGATCCAAGTTGCTATGATGATCTGGTTAGCTTCCTCAAGTTCCCAGGAAGCTGATGCAATGGTTTGCTTGAGCTATGGATGGCTGGAATGTTCTTGAGAAGTCAAGATGTAATGATTTATTTTTGAAAATGAAGGTTGGTGAAGATGATGTTACATTCTGAAAATAAAGGAAGGGATAACTTCTATATGTGTATCAGAAACTTTGTGGACGGTTTGGCCAAGAAACGCACGAGGGATTTTGGAGATTAGATTCAAAAATCAAAAATTGCAAGTTTTTATGCTTGCGTTGCAATTTCTGGTTCTAGGGATTTTTAGTAAGTTTCGGGGCTCGTCCAATCCTCTTTCAGTTTGCAAATAAAGGTTTAATTTATAGGCAAATGATTTGGAAGCTTGGTGAAGTCAAAAGTACAAAATCACATGTTGTGGATTTTGACTTGTTTTTGAAGCAAGCTTAGACAAGCATGGTTTCAAGGAAAGGTAGGATGGCTAACAACTTTAAACACACTTGTTCTGAGTTTGTAGTGGATGCTTGTGCAGAAAGAACAAACACAAAGCTCAAGGAGAGTGGACTTTGTGATTAAAGTCACTTTTCCATAATGGAAGTGTGAACTTTCTTCCTAAAATGGCAAGGTGTATTGCACAAAGCTTAAATCAAGTGGGTCATAGCTCAAAAGTTTGTGTAATCTTATAATCAAGGATAGATACATACGTTAGAGGGCCTGAAAAGTGGGATTATGTAGCAATGCTTGGAATTGGATCAGATGTTCATCATGAAAATGACTCATAATTTAAGAATGAATGTCCAACTTTTGATCTTCGATTATATCTGCTCCATCATGATCTGAAAGAGTTCTTGGACTTTTTAGAAAGCTTGTAACATGATATGCAATCCCTATTTGAATAAATTTTGCAAACTACCATTGTAACTGTATGAAAATTGGCCCAGAAGTTCTGTCAAAAATCTGACTTAAAATGCTCAGAATTCTACTAAGTGTTTTAGTTTTATGGACACGTCTTCCTGAATTTATAACTTGAGATCCAATAATTTCTAGAAAAAGTTCTTCCCTAAAATGTTTCTGATATCATTGAGATCTATAACTTCCATGTTGGAAGTTTTTCTTGAATCAACTTGCATCATGATGAAAATCTGGCCCAAAGTTATGAAATTATCATAAAGTTCTTAACACTTAGAAAAATTTATAAGTGTTTAGAACTTTGACTTTTTCAAAGTAACCTTGACTTCTGATTTTTTTATGAACAAATCTTCATACTTTGACATGTCTTGATAAAATATGATTTTTGAAACTTCATTTTGATCCAAAAGTCAAAGTTTGACTTTTTAGTGTACAGTTGACTTTTTTCATCAGTTGTCCAAATTTCAACTATCAATCAATTGATCCTGAGAAATGTTTTGAACTATGTCATTAGGTCAAAATGATACATTTGGATTCTTGATATCATGTCTCAAACCAACAAGTCATGTATTTGGTCAAAAGTAAAAAATCAAAGCCTTCTTAGTCAAAAACCCTAATTTTGACCATTTTGCCCTTCTTGTGATTTGCTCAATTTTTTTTGAGGAATTGTGATCCAAACTTGACCAATTGACATATATAAGTTCCACATGTTTATATGAATCAAAAATTATGAATTTTAACTATGAATTGACCATAGTTGACTTTTTGCCCAATACAATTGATTTTAGGTTAACTGCTCAATTGACTGAGCAAAAATGTGATCCAAAGCCTGAAACTTGACATGAGAAATCTTGGGGGTCAAAAATGATCCATGAAAATCATAGGAAGCATTAAAGTTCCAATTGTCTTTATACAAATTCAAACCCTAATTTTGGGTCATTAGTGTTTGGGGAGGTATCTTGAGCTGATTAATCCTTGTGTAGTCTTGAATCAATGGAGATCTTGTGAGAGAATCTTTGAGAGATTGAGAGGGGGAATTTTAGGGTACAACAGTTTCCCCTGTTCAATTTTCTTGAACTTGAAGAGTGAGATTGGAGAATCCGCCTTTCGTGACTTGAAGGTGAAAGATGATTGAACACTAAAGTGCCCAGAAATTTGCACTCGATGATGTATTGATTTGGGAATGGGCTTATAGATGCCATTTGGAGAGATGATGGTAGAAGCTGGGAGAAACATCAGTGTAAATCTTTGGTTGATTCGTGCTGAAAACTAGATGTCTTGTCTGTCTTTCACTGGAAGAAATAATTCTGATCCAGGAGAGGTCTTTGGATCAATGATTTTTTCTGCAAGGAAACAAAGGGATTGGCCGTATGTGAATGTATGCATGATGTAGTGGTGCTCTCAAAATAAATGATATTATGTTGTATGTATATTCTATGTATACTATATGATGTATGAACGTGAAATGTTATTGAAGTGCATCTTTGTCTGGGAAAATAAATCCTTGACAAATGTTGGGGAGTTTTGGGAAATTAAATCATGGATCATTGTTGAGGATAAAGAGTGTATGCATCTTCAAACCTTGTTTAGAGTGTTTCCACTGGGGATTCTGGCTTTGTTAAGAAAAGCTCCATTGGGGAATATTGGCTTCTGTTTGGGGAAAAGAGCTTAGGATTTTTAGTCGTCCGCCGCTCTAGTGGGGAATTATCTCTTGAAAGTTAGATGTTATCTAGTCGGTTTTTAGGCTTCACAATGACTTGCTAGGGGTAAAGAAGTTAGTTGTTATCTGGTCGGATCTAGGCTTTGCAACAACTCACTGGGATAGTGGCAAACTCTACAGGGAGAGAAGAAGTTTTGCTAGTAATTTTATAGGAATTAAACTGTTATCTAGTCGGGTCCAGGATTCATTGTATTTGAAGAAACTAAACTAGTATTTGGTCGGGTACAGGCTTTAGTAACTTGAAATTGAGATCAACTGTTATCTGGTCGGGTCCAGGTTTCAGCAATATTTGGAGAAGTTAAACTATTATCTGGTTGGGTCCATGCTTCAGAATGTTTAACTGGTATCTGGTTGGGTCCAGGCTTGACTGTTAACTGGTCGGGTCCAGGCTTAAGCAATTTTGAGAAGTTAAACTAATATCTGGTCGGTTCCAGGCTTTAGTAACTTGAAATTGAGATCAACTGTTATCTGGTCGGGTCTAGGTTTCAACAATATTTGGAGAAGTTAAACTAATATCTGGTCGGGTCCAGGCTTCAGAATGTTTAACTGGTATCTGGTCGGGTCCAAGCTTAAACTATTGACTGGTCGGGTCCATGCTTTGGGATTTTGAGAAGTTAAACTAATATCTGGTCGGGTTTAGGCTTTAGTAACTTGAAATTGAGATTTACTATTATCTGGTCTTGTCCAGTCTTCAGCAATATTTGGAGAAGTTAAACTAATGTCTGGTCGGGTCCAAGCTTTAGAATGTTTAACTGGTATCTAGTCGGGTCCAGGCTTGAACTGTTGACTGGTCGGGTCCAGGCTTTGGGATTTTGGGAAGTTAAACTAATATCTGGTCAGGTCCAGGCTTTAGTAACTTGAAATTTAGATTTACTGTTATCTGGTCGGGTCCAGTCTTCGCAGTAAGTTGAGAGTATGGTGATGTTGAACTAGTTTTTGGTCGGGTCCAGGCTTCGTGGAAATTTTCGGAGATAACACTAACTCTGTTGATGACTTCACTAGGGATTAGGGGTTGTGGTCCCTTAATTTGTAATAGTCTGAGAGGAAAACTTAAGTTGGGGAATTTTGTCATTTGTTGGGGAAATAATCCCTATTGAAGAGAATATTTGACGAACTGTTAGGGAGGGGTCTCTTTTAGGAAGAAATCCAAAAAAGGCTTCCTTTTAGGACCAACTCAGCTGGGGAGAGGATCTTCCGGAGATTGAAACTCTGACTGGGGATTTTATGAATCCAAATCTATGGAGATAATGTGATTGAAATAACTCTGTGGGGACATCTCAAATACATTTAAGAAGATGCTTGTTACTGTTTTTAAGCATACATTTGCTAAACGTTTAACCATGTTCATATGCACATGTTCATTCAATTTTAGTCATTGGACACTTTTGCACTCAAAACAAAAATTTTGCACTTCAAAATATTTGTATTGATGTTTTGCCCATGAATAGGCATTTTTTGTACAAAGAGACTGGGATCCTAGTAAGAGGAAATCGTCGAAAGAATGGAAAGAACACAAAGTGAAAACAAAAATAATAGCCATGTGAAAATGATCTCATTGAATTCCAACCCCACTATTGCCCCTATGTCTTCGAACATTATCCCTTGTCGTTGAATAGAAGTTGATTGGATTGATATTGGACCATTTGAACTCGGACCTTGGTAATAAAGTCGGCTGTAGAGATCCCACGGGACATAGTCATACGCTTTAGTCCTTAACTTTTGCCTGGACCGTTGTTGTACCCCAAAATTTGCCCTCTCATTTCTCAAGGATTTTCTCACAGGATCTTCCATGACATCAAGTTTGCAACATTGATATATCAATTTAGGTTTGGAATTGGCACAAGGGCAAAATGGTCAATTGCTTACTGAAAAGTCAAACTTTGACTTTTGAATCAAAATCAAGTTCCAAGAATCATATTTCATCAAGACATGTTAGAATATGAAGTTTGTTTCATCAAGAAAGTCAAAAGTCAAAGTTTTAAATACTTAGAAATTCTTCTAAGTGTTTAGGAAAAGTGACAAGTTAAGAACTTCTGGCCAGATTTTCACCATGATGCAGGTTGATTCTGGAAGAACTTCTGACATAAAAGTTGTAGATCTCAATGAGATCTCAAACTTTGCAGAACATAACATCTCCTGGAAATGTTGGGATTTCAAGTTATACATCGTTGAAGACACGTCCATGAAACTGAAGCATTCAGTAAATTATGGGCATTTCCAAGACAGAATTTGGTTAGAACTTTTGGGCCAGTTTTCACGAAGGTTCAATCATAATTTGCAAGAGAAATTCAAAGAAGGTCTACAAAGCACGTTACAAGCTTTTTGAGAAGTCTGAGAACTCCTTTAGAACATGCTGGAGCAGGGAGATTCAAATATCAGAAGATTGGATATTTGTTCTAAGTTGCATTAATGTTGAACTGCTGATCCAGACTAAGTTATGATACATAATCTCATATTGCAGATTTTCTGTTTGATAAATCTCATCATCATTTAATGCTCACACCCACTTTTGAGTCTTTATCTAAAGGATTTCCCCACGTGTGGCATAGAAGTACCATTGTTGTCCTTGAAAAGCAAACTTTTGTACAAAGTTTATGCTGGGCCCATGCTTCACCTTTGCTTCTGAGGGTATTTTTTCATAATTCATGCTTAAAAATCCAGCTTAGGCACGGCTAAAAGCTTCTAACAACCCTACTTTGTGCCTTGAACCATACTTGTTAAACTTGCTTCGAGAACAAGCCAGCGCCCTATCATATGATGGTTGTACTCTTGGCTTCTCCAAGTTCCTAAACCCTTGCCTATAAATTGAACTTCATTTGCAACTGTAAAGAGGTCGAAAAATTGAAAATAAAAGCCTTTAAACCTTGCTAAAATCTCCCAAGAACTTGAAGCTGCAGCCCAAATACGAAACCTGCTAAACTTCTATTTTTTACACCCAAACTCTAATTTTCCTTGTGATTTCCCCAACAAATCACCCACACAGCTTCTGACATACATTTAGAAGCCGTCCCAACTTCTGTTTTTAGACTGTAACACAGTCTTCATCAATCTCCATCTCAAAAATCAGAACTTTACTTCTCGGTTGTTCCATAACATTTCAGCCATCCACGACTCAAGTGGAGGTTTATTTCAGCTTTCTGAGCACGTGAGAAAGCTGACCAAAACATCACAGCATCCTGAACCAGACTCTAATTCAGAACAATCTCTAGAAGCAAGGTAAGTTCCTTCTGACTGATATCTCATTACTTAGGCATTGATAGACTTGGATGTCCAAAAATACAATGTAGACATCTTGACTCTGATGATGTACATATTCATAGACGTCGTGTATTTTTTGCCTAAGTAGAGAGAATTTTAGTTCAGAACTTCTTGAGGAAATTAGGATTCAGAATTAGGATTATAAAAATTCATGCTTGCTTCTAATTTACAGTTCTGATACTTTATATTTCTGAAACCATGATGAAACCTGCCATAACTGCTATGTATGCATTTTATGTTTTGTTGAGAAATGGTTAAGTTGCAGATGCTCTGACTGGCGTGAAGAAGGGGATGAAATTCATCATCAGAGTTTACTTTGTAATATATGTTTATGTTTTTTCTTCTAATACCGAATGTATAGCCACCCCGGTGGTAGAGAGCGCATGCATAAGACATTAGTGTTAAGGGTCCTAAGTTCTAGCCCCAGAAACACCCTTTTTCATGTTTATTTCCTGACATTTTTACCCCATTAGTTGGATCATAACTTCTAGATCAATCCCCTTTAATTTCTTGTCAAAACATTGATTCTGGATCAGAACTTCTAGACATTCCTATCCAACAGCATTGACACCTCTTATACCCATTATCAGAACTTCTAGCTTGCTAGTGACACTAGAATTTCTAAGTTCTCGGCTACATCAAAACTTCCAGATTCTCTCAACAACCAGAACTTCTGACCTTCCAGCAACATTAGAACTTCTAGGCTGCCAGTTGCATCAGAACTTCCAGGATTTCCTTTATTCCCAGCAACCTCAGAACTTCAGTGCGCCCAAGCCCATAACTTCTGACCTTCCCCTTTCCTGCTAACATTTTCTTTCTGACTTGTAGTGCACCGGAGTTATAACTTCTGTTCTCTCTTATTTCAGCAACGCGTTGATTCTGACCCCTTTTACTCTTATTATTTTTATCATCATTTTATTTTTAATAATCAAAAACACCAAAAATATTTTTCTATTCATACACTTTGCTTTATTTCTTTTAAAACCAAAAGACTAAAAATATTTTCTTAAGCAAACTTATTCCTTCTCTTAACAAAAACAAAATAAATCCATTTTACATTTCTTGTACATTATTTCAATATGGTTTTAATAGATAATTAGGACTTTAAGTTTCTTGCAATCCCCATTCGTAAATTTGTACAGCCCATCCCCCTAATGATTGTAATAGTGTAGAATATTTACTTTCCGCAATTTATCGCTTTCATATAAATGCTAGTAAAATAGGATTTGTATGGGGAAGATAAGAACAACAAGTAGACGACCATAGTCAAAGACTAAATGCATACAAATCAAACACACTATTCACACATGCACCCCTAGGGTTAACTCCACTTGTTGCCTAAAAAATGGTCATGTTATGTATGTGAGACATCTTAGCAAAACAATCAAAATACAAGATCACAGTCCCTCGATGACGCTTCGAATGTTTCCTTTCAAATGATCTTAGTCCCTCAAAGAGAAATGCTAAGATATCTCACAACATTGCTATTGTGACCATACGATGACCCACGCCCGTCCCTTTTTACATCCAAAGATAAAACTTCTTACCAAATAAATGGTAAGATAGCAATATCAAAGGGAAGGAGGAAATTAATGAAAGAATTTTTAGTAGGTAGAAGTGCTCCTAGTTTCTTGCTCACTTTCAAAACAAACATCCTTGCAAACACACACTAAACACTTTCAAAACATGAAATATTTTCTAAAAGTCCAACACTTTGTATACGTTCTTATAAGACAAGAACCATTGCAAAGTTTGCTTAAATGAAGGCGCCTTTCAAAAAATACTTTCAAAAACCATAAAACACACTTTCAAACAAAAGCAAGTGATCTAGCAAGCAACTAAGAGTCTATAGATAACTATGGATGAAAAGGGTGCTAATGCCTTCCCTTTTCATAATCTACCCCCCGAACTCAAGAAACTAATCTCAAAGGTCTTTCCTATTCTTTTCAACCTTTCCTTTTGGATAAAATAAAAGTCGATGGCGACTCTTGCTAACCGCAACAATTGCGATCAACCGCAAAACATCCCGAGTCAGTTCTCCTACCGTGTTACAGAACTGGAGACTCTGCTGGGGAGTACTACTTAAAAGTGGGGTTACCTTAGGGCTAGATCACCTTTACTTACTTTCCTTTGTTTGACTTGTTTGCTTTACATTTTGGTTCCTCGTTTGGGCTTGTTTTGATCCTCTACCCGGATCTGGGACACCTTTTTAGGTAAGTAGCAATAGATTGTGGAAGTTGTACGGTGTAGACCGATATGGTTGAAACAATAGCTATGTTAGTGTGACACGTTTATGGGTACCGGTGTCCCTTGTGTTGATTAAAAGAGAATACGGGGCCGTTGAGTGGCATCATGAAGCACTAACTGACCTTAGAACCTTAATCGAACAACTTGTCCATTAGGACGTAGTGAGATAACCGGTGTCGGTGGAAAGCTGAAAATTGGTTGATACTCGATACTACACTCATTGAGATTGGACTTTTGGGATATCTCGGCCGCAAGAAAAGGTTGATTGTGCTGAGACAATGACTAAAAGAAAGGTTAGTGATATTGAGATCCTTTAGAACTCGGTTGCTATTACTAGGGCAGGTTGAACCAACTAAAACTTCAAGAGGGTACTTACCTACAAACTCCATGCATGCCTATACCTAAGGACTTGTTTGCTTTGTGTGTACATAACAACTTTCTTACTTGTACATAACACCATAAACATCATAACATCATACGCATTCTCACTAACGATTTCAAGGATTTAGGAATTTATCTTTGTTTTTGTTTTGTAGGCCATGAACTTTGTCTGAAGAAATACCATTAGAATCAACTTTGTGAAAGTATGCCCTCAACTCCAAGAGTTATCGTCAAGGTTACCTGAAGACTCTCCTTTCACCAAGAAATATGGTCGACTCCTCAGTTTGACTACCTTCAATTTCCAAGAAGAAATGATGTGCATGCTCTTCCAATTCTTAGATCCCATGCATCATTGTTTCACTTTCCCTGACTATCAGTTGGTGTCAACACTAGAAGAATTCTCTCTACTATTAGGAGTGCCCATGCTTGATCATGCACCATTCACCAGTTTAGAAGGGATTCTGAAACCTGAAGTCATTGTCGAAGCCTTGCATCTGAAGAGAGCGGACATTGTAGCAAATTGGGAGATAAGAAGCAGAGTTCAAGGGTTCCTAGCCAAGTTCTTATTGGAGAGGGCTCGTTCATTTTGGGAAGATATGGATTTTCAAGCCTTTGAGGATGTTGTGGCCCTTCTCATCTATGGTTTGGTTCTATTTCCCAACTCGGACTAATTCATAGATGTGAATGCCATCACAGTTTGTCTCTCTCGTAATCCTATACCTACCTTGCTGGGAGACATCTTACATTGTTTCCATACCCGCACCATGAAGAAGAGAGGTACTCTCCTGTGTTTTATTCCCCTACTTGCCAAGTGGTTTACTTCGCACTAACCTCGATCAACATTGAAGAACGAGAAAATATTGACATGGTCTCAAAGGATGATGTCCCTCACCCACTCTGATATCCATTGGTGTTCGAGATCCTTGGCGGATACTTCTATCATTGACCGTTGTGGGGAATTCCCTAATGTCCCTCTGCTTGGTATTAGGGGAGGTATCACTTATAACCCTTGCTTAGCCTTGTGACAGTTTGGTTACGCCAGAAGAGATGGTCCTCCAGATATTCTCATCCAAGGAGTGGTGTTCGACTACGAGAGCGACAATCAAGGCTATCGCCAGAGGTTTGTGCGAGCTTGGAGGATGGTAAGCAAAATGGATAGTAAGACGTTGGGACGCAAGAATTCTATTCCCTTTGAGCCTTACCTCAGATGGGTCCGAGCTCGTGCTCAAAAGCTCGTAATGCCTTATCCCTCCATCCTACCTGTTATCGTGGAGCCTGTGGCTGAAGAAGAAGTCTCGTATACTGTCCTCTATCCCGACATGCCTACTTCTCTTGAAGACTTGCAAAAGGGTTTGATTCAGCTAAAGGAAGAATGAGACACCTTCGAAGTTCAATTCTATGCTAGCGAGAAAAAGGTTTTGGAGCTTACAAAGCAACTACATGAAAAACAAAGCTTGAACGCCTACCTTGCGCCGAAGAGGATGCGTTCGACCTTTTTGTCTTAAAGATTTACTTTGTAAGTCCAAGAGGCACGTTGTAACCATTTTGAACTAATTAATGAAAATTGGCGTTTGTTCATTCTTTGTCTAGACAAATTTAAATTTCATAAATCCTTGAAAACATTTGCATACGCATCTTCCATGCATCATAACATAACGGTTTTTCCACGACAGATTTCCTTATCTTTTTGCTATTTATTTCAGTAAGATGGATATCGAGAAAACAATGAAGGACCTACAAGCACAAAACTCCCAGTTTCAAGAGACTCTGCTGACCCTGGCCAAGGGGCAACAACGGTTGATGACGTTGCTGGTATCCAAAAAGAAACCAAAAAGGAAAGCGCTAGTCAACATGGGTAAAAGATTCAAAGAGCTGATCCGTCAGATACCCGTAGTGGAAGACTCGTCTGAGGAAGACGAAAATCAAATTGGAGAAGCTTGGTGTACCCAGGCTTGGTGTATCAATGATCAAGTGTCTGATGATGAGGACTATTTTGACGAGCAATATCCTCCTGTCGATGTTAAGTACAAGCAGCTAGATGACAGATTGAAGGTCGTTGAGATTCAAGCCATCCCTGGTTTGGATTTTAACGATTTGGGTTTATTATTTGGGTTGTCATTCCCCATAAATTCAAGATACCAGTATTCGTTAAGTATGATGGGGTTTCCTGCCCGAAGCTTCACCTGAAGTCTTACGTGCGCAAAATACAACCGCACACCGCTGACAAGAAACTTTGGGTTCACTTCTTTCAAGAAAGCTTGATCGGGACTCAACTAGAGTGGTTTTACCAATTGGAAAGTTCTTGTATCCATACATGGTAAGACTTGGCGACCGCTTTCTATCACCAATACCAGTATAATGTCGACCTGACTCCGACAAGAGTTCAATTGCAAGACATGACGATGGGGAAAAACAAAGGGTTCAAAGAGTACGCCCAAAAGTGGAGGGATCTTTCCAGTAGGGTCCAACTGCCTCTAACCGATAGGGAATACATTGATATGTTTATGGGCATCTTATCTGGTCCATTTTTCAATTTATTGGTTGGTTGTTCTTCATCCGATTTCACCGAGATGATCTTAACCAGTGAAAGAGTTGAAAGTGGTATCAAGAGTGGGAAGATTCCCATAACATCTGCTTCCACCTCCAATCCCATAAAGAAACCCTTCATTGTGAAGAAAGAAATGAATTTTGTGTATGGGGCAAGGGCCCATACTAAGAAGGATGACCGTCCGTCTGTTAATGCTATCCGAAATTCCAATCCAACTCCTGTTCAAAGACAATCTTTCGATCGTCAACAATTTGAGGCTCCTAGAAGATAATACACAAGGATAGGCATGTCATTATCCCAAACCTTACAACACCTGTTAAAGCTACCATAGCTCTTTGATATGTTGCCCCTGCATTCTTTAAAACGAATGGCATGACTTTATAGTAAAAGGTGCCCCATTGCGTAACAAATGTGGTTTTTTCCATGTCTTAGGGAGCCATCTTGATTTGGTTGTAGCCTGAAAATCCATCCATGAAGGAGAATACTTTATGTTGAGGGGTGTTGTCAACCAAAACGTCAATATGGGGTAGAGGGAAATCATTTTTGGGGCTTTCCCTATTCTGATCCCTATAATCTACACACATGCAAACCTTTCCATCTTTCTTTAGCACGGGGACCATGTTCGCAACCCATTGAGGATAAGATGTGACGGCTAGAAAACCTTCATCAAATTGTTTCATTACCTCAACCTTTATCTTTTCGGACATGTTTGGCCGCATACGACGAACCTTTTTCTTAATAGGAGGGCAATCTTCCTTTGTTGGTAGACGATGAACCATAATGTCGGTATCCAATCCTGGCATATCTTCGTATGACCAAGCAAACACTTCAACATAACTTTGTAACATCTGAACCAATATGCTCTTGATACTATCTTCTAGGTTGGTGCCTATCTTGACTTCTTTCTTATTTGTCTCAGTACCTAAGTTGATAACCTCGACTGGATCTTCATGAGATGAAATAGCTTTCTCTTCTTGCATTAGAAGTCTGGATAATTCTCCTGGTATTTCACAATCTTCCTCGCCTTCGTATTTGGCTTGGTTGAATGGTGTTCTAAATCATAACTGGCAATAGTAGAGTCGTTGGCAATGAGATCCGAAGTGGATGAAGATCTAAAAGTGTGTGTGTGTGTGTGTGTGTGTGTGTGTGTGTGTGTGTGTGTGTGTGTGTGTGTGTGTGTGTGTGTGTGTGCATGTAAGATACATGGCTACTGAAAAATGTAATAAAGGAAAAGAAAGACAATGAACACAAAAGTTTGAATGCAAAAGGTCCAATAGTTTATATTAAATGATCATATGATAAATGAACATGAACAAAACCCTTAACAAATGGACCATAGTGCCCCGGGCAAGGCACATGGCTTAAAAGTCATTGTTTTGGAAATTAAGATTACAGACAAATGTTCTTGAGTTGACAGAAAATAGTAAGCATTAATTACTCCTCAATGAATGAGATGGGAGTGAAATCCTTCGCATGTTAGTTGTTGAGCTTTCCTTCGACCGTAGGATAGATCCAATCTTCAAAAATATTGTCATCATCAGAGTCTTCTACAACGTTCACTTCATGATTCCTGATGCAGAGAGGTGGCTTTCCCACGCTGGCGCACCTGACTTCTTTTTGTGCTTTGATGGTGAAACCCAATCCTAATTTTTTTGCTTTAAACGGAATTTCGGGAAGTTGGCCCCAGATAGTACAGTTACCATCTCTGACCACGGCACGGGCATCCTTAAGTGAAACCATTCTGGCACAACTTCATCAGCTTTTGATATGTTGGAGGAGATTTTGGTGGCGCCAACCATAGGAGGAACAATTTTGAAATCCTGGCATGGAGTTTCTATAAATTCACCATCCATTTCCACATATTCGAAGGAATTAAGATGGCTCACCATAAATTCTTTTTCGCTGCAAACAGTAACGATCTTCCATTTGACTGGATATTTCAATTTTTGATGAAAGGTGGATGTTACTGCCCCTTCCCCATGGATCCAAGGGCGACCAAGCAAACAAGAGTAGGTGGGACGTATGTCCATTATATAAAAGGTAGAGATGAAAATCTGTGAGACAACTTTAATTGGGAGATCCACCTCTCCGTGAACCATCCTTTTAGAGCCATCGAAATCCCTTACAACAATATCGCTTGGCTTCAATACCAGTCCTTCATAATATAGCTGGTCCAAAGCACCTTTGGGTAACACATTTAAAGATGAGCTAGTATCAATTAGGACATGGGCCAGGGTGGTCCCCTTGCATTCAACAGAGATATGCAAGGCTTTATTGTGGTTCCTTCCCATAGGAGTCAAATCAGCGTCAGAGAACCCCAATCCTTTGTCAACCGTTAAACTTGCTACACAGTTCTCGAACTGGTCAGCGGTGGTTTCTCGGGGCACATGGGCTTTCTTCAAGAACTTGATTAGAGCCTGGGCATGAACTTCTGAACAGAGTAATAATGACAGCATGGAAATTTTGGAGGGGGTTTTCCCCAGCTGCTCAACTATTTTAAAGTCACTCTTCTTTATGATTTTCAAGATTTCTTCCATCTCTCGAGTGGAAGGTTCTTCAGCATCAGTAACTTTGGTAGGTGCCTCTATCCCAGCAGTCTCACCTTATTTCTCTTTTCCTCTAGTGTTGACACTAGACTTGTCAATGGTTATGCAAATGGGAGTTGTTGTAGCGGGCAATGAAATATCAGGGGAAAAGATCATCCTTGTTCTTGTTACTTTACTAGAACCTGTAATATTAGTAACATCAACTTCATCTTTGTTTATCCAAGAATCTTGTTTTATCCCATGATAATAAACCTTGGCACCATAGTTCCATGGAACTGCTTTGTCAGAGGAGTAGGGGATAAGCCCAGCGGCAATGATTATTAAAGGAGTAATGGTTGGTTCATTTGAAATTCTAATAGGACCCTTTGAGGGGATCCTAAAAGGCTTGTTGGAAATTGTTATTATGGAGAGGTCTTCAGTTTTGTTGGTTAAACTCTTGATGGTAGGAATCTTCTCAAACAGAATCTCGCGGCTATCTATCAGGCGTTGCATACCTTCCTTCAGCCGTTTGCACCTATTTACTTGTTGATCACAACAAACACAATCTTTAGAATAGCCAAGGAACACTCTGGATCTCAGAAAATTATCCTTCACAATAGTTAATGGAGTTGTTAAATCTTCAATGGAAGAGACGAAAGTAGTATCATCAATTGCGTTAACACCTTTGCCATGATTCGGCATTGGTGCGATTATCACATTTGGATTAGTAGGTGGATCAAATTCAATTGTTTTATTATCTATCAGACCTTGAATCTTATTCTTCAGATCCCAACATTGATCAGTTTCATGCTCGGGGTTGTTGGAATGATACGCACACTTGGCATTTGGATTGTACTTAGGTGATGAAATATCTGGATTGGATGGTGGATTGTGCAATGTCACTAAGTTGGCCTTCAATAGATGTTTTAAGGCTTGGGACAGTGACATGCTTATTCTTGTGAATTGTCTTCGAGGAACTTCGGATTGTTGATTGTTAGATGATTGACTTTGAGCAGACGGAGGGTTGGAAATTAACACAGCATTAACATAGGGTCGGTAGTTCTTCTTGGTATGGGGACTTTCCCCATACACAACATTTGTTTCCTTCTTTCCGGTGAAAGTCTTCTTTACACCGTTGGATGCGAAAGCAAGTGTCATGGGAATTTTCCCGCTCTTAATGCCACTTTCGACCCTTTCACCAGTTAGTATCAACTCGGTGAAACCAGACGAAGAACTTCCAATCAATAGGTTGAAAAATGCGTAGATTAATGTACCTATGAACATGTCAATTAGTTATCTTTCAGTTAGTGGTGGTTGGACCCTACCAGTAAGATCTCTCCATTTTTGTGCGTACTCCTTAAACCCCTCACTCGTACCCATTGTCATACCTTGAAGTTGGACTCTAGTAGGTGCCAGATCGGTATTGTATTGATATTGATGATAAAAACCAATGGCTAGATCTTCCCATGTGTGGATACAGGAACTCTCCAATTTATAGAACCATTATAGTTGAGTCCCAGCCAGACTCTCTTGGAAGAAATGGATCCAGAGATTTTTGTGTGTGGTGTGCGGCTGCATCTTACGTATGTAAGACCTTAGATGAAGTTTCAGGCATGAAATCCCATCATACTTGGTGAAGACCAGTATTTTGAACTTATGGGGGATGAAGACCCCGGGTACTAAGCCCAACTCACTAAAATCAAAACCAGACACGACTTGAATTTCAACAACCTTTAGTCTATCCTCCAACTGCTTGTATTTATCCTCAGCCGGAGGATATTGCTCATCAAAGTAATCTTCGTCTTCGGAAGCTTGATTATTGGCACCCTCGGCATGGGTTATCCTTGCCTCCTCGTCTTGATTCTCGTCCTCCTCAGATGACTCTTAGACTATTTGTACCTGATGAACCGGACCTTTGAACCTCTTACCCATGTTGATGAAGGCCTTCTTTTTGGTTTTCTTCTTGGCTACTAGCATAGTCATCAGCTCTTGTTGCCCCTTGGCCAGGGTCAGCAAGTTCTCTTGGAACTCGGAATTCTACGCTTGCAAGTCCTTCACTGTTTGTTTGATATCCATCTTACTGAAATAAATAGTAGAAAGATAAGGAAACCTGTTGTGGATAACTTGTTTATGATATGATGCATGAAAATGTGTATGCAAAT
Organism: Vicia faba; assembly: GCA_948472305.1. Taxonomy (NCBI): domain Eukaryota; kingdom Viridiplantae; phylum Streptophyta; class Magnoliopsida; order Fabales; family Fabaceae; genus Vicia; species Vicia faba. Next base: position 256,561,369 of record OX451740.1, read on the forward strand.
GATTTCAAGGACTTAGAAGATTTAAATTTGTTTAGACAAAAAGGAACAAACATTAATTGTATTAATAAATTCAAATTGATTACAACATGCCTTTTTGGCTTACAATGGAGGAAATAAATACAAAATAAACTCCTAAGACAAAAAGGTCGAGCACATCCTCTTCAGCGCAATGTAGGCGTTAACACTTAGCTCTTCATGAAGCTGCCTCATAAGCTCCAAAACCTTATTTTCACTCGCGTAGAACTGGGTTTCGAAGGTGTCTCGCTCTTCCTTTAACTGAATCCAGGCTCTTTGCAAATCTTCAAGAGAAGTAGGCATGTTAGGATAAAGGACAGTATATGGAACATCTCCTTCAGCAACAGGCTCCACGATGATAGGTAAGATGGTGTTGTACCCTAAAATTTTCCCTCTCATTTATCAAGATTTTTATCACAAGAATTCTTGGACTCAAGACAGGATTAGGGTTTGCTCAGCTCAAGACATCTCATCTTGCACTGATAACCCAAAATTAGGGTTTGAGTTTGCACAAGAATTTTTGGACCACCAATGCTTCATGTGACTTCCATACATCATGTTGGACCCCTAAGATTGCTCATGTTAAGTTTCAAGCCTTGAACCACATTTTTGACCAGTCAATTGGACAGTTGACCTAAAAATCCGTTGTATTGGGGAAAAAGTCAACCATGGCCAATTTACAGTCAAACTTCATAATTTTTTATCCACAACAACATTTTAGACTCATATGCACCATTTGATCAAGTTTGGATCACAACTCCTCAAGAAATTTGATCAAATCATCAAAAGGACAAAATGGTCAAAATTAGGGTTTTGATTGAGAAAGGGCAATTTCTGATTTTTAACCTAGCCAATGACCAATTGAGTTCAAACATGATTTCAAGGATATAATGTAATCATCTTGACCTAATTACATGGTTCAAAAGATCTCAAGTTCATTGGATTGACAGATGAATTTTGCAGTCAACTGATCAAAAGTCAATTGTATACTGAAAAGTTAAACTTTGACTTTTTGGTCAAAATCAAGTGCCAAGGGTCATAATTCATCAAGATATGTCAAAATATGAAGCTTGTTCACCAAGAAACTCAAAATTTCAAATTAGGGTTTTGAATTTGAAAATTTTCATAACTTAGAATTTTTCTAAGTATGGAAACTTTCTTATTTTTTTCCAACTTTCCACCACTTTTTCACCATGATGAAATTTGATTCAAAGAAAACTTACAACATGAAAGTTGTAGTCCTCCATGAAATATACAACCTTTATTCACAAACTTTTCCCAAAAGATGCTTGGATCTCAAGTTATGAATTTGTGAATATAGGTCCATGAATTAAATAACTTAGTGAAAATTTGCCCTAATTTAGGCAGTTTTTTGACCCAACTTCATGGACATTTTTCACCTAGTTCCAAGAGGTATCTCAAAATGCATTTCAAAGATGGATTGTAAAGCACATTGCAAGCTTTCCAAAATGTCCAATAACTCTCCAAGATCATTTGTGGTTAGGGAGAATCGAAGAAGAGAAATTGGCATTTTATCTTTTTTGTTCATGCCATTTTCACAAGTGTATCAAGTTGAAAATCAGATCCATGATGCTTGTACCTTGAATTACAGGTCCTAAACTTATTCTACACTCCATAACTAAATGCAAACTCAGAGGTTAGAGGCTTTATCTTTGCTTTTGAAGCATTGTACAAAAGATAATTCCATTTTAAGCATAAAGGTTACAATGCCATTTTCATAAAGTGAAATTTTGTAACTTTATCATTCTTGAGCCTTGGAGTTGTCCCTTTGGTGCAGGAAATTTCCACATATCTTAAGCAATTTGTACAAGTCCTTTGTAGCCCTAAAACTAGCCAGTACAAGCATTTTGCATAAGTCACTTCACTTTGCTTCAAAAGCAAGAAAGTGGGTGAAAAGAAGAAAGCTTGCACATCAGATGAGGAGTGGACTTTGTATCCATTCTATACAAGTATACAAACTGGTCACAACTCAGAACAGGAAGGAATTGCATCCAAAACTCCCCCAAACACAAAAACATCATTTTTCTGCCCAAACATTGCAGCTCTGCAAAATCATTGCCAACTTCATTTTTGCTCGTGCGTTTTATGGATTGACATTTGAAACACTTCATACACATCCTACCAAAGCTATCCAAGCCCTTGCCCTGCATCTGTAAGCCATGTTTCAGCCATTGCCATTTTCAAATTTGGAGGTTGCAGCTTGACTTGTGCAGTGAGTTCTGGCCATCCACAAAGCAAACTAGGCATTGGAGTAGCTTGAAGGAAGTTCAAGGAAGCTCACACGATCCTCAGGCCTCACTCAAAGTCCCCACATTTTCATATCCAAATCCAGCTGAAGGAGGTATTTTTCAAATCTTTATCTCTCTATTTAGGCATCCTCAAGCCACGATTTGTGAAGGAAAGATGTAGTCCATAACATGGTGAAGTTGTACATATGCATACTTGTCATTTATATTAACTGAGCTAAGAGAATTTGAAGCTTGAAGTTGCTGAAATATTTAGGTCACGATTTAGGGCTATTAAAATTCTCCCTGATCTTTGAGAGTTAGGTTACAAATTTAATATCATTGGAATCGTGAGATAAAATGCTACATGTTTTGTGTTATAAGTTTTTGTTTTTATGCAAGCAATAGCAAGTTACAGATTTGAAGAAGAACGTGCGCAGAGAAGCTGAAGGACAGTGACGAAGCTTCATCTGGGCTTTTTGCAGCTTTGGCCTTTTTGTTTCTACTTTTCACACTCCCTAACTTACTTTTGCACCCCCTTGACTATTTTCTTATATTTTTACATTTTCTTGCATATTTTTATATTTATTGCTTGCATATATTTTTTCTAATGATAAAAAATGCCCAAAAATAATTTATTTATTTTCACACTTTTATTTTATTTTATTTTTTTATTTTCTCACATAAAAATAGTTTATTAGGTTTATAGATTTTATTTTCTTAAGTAAATTTGTAAATACAATTTAAAAAATACTATACATTTTTATTATATTATTTATAGTCATAAATAATTATTTTCTATACATATTTTAATTTTTAATATTTGCACATAATATTATTTATTATTTTCTTGTATAAAAATGGACAAAATAATAATATAGAACATATATTTTATTTTAATTGAAAATTAGGGTTTCACCCTTTCAAAAATAATAATATTTTTTCTCTTATTTTTAGGGCTTAAATAAATCTTTTTTTTTCATACATTAAACAAATATAAAAAAAAATTGCATAAAAACATTGCATTGCATATTTAAATATTTGTATATTTATTTAATGCGCACAATATTCATTTGGGTTGTAATAGCATTTTTAGGGTTTATTTTGTGCAATATCCCCATTCAAAAACTTGTATCCCCCCTCCCATAATAATTGTTGTAATAGCTTAGTTTACATTTACGCAATTTATCGCATTTATACCATGTGTTAGTAAACTAGGGTTTACATGACAAGACCAAAAACAAAACAAATAGAAAAGACCTAATACAAGACAAAAGCATGAAAAAGGACACACATTGCACACAAGCACCCTTAGGGTTTCACCCACTTGTTTGCCTAAATAAAAATGGCCATGTTACACATGTGAAGTATTTTGGCAAATCAAAGCAAAATAAGATCATAGTCCCTCGATGATGCTATTAAAAGGTTGCCTAAACAAAGATGATCTTGGTCCCTCAAACATGCTAAGATACTTGACAATATTGCTATCATGGTCATACGATGACCCACGCCCATCCCGTTTAACATCCAAAGATAGGGTTGTTTACCAAATCAATGGTAAATCAATAATGTCAAAGGAATAAAAATGCACAAGAAAGACATTTGAGTAGGTAGATAGCTTCTAGTTACTTGATCAATTTCAAAAAAATCCTTGCTATTTTCAAAAACAAACACACACATTTTAAAACATCTCTCAAAATATTGAAACATTTTTCAAAAGACAAACATCTTTGTATACATTCTTACAAACGAGAATCATTACAAAGATCGCCTAAACAATGGCCTATTTTCAAAATACTTTCAAAACCACACAAAGCACCATTTCAAACAATTTTAAAGCAAAGTAAGTGATCTAAACAAGTAACTAAGAGCCCATGGAAAACCATGGATGAAAAGGGTGCTAACACCTTCCCTTTTCATAATCTACCCCCCGAACTCAAGAAAACATCTCAAAGGTCTTTCCTGTGCTTTTTTACCTTTCCTTTTGGATAAAAGAAAAGTTGGTGGCGACTCTTGCTAAACCACAACATTTGCAAACACAAACGCAAAACCTCAAGTCAATTCTCCCACCGCATCACAGAACTGGCGACTTTGCTGGGGAAAATTCTAAAAGTGGGGTTACCTTAGGGTTTAGATCACCTTTATTTGATTGCAATTGTTTGACTTGTTTGTTTTACAATTATGGTTCTTTTTTTGGGTTTGAATCCTCTACCCGGATTTGGGAAACATTATAGGTAAATAGCAATACATTGTGGAAACTGTACGGGGTATACCGACATGGTCTAAGCAATAGCTATATTAGTGCGACATATTTATGGGTACCGGTAGCCTTTGAGTCAATCAAAGAGAATACGGGGCCGCTGAGTGATGTCATGAAGCACTAATGAACTTCTAGAACCTTTACTTGACCAACTTGGCCTTTTAGGATGTAGTGAGATGACCGACTTTGGTGCAATCCGAAGTTGGTAGATACTCGACACTACACTCATTGAGGGTTGTTTTCTTGGAATATTTCGGTCGCCAGTAAAGAGGCTTAAACTGAAACAATGAACAAGGAAACAATCTGGTGATATTGAGCTCCTTAGAATCCGGTTACTATTTCTAGGACAGGTTGAGCCAACTAAACTTCAATAGGGTATTTACCTATGAAACCCTATGCAAGCCTAAACTAGGAACTTGTGTGATTCGCTTGTACATATATACTTGTGCATAACATCATGGAAATCATGAGCATCATATGCATTCACTAACCATTTCAAGGATTTTGGAGATTCATCTTTGTTCTTGTTTTGTAGGTTATGGATTCACTTCGCAGGAAAACTATCCAAATCAACCTTGTAAGAATTCCTACACAACTCAAGGAGCTAGCTTCAAGGATTCCTGAGAATTCTCCATTCACCAAGAGACATGGTCGTCTACTCAACTTGGTCACTTCCAACACAGAGGAGGATATGATGAAAGTTCTCTTCCAGTTCTTTGACCCTTTGCATCACTGCTTCACATTTCCTGACTATCAACTTGTGCCCACTTTGGAAGAATTCTCTCAACTTCTGAGGATTCCTATTCTTAATCAACTACATTTCAACGGTACGGAAAGAGATCCAAAGCCATAAGAGATTGCTCAAGCCCTGCACTTGCACTCATCTGATGTCACAACCCATTGGGAAACTAGAAGTGGTGTCAAAGGCTTCTTGTCAAAGTTTCTGTTTGAGAAGGCCCAAAGCTGTTGGAATTCTCTAGACTTGCAAGCTTTTGAGGATATTGTAGCTCTTCTCATCTATGGGATGGTCTTGTTCCCTAATCCTGACCAACTCATAGATGTAAGCATTGTCAAAATCTTCATGTCTCGCAACCCGGTGCCTACATTGCTTGGGGATATCCTCCACTCTTTTCACACTCGTACAATGAGTAAAAGAGGTGTTCTTATGTGTTGCCCTCCTCTCCTGGCAAGATGGTTTATTTCTCATCTTCCCCAATTAGTCTTGAAGAATGAGCAAGGTTTGAGGTGGTCACAAAGGTTGATGAACCTTAAACATTCAGATAACCATTGGTATTCTCGATCTAAAGAGAATGTTATCATCATTAACCGTTGTGGGGAATTCCCTAATGTCCCTCTACTTGGAATTAGGGGAGGCATCACCTACAACCCTTGCTTATCTCTAAGACAGTTTGGGTATGCCCGAAGGGATGGCCCACATGACATGCTGATTCAAAGTTTGGTTTTTGACTTCGACAATGACGATCAAGGTCTCCGCCAAAGGTTCATCCAAGCTTAGAGGATGCCCAACAAGGTAGATAGTAAGCCTCTGGGACACAAGAATTCCATCCCTCTTGAGCCTTACCTCAAGTGGGTATGAACCCGCGCTCAAAGTCTTATGATACCTTATCCATCCATTCTCCCAGTGATTATAGAGCCTGTTAAGGAAGGAGAGGTTCCATACACCATCCTACATCCTAACATGCTGACATCACTCAAAGACCTACAAAGGAGTTGGATACAGCTCAAGGGAGAACGCGATACTTTTGAAGCCCAATTCTACGCAAGTGAGAAGAAGGTTTTGGAACTCACTCAGTTACTTCATGAAGATCAGACTCTCAACACCTACATTGCACCAAAGAGGATGCGCAACATCTTTTTACCTTAGAATTTTGTATTATTTTACCCAAGGGGCATTGATGTACTAACAATTCTATCTTATTAATATGACGTGTGTTTCTTTTTTGTTTAAAACAAATTTGAATTTCTGAATCCTTGAAAGCATTGCATGAATACATATCATTCATCATAAGCATAAGCAGGTCTTCACACTAAGTTTCCTCATCCCTCTACTGTTTATTTCAGCAAGATGGATCTTGAACAAACGGTCAAAGACTTACAAGCTCAGAATTCACAATTTCAACAGTTGCTCATGACCTTAGCCAAGGGGCAGGAGGAGCTGAAGACTTCGCTAGAAAAAGAAAAAGAGAAAAAGAAGAAGAAGCCAAATGGTGTGGTTATCATGGGTAGAAGATTTCAAGGACAAGCCAGGCGGACCTTAGATTTTCCAACAACATCTGATGAAGGGGAAAGAAAAGGAAAAGAAACGGCAGTACCATCAGATTTTGAAGCAGAAGAAGAGGAAGAAGAGGACTACTCTGAACAACAATACCCTCCGGCTGATGACAAATACAAACACTTGGAAGAGCGTCTAACTGCTATGGAGATACAGAGAGTACCGGGGCTGGATTTTGAAGAACTGGGGTTGGTGTCAAGAATTGTAATCCCTCCAAAGTTTAAAGTGCCACTGTTTGCCAAGTATGATGGGGTGTCTTTCCCTAAAATGCACCTCAGATCCTATGTCAGGAAGATTCAACCATATTCTGCTGACAAAGACCTGTGGGTCCACTTTTTCCAAGACAGTTTATCAGGAACCCAACTTGATTGGTTCTACCAGTTGGAGAGGGCTGACGTTTACAATTAGGAAGACTTGGCAGCAACCTTCTATAAACAGTATCAATACAACACCGACTTGGCACCAACCCGTACTCAGCTACAGAGTATGGCCATGGTTTCCAATGAGGGCTTCAAAGACTACGCACAAAAGTGCAGGGATCTAGCCAGAAGGGTGCAACCACCTTTATCTGAAAGGGAGCTAGTGGACATGTTCTTGGGAACTCTATCAGGTCCTTTCTTTAATCACCTGATTGGAAGCTCCTCTGCAGGGTTTACTGAATTGATCATAACCGGCGAAAGAGTGGAGGCTGGTATAAGAAGTGGGAAGATTCAAAAGGACGCGTCTGCCTCAATAGCTGTAAAAAAGCCCTTCACTGGAAAGAAGGAAGTGAATGTTGTCTATGCACAGAGGAATCAGGGAAGAACTGAACAAAGACCAACTGTGGGGGCCGTTATGATTCAAAAGCCTGCATCAGACCAGCCAAGAAACAACCAACCAAGAAATAACCAGCCAAAAAATAACCAACCAAGAAATAACCAGCCGAGAGATAACCAGCAAAGGGTAGAAAGGCCAATTCGGCAATTCACCAAGATTAATATGACTCCAGCCCAAGTCCTACCACATCTTTTGAAGTTGAATCTGGCCATGCTAAAAGAGGCCCCTAAAAATCCCAATACTGCATTGTGATCGGTGGATCTGGAACTGACTGTTTAACGCTGGTTCGCGAAATGTCGCGGAAGCAAGAGTCGCCACCGTCTTTTATTTTCTCCAAATGGAAAGGACAAAAGCACAGAAAAATTCCTTAAAGAGATTGCTCTCGGTTCGGGAGGTAGATTATAGAAAGGGAAGGTGTTAGCACCCTTTCTATCCATGGTTATCCATGGGCTCTTAGATACTTGCTCATTGTGTTTTCAAAAATGGTTTGTTTGCTTTTCAACTGTGGGTTTTAAAAAAGTTTCTTTGAAAATTTCAGTTCGACTCTTGTATCAGTCCTCAAGAGTGTTTGAAAAATTGCTTTCGAAAGCTTTTGAAAATGTGTTGGTGTGAAAAGTATTTTTGAATTTGTTTTGAAATTAGAGCAAGTATCTAGAGTCGTCTACCTACCCTAAGGAATTCGTCTGTGTAAATGTCCTTTAAAGTAGTGCCATCCCACCATTGAGAGGTAGGTAGCACCACCGTTGGAGGTGTTCGGGTCAATTCGAGTTTGTAGGGACATGGCGATCACCAGAGCAATGGGAAGACACCTTAGAAGCTACCCTCATGCCCGGTTCCCGGATCATGAGGACTTACTAAGACATCCTCTACTCGACGATCACCTTTCGAGGCAAGGCAACAGTGAGGCGTACCCTAGGGGTGGTGTGTGATTTGTGTGTTGTTTTCATTTGTATTTATCTTGTCATGTCATTGGTGTTCTACGCTTGGTTTTATTTTTGTCCATACAGTCTTTCATGCTTTTGATTAACAGTTAAAAGGTTGCGGGAAAGTAAAGATCTAAAGCTATTACAAAAGGCGCGGGTCCACATCGCCAAAAGTTTCTCGAACCCGATTTGACAGAAAAATAAATAAAGGAATTAAAAGTGCGAGAAGTAATTAAAATGTTACAAGGCCTTGGGAGAGATACATGAATATTTTAAGCGGAAAAGAAATAAGTGTGCGAATTAATAAGAAATTAAGAATGAAACGAGGGCGTTGGACCCTTTTGCAAAATTAAACTAATGAGGAATTAATAAAAATTAGAAAAAGAAAGACTTTGTTTTTTTTGGCATTTTTTAGTATTTTAGGATTTAATAAAAAAAGAATTAATTAAAATTAATACTAACCCTAATTCTAATGACTTTTAATTTATTAAGAAAATTGTTGAAGTTTTTAACCTAAATTAAACCTAATTTGTATATACAAGTTTAATTATAAAAATAAATAAAATAAGTAATATTAAATGTTTAATTATCATGAAAAGAAAAATAAAAAGATGAAAAATTATTAATTACCCTATTTCTACATTTTTTAGATTTTTATTGAAAGAATTAAAATTGCAAACCTAATTTAAAACTAATTAATTACATGCAAATTTATTTACAAAATGTTAACTAATTAAATATATTTTAATTTTGGTCTTTTCTGATTTCTATGGTGTTTTTATATTTTTGTGAAAATAATAAAATTAATTAAATACAAGAATTAAAATAAAAAATAGAAAATAGAAATAATATAAAAGAAAATATTTAAATAAAGCAAACCTAGGGGGGTTGTAGTCCCCAATATGGAGGTTAAAGTTCAGTAATCTGGCCCATTTATTTTGGCCTGTTTGGACTTTTTCTGGTAGCATGCTGAAGCGTTGACCATGCTTATGATGCGCTTCCAATCTATGCCTTTGATCTGATACCCTTGGACACGTGGATGGCTTGGTGGAGAAGGTGTATGGTGCGCTTTATTATTGAAACTGCATATGATTGTAAATTGAAAAATAATATGGAAACATGGAAGACCTGGGGCTCGAACCCAGGTCATGTGCTTTGCCAATGACTTCGCTTGCCATCTGAGCCAGTTCACGCGTTTGATATATAAACAACTAATAAATATTATGAAAGAAAACAACAAAGTTAGTGGGTCTGCGCGCGGATTTTTGAACCCTCCAATCAGCGCCGGCCAACACATCATCTTCTTCATGTTCCTGAAATACAAACAACATAAGCAACGGTTTTTACACCGTTGCAGAAAGTATCTTTACAGAAAATAACAATTAGCACTAGGGCACTCATAAATTAGGCGCGATAGTTCCATTATCTTCGTCCACATGCGCTGAGTTGAATGGTGGTGGTCTTGAGGGCCAATTTTTCCCCATTCAAAAACCCCTAATCCAAGGTCCTGTAAACCCTAGAAAACGATAATGGTGAAATCGTCTACAGCTTGCAAAAACTCAATTAAACGCATGGGTTAGCTTTAGAATCATGCCAGGAACACGAATCAATAATTAAAATGTCATGAAGATGCATAGATTTGAAAACACGATTATGAATTTTTTTCATGAGATATTTTAAGTTCTGTATACCAATTCCTTAAGCTTTGATGAATATTCTTGATTGAGACACGTTCAATGGACCTTCAGCAAGCTAATGAAACAAAAATTATGTCTTGAATCGCCCTGGAAGTGAGTTTTCAGAATTCAGTTTCTTAACAAAATTTCAAGCTTTTGTTTTCAATTTTTTGAGCAGCTGCGTCTGTTCTTGCATTAGGGTTTCATTCTAGCTTATGTAGTGAGTCCATTAGGTCAAGAAAAATAGAACAAATCCATTGCATTCATTGATTTTGAAATTTTGATTTTCAATATCTTTTTTCAATTTTTTCCATGTGTTTTTTTGTTCTCAATCATACCAATCAATCCAAATCTTTCCATGTTGGGATATGCACGAATTATTGATGATATAATGTGCACAAAAAGATTGAAAAAATTAGGTTAGACATTTTTCATATATTTAATTTGATTTAAATGAATTATTATAAATAAAAATTCAAATAAATAAATAAAAAATGAATAAAGACTTCCCTTTGGGCCAAGTAGTCGTGCATATGCTATGGATGATGATTTGTGGAAGAAAAATGGGCCCATTAGCAATTTTAGGTCATTTGCATCAATGTTGACTTTTCAAAATATCCAAAAATTTCCCAACTTCTACAAGGCATAACTTGCTCAATTTTTAAGCTTTTCTCATGTTCTTGGACATTTTGGAAAGGTATTTGAGTCCTCTAACCAATGTCCTTGGTCCCATGTCATTTTGATTTACCAATCTCAAGTTATGGCCTTTGACTTAAAGTCCCTTTTTGTTGACTTTTGAAAATGACCTATAATGTTGAAATTGATAACTTTTTGTGAGAGCATTTCTTGGACTTGAAGTATGAAGATGAGTTGTAGGAAATGTATTTCTCTTCAAAATGAGCTTTGGATGGAATTTTTCTGATAATCCATGTGAAAGTTATGCCCTGGTCAATTTCAGTTGACTTTTTCAGCTGTCCAAATAAGGAAACTTTTGCATCTTGATGATTTCTGAGCCAAACTTTGAGAATCATGATAAAGCATTTATCAAATGATGTTTGAGGCTTCAAAATGATATGTTGACCAAAATTTTGAACTTTTGACTGCCAAATGACCATTTTGCCCCTACAGTTGACTGTAGTGCAATTAGGGTTTTTGACTGTGCAATTTTGTGCTGAAAGTATTGAAACTTGGTATGAGGATGCTTGACCATATTTATAGGCATGTGGGACTTGATTGGACCCTTGGAAACTTCATTTTCCTGATCAGAACCAAACCCTAATCTTGACTGTATAGGAGACCCTTGCACTGTGCAACCCTTGGGGAACTTTGAAGCTTGACTTGGCAATTTCTTGAAGAATATGGGAGGGCAAATTTTGGGGTACAACAGTTGCCCCTGTTCAATCTTCTTAGACCTGAGGATGCAGATTGGCTGACGTGCCTTTCGTAATCCGAAGGTAGAAGATGATTGGACACTAGAGTGCCCAGAAATTTGCACTCACATAGTAGTGTGATGATGGAATGGGCTTACAGATGCCATTTAGAGATTGATGCATAGGATGATGGGCTTATAGATGCCATCTGGATATTGATCTCATAAGAGATTCCTTAGCGAGAACCTGCATACCTGCAAAAGAAAAAAGAGTACCTGACACGTTGCAGGAGCTGGTTTTCAGATGCTTTGTATAAATGTGTCCTGACTGGTTACAGGAGCTGTGTCTGGATCTTCAAAAGGTGATGAATGGACCAGGGGTATTCACTACCTTAGCATGAACGGTAAGAGAGCCTTGGGTGACTTTAACCTCAACAACGCTCGTTGAGAAAATCTTGGTGGGGAATTACCATCTTCGCAGTGTTAGGAAGAGAACCAATAGGCAACTATAATCTGAAAGGGAATTACATCTCACGCACCGTCGGGGAGAGAACCATAGGAAATTATAATTTGAAAGGAATTATCACCTCACTCACCGTCGGAGAGGGAACCATAGGAAATTATAATCTGAAAAGGAATTATCGCCTCACTCACCGTCGGAGAGGGAACCATAGGAAATTATAATCTGAAAAGGAATTATCACCTCACTCACCGTCGGAGAGGGAACCATAGGAAAAGGAATTATCACCTCACTCACCGTCGGAGAGGGAACCATAGGAAAAGGAATTATCACCTCACTCACCGTCGGAGAGGGAACCATAGGAAAAGGAATTATCACCTCACTCACCGTCGGAGAGGGAACCATAGGAAAAGGAATTATCACCTCACTCACCGTCGGAGAGGGAACCATCTGAAAAGGAATTATCACCTCACTCACCGTCGGAGAGGGAACCAATAGGAAATTATAATCTCAAAGAAAAAACCTAAAATGGAAATCTCATGCACCGTCGGAGAGAGAACCAATAGGAAAATATAATCTCAAAGAAAAACCTAAAATGGAAATCTCATGCACCGTCGGAGAGAGAACCAATAGGAAAATATAATCTCAAAGAAGAACCTAAAATGGAAATCTCATGCACCGTCGGAGAGAAAACCAATAGGAAAATATAATCTCAAAGAAGAACCTAAAATGGAAATCTCATGCACCGTCGGAGAGAAAACCAATAGGAAAATATAATCTCGAAGAAAAACCTAAAATGGAAATCTCATGCACCGTCGGAGAGAGAACCAATAGGACAATATAACCTGATAACTTCTACTGAGTCTTCATCAGAAAAATCTGTTGGGAGTCGATTTGGCTGGACTAGAGAAGGCCTTGGACTGGATAAGAAATCTTTAGAGTCGATCAACTGAACCGGTCTAGGTCTTGAAATATGATTGAGAATTTAACTGCATCTTTCCTGAAAGGTAAAGGTCAGTCATATGCAATGCATGATATGGATCATGCAATGATGTTCTCAACATAAATGAGATTTGTATGATATGATGCGTATATGCATGCTATAATGTTGTATGTGATGTTTTATGAATGTGTTTTTCGTCTAGGACAGTAAATCCTTGACGGGTGCCGGGAAGTCATATCCTGGGCTGATGTTGGAGAATAGATTTTGCTTCCGCTGGGGATGATAACTGCAAGAATACCGGTAGGAGAAGATGACTCCGTTGGGGAATAAACTTGGCGAATGGAGTAACTATGCGGGGGGAAAAGTACTCTAACGACCATGCTGGGGAGCGATACTCTGTGGGGAGAGAGATACTTTGTTGAATTGTTGATAATAACTTGCTGGAGATATCTTTGCTGTATTGGAAGTGTTGATAGACTTCGCTGGGGGTAAGAAGACTCCATCGACGATGATCTTCCATGGCTTTTGGTTGAGGATAACCCAGTTATATCCTGTTACGTAAATAACTCTTTGAATAAAGCCGGGAGACGCGTTCGTGCTCTGCGAAGGATAAGCTTCCAGAATTTACTGGGGATAAGCTTACTGCTTGGGGATATGAATTCTAAATTTCCTGGGGAACTAGATTGGACTTTCCTGGGGAGGTTTGAACTGCGAGGGAAGTGATTCCTTTGAATATTTGATATGCCGCCGGGGAACAATCTTTAGACCAAGACTGTCGGGGATGCTCGTTAAGAATATATGCGGCTGGGGAATGTTGAGATCTGCTGGAGGATGCTCAACTTCCTTAAGATTTGATAGTTTGGAGAGGAATATACTGACTTACTTTTTGGGGAATTGAGATGTACTGGTCATGTTCTTTAGCCGAACCTACCTTGATACCCTGGAGGATAGAACAATTAGATTGCTTAGACAACTCTTTATTGCCCCTGTTTCTAGTGTCACCTGTAATAAAATCTTTTGTTTCGTATGCAAATATTTATGAGTTAGCAAACTATTGTCAATGCATATATCACAAATTGAACCTTGGACGTTCTTCGCAAAACAAAACAGAAAAAGAAAAATAATTGGCACGTTTAACTGAAAAGTATATTTGTATTGATTTTGAATGGCCTAAAAATAGGCGTTTTGTATACAAGAGGCTGACGTCCTAGTAAGAGGAACGCTGCCGAACAAGAGAGTTTATACAAATTTTGTACAAAAGAAAATAAAACAGCTGTGTGAAATGAATGATCCCACTGGGTTTCAACTCTGCTATTGCCTTTATGACTCCGAGCGTCTCATCACTTGATGACCTTGGTTGAAGATGAAGCTGACTGATCGATGTCGTCTGAACTTGATGTAGATATCGGATTCTGGATGCAAAGTGATCAATGAGACATAGTATTACGCTTTATCCCTAATTTTTGCCTGGACCGCCCTTTCGGGTTTTCGGTCCACCGGGATACCCATTTTTGCCCAAGCCGCCTTTTCAGGTTTTCGACTTGCCGGGTGTACAGATTTTTTCATTTCATCCCTTCATTTTGCCCGAACCCTTTTGGTTCGACGGGAAGCCCTAATTTTTGCCTAGGCATGTCAGCCTAGCGGGTCTTTTTTCATGCGTAGTATTTTTTTACTATGTCTGCATTGGCGGGGTGAGGAAGGTCGTCACCATCCATATTGGTTAATATCATTGCTCCTCCTGAGAACACATGTTTAACCACAAATGGCCCTTCGTACGTAGGGGTCCATTTTCCCCTTGGATCACTCTGAGGAAGGATGATTCTCTTGATTACCAGATCCCCAACTTGATACTCTTGTGGTCTGACCTTTTTGTTAAATGCCCTGATCATCCGTTTCTGATACGTCTGACCATGACAGATAGCAGCAAGTCTCTTTTCATCAATGAGATTGAGCTGATCAAGTCGCGTCTGGATCCAATCATCCTCGTCCAGATTTGCATCCTTCATTATCCGGAGAGAGGGCATTTGCACTTCGATTGGTAAGACTGCCTCCATACCATAAGCTAGAGAGAAAGGAGTTGCCCCAGTTGATGTCCTAGCTGAGGTACGGTATCCATGTAGAGCGAACGGTAACATCTCGTGCCAATCTTTATAAGTCACTGTCATCTTCTGCACGATTTTCTTGATGTTCTTATTTGCTGCTTCTACAGCCCCATTCATCTTCGGTCTGTAAGGAGAAGAATTGTGGTGCTGTATCTTGAACTGTTCGCAGAGCTCAGCGACCATCTTGTTGTTCAGATTGGTACCGTTGTCTGTAATAATTCTCTCTGGGACGCCGTACCGACAGATCAGATTATGCCGAATGAACCGTGCCACAACAGTCTTGGTTACCGTAGCATAGGATGCTGCCTCGACCCACTTTGTGAAGTAATCAATCGCCACTAGGATGAAGCGATGCCCATTGGATGCCGTAGGTTTAATTTCGCCGATCATGTCTATGCCCCACATTGCAAACGGCCAAGGCGCAGTCAGAACATTCAGGGGAACTGGAGGAACATGCACCTTATCTGCATAAATCTGGCACTTATGGCATGTCCTGGAATGTTGGTAGCAGTCAGCTTCCATTGTGGACCAGTAATATCCTGCCCGTAGGATTTTCTTAGCCATAGTGTGCCCACTGGAATGTGTACCAAAGGTCCCTTCATGTAGCTCTTCCATGATTCTTTCCGCTTCAGTCTTATCCACACAACGCAGTAAGGTTGAATCATGGTTTCGCTTGTACAAGATGCCGTTGCTAAGGAAGAACTTTGCTGCGAATCTTCTCAGGAACTTCTTATCATTGACAGAGGCACCTTCCGGGTATTCCTGAGTTTCCAAATATCTCTTCACCTCATGGTACCAAGGCTTCTCAGTCACCAACTCAGTCTCGAGATCGCAACAGTATGCCGGTTCGTCCAGTTTCCAGATGATGATCCGGGGAGCCTCATTAGCCCATTTGACCTTGAACATAGAAGACATTGTAGCTAACGCGTCCGCCAACTGATTCTCTTCTCTTGGAAAGTGTTCAAAGGTGATCTCTGTGAAGTGGGGGATCAAGGTCAACACACATTCTCTGTAAGGAATCAGGTTTGGATGTTTCGTATCCTACTCTCCTTTAATCTGATTGATGACAAGAGCGGAATCTCCGAAGACACTCAGAAACTTGATTCTTAGGTCGATCACAGCTTGAAGACCCATGATGCACGCCTCATACTCCGCCATGTTATTGGTACAGTTGAAACATAGCCGGGCAGTGAGTGGAGTATGAGTACCTTGAGGAGATATGATGATGGCGCCGATACCGTTTCCCAAAGCATTGGAGGCTCCGTCAAAGTGCATAGACCATCGGGATCCTGGTTCAGGTCCTTCATCCGGTCCAGGTACTTCACAATCAGTCGCAATCATGATGCTTTCATCCGGAAACTCGAAGTTTATTGACTGATAGTCATCTACAGCTTGATGAGCCAAGTGGTCTGCCAATACACTCCCCTTGATGGCTTTCTGGATTGTGTACTGAATGTCGTATTCCGTCAAGATCATTTGCCATCTTGCGATTCTCCCGGACAGAGCAGGCTTTTCAAATATGTACTTTATAGGATCCATTTTTGAGATCAACAAGGTAGTGTGAGTCAGCATATACTGTCTCAGCCGGCGAGCCGCCCATACCAAAGCGCAGCAAGTTTTCTCAAGCAGTGAGTATCGGGTCTCACAGTCGGTAAACTTTTTGCTAAGGTAATAAATGGCATTCTCTTTTCGGCCAGACTCGTCATGCTGCCCCAGCACACACCCCATTGAATTGTCAAGCACTGTTAGATATAGTATCAGAGGTCTCCCTTCAACCGGTGGCATAAGGATGGGTGGTTCTTGGAGATACTCTTTGATTTTGTCAAAGGCGGCCTGACATTCATCATTCCAACGTACTACCTGATCTTTCTTCAGTAGCTTGAAGATTGGCTCACAAGTAGCAGTCAGATGTGAGATGAAGCGAGCAATGTAATTCAGGCGTCCTAAAAAGCCTCTGACTTCCTTCTCTGTCTTAGGGACTGACATCTCTTGAATAGCTTTGACCTTAGCAGGGTCCACTTGAATGCCCTTATCACTGACCATGAAGCCTAGCAACTTTCCTGATCTTACCCCGAAGGTGCATTTGTTCGGGTTCAACCTCAGCTTATATAGTTTCAACCGGTCAAACAACTTCTGCAGATGATCTAGGTGCTCTTCCTCAGTCTGGGACCTTGCGATCATGTCGTCAACATACACTTCTATCTCATGATGGATCATGTCATGAAATAAAGCAACCATGGCACGTTGGTAGGTTGCCCCAGCGTTCTTTAGTCCAAATGGCATGACCTTGTAACAGAAGGTGCCCCACTGAGTGACAAATGTAGTCTTTTCCATGTCTTCAGGTGCCATCTTGATCTGATTGTAACCTGAGAAACCATCCATGAAAGAGAACACCTTATGCTGAGCTGTATTGTCAACAAGGACATCAATGTGGGGTAAGGGGAAGTCATCTTTGGGGCTGGCCCTGTTCAGATCCCTGTAGTCGACACACATTCTGACCTTACCGTCCTTCTTAGGTACCGGCACCACATTAGCAACCCACTGAGGGTAGGAAGTCACTGCAAGGAACCCAGCATCAAACTGCTTCATAACCTCGGCTTTAATCTTTTCAGACATCTCTGGACGCATCCGACGGACCTTTTGCTTAACTGGAGGGAAGTCTTCCTTAGTTGGCAAGTGATGGACCACAATATCGGTATCCAACCCGGGCATGTCTTCGTAGGACCAGGCAAAGATCTCCATATAATCATGTAACATCTTGGTTAACCGTTGCTTCACGCTGAGCTCTAGGTTGGCACCAATCTTTACCTCTTTCCTGTCTGCCTCAGTACCCAAGTTTATTGTTTCCACTGGCTCTTCGTGGGGTTGAATTGCCCTCTCTTCCTGAAGCAACAGTCTTGCAAGCTCGCCAGCCACTTCGCAATCATCTTCACCTTCGTCTTCGGCTAAGTTGATCGGATTTTCGAAGTCATAACTGGCAGTAGCAGAGTCGTTACCAGTGAGATCCAGAGTGGATTGAAACCTGTATGAGTGAGTGTGTGTGTAAATACAGCTGTTTTGAAATATATGCAAAGGAAGAAAAGACCGAAAAGGAGCATAAAATTTGCAATGCGAGAAAACGTCCAAGATTTTCATTCATGATATATGAAATGACAATTTATATGCCCTCACAAATAGAACCACGGTGCCTCGGGTAAGACACCGGGTCATAGAGTTTATTTATTGTTTATTACAAAATAACAAAACATAGGAATTCATTACTCAGTAACAAGAGAAACAGGGAGATTGTCTTTTGCGCTCCAATTGTTAAGTCCACCGTCGGTTGCCGGGTAGATCCAGCTATCAAACTCAGCTTCATCAACTTCCTCTTCGTCCCCAATAGCATTCACTCCATGAGCAGGCAGGGGAGCTGTCACTACATTAGGCTTCTCAGATGCCTCAAACTGTACCTCCTTGGCGTCAATAAGGTCCTGCAGCTTGTTCCTTAACGCCCAACAGTCATCAGTGGCGTGCCTCGGGCTATCAGAATGATAAGCACAACGAGCATTCGGGTTGTACTTGGGAGATGTTGTATTTGGGAACTTTGGCGCCTCTCTGACAGTCACTAAATTGGTTGAGAGCAACTGTGGCAAGATCTGCGACAAGGTCATACTTAAGCGGGTGAACTCTCTCCGGGGTCTTTCAGCCCTTTGAGGATTGGTCGGCCGAGGAGCGGTGGCAGGCTTAGCAATCATTACCGCATTAACAGATTGGCGGCGCTCAGGTCTCTCTGATTTCCTGGAACCATATACGGCACTAGCCTCCTTCTTGAAGGGTTTCTTTTCAGAATTAGACGATGCACTCTTCGCAATCTTACCCGACTTTAACCCAGCTTCAATTCTCTCTCCAGTCAGAATCAAATCAGTGAACCCTGCAGACGAGTTCCCAATAAGATGGTTGAAAAACGGCCCAGATAGGGTCCCTAAGAACATGTCTACCAACTCCCGATCAGTCAATGGTGGCTGCACCCTGCCAGCCAGGTCTCTCCACTTCTGAGCGTACTCTTTAAAACCTTCACTTGCACCTAACGACATACCCTGGAGTTGGGTACGTGTATGGGCAAGGTCGGCATTATATTGATACTGCTTATAGAAAGCAGTAGCCAACTCCTCCCAGTTACGAACCTTGGTCCCATCCAGCTGATAGAACCATTCGAGATGAGTCCCTGAAAGACTCTCCTGGAAGAAGTGGATCCACAAATTCTTATCCGCAGAGTACGGTTGAATCTTCCGAACATAGGACCTTAGATGCAGCTTGGGACAAGACTCCCCGTCATACTTAGAGAAGGATGGTGCTTTGAACTTGTGAGGGATAATCACACCAGTAGACAAACCCAGATCTCCGAAGTCTAGCCCAGGTACATGTTGAACCTCCATAGCTTTCAACCTATCCTCCAGTTGCTTGTATCTGTCTTCTGCAGGAGGGTACTGCTCTTCATCGAAATCAGTCTCGTTGTCAGAGACTAACGGACTAGGAACCCTTGCTTCTGCCTGAGGACTACTCTTGCCAACAGAAGAACCAGCCTCTTCCTGCTGCAGAGCATTGCCAAACCTTCGGCCCGAGTTGAACAGAACAGTTCTTCTCTTCTTCTTCTCCTTCTTCAGGAGCATAGCCTTCAGCTCTTCTTGGCCTTGAGCCAAACCCTTGATTAATTCCTGAAACTGCGCATTCTGCGCCTGAAGAGCCTTGATGGAGGTCTCAGTTGATGAAGAGTCGGGATTCATGATGCTGAAATAAACAGCGAAGAACCGTAAGCAACCTGAAAAGGGGAAAAACCTGCTATGCACATGATGTATGAAATGCGTATGAATTATGTTTTCAAAGACAATCGGGAATCAACTTTGTAAACAAAAAGGAACACACTTCATTAGATTCAACTTTGACACTGACATTATTCAACAGGTTGCCCTTAGGCGTTACATGAAAGGAAATACTGAAAAGGAAATAAAACTGTAAAAGCACATCTGGAGCTCCTTATTGATCCCATGGTCTCCTCTTCTCAGTACAGATGTAGGCATTCAGAGCTCTCTCATTCTCCAACTGCTTGGTCAGCTTCTGGATCTTTGATTCCTGCTCGTTGAACTTTTCCCGGTAAGAATCCCGCTCTTCTCGCAGTTGCGACCAAGATCTCTTCAATGTCTCATAATCAGTAGGTATCTGAGGAGGGAGGACAGTTGGAGTAACACCATCTTTGTCAGGACACTCAAGAATGACGGGTCTGACAGCTTCATACGGCATACCTAACTTCTGAGCACGGATGCGAACCCATTTGTAGTAGGCTTCCATAGGTAAAGAAGTCTTTGGCCCTAACTCTTGTGGGTCAGCTTTATGAACTTTGTCCCAAGCCTTGATGAACCTACGACGCAGCTCGTCACTATCCACCTGAAACTCGAAACTGATGTGAGGCACCAACATCTCATGGGGGCCTGCTCTTCTTGCTCTTCCAAACTGACGGAGTGCTAGACATGGATTGTAAGAGATCCCTCCTTGGGTACCAATCAGAGGAACATTAGGGTATTCCCCGCATCGATCAATAATAGCTATCTCATCCAAACCTCTGCAAGTCTAAATGATGTCTTTATCGGTGAGAGACATTAACCTATGAGCCCAACCTCTTCCTTCTTGGTTCTTTAGTACGAACTTAGGGAGGTGCAAAATAAACCACCTTACCAACAAAGGGATACAACACCATAGGGTTCCTCGTCTTCGGGTAGTACGGGCATGAAGTTGTTGCAAGATGTCACCCAAGAGAGTGGGCACAGGATTCTGAGACATAAAGATCCTTATGGCAGTGACATTGATGAAGTTGTCAGGATTAGGAAACAGGACTAACCCATAGATTAGGAGAGCCAAGATGTCTTCATATGCCCTAAAGTCCAGGTCAT
Source organism: Vicia faba (assembly GCA_948472305.1). Taxonomy (NCBI): domain Eukaryota; kingdom Viridiplantae; phylum Streptophyta; class Magnoliopsida; order Fabales; family Fabaceae; genus Vicia; species Vicia faba. Next base: position 256,582,396 of record OX451740.1, read on the forward strand.
TCCAGAAATTGTTAGCTTTACCAATCAGAAACTTGGCCAAGAAACCCTTAACTCCGCTTCTAGTCACCCAGTTGTCTGTTACCTCTTGATGGGTCAAAGGAAGAGCTGCAGCCACATCCTCAAGCCTGAGGGTCTTTTCCCAACCAGTAAAGGGAGTCTGATCCAAGATAGGGATACCAAGCAAATCAGAGAACTCTTCCAGGGTAGGGACCAGCTGGAAGTCTTGAAAGGTGAAGCACTGGTACAGAGGGTCATAGAACTGGGTCAGAACACTCATCAACTGTTGATCCCGCTTTGCAGTGACTAAACTGAGAAGGGAACCATGCCTCTAAATGAAGGAAGTGGTATTTGGAATTTTGCTAACCAACTCATCGAGAAACTCGGGTGAACGAACAAAGTTGAACCGGATAGTATTCCTTCGCACAGGCATCATAATATCCTACAAAACAGAGCAAAGGTGAAACCCTCTTGTCTTTGAAATGGTCAGTCCTTATGCAGGATGCATGCAATGCTCATGATGCTATGATGTTATGATAAAGCACACCACAAATAGATACAAAGGCAAACATGGTAAGGCACACAAGTCACACAAGGCAAGCCCCTAAAGTTTAGGCCAGCATGAGGTCTAGGTACTACCCTCTTTCAGTTTGTTGGTTCATACCTGTCCTAATAAAAGGTAACCGGGTTCTTAGAGGATCCCAATATCATTGACTACCCTCAATCGGTCATAACTCCAGCATCGCAATCTTTTCTTGCGGCCAGAACCATCACGAGAGTTTAGCCTCAATGGGCGTAGCATACTGCTACAATTCTAAAGGCCAAGTTGTGTCAATTAAGGTTCTAAGGTTGTTGGTGCTTAATGACTCCTTAGAAGACCCATATTCTCCTCGTTGCGACACAAGGGATATCAGTACAAACCAAGGTGCCACACCAACGTAGCCACTGCTTCACCTGTGTCGGTCTATGCCGGACAGGTCCCTCACAGCTTATGCTACCTAAACAGGGTATCCCCAGATCCGGGTTAGGATCTATGTAACTCCGATGCAACCCACAATAGTAAAGCAAGCAAATCAATACAATTGAAAACACAGTTATGAACTAGCCCTAAGGTACACCTCACTTTAAGTTTGGTCCCCAGCAGAGTCGCCAGTTCTGTGATCGGTGGATCTGGAACTGACTGTTTAACGCTGGTTCGCGAAATGTCGCGGAAGCAAGAGTCGCCACCGTCTTTTATTTTCTCCAAATGGAAAGGACAAAAGCACAGAAAAATTCCTTAAAGAGATTGCTCTCGGTTCGGGAGGTAGATTATAGAAAGGGAAGGTGTTAGCACCCTTTCTATCCATGGTTATCCATGGGCTCTTAGATACTTGCTCATTGTGTTTTCAAAAATGGTTTGTTTGCTTTTCAACTGTGGGTTTTAAAAAAGTTTCTTTGAAAATTTCAGTTCGACTCTTGTATCAGTCCTCAAGAGTGTTTGAAAAATTGCTTTCGAAAGCTTTTGAAAATGTGTTGGTGTGAAAAGTATTTTTGAATTTGTTTTGAAATTAGAGCAAGTATCTAGAGTCGTCTACCTACCCTAAGGAATTCGTCTGTGTAAATGTCCTTTAAAGTAGTGCCATCCCACCATTGAGAGGTAGGTAGCACCACCGTTGGAGGTGTTCGGGTCAATTCGAGTTTGTAGGGACATGGCGATCACCAGAGCAATGGGAAGACACCTTAGAAGCTACCCTCATGCCCGGTTCCCGGATCATGAGGACTTACTAAGACATCCTCTACTCGACGATCACCTTTCGAGGCAAGGCAACAGTGAGGCGTACCCTAGGGGTGGTGTGTGATTTGTGTGTTGTTTTCATTTGTATTTATCTTGTCATGTCATTGGTGTTCTACGCTTGGTTTTATTTTTGTCCATACAGTCTTTCATGCTTTTGATTAACAGTTAAAAGGTTGCGGGAAAGTAAAGATCTAAAGCTATTACAAAAGGCGCGGGTCCACATCGCCAAAAGTTTCTCGAACCCGATTTGACAGAAAAATAAATAAAGGAATTAAAAGTGCGAGAAGTAATTAAAATGTTACAAGGCCTTGGGAGAGATACATGAATATTTTAAGCGGAAAAGAAATAAGTGTGCGAATTAATAAGAAATTAAGAATGAAACGAGGGCGTTGGACCCTTTTGCAAAATTAAACTAATGAGGAATTAATAAAAATTAGAAAAAGAAAGACTTTGTTTTTTTTGGCATTTTTTAGTATTTTAGGATTTAATAAAAAAAGAATTAATTAAAATTAATACTAACCCTAATTCTAATGACTTTTAATTTATTAAGAAAATTGTTGAAGTTTTTAACCTAAATTAAACCTAATTTGTATATACAAGTTTAATTATAAAAATAAATAAAATAAGTAATATTAAATGTTTGATTATCATGAAAAGAAAAATAAAAAGATGAAAAATTATTAATTACCCTATTTCTACATTTTTTAGATTTTTATTGAAAGAATTAAAATTGCAAACCTAATTTAAAACTAATTAATTACATGCAAATTTATTTACAAAATGTTAACTAATTAAATATATTTTAATTTTGGTCTTTTCTGATTTCTATGGTGTTTTTATATTTTTGTGAAAATAATAAAATTAATTAAATACAAGAATTAAAATAAAAAATAGAAAATAGAAATAATATAAAAGAAAATATTTAAATAAAGCAAACCTAGGGGGGTTGTAGTCCCCAATATGGAGGTTAAAGTTCAGTAATCTGGCCCATTTATTTTGGCCTGTTTGGACTTTTTCTGGTAGCATGCTGAAGCGTTGACCAGGCTTATGATGCGCTTCCAATCTATGCCTTTGATCTGATACCCTTGGACACGTGGATGGCTTGGTGGAGAAGGTGTATGGTGCGCTTTATTATTGAAACTGCATATGATTGTAAATTGAAAAATAATATGGAAACATGGAAGACCTGGGGCTCGAACCCAGGTCATGTGCTTTGCCAATGACTTCGCTTGCCATCTGAGCCAGTTCACGCGTTTGATATATAAACAACTAATAAATATTATGAAAGAAAACAACAAAGTTAGTGGGTCTGCGCGCGAATTTTTGAACCCTCCAATCAGCGCCGGCCAACACATCATCTTCTTCATGTTCCTGAAATACAAACAACATAAGCAACGGTTTTTACACCGTTGCAGAAAGTATCTTTACAGAAAATAACGATTAGCACTAGGGCACTCATAAATTAGGCGCGATAGTTCCATTATCTTCGTCCACATGCGCTGAGTTGAATGGTGGTGGTCTTGAGGGCCAATTTTTCCCCATTCAAAAACCCCTAATCCAAGGTCCTGTAAACCCTAGAAAACGATAATGGTGAAATCGTCTACAGCTTGCAAAAACTCAATTAAACGCATGGGTTAGCTTTAGAATCATGCCAGGAACACGAATCAATAATTAAAATGTCATGAAGATGCATAGATTTGAAAACACGATTATGAATTTTTTTTCATGAGATATTTTAAGTTATGTATACCAATTCCTTAAGCTTTGATGAATATTCTTGATTGAGACACGTTCAATGGACCTTCAGCAAGCTAATGAAACAAAAATTATGTCTTGAATCGCCCTGGAAGTGAGTTTTCAGAATTCAGTTTCTTAACAAAATTTCAAGCTTTTGTTTTCAATTTTCTGAGCAGCTGCGTCTGTTCTTGCATTAGGGTTTCATTCTAGCTTATGTAGTGAGTCCATTAGGTCAAGAAAAATAGAACAAATCCATTGCATTCATTGATTTTGAAATTTTGATTTTCAATATCTTTTTTCAATCTTTTCCATGTGTTTTTTTGTTCTCAATCATACCAATCAATCCAAATCTTTCCATGTTGGGATATGCACCAATTATTGATGATATAATGTGCACAAAAAGATTGAAAAAATTAGGTTAGACATTTTTCATATATTTAATTTGATTTAAATGAATTATTATAAATAAAAATTCAAATAAATAAATAAAAAATGAATAAAGACTTCCCTTTGGGCCAAGTAGTCGTGCATATGCTATGGATGATGATTTGTGGAAGAAAAATGGGCCCATTAGCAATTTTAGGTCATTTGCATCAATGTTGACTTTTCAAAATATCCAAAAATTTCCCAACTTCTACAAGGCATAACTTGCTCAATTTTTAAGCTTTTCTCATGTTCTTGGACATTTTGGAAAGGTATTTGAGTCCTCTAACCAATGTCCTTGGTCCCATGTCATTTTGATTTACCAATATCAAGTTATGGCCTTTGACTTAAAGTCCCTTTTTGTTGACTTTTGAAAATGACCTATAATGTTGAAATTGATAACTTTTTGTGAGTGCATTTCTTGGACTTGAAGTATGAAGATGAGTTGTAGGAAATGTCTTTCTCTTCAAAATGAGCTTTGGATGGAATTTTTCTGATAATCCATGTGAAAGTTATGCCCTGGTCAATTTCAGTTGACTTTTTCAGCTGTCCAAATAAGGAAACTTTTGCATCTTGATGATTTCTGAGCCAAACTTTGAGAATCATGATCAAGCATTTATCAAATGATGTTTGAGGCTTCAAAATGATATGTTGACCAAAATTTTGAACTTTTGACTGCCAAATGACCATTTTGCCCCTACAGTTGACTGTAGTGCAATTAGGGTTTTTGACTGTGCAATTTTGTGCTGAAAGTCTTGAAACTTGGTATGAGGATGCTTGACCATATTTATAGGCATGTGGGACTTGATTGGACCCTTGGAAACTTCATTTTCCTGATCAGAACCAAACCCTAATCTTGACTGTATATGAGACCCTTGCACTGTGCAACCCTTGGGGAACTTTGAAGCTTGACTTGGCAATTTCTTGAAGAATATGGGAGGGCAAATTTTGGGGTACAACATGCATCTCCACATTACCATCCCAACGCCAGATGCGCGTACCATTCTGAAAGTCCAGGGCACGACACCAACAAATGTTGGGCTCTGAAGAACAAGATTCAAGATCTGATAGATGCGAAGGAAGTTGAATTTGAAGCACCAGAGAAACCAAATGTTATTTCCGCCCCAATGCCGAGGCATGGTCATAATGCCAACGCTATTGAAGAAGACTTGTTTGTTGCTACTGTGGATAAACTGTTAACTCCGCTCCTGACTATTAAGTTGAATTTGCTGAAAGCTGGTATTTTCCCAGGTTGTGACCAAGACTGCCGTGCTTGCCTATCCTCCCCATTTGACTGCCCTATGTTGAAGAAAGGTATCCAACGACTGATGGATAACCAAGAAATTTTGTTTGAGAATGCTTCTGTTTCACCCGTTCCAGTGAAAGAAGTTTCAATAATAACCATCTACGTCAATCCTTCCAGGGTCCCTAAAAGACCCGTTAGAATTACATCTGCTCCAAAGATTGCTCCGCTCAAGATTACAATGCTCGGGCCGACCCCATACAATTCAGATAAAACAGTACCATGGAACTATGGTGGAGAAATCTACTACCATGGTATTAAACAAATTGAACTGACTGCCGAAGAAAAAAGCTCTGAAGAAGACAGTCCCGACATTAGCAATATTGTTGGAACTAGCAAGATCACCCGCAGTGGTAGGATCTTCTCTCAAGAGATTGCTCCTCCAACAGCAGTCTTTGGACCCGCGACCGTTCCGAAGATTACCTCTACACCAGTGATTGTACCTGCAAGCGTACCCACCGACAAAGACAATATAGTTTCTATCCATGTTTCCACTGCTGAGAATAAAGGAAAGAACGTTCAAGAGGAGCCTGTCCATACGAAGGCTCAATCACTAGCTATTCCTGAAACATCCAAGAAGGAGATGGAAGAAATCCTGAGGATAATTAAGAAGAGTGATTATGATATGGTTGAACAATTGGGGCAGAACCCTTCCAAATCTCTATGCTAGCCCTGCTGCTATACTCTGAAGCACATGCCAAAGCTTTGGTCAAATTTCTGAAGACAACTCACGTGCCGGAAGAAACGTCTGCTGACCAGTTTCAGGACTGTGTGGCCAGTTTGACAACTGATAATGGCCTGGGCTTCTCTGATGATGACTTGACACCCAGAGGGATAAAACACAATGAGGCATTACATGTCTCAGTGAAGTGCAGAGGAACAACCCTAGCTCATATCTTGGTTGATACCGGATCATCTCTGAACGTCTTGCCGAAGAAAGCCCTTGATATGTTGGATTGCGAGGGACTGACTCTAAAACCCAGCAATATAATGGTTAGAGCTTTTGATGGTTCTAAGAGGATGGTCCACGGGGAGGTGGACATCCCAATCAAGGTGGGAACTCAAGTTTTCAACTCGACATTCTACGTGATGGAAATTCGTCCTTCTTATTTCTGTCTATTGGGACGCCCCTGGATCCATAATGCCGGTGCGGTCACCTCTACCTTGCATCAGATGCTCAAGTACCCCGTCCAAGGGAAGATCATAACTGTCCATGGGGAGGAGGAGTATATGATTAGTCATCTGAATTCCTTTCGTTATGTGGAGTTAGATGGCGAGTTCATAGAGACCCCTTTCCAACATTTTGAAGAAGTCTCTTCGAAAATAGTGGCGACCAAGGCGGTATCCTCGATTCCAAAGATCACAAGACCTCCACCTCGGATGTCATCTCTCAAGGATGCAAGGGCAGTAGTGGAAGAATGGGGGGTGCACAATCAGGGGTCAGCTTCCAGACATTCCTTACAAATCAGACAAGTTCGGCTTGGGGTTTACTTCGACTGGTCAGAAGGCTATGCGATGTGCCCGTGCCAGAGGGCCACCTGTGAAGAACAGCCACCAAGGGGTTAATGCACTAGAGGACAGTGAAGAAGAGGGCAGCTTGGAAGACTGGATATTCCCTACTGTCAGTGGAGGAATTTGCAACTGGGAAGCCAAAGACTTCATCCCGATAACTTTCATATCGCAGTAATTTATCTTTTATATTTCTGTTGGACTGTAATAATTCACAAACAATTCGTACTTTAAAAACCTTGTGTCTTACCCGAGGCACAATGGTCCATTTGTAAGGGTTTTTATTTCATCTACATATGTCATTCAATGAATCATGGACGCTTTTTCATATATAAACCTTTTATGCTCATTGTCTTTCTTTTACATTTTATTGTTTTAAGATGGCTATAACCTTACACACACCCACACTCACAAATGCAGGTACCCTTCCATTCCGGATCCCATGGGTAACGATACTGCTATAGCCTTCAGTGACTCTGAAGATCTGATCTACCAAGTCGAATGTGAAGGTGAGGAAGATTGTGAGGTGCCAGGGGAATTGGCCAGATTACTACAACAAGAGGAAAGAGCAATTCAGCCTCATGAGGAGTAGTTGGATACAATCAACTTAGGAACTGAGGAAGATAAAAAGGAAATCAAAATAGGTGTCAATCTAGAGCCGAGTGTCAAGGAGCGCCTAATTCAGCTACTGCATGATTATGTTGAGATCTTCGCCTGGTCATACGAAGACATGTTGGGACTCGATACAGACATTGTGGTACACCGTCTACCTACAAGAGAAGACTATCCACCAGTGAAACAAAAGGTCTGCCGCATGAGACCTGACATGTCAGAGAAGATCAAAGTAGAAGTTATGAAGCAGTTCAATGCTGGATTTCTGGTTGTTACTTCCTATCCTCAATGGGTGGCCAACATTGTTCCCGTGCCTAAAAAGGACGGCAAAGTGAGAATGTGTGTGGATTATAGAGATTTAAACAGGGCCAGCCCTAAAGATGACTTTCCACTTCCACACATCGACATCCTGGTTGACAATACAGCTCAGCATAAAGTATTTTCTTTCATGGACGGATTCTCAGGCTATAACCAGATCAAAATGGCACCTGAGGACATGGAGAAAACTACTTTTGTCACACAGTGGGGTACGTTCTGCTACAAAGTGATGTCGTTCGGACTAAAGAATATCGGGGCAACCTATCAACGCGCCATGGTAGCTTTGTTTCATGATATGATACATCATGAGATAGAGGTCTACGTAGATGACATGATAGCCCGATCACAAACTGAAGAAGAACACCTTGATCACTTGCAAAAGCTGTTTGTCAGGTTGAAGGAGTACAAGCTAAGACTGAACCCAAACAAGTGTACATTCAGAGTCCGGTCTGGTAAACTCTTAGGTTTCATTGTCAGCAACAAAGGCATCGAGGTTGATCTTGCCAAAGTCAAAGCGATACAAGAAATGTCTGCTCCTCGCACTGAGAAGGAAGTTAGAGGTTTTTTGGGACGCCTAAACTACATTGCCAGGTTCATTTCTCACCTAACGTCTACTTGTGAACCAATCTTCAAGTTATTGAATAAAGATCAAGTAGTCAGATGGAACGATGACTTCCAGATTGCTTTTGATAAAATCAAGGAGTATTTGCTAGAACCTCCTGTCTTGATGCCGCCCGTCGAAGGAAGACCGCTAATCATGTATCTGACCGTCTTAGAGAATTCAATGGGGTGCGTACTGGGGCAGCATGACGAGTCTGGCCAAAAAGAGCACGCTATTTATTACCTAAGCAAAAATTTTACCGACTGTGAAACCAAATATTCACTGCTCGAGAAAACTTGTTGCGCTTTGGTATGGGCTGCTCGCCGACTAAGGCAGTATATGTTAACTCATACCACTTTGCTGATATCTAAGATGGATCCGATAAAGTACATCTTTGAGAAGCCTGCTTTATCTAGGAGGATAGCTAGATGGCAGATGATCCTAACGGAATACGACATCCAGTACACGACCCAAAAAGCTATAAAGGTCAGTGTGCTAGCTGACCATCTGGCTCATCAAACTGTAGAAGATTACCAGTCCATGAAGTTTGACTTTCCTGACAAAGACATCATGACATTGGACAACGTTGAAGAATTCAGACCATATGACGGACCTGAACAAGGATCCCGATGGACCCTGTATAATGATGGGGCCTCCAATGCACTTGGAAACGGTATCAGTGTTGTGCTCATATCTCCGGAAGGATACCATACTCCTTTCACTGCCCGACTTTGCTTCAACTGTACGAACAACATGGCAGAGTACGAAGCATGCATCTTTGGTCTCAAGGCTGCCATAGACTTGGGAATCAAATCTTTAGATGTGTTTGGGGACTCAGCCTTGGTCATCAGTCAGATCAAAGGAGAGTGGGACACTAAGCATCCAAACCTCATTCCTTACAAAGAACATGTTTTGACATTGTTACCACATTTCGAGCAGATTACCTTCAAGCACTTCCCGCGAGAAGAAAATCAGCTAGCAGATGCTCTAGCTACATGGTCATCCATGTTTAAACTTAATTGGGATAATGAGGCTCCCCAAATCTCCATTGAACGGATGGATGAACCAGCACACTGTCACGAGATTAATACCGAAGAAGTAATGGACCAGTCGTGGTTTCATGAAGTCAAAAGGTATCTCGAGGCTCAAGAATGTCCAAAAGGAGCTTCAGTCAATGACAAAAAGTTCTTAAGGAGATTCTCAGCTAAGTTCTTCCTAAGTAATGGTATCATGTACAAGCGCAATTATGATTCTATTCTGCTCCGTTGTATGGACAAGATTGAAGCTGAAAAGATCATGGCTGAATTCCATGAGGTTACCTTTGGCACTCATTCTAGTGGGCATAGATGGCAAAGAAGATTCTACGGGCAGGTTATTACTGGTCTACCATGGAAGCAGACTGCTATCAACACTCCCGGACCTGTCACAAATGTCAAATCTATGCAGACAAGGTGCACGTGCCTCCGGTTCCTCTAAATGTCTTAACAGCTCATTGGCCCTTCGCTATGTGCGAAATCGACATGATCGGGGAGATCAAGCCTACAGCCTCCAATGGACACCGCTTCATTCTGGCGACCATTGACTATTTCACCAAATGGGTCGAAGCAGCTTCCTTCGCATCCGTTACTAAGAATGTTGTTGCCCGTTTCATCAAGCAGAATCTTATTTGCCGGTATGGTATCCCAGAAAGGATCATCACTGATAACTGTACAAACCTTAACAATACTATGATCACCGCCTTGTGCGAGCAGTTCAGGATTCAACATCACAATTCATCCCCCTATCGGCCAAAGATGAATGGTGCAATTGAAGCTGCTAACAAAAATATAAAGAAGATCATACAAAAAATGATAGTCACCTACAAGGACTGGCATGAGATGCTACCGTTTTCTCTTCACGGGTACCGTACCACGGCTCGCACATCAACCCGGGCAACACCTTATTCTTTGGTTTACGGCATGGAGGCTGTTTTGCCTATCGAGGTTCAGATTCCCTCTTTAATAATCATGAAAGATGCTAGTTTGAGTGAAGACGATTGGATTCAGACCCGGCTTGATCAGCTAAACTTGATTGATGAAAAGCGACTTACTGTTGTTTGCCACGGTCAGACGTATCAAAAATGGATGATCAAGGCTTTCAACAAGAAAGTCAGACGACAGGTATATCAAGTTGGAGATCTAGTGATCAAGCGCATCATCTTGCCGCAAAGTGATCCCAGGGGAAAATGGACTCCTACCTATGAAGGACCATTTGTAATCAAGAACATCTTTTCTGGTGGGGCAATGATCTTAACCACCATGGACGGCGACGACCTGCCACATCCTACGAACACAGACATAGTCAAAAGATACTACGCATAAAAGACCCACTAGGTTGACACACCTAGGCAAAACAAGGGCATCCCGACGAACCAAAAAAGGTTCGGGGAAAAATTAGGGATAAAATAAAAAATTTGTACACCCGGCAAGTTGAAAACCCGAAAGGGCGACTTGGGCAAAAAAGGGTTTCCCGGTGGACTGAAAACCCAAAAGGGCGGTTCAGGAAAAAGTTAGGGAATTAAAGTGTATGACTATGTCTCGTCGGATCACTTTAAGGATAATCTCTTCACTGACAAACTCTGAGCTTCTGATCAATCCAACCATCTTCGGACGAAGCAACAGACAGACAAGATATTCAGAGATACGAAGGCTATAGCGGAATGGGAACCCCATGGGATTTTACACATGGCTATCTTTCTTTGTATAAATTTTTCTTACTTTTATGACACCATCCTCCTACTAGGATGCCTGTCTCCTTTGTACAAAATACTTATTCAAAGTAAATACAAAGATATCTCTTTCAAAGTACAGAAAACTATTTTCCCTTTTCTTTACACTTGTGTTTTTATTTGCAAAAACGTCCAATGATTCATTAATGAACATATGCATTTGAACATAATTACTGTTTACAAATAAACAGGATGGAAAAGAACAATTACTGACAGATTGAAAGGATACGAAAATGTCTTTAGGCTATTCCATGAGCAATCCCTACAGTACATCATCTAGATCCTCAGCGGAGCTAAAACTTCAAATTACAGATCCCCATCAGAGTTAAAAACTTCAAACTCCCAATCCTCAGCGGAGCCAAAACTTCAAACTACCGATCCCCAGCGGAAACCATTCAGTTTCTACAAATTCCCCGGCAAGTTGTCTTGAAGTCTGAAGATCAACCAGATAACAGTTAACTTTTGGCTCTCCCTAACCTAGGATAACTCCCCAGTAGAATGGCAGACAATCCAAACTCATGAACCTACTCCCCCAGCAGTAAGCCTTCTTCCCCATAGAGTTTTCATTGCTCCCCAACAGAACGAAGATTCTCTTTATTAATTCCCCGCATAAGTCACCAGAGTTTTCTTTATTCCCCAGCGGAACAAGGATTTCCTTTGTGTAATCCCCAGTAGAAGTCATCAAATTCTCTGGATTCCCCCAAGCAGATTACTCAAGCAGTATACGGCATTGCTCACAACAGAATTTTTTTCGAATACTCCAACTTCAAGACATGAAGGATCCCTATATCCCCAGAGAAGTCGCCAAGGATTTCTTATCCTCAACAATCAAGGATTTATTGTCCCCGGAAGCAGTCAAGGATTTATTTTCCTCAGCAATACAACAAATCAACTTACATGCGCATACATTACATCCATATATCATAAACATTGATAAAACACATATATTGCATCATACATTTCATGCAACATAACTTTGTGTTTCAGCTAACATTTTACCCTTTTCAGGATAAGATTAACAGCTACCGCTTAACAATAGGCAATCATGATACAGTTCAGATACACTCCAAACACGGAAGTCATTTTGTTACTCATTTAGATTCAGATCTCAGATACAGTTTAGATACGCTCCAGACGCGAATGCTATTTTATTACTCATTCAGACCTCAACTTCAAGATACAATGCGGATACACTCCAGACACGGAAGTCATTATGTTGCTCATTCAGATTCAGATCTCAGATACAGTTCAGATACACTCCAGACACGGAAGTCATTCTATCACTTATTCAGATTCTAGTTCAGATACGCTCTACACACGGATGCCATTCTGGCCCTTATTTAGATTTCAAGTTCAGATATGCTCCAGACACGGATGCCATTCTGATAATCATTCAGATTTCACGCTCTTGATACAGTACGGATACACTCCATACATGGATGCTATTCTATTTCTCATTCAGACTTCAAGTCTCTAGATACAGCTCAGATACGTTCCAAACGCGGACACCATTCTGATACTTATTCTTCTGACTTACAACTTACAATTCAACAAACATTCTTAGAAGGAATCTACAAGCCCATCTCCAACAAGATTCTATCATCTCTCCAAATGGCATCTTTAATCCCACTCCCTCAACTACACTTTGACGAGTGCAAATTTATGGGCACTCTAGTGTCCAATCATCTTTTACCTTTGAGTCACGAACGTCAAATCTCGCCAATCTAACTCTTCAGGTTCAAGAAGATTAAACAGGGGCAGCTGTTGTACCCCAAAATTTTCCCTCTCATTTATCAAGATTTTTCTCACAAGAATTCTTGGACTCAAGACATGATTAGGGTTTGCTCAACTCAAGACATCTCATCTTGCACTGATAACCCAAAATTAGGGTTTGAGTTTGCACAAGGATTTTTGGACCACCAATGCTTCATGTGACTTCCATACATCATGTTGGACCCCTAAGATTTCTCATGTTAAGTTTCAAGCCTTGAACCACATTTTTTACCAGTCAATTGGACAGTTGACCTAAAAATCAACTGTATTGGGGGGAAAGTCAACCATGGCCAATTTACAGTCAAACTTCATAATTTTTTATCCACAACAACATTTTAGACTCATATGTACCATTTTATCAAGTTTTTATCATAACTCCTCAAGAAATTTGATCAAATCGTCAAAAGGGCAAAATGGTCAAAATTAGGGTTTTGACTGAGAAAGGGAAATTTCTGATTTTTAACCTAGCCAATGACCAATTGAGTTCAAACATGATTTCAAGGATCTAATGGAATATTCTTGACCTAATTACATGGTTCAAAAGATCTCAAGTTCATTGGATTGACAGATGAACTTTGTAGTCAACTGATCAAAAGTCAATTGTATACTGAAAAGTCAAACTTTGACTTTTTGGTCAAAATCAAGTGCCAAGGGTCATAATTCATCAAGATATGTCAAAATATGAAGCTTGTTCACCAAGAAACTCAAAATTGCAAATTAGGGTTTTAAATTTGAAAATTTTCATAACTTAGAATTTTTCTAAGTATGGAAACTTTCTTATTTTTTTCCAACTTTCCACCACTTTTTCACCATGATGCAATTTGATTCAAAGAAAACATCCAACATGAAAGATGTAGTCTTCCATGAAATCTACAACTTTTATTCACAAACTTTTCCCAAAAGATGCTTTCATCTCAAGTTATGAATTTGTGAATATAGGTCCATGAACTAAATAACTTAGTGAAAATTTGCCCTAATTTAGGCAGTTTTTTGACCCAACTTCATGGACATTTTTCACCTAGTTCCAAGAGGTATATCAAAATGCATTTCAAATATGTATTGTAGAGCATATTGCAAGCTTTCCAAAATGTCAAAGAAATCTCCAAGATCATTTGTGGTTATGGAGAATCGAAGAAGAGAAATTGGCATTTTATCTTTTTTGTTCATGCCATTTTCACAAGTGTATCAAGTTGCAAATCAGATCCATGATGCTTGTACCTTGCATTACAGGTCCTAAACTCATTATAAACTCCATAATTAAATGAAAACTCAGAGGTTAGAGGCTTTATCTTTTCTTTTGAAGCATTGTACAAAAGATAATTCCATTTTAAGCATAAAGGTTACAATGCCATTTTCATAAAGTGAGCTTTTGTAACTTTATTATTCTTGAGCCTTGGAGCTCTCCCTTTGGTGCAGACAATTTCCATAGATCTTAAGCAATTTGTACAAGCCCTTTGTATCCCTAAAACTAACCAGTACAAGAATTTTGCATAAGTCACTTCACTTTGCTTCAAAAGCAAGAAAGTGGGTGAAAAGAAGAAAGCTTGCACATCAGATGAGGAGTGGACTTTGTATCCATTCTATACAAGTATACAAACTGGTCACAACTAAGAACAGGAAGGCATTACATCCAAAACTCCCCCAAACACAAAAACATCATTTTTCTGCCTAAACATTGCAGTTCTGCAAACTCATTGCAAACTTCATTTTTGCTCGTGTGTTTTGTGGATTGACATTTGAAACACTTCATACACATCCTACCAAAGCTATCCAAGCCCTTGCCCTACATCTGTAAGCCCTGTTTCAGCCATTGCCATTTTCAAATTTTGAGGTTGCATCTTGACTTGTGCAGTGAGTTCTGGCCATCCACAAAGCAAACTAGGCATTGGAGTAGCTTGAAGGAATTTCAAGGAAGCTCACACGATCCTCGGGCCTCACTCAAAGTCCTCACATTGTCATATCCAAATCTAGCTAAAGGAGGTATTTTTCAAATCTCTCTCTCTCTCTATTTAGGCATCCTCAAGCCACGATTTATGAAAGAAAGATGTAGTCCATAACATGGTGAAGCTGTACATATGCATACTTGTCATTTATATTAACCGAGCTAAGAGAATTTGAATCTTGAAGTTGCTGAAATATTTAGGTCACGATTTAGGGCCATTAAAATTCTCCCTGATCTTTGAGAGTTAGGTTACAAATTTTATATCATTGGAATCGTGAGATAAAATGCTACATGTTTTGTGTTATAAGTTTTTGATTTTATGCAAGCAATAGCAAGTTACAGATTTAAAGAAGAACGCGCGTGCAGAGAAGCTGAAGGACAGGGACGAAGCTTCATTTGGGCTTTTTGTAGCTTTGGCCTTTTTGTTTCTACTTTTCACACCCCCTAACTTACTTTTGCACCCCCTTGACTATTTTCTTATATTTTTACATTTTCTTGCATATTATTGCTTGCATATATTTTTTCTAATGATAAAAAATGCCCAAAAATAATTTATTTATTTTCACACTTTTTTTTTTATTTTCTCACATAAAAATAGTTTATTAGGTTTATAGATTTTATTTTCTTAAGTAAATTTGTAAATACAATTTAAAAAATACTATACATTTTTATTATATTATTTATAGTCATAAATAATTATTTTCTATACATATTTTAATTTTTAATATTTGCACATAATATTATTTATTATTTTCTTGTATAAAAATGGACAAAATAATAATATAGAACATATATTTTATTTTAATTGAAAATTAGGGTTTCACCCTTTCAAAAATAATAATATTTTTTCTCTTGTTTTTAGGGCTTAAATAAATCATTTTTTTCATACATTAAACAAATATAAAACTTTTTTTTTTGCATAAAAACATTGCATTGCATATTTAAATATTTGTATATTTATTTAATGCGCACAATATTCAATTGGGTTGTAATAGTATTTTTAGGGTTTATTTTGTGCAATATCCCCATTCAAAAACTTGTATCCCCCCTCCCATAATAATTGTTGTAATAGCTTACTTTACATTTACGCAATTTATCGCATTTATACCATGTTTAGTAAACTAGGGTTTGCATGACAAGACCAAAAACAAAACAAATAGAAAAGACCTAATACAAGACAAAAGCATGAAAAAGGACACACATTGCACACAAGCACCCTTAGGGTTTCACCCACTTGGTTGCCTAAATAAAAATGGCCATGTTACGCATGCGAAGTATTTTGGCAAAACAAAGCAAAATAAGATCATAGTCCCTCGATGACGCTATCAAAAGGTTGCCTAAACAAAGATGATCTTGGTCCCTCAAACATGCTAAGATACTTGGCAATATTGTTATCATGGTCATACGATGACCCACGCTCGTCCCGTTTAACATCCAAAGATAGGGTTGTTTACCAAATCAATGGTAAATCAACAATGTCAAAGGAATAAAAATGCACAAGAAACATTTTTCAAAAGACAAACATCTTTGTATACATTTTTACGAACGAGAATCATTACAAAGATCGCCTAAACAATGGCCTCTTTTCAAAATACTTTCAAAACCACACAAAGCACCATTTCAAACAATTTCAAAGCAAAGAAAGTGATCTAAACAAGTAACTAAGAGCCCATGGAAAACCATGGATGAAAAGGGTGCTAACACCTTCCCTTTTCATAATCTACCCCCCGAACTCAAGAAAACATCTCATCGGTCTTTCCTGTGCTTTTGTACCTTTCCTTTTGGATAAAAGAAAAGTCGGTGGCGACTCTTGCTAAACCGCAACATTTGCAAACACAAACGCAAAACCTCAAGTCAGTTCTCCCACCGCATCACAGATGGCTTCATAAGGCATCATGATGTTTTGGGCGCGAGTTCGCACCTACTTGAGATAAGGCTCCAAAGGAATGAAGTTCTTATGCCCCAGTGTCTTGCTATGAATCTTGTTAACCATCCCCCAAGCTCGTATGAATCTCTGACGATAATCTTGGACATCACTCTCATAGTCAAATGCAATTCCTTGGATAAGTGTATCATGAGGGCATCCCTCCTAGCTTACCCAAACTGTTGCAGAGCCAAACAAGGATTGTAAATGATACCTCCCCTAATGCCAAGTAGAGGGACATTAAGGAATTCCCCACAATGGTCAATGATAGTAAGGTCCTCCACATATCGAGCACACCAATAAATATCAGAATGTGTGAGTGACATTAATCTTTGAGACCATGTCAAGCCTTGCTTATTCTTCAATGTTGATCGAGGTAGGTGTGAAATAAACCATCTAGAGAGTAATGGAATGCAATAGAAAATAGTACCCTTTTTCTTCATGGTGCGAGTATAGAAACAATGTAGAATGTCTCCAAGAAAAGTAGGTATGGGATTATGAGAGAGAAAAACCTTGATGGCATTCACATCTATGAGTTGGTCCGGATTTGGAAATAGAACCAAACCATATATTAGAAGGGCCAAGACATCCTCAAAATCTTGAAAATCCAAATCTTCCCAGAATAAACGAGCCTTCTCTAACAGAAACTTGGCTAAGAAACCCTTAACTCCACTTCTTGTCTCCCAATTTTCCATAATGTCGGATCTCTTCAAATTCAAAGCTTTGGCAATAACTTCAGGTTTTTGAGTCTCTTCTAAACCGGTGAATGTTATTTGATCAAGCACATGCACTCCTAACAATTAAGAGAATTCTTCTAATGTAGGTACCAATTGGTAGTCGGGGAAGGTGAAGCGATGATGCATAGGATCAAAGAATTGGAAAAGCACACACATCATTTCATCTTGGAAGTTTGAGGTAGCCAAGTTGAGAAGTTGACCATATTTCTTGGTGAATGGAGAATCTCCATACACTCTTGATGCTAACTATTGAAGTTGAGGATGTACTTTCACGAAGTTGACTTGGATGGTATTCCTACGAGTAGAAGTTATGACCTACAAAACAGAACAAAGATAAATTCCTAAATCCTTGAAATGGTTAGTGAGAATGCTTTTATGATGTTATGATGTTTATGATGACATGAATAATAATCACAAACAAAGCACACAAAGACCTAAGGTTTAGGCTTGCATGGGTTTCATAGGTAAGTACCCTCTTGAAGTTTAGTTGGTTAAACCTGTCCTAGAAAGTAATCGGGTTCTAAGGAATCTCAATATCACTGATCTTTCTTCATTGGGCATTGGTTTAGCACAATCAATCTTTTCTTACGGCTAAAATATCCCAAAAGTATGATCTCAATGAGCGTAGTATCGAGTATCAACCAATTTTAAATTTTCCACCGAAACCGGCTATCTCACTACTTCCTAATGGCCAAGTTGTTCAATTAAAGGTTATCAGGTTCATTAGTGCTTCATGACATCACTCAGTGGCCCTGTATTCTCCTTAATTCTCCATAAGGGATACTGGTACCCACAAATATGTCACACTAACATAACTATTGTCTTAACCATATCGGTCTACACCATACAGTCTCCATAATCTTTTCTATTTACCTAATGGTGTTCCCAAATTCGGGTAGAGGATCAATACAAACCCAAACAAGGACCCATAAATATAAAGCAAACAAATCAAATAATGAAAGCAAGTAAATATGATCTAACTCTAAGGTAACCCCACATTTAAGTTATTCCCAGCAGAGTCGCCAGTTCTGTAATACGGTGGGAGAATTGACTTGGTTGTTTTGCATTTGATCGCAATTGTTATGGATAGTAAGAGTCACCATCGACTTTTCTTTTATCCAATAAGGAAAGAGTGAAAAGAACAGGAAAGACCTTTGAGATATTTTCTTGAGTTCGGGGGGGTAGGTTATGAAAAGGTAAGGTGTTAACACCCTTTTCATCCATAGTTATCTATGGACTCTTAGTTGCTTGCTAGATCACTTTTGAAATTTATTTGTTTCAAATGTGTTTGTGGTGGGTTTCGAAAGTATTTTTGAAAAGAGCCTTCGTTTAGGAAAAGTTTGTAATGATTCCCGTCTCTATAAGAATGCATACAAAGTGTTGGACTTTTTTTGAAAATATTTCATGTTTTTTTGAAAGTGTTTAGTGTCTTTGAAAAGATGTTTGTTTTTTGAAGATGGATTATGAGCAAGCAACCAAGAACGTTCTACCTACTCAAAAGTCTTTTGTTCATTTCTCTCTTCCTTTGATATTTCTATCTCACCATTGATTGGTAAGAAGCCTTATCTTTGGATGTAAAGGGACGGGCGTGGGTCATCGTATAGTCATAGATAGCAATGTAGTGATATATCTTAGCATTTTTCTTAAGGGACTAAGATCATTTGTAAGGCAATATTCGTAGCATCATCGAGGGGCTATGGTCTTGTATTTTTTTATTGTTTTTGCTAAGATGTCTCACATGCATATCATGACCATTTTCTCAAGGCAACAAGTGGAGTTAACCCTAGAGGTGAAAAGTGTGCAAGTGTTTGTATTTCATGCTTTATTTATCTTAGATAAGGGTTTTCTAAGATTGATTTTATCTTTCCATACAAACCCTAAATTACTAGCATTTATATGAAAGCGATAAATTGCGGAAAATAAATATCCTACGCTATTACCTCATTTGGGGATGGGGTATACAAATTTACAAATGGGGATTGTAAGAAATTAAACCTAATTATCTATTAAAACCATATTTAAATTTGAATAATGTACAAGAATTGAAATGTACATAATGTACAAGACATGAACGAAAAGAAAATGAATTTGTTTCAATTTTGTTTAAGAAAATATTTTAACCTAATTTTCTAAAAGAAGATAAATAGTTAGAAGTAAGAAAATTAAACTAAGTTAATTTTAAATTTAAACCAAGAAAATGAACTAAATCTAAGTTTAATATTAATTTAAAGAAAAGAAGTTAAATAAAAAAATGTTTTTGGTCTTTTTTATTTTAAGAAGTTAAAATAAAAAACTAAATAATTTAAAATTTTAATATAATATTTTTTGTGTTTTTGATTAATAAAAGTAATCATAATATGGAAAGAAAAATAAAAATAAAAAACAAAAATTAAAATTAAAATCAGGGGGTTTAGAAAGTGGAAGGGAGAAAGCCCAGAAGTTCTGGCTTAGGCGTGCTACTAACAAGTACATGGAGGATGATGCTAGAAGCAAAAAAAAATGAGACAGCCTAGAAGTTCTGGCCCAAGCGTGTTGTTAATAGGTAAATGGGGGGTGATGCTGGAAGCAAGAATGAGAAGGCCTAGAAGTTCTAGCCCAGGCATGTTGTTAACAAGTATATAGAGGGGGTGATGCTGGAATCAAGAATGAGAAGGCCTAGAAGTTTTGGCCCAAGCGTGTTGTTAACAAGTATATGGAGGGAGTGATGCTGGAAGCAAGAATGAGAAGGCCTATAAATTATGGCCCAGACGCACTGTTAACAAGTATATGGAGGGGGTGAAATGTTAAGAAAGAAAAACAACAAAAAGTGCTTCTGGGGCTAGAACCCAGGACCCTTAACACTAATGCCTTACGCGCGTGCTCTCTACCACTGGGGTGGCTGTACATCCGGTATTATAAACAAAAACATAAATATATTACAAAATCAGTTCTGATGATGAACTTCATCTTCTTCCTCGCGCCAGCCAGAGCATCTGCAAATCATTCATTTCTTAACCAAAATGGAAAATATAAACATGAAAGTTATGGAAAATTTCATCATGGTTCCAGAACTATAAATCATTAAACTATAAATCAGAATCAAACATGAATTTTGCTAGCCCTAATCTGAAACCTAATTTTTTTCAAGAAGTTATAATCCTAAATTCTCTCTACTCAGGCCATATAAGTAAAATCTATGGATATGTACAGTTTCAGAGCAATGATATCTACATTTTGTCTTTGAAAATGCAAGCCTAACAATGCCTAAATAATGAGATGAAAATCAGAAGAACTTACCTTTGCAGCTGGAGACCGTGTTTTGAATTAGAGCTTGATTCAAGTTGCTATAATGATCTGGTTAGCTTCCTCAAGTTCCCAGGAAGCTGATGCAATGGTTTGCTTGAGCTATAGATGGCTGGAATGTTCTGGAGAAGTCAAGATGTAATGATCTGTTTTTGAAAATGGGGGTTGGTGAAGATGATGTTACAGTCTGAAAACAAAGGTTGGGATAACTTATATATGTGTATCAGAAACTTTGTGGATGATTTGGCCAAGAAATGTACGAGGGATTTTAGAGATTGAATTCAAAAATAAAAAATGGAAATTTTTTGTGCTTGTGTTACAATTTCTGGTTCTAGGGATTTTTAGTAAGTTTCGGGGCTCATCCAATCCTCTTTCAGTTTGCAAATGAAGGTTTAATTTATAGGAAAGGGGTTTGGAAGCTTGGTGAAGTCAGGAATACAAAATCACATGTTGTGGATTTTGACTTATTTTTGAAGCAAGCTTAGACAAGCATGGTTTCAAGGAAAGTTAGGGTGGCAAGCAACTTTAAACATGCATGTTCTGAGTTTGTAGGGGATGCTTGTGCATAAAGAACAAACACAAATCTCAAGGAGAGTGGACTTTGTGATTAAAGTCACTTTTCCAGAATGGAAGTGTGAACTTTCTTCCTAAAATGGCAAGGTGTACTGGACAAAGATTAAATCAAGTGGTTCATAGCTCAGAAGTTTGTTTAATATTCTGATTAAGGATAGATACACACGTTAGAGGGCCTGAAAACTGGGATTATACAACAATGTTTAGAATTGGATCAGATGTTCATCATGAAAATGACTCATAATTTAAGAATGAATGTCTAACTTCTGATTTTCGATTCTTCCTGCTCCAGCATGATCTGAAAGAGTTCTTGGAATTTTTAGAAATATTGTAACATTCTCTGTAATCCCTCTTTGAATCACTTTTGCAAACTCCCATTGTAACTGTATGAAAATTGGCCCAGAAGTTCTGTCAAAATTCTGACTTAAAATGCTCAAATTCTACTAAGTGTTTTTGTAACGCCCGTAATTTAATTAATTATTTAATTAAATTATTTTTGTATTATTTGTGAATTTTTGTTATGATGATAGTTGATGTGTTGTTGTTATTGGATTTATTTATTCTATTAAGTTGTGGAATAATATTAGAATAATAATATTATTTGATGTGGGCTTATTTTAAGGACTAGAAGTAGTAGAAAGGGGGTGTAGGAGTTTTAAGCCCATTAAGGCATAATGATAATTATAGGGTCAATATATTAGTTATTTAAAATTAATATGGAAAAGAAGTAGCAGTAAGAAGAGAAAGAAAATAAGGGTTGGAAGAGAACGTGAAAGTTACAGAAAAGAAGGAAAAGAGACAGAACGGAATTCAATCGAAAAAGTTGTAGAGCGACCTTCAATCCAAGGTAAGGGTGGGGTTTTGACTCTATAATATGGTTTATGATGAGTATTATGTGGGATTAGATGTGAAAAGTTGTCTTGTTTATGATTGGAATGTATATATTGTTGTATGATGAAGATCAATGATTTAGAGATGAGTAATGATGCCCTAATGCTGTATAATTGATGTAGAAATATAGGAATACTATAATTGATGATTAGCTATGATTAGAGGATTTTTTAGGGCCTAAGGAAGGGAAATCACAGTGAAAACGTAGTGAAATCGCAGAAAATATTCATGACAGAACAGTATGAGTCGACCTCAAAGGTCATGCGTCGACACATGCAGGTTTTTGGACTCAGAATGAGTCGATACATAGGATTATGCATCAATACATGTAGTTTTGCAGACTCAGGATGAGTCGATACAAGAGGATTACACGTCGACTCATTCAGGATTTTAACCCAGTATGCGTCGACTCAAAACATTATGCGTCGACTCATGTTGTTTGATTTTTGGCAGATTCGTTTCCAAAGGTTGTGTGATCGGTGGATCTGGAACTGACTGTTCAACGCTGGTTCGCGAAATGTCGCGGTAAGCAAGAGTCGCCACCGTCTTTTATTTTCTCCAAATGGAAAGGACAAAAGCACAGAAAAATTCCTTATAGAGATTGCTCTCGGTTCGGGAGGTAGATTATAGAAAGGGAAGGTGTTAGCACCCTTTCTATCCATGGTTATCCATGGGCTCTTAGATACTTGCTCACTTATGTTTTCAAAATGGTTTGTTTGCTTTTCAACTGTGGGTTTTAAAAAGTTTCTTTGAAAATTCCAGTTCGACTCTTGTATCTGTCCTCAAGAGTGTTTGAAAAATTGCTTTCGAAAGCTTTTTGAAAATGTGTTGGTGTGAAAAGTATTTTTTGAATTGGTTTTGAAATTAGAGCAAGTATCTACGAGAACCTACCTACCCTAAGGAATTCGTCTTTGTAAATGTCCTTTAAAGTAGTGCCATCCCACCATTGAGAGGTAGGTAGCACCACCGTTGGAGGTGTTCGGGTCAATTCGAGGTTCGGGACATGGTGATCACCGGAGCAATGGGAAGATACCTTAGAAGCTACCCTCATGCCAGGTTCCCGAATCATGAGGACTTACTAAGACATCCTCTACTCGACGATCACCTTTCGAAGGCAAGGCAACAGTGAGGCGTACCCTAGGGGTGGTGTGTGATTTGTGTGTCAGATTCAGATATTTTATCTTGTCATGTTATTGGTGATCTATGCGTTTGTTTTTATTTTTTTTGTCCATTCATTCTTGCATGCATTTATTTAGCAGTTACAAAGTTGCGAGAAATATAAAGTTCCTAAACTATTACAAAGGCGCGGGTCCACATCGCCAAAATTTCCAGGACCCGATTTGACAGAAAGTAAATAATTAAAGTAAAGTGCGAAAGATTAAAATGTCCGAGTTTACAAGGCTTTGGGAGAGGTACATAAATATTAAAAGAAAAAGAAATAAATACGCGAAACAAATCAATAATTGAAAGCGAGGGCGTTGGACCCTTTTTAATGAAATTAAATTATTAGCAAATTAATTAAATTAAAGAAAAAGAAATTATTTTTTTAGTTTTTTGTATTTATGTTTTTTATGTATTTTTATGAGAAAGATTAAATGAAATTAAAATATTAACCTTAATTCTAATTTTTTTTATTTATTAAGAAAAACATGTTAAAATTAAACCTAAAATTAATCTAATTATTTACATGCAATTTTGATTTATAAAAATAAATAATTAATTATTAGTGAAATTTATTTACAAAAAATATTAATTAAATAAATATATTTTGATTTTTATGACTTTTCTGTTTTTTACTATTTTTTATATTTTATGAAAATAAGTTAAATTAAAGGAATTAATTAAAAAAGAAATAATTGAAATAAATAAAATAAGGAAAAGAAAGAAAATACAATACCTTGGGGGGTTTCTGTCCCTTTTTTGGAGGTGAATTGGAGTGGTTTGGCCATTTGTGTTCTGGCCTCATCATACATAAGTTGTTCTACTTTGGCCATTTGGCTTTTGGCTTTTGGCCATTTGCGTTTTGGCTTTTGGCCATTTGTGTTCTGGCTTCAACGTTCCTTAATGTCTAGCTTAATGTCTGCCTCGCCATGTATTGGTGTCATGCATAAAATGTTCTACTTTGGCCATTTGGCTTTTGGCCTCAACGTTCCTTAATGAACCTGCATGGGATCCTGTCTAAATCTGCAGTGTTGAATCTTACGAACACATTAAATAAAATCATAAAATGCAAATAAAGCCAATATATGAAGAAATTTAATATTTAGGCACAATATGGCATGTATGAATGATTATACCCTTTTGACCATGGAGATCAAATCAATCTTACCCTTACCGAAAAATTAGTGACCTGGATGCTTTTATGCCTTACTGGAAAATTAGGATCATGGAGATCAAGCCAGCCTTATCCTTAGTGGAGAAGTAGTGAGGTGTTGGTTTGTAACTGAGATGGCTTTGTTTGTAGTGAGAGAGGGATTTGTAATAAGGATTTCAAGGTTTTAGGGTTCTTGAAAGAGTTTGATATTCCAACAGTGTTGTGGCAAGGTTTTTTCTCTCTTTTTCTCTTCTCTTTTTTTTATCTTCTCCTGGTTTGTGTGAAAAGAAGGTGATTATATAATGGAAATTAGGGTAAAGCAAATGGGCTTTGAATGTGCAATTGGGCCTCCAATATTCACTTGAATTCATCACTTTCCAGGCTAAATCGCAGGGACTTAAGTGCATTTTTTGAAGTTGAAATGTGAAAACAAAATGTAGCCGGCATCGAGAACTAACTCCTGTCCGAAAATCGACTCAATCGGATAAACGGTGAATTAGTTATGAATTTTTGAAGTTTCAGCTCAGACAAACTTATTTTGGGCTCCAGTGTCGACTCTGACACGTTCTTCAATAAAAAACTGGTATTGATCGGTGCATAATTTGGTCTCAACTTTTGAAGCAAAGTTGTAGATCTATGAGTCAGGGACCTTGTGTAAAAATATGAGTCCAATCCGATAAAAATTGACCGAGTTATGAATTTTCAAAGTTTCGGCTCAGATGAAATAATATTCAGCATTTAGGATTTTCAGCGTGTCACGCACTCTGAGCAAAAAACGAAGGCCTTTTGAATACCGTTTGAACTCAATACCTTCTGTGAAAATATACCCAACTCAATTTGTGAAATTTTGGCACAGGAACCAGCTCGATACGATGAAAATCGACCAAGTTATGATTTTTTGAACATGACGCAAATAAACTTCTGTCACAAATTTTCTGCACGAAAATACTTGATAAATCCACATTTTTGAAGACCTTCTGATCGAAATTGGCTTCCAGCCGTGAGAGATGAAAACGTAGATAATGTCAAGACGGAATTTTGGCCACCGGAACGGGTTCAAAACGAGTCACGATCTTCAAGTTATGAATTTTTTAGCGCGTAAAAACTGCACTTTCAGCACACTTTTTCACCATATTTCTTCAAGAAAAATCACACATTCGGATACCTTCTTTAAAGAATCATCTCTTGAGTCGAACCTGAATTTGAGAATACGTTATCAGAGATATCTTGGGAAAAGAACACCTGAATATGACGCGCCAGGTTGGACTTGTGAATTTTTCTTGAAATATTTTGAGAAATATGGGAGGGCAAATTTTGGGGTACAACAGTTGCCCCTGTTCAATCTTCTTAGACCTGAGGATGCAGATTGGCTGACGTGCCTTTCGTAATCCGAGGGTAGAAGATGATTGAACACTAGAGTGCCCAGAAATTTGCGCTCACATAGTAGCAGTGTGATGATGGAATGGGCTTATAGATGCCATTTAGAGGTTGATGAATAGGATGATGGGCTTATAGATGCCATCTGGATGTTGATCGCGTAAGAGATTCCTTAGCGGGAACCTGCATACCTGCAAAAGAAAAATGAGTACCTGACACGTTGCAGGAGCTGGTTTTCAGATGCTTGGTATAGATATGTCCTGACTGGTTACAGGAGCTGGATCTGGAGCTTCACAAGATGATGAATGAACCAGAGATGGTTACTACTTCAGCATGAACGGTGAGAGAACCTTGGGTGACTTTAACTTCAACAACGCTCGTTGAGAAAATCTTGGTGGGAATTACCGTCTTCGCAGTATCGGGAAGAGAACCAATAGGCAATTATAATCTCAAAAGCAAACATTGAAAAAACCTGGGTTGGAATTACCATCTCACGCACCGTCGGGGAGAGAACCATAGGAAACCATAATCTGAAATGGAATTATCATCTCACGCACCGTCGGGGAGAGAGCCATAGGAAATTATAACCTGAAAGGGAATTACATCTCACGCACCGTCGGGGAGAGAACCATAGGAAATTATAACCTGAAAGGGAATTACATCTCACGCACCGTCGGGGAGAGAACCATAGGAAATTATAACCTGAAAGGGAATTACATCTCGCGCACTGTCGGGGAGAGAACCATAGGAAATTATAACCTGAAAGGGAATTACATCTCACGCACCGTCGGGGAGAGAACCATAGGAAATTATAACCTGAAAGGGAATTACATCTCACGCACCGTCGGGGAGAGAACCATAGGAAATTATAACCTGAAAGGGAATTACATCTCACGCACCGTCGGGGAGAGAACCATAGGAAATTATAACCTGAAAGGGAATTACATCTCGCGCACCATCGGGGAGAGAACCATAGGAAATTATAACCTGAAAGGGAATTACATCTCACGCACCGTCGGGGAGAGAACCATAGGAAATTATAACCTGAAAGGGAATTACATCTCACGCACCGTCGGGGAGAGAACCATAGGAAATTATAACCTGAAAGGGAATTACATCTCGCGCACCGTCGGGGAGAGAACCATAGGAAATTATAACCTGAAAGGGAATTACATCTCACCCACCGCCGGGGAGAGAACCATAGGAAATTATAACCTGAAAGGGAATTACATCTCACGCACCGTCGGGGAGAGAACCATAGGAAATTATAACCTGAAATGGAATTATCATCTCACGCACCGTCGGGGAGAGAACCATAGGGAATTATAACCTGAAATGGAATTATCATCTCACGCACCGTCGGGGAGAGAACCATAGGAAATTATAACCTGAAATGGAATTATCATCTCACGCACCGTCGGGGAGAGAACCATAGGAAATTATAACCTGAAATGGAATTATCATCTCACGCACCGTCGGGGAGAGAACCATAGGAAATTATAACCTGAAATGGAATTATCATCTCACGCACCGTCAGGGAGAGAACCATAGGAAATTATAACCTGAAATGGAATTATCATCTCACGCACCGTCGGGGAGAGAACCATAGGGAATTATAACCTGAAATGGAATTATCATCTCACGCACCGTCGGGGAGAGAACCATAGGAAATTATAACCTGAAATGGAATTATCATCTCACGCACCGCCGGGGAGAGAACCATAGGAAATTATAACCTGAAATGGAATTATCATCTCACGCACCGTTGGGGAGAGAACCATAGGAAATTATAACCTGAAATGGAATTATCATCTCACGCACCGTCGGGGAGAGAACCATAGGAAATTATAATCTCAAAAGTGGACGTTTGAGAAAAACCTGATAACTTCTACTGAGTCTTCATCAGAAAAATCTGTTTGGGGTTGATTTAGCTGGACTAGAGAAGGCCTTGGACTGGATAAGAAATCTTTGGAGTCGATTAACTGAACCGGTCTAGGTCTTGAAATATGATGGAGAATTTAGTTGAATCTTTCCTGAAAGGTAAAGGTCAATCATATGCACTACATAATATGGATCAAGCAATGATGTTCTCAACATAAATGAGATTTGTATGATATGATGTGTCTATGCATGCTATAATGATGTATGAGAATGTTTAGGAATGTATGTTTTTCGTCTAGGAAAGTAAATCCTTGACGGGTGCCGGGAAGTCACTCCTGGGCTGACGTTGGAGAATAGATTTTGCTTCCGCTGGGGATGATAGCTGCAAGAATACCGGTAGGAGAAGATGACTCCGTTGGGGAATAAACTTGGCGAATGGGATAATTCTGCGGGGAGGAAAAATACTCTAGCGACCATGCTGGGGAGCGATACTCTGTGGGGAGAGAGATACTTTTGCTGAATTGTTGATAATAACTTGCTGGGGATTCTCTTGTTGTATTGGAAGTGTTAATAGACTTCGCTGGGGGTAAGAGAACTGCGTCGGGGACGCTCTTTCCATGGCTTTTGGCTGAGGATAACCCAGTTATATCCTGGTAAGGAAATAACTCTTTGAATAAAGCCGGACGACGCGTTCGTGC
The DNA here is from genome assembly GCA_948472305.1 of Vicia faba. Lineage (NCBI taxonomy): Eukaryota > Viridiplantae > Streptophyta > Magnoliopsida > Fabales > Fabaceae > Vicia > Vicia faba. The sequence goes on from OX451740.1 coordinate 256,610,829, forward strand.
TCTGCGAGGATAAGCTTCCAGAATTTACTGGGGATAAGCTTGCTGCTTGGGGAGATGGGTTCCAACTTTCCGGGGGACACTGGATTGGATTCTCCTGGGGGAGTTTTGAACTGCGGGGGAAGTGATTCCTTTGAATGTTTAATATGCCGCCGGGGAACAATCTTTAGGTCAAGACTGTCGGGGATGCTTGTTAAGAATATATATGCTGCTGGGGAGCGTTGAGATCTGCTGGAGGATACTCAACTTCCTTGAGATTTGATAGTAGTTTTGCTTGAGGGGAGTATGTTGACTTGCTGGCTCACTCTCTGGGGAATTGGGATGTACTAGTTATGTTCTTCAGCTGAACATCCCTTATATCTTATGGACAGAGCAATTAGATTGCTTGGACGGCTCATCATTGCCCCTGTTTCTGAGGTGGGAGAGGAAGACCTGTGAGGTGCTGATAGTTGTTGATGGACGGACCTACTTCTGGTAGGCAGGTGACAAGATGACAGGACATAGTCGTACGCTTTGATCCCTAATTTTTTCCTGGACCGCCCTTTCGGGTTTTCGGTCCACCGGGATACCCATTTTTGCCCAAGCCGCCTTTTCAGGTTTTCGACTTGCGGGTGTATAGATTTTTTTTCATTTCATCCCTTCATTTTTCCCGAACCCTTTTGGTTCGCCGGGAAGCCCTTATTTTTGCCTAGGTGTGTCAACCTAGCGGGTCTTTGATTTTGCGTAGTATTCTTTTCGACTATGTCCATGTTCTTAGAGTGTAGGGAGTTGCCCCTGTCAGAAGTGTTTTGTCATGCCCCCGAAGGTGTTTGATCAGGCAAGATTCGTTGCTGGAGTGCCCCAAGTGACTCAGATGGAGATTTGCCCCAGGTTGTTTGGCCTTTGAGAGATTCTCCGAATCTTGATTGGACTGCCCCAGATTATGGACAATGATCATGCCATGCCCCTTGATTGGAGGTACTTCTGTTCATTAGGCATTCGTCGTGCGAATTTCTATACTGTTCAAACAAAAAGTCATATGCAAACAAAGTTATGTTAAAAATGCAAAGCTCATGTCTGTCTTGAAGATTTTAAAAATGCATTCTTTTTTTCATAAAACAAGTGAATGTTTGTAAAACGTGATGTCAACTCCGTATTTTACCGTAAGCTTTAAGGAGTCAGGATACCTTTCGTACAATATGCTTTCGAACTAACCCGTGCTTCAGCTAGGACTTTTAAGGGTTATAACGTGGCTTGGTTCACGGTTTAAGAAACAAAGGATAAAGGCTCAAATTATTTGTACCCACCCGCTCTTCGTGATGTTCTCCAAACCTAAACTCAGTTGATCATACGTTAGACCTTGTTTGAGTCTTTGCTCTGATTTTCCGGTGATGATTCGGATGTTGATAACTTATTTTGAATAGGCAGTCATTCCTTTTTGTTGAGGGTTTGTAGAACCTCTTTTTTCCTTGATTTTATTATCCCTATTTTTTGCCTGAACTGTTTCCTTTTTTAGAATTACAGTCAGCGGGATGCCCCAGTTTTGTAAGTCTCCTTCATAGGTTTTGACTTATTGAGCTTTTATTTTTGAGATATAATGACTGCCTGTCCTTCTTGATTATTCGGAACCATCACCGTCTTTCTTTGTTTTGTAAGGACCTCTTTGGTGCCATTCGTTATGCACTTGGATCAACTGAGAGACTACCCTGCCCCAGGTTATGATTAAGGGTTTTAAATTTCGAAAAGAAAAACTCCTACTTCTTTGGCTCAGAGGGGTTGACGAGGGATTATCTTCCTTATAACTCCAGTGTTTAGGGATTTGAAACAATGCATGTACTTCATCAGCGGGGTCTGTTCAAAAGCATACTGTAAAGATAGCGGTATCGTTTTCGTCATCCTCCCTCAAGAGGCTTAGAATTATTAATCAAGAGTTGACATCAGAAAAAATATGAAAATAATTTGCGTATAGTGAATACGAATATATTGCTTCAAAACAGACACATGCGATGCATTAATGGAATAACAATGTTTAACACGAATAAATGTTTGAACAATCAAAGCACAACACAACTTGAACATTCGAATGAACAAAAGTTTCCTAGTCTCAGAGCTTGTCACTTCAAAAGGTGAGCCTTGGAGGGATGGTAGAAAAATTCAGCCTGACCATCTTGTGTGAATTCCAGTGCTCCTTCATCAATCAGGTCCTGAATCTTATTCTTCAAAGCCCAACAATCCTATGTAGCATGCCCCGGGCTATCAGAATGATAAGCGCGGCGAGCGTTGTATTTTGAAACTTCGGAGCCTCTTTTAGAGTTACCAGCTTGGTCTCCAGCAACTGTGGCAATATCTGGGATAGGGTCATGCTGAGCCGAGTGAACTGCCTCCTCTCGCTCTTTTGTTGGTTGTGATGTTGAATTTGTGACACTGGAGCCGTTTGAGGAGCTCTCCCTTTATCTCCTTGTCTCAAAGGTGGTTGAACGATGACTGGCTTTTTACCCTTAGATGTTTGCCCCAGTTGGTTACCCCGAAGCAGTTGGTTGACGAGAACTCCGAGCTCTTCTTGTCTTTGAGCTAAGCCTTGAATGATAGTCACCTGCCCCAGCATTTGGGCTTTCATTGCATCCATCTCAGCTTGCAGGCGTTTCAGTCGTTCATCCTCAGCACTGTTCCTGACAAAGGTCCCCATGAGAAGTGTCCTTAGCTCCTCCTGCCCCTTGGATAGATTCAGGAGGATTTCCCCGAACCGAGTCTCTTGAGCAAGAAGGTCCTGGTTGTCTTGTTGGGAAGCCATTGCTGAAATAAACAGCGGGAAAGGTAAGTGACCTGCAACAAAGGTACCTGTCATGCAATGATGTGTATGTATGCATATGCAATGTTTCCAAGGATCCCGCGGGGTAAACAAAAAAATTTGTTAGAACTCGGGTCCGGTAGTTTGATTGAAGGGATTGCATGTTGTTGAGAGTCCTTCTTCAAAGGGTCAAAGGCTCACCATATCCAGTGGGTCATAGCCCCTGATTTTAGTCATCATGTCTGGTTTTGGTTTCCAAACAACCTTGGTTAGGGGAACCTTCTTCAAGTGTCAAAGCTCACCATATCAAGTGGGTCATAGCCCCTGACTACCTTGGCTAGAGGAAAATAAATCCTCTTTTCCCCTTGCTAGATGTTTGATTCACCCTGACCTGCATCACAAGCCCTTGAGATCCTTGAAATGGGTTAGGATGTATGCAATGGTATGATGTTATGTTATGCATGAGGTAATGTAAGTAACCCTGTTATGAGTCCGAATTAAGGACATAAACAAAACCTACAAGAAATTTAGTAAACCCTGTTGTGAGTCCCAATTAAGGACTTAAAACATAACCTACAAGAAACTTAGTACCCTGTTATGAGTCTCAATTAAGGACTATAAACAAAACCTGCAAGAAACAAGTGTCAGGTAACAAGTATGCAGATAGTCAAGTACGAAGGCACACGAGTCACACAAGAGAAGCCCTTAGAGTTTAGGCCAGCATGAGGTCTAGGTATTACCCTCTTTCAGTTGGTTGGTTCATACCTGTCCTATCAAAGTAACCGGGTTCTAGAGGATCCCAATATCACTGACTACCCTCAATCGGTCATAACTCCAGCATCGCAATCTTTTCTTGCAGCCAGAACCATCACGAGAGTTTAGCCTCAATGGGCGTAGCATACTGCTACTGTTCTAATGGCCAAGTTGTGTCATTTAAGGTTCTAAGGTCTGTTGGTGCTTAATGACTCCTTGGAAGACCCATATTCTCCCCGTTTCAACACGAGGGATATAGGTACAGACCAAGGCGCCACACCAACGTAGCCACTGCTTCACCCATGTCGGTATACGCCGGACAGGTCCCTCACAGCTTATGCCACCTAAATAGGGTATCCCCAGATCCGGGTTAGGATCTATGTAACTCCCATGCAACCCACAATTTAAAGCAAGCAAAGCAATACAATTGAAAACACAGTTATGAACTAACCCTAAGGTACACCTCACTTTATAAAGATTTCCCCAGCAGAGTCGCCAGTTCTGTGATCGGTGGATCTGGAACTGACTGTTTAACGTTGGTTCGCGAAATGTCGCGGTAAGTAAGAGTCGCCACCGTCTTTTATTTTCTCCAAATGGAAAGGACAAAAGCACAGAAAAATTCTTTATAGAGATTGCTCTCGGTTCGGGAGGTAGATTATAGAAAGGGAAGGTGTTAGCACCCTTTCTATCCATGGTTATCCATGGGCTCTTAGATACTTGCTCACTTGTGTTTTTAAAATGGTTTGTTTGCTTTTCAACTGTGGGTTTTAAAAAGTTTCTTTGAAAATTCCAGTTCGACTCTTGTATCTGTCCTCAAGAGTGTTTGAAAAATTGCTTTCGAAAGCTTTTTGAAAATGTGTTGGTGTGAAAAGTATTTTTTGAATTGGTTTTGAAATTAGAGCAAGTATCTACGAGAACCTACCTACCCTAAGGAATTCGTCTGTGTAAATGTCTTTTAAAGTAGTGCCATCCCACCATTGAGAGGTAGGTAGCACCACCGTTGGAGGTGTTCGGGTCAATTCGAGGTTCAGGACATGGTGATCACCGGAGCAATGGGAAGATACCTTAGAAGCTACCCTCATGCCAGGTTCCCAGATCATGAGGACTTACTAAGACATCCTCTACTCGACGATCACCTTTCGAAGGCAAGGCAACAGTGAGGCGTACCATAGGGGTGGTGTGTGATTTGTGTGTCAGATTCAGATATTTTATCTTGTCATGTTATTGGTGATCTATGCGTTTGTTTTTATTTTTTTTGTCCATTCATTCTTGCATGCATTTATTTAGCAGTTAAAAAGTTGCGAGAAATATAAAGTTCCTAAACTATTACAAAGGCGCGGGTCCACATCGCCAAAATTTCCAGGACCCGATTTGACAGAAAGTAAATAATTAAAGTAAAGTGCGAAAGATTAAAATGTCCGAGTTTACAAGGCTTTGAGAGAGGTACATAAATATTAAAAGAAAAAGAAATAAATACGCGAAACAAATCAATAATTGAAAGCGAGGGCGTTGGACCCTTTTTAATGAAATTAAATTATTAGCAAATTAATTAAATTAAAGAAAAAGAAATTATTTTTTTAGTTTTTTGTATTTATGTTTTTTATGTATTTTTATGAGAAAGATTAAATGAAATTAAAATATTAACCTTAATTCTAATTTTTTTTTATTTATTAAGAAAAACATGTTAAAATTAAACCTAAAATTAATCTAATTATTTACATGCAATTTTGATTTATAAAAATAAATAATTAATTATTAGTGAAATTTATTTACAAAAAATATTAATTAAATAAATATATTTTGATTTTTATGACTTTTCTGTTTTTTACTATTTTTTATATTTTATGAAAATAAGTTAAATTAAAGGAATTAATTAAAAAAGAAATAATTGAAATAAATAAAATAAGGAAAAGAAAGAAAATACAATACCTTGGGGGGTTTCTGTCCCATTTTTGGAGGTGAATTGGAGTGGTTTGGCCATTTGTGTTCTGGCCTCATCATACATAAGTTGTTCTACTTTGGCCATTTGGCTTTTGGCTTTTGGCCATTTGCGTTTTGGCTTTTGGCCATTTGTGTTCTGGTTTCAACGTTCCTTAATGTCTGGCTTAATGTCTGTCTCGCCATGTATTGGTGTCATGCATAAAATGTTCTACTTTGGCCATTTGGCTTTTGGCCTCAACGTTCCTTAATGAACCTGCATGGGATCCTGTCTAAATCTGCAGTGTTGAATCTTACGAACACATTAAATAAAATCATAAAATGCAAATAAAGCCAATATATGAAGAAATTTAATGTTTAGGCACAATATAGCATGTATGAATGATTATACCCTTTTGACCATGGAGATCAAATCAATCTTATCCTTATCGGAAAATTAGTGACCTGGATGTTTTTATGCCTTACTGGAAAATTAGGATCATGGAGATCAAGCCAGCCTTATCCTTACTGGAGAAGTAGTGAGGTGTTGGTTTGTAACTGAGATGGCTTTGTTTGTAGTGAGAGAGGGATTTGTAATAAGGATTTCAAGGTTTTAGGGTTCTTGAAAGAGTTTGATATCATCAGTGTTGTGGCAAGGTTTTTTCTCTCTTTTTCTCTCCTCTTTTTTTTCTCTTCTCCTGGTTTGTGTGAAAAGAAGGTGATTATATAATGGAAATTAGGGTAAAGCAAATGGGCTTTGAATGTGCAATTGGGCCTCCAATATTCACTTGAATTCGTCACTTTCCAGGCTAAATCGCAGGGACTTAAGTGCATTTTTTGAAGTTGAAATGTGAAAACAAAATGTAGCCGGCATCGAGAACTAACTCCTGTCCGAAAATCGACTCAATCGGATAAACGGTGAATTAATTATGAATTTTTGAAGTTTCAGCTCAGACAAACTTATTTTGGGCTCCAGTGTCGACTCTGACACGTTCTTCAGTAAACAACTGGTATTGATCGGTGCATAATTTGGTCTCGACTTTTGAAGCAAAGTTGTAGATCTATGAGTCAGGGACCTTGTGTAAAAATATGAGTCCAATCCGATAAAAATTGACCGAGTTATGAATTTTCGAAGTTTCGGCTCAGATGAAATAATATTCAGCATTTAGGATTTTCAGCGTGTCACGCACTCTGAGCAAAAAACGAAGGCCTTTTGAATACCGTTTGAACTCAATACCTTCTGTGAAAATATAGCCAACTCAATTTGTGAAATTTTGGCACCGGAACCAGCTCGATACGATGAAAATCGACCAAGTTATGATTTTTTGAACATGACGCAAATAAACTTCTGTCACAAATTTTCTGCACGAAAATACTTGATAAATCCACATTTTTGAAGACCTTCTGATCGAAATTGGCTTCCAGCCGTGAGAGATGAAAACGTAGATAATGTCAAGACGGAATTTTGGCCACCGGAACGGGTTCAAAACGAGTCACGATCTTCAAGTTATGAATTTTTTAGCGCGTAAAAACTGCACTTTCAGCACACTTTTTCACCATATTTCTTCAAGAAAAATCACACATTCGGATACCTTCTTTAAAGAATTATCTCTTGAGTCGAACCTGAATTTGAGAATGCGTTATCAGAGATATCTTGGGAAAAGAACACCTGAATATGACGCGCCGGGTTGGACTTGTGAATTTTTCTTGAAATATTTTGAGAAATATGGGAGGGCAAATTTTGGGGTACAACAGGTTGTAACTTGAGTTTTTGGACTCCGTTTGAGGTGTCGTTTGAAGCGGTGAATAGATAATGTGATGAACTTAATTCTTAAGGATTAAAATGAAAAATAAGAAGAATAATCCTAGTAACCTAAATTAGGATTAGAGTTAGCTTCCCGCGTTAATCGCTATGATGATTTTATGAAGTATGATGAGGATAAGATGATTATAGATTATTGCTTGGTTCATAACAATAAGATTAATGATGATAATGATGTAGTATTACAGAATAATAATATGTAGAGGTTTGGTAATTAGAGATAAGCCTTAGATGATAAATTAATTATAGGCTTTTTCATGTTGTAGGCCTATGGCCAATGTTGCGGGATTGCTGATCTATCGTTGTATTATTGTTGTGGCTGAGTTACTGTAAAATTATGTTGATGAATTATGTTGATGAAATTATGTTGATGAATTATGCGATGAATTATGTTGATGAATTATGTTGATGAAATTATGTTGATGAATTATGCGATGAATTATGTTGATGAATTATGTTGATGAATAATGTTGATGAATGATGTTGAGATGCCTCTAATAATTGACAGTTATTAAGATGTAGGCTTCTGGCCAACAATGATGTTGTGTTGATATGTTGTTAATTGTGGTTGTTGTTACTACATTCATGATTATGTCTCATACATTTCATATCAAGATGGAGCCGATACTCGTTAAGATGGCATGTATTGGTGAATATTAAGATGAAGGCTTATGCCTTGTTGATGCCTCTATTTATTGGCAATTATTTTGAGATGGGAGTTCTGCTCCAATGGTACCACATGCATTTGCATAGTATTGAGTCGCATTATATGATTGCATAAAGAAGTTGTGTATTGATGCGGTAAAATTGTATATTGTTGGTATTCTGTTACGATTATTGTTGTTTATAAGATGAGAAGTGGTGATATTATGTTCTCTAATTTAATATATTATTTATCATACGTTTTATTATATTATTAGATATCTCACCCCTTCTGTTTGAATGTTACCCTTACGTTGGTAACGTGCAGGTAATCTGGAGTGAAGGCAGTATACCTTCGGTAGTTAGAGTCGGTGTCATTGCTCTGATACGTAACACTAGGGGGGATGAACGCTTGTTGCTTTTAATTATTGATTATTTCAGTTGTTGAACTTTAATTTGATTGTTGCTAAGTATGTGTTATTTTGAAGTTGCTGTAACGATGGAAAAAGATGTTATTATGATTCCGCTGCGTAGTTGTTCAAGTTGTTGAATTAAGAGATTAAATTATTCTGCTATCGGTTCATCCGAAGTTTTAAAGTGTTATTTATCCATGTGGAATGCAATGTGTCTTTAAGTTGAATTTAGGTGTCCTGATTCAGTTGTATGAATTTTAAAACTCTGATTTACATTCATAATTTGTCGGGTAAAATTGGGGTGTTACAAAGTTGGTATCAGAGCAAAAGGTTGGTTCGTCCGACCAAGTTATCGAGTCATAGTTGTCTAACAATCGAGTATTGTTAATTTGAGTTCTAACCGTTGTTTATGTTGTAGTGATAAGTTGATATGGCTGGAAGGAATGATGATGCACTTCCTGCTGCTTTAGAAGCAATGGCACATGCGATGGAGAATCAGTCGAATGCTGACGGGAATGCTGGATCTCGTAGTTTGGCGACTTTCCAGAGTGAGAATCCGCCTACCTTCAATGGAAAGTATGATCCTGACGGAGCATTGGATTTGTTGAAAGAGATTGAGAGAATCTTCCGTGTGATGGACTGCACTCCAGCGTAGAAGGTTCAATATGGTACTCATATGCTAGCAGTCGAGGCTGATGACTGGTGGCTAGAGACTTGTCAGAGATTGGAAGTTGCGGGTGAAAATGTCACTTGGGCTGTGTTCCGTAAGGAATTTTTGAGGAAGTACTTTCCTGAAGACGTCCGTGGGTAAGAAGGAAATTGAGTTCCTTGAGCTGAAGCAAGGGAATATGTCAATTTTTAAGTATGCTGCAAAGTTTGTTGAGTTGGCTAAGTTTTATCCGCACTACGGTGAGGCAGATGCTGAGTTTTCGAAGTGTATCAAGTTTGAGAACGGGTTGCGCCCAGAGATCAAAAAGTCAGTTGGATACCAGAAGATCCGTGTCTTTGTTGATTTGATTGATAGTTGCAGGATTTATGAAGAGGATAATAATGCTCATTACAAGATTATCAATGAGAAGAGGGGTAAGCACCAATAGAATTATGGTAAGCCTTATGATACCCCAGTTGGTAAAGGTAAACAGAAAGCTGCTCAGGGTCAGAGGACTAGTGGGGGAGATGCTCCTGCTGGTGTGGTTTGTTTCAAATGTGGAAAACTTGGGCATAAGATAAATGTGTGTACTGCTGAGTTAAAGAGGTGTTTCTGTTGTGGTAAGACTGGACATGTTGTATCTGAGTGCAAACATAAGGATGTGATTTGTTTCAATTGTAGTGAAGAAGGGTACATTGGTAGTCAGTGTCCGAAACCAAAGAGGGTGCAGACAAGTGACAAAGTGTTTTCTTTGATTGAGGATCAGGCAGCTGCTGAGGACAGACTTATCAGAGGTACATGTTTCATTAATAGTACTCCTTTAATTACTATTATTGATACCGGTGCTACTCATTGCTTTATTGTTGCTGATTGTGTTGAAAGATTGGGTCTTATGTTATCTTCTATGAATGGAGAAATGGTCATCGACACTCCAGCCAAGGGGTTAGTGACTACTTCTTTTGTGTGCTTAAAGTGTCCCTTGTCGATCTTCAACAGAGACTTTGCTGTTGATTTGGTTTGTTTACCATTAAGATGGTTGGATGTGATTTTGGGTATGAATTGGTTAGAGAATAACTATGTTCACATTAACTGTTATTACAAGTCTGTGAGGTTTTCTACTCCTGAAGAAGAGGAAGATAGTTAGTTGTCTGCTAGACAGCTGAGGAAGTTGATGCAAGAAGAAGCACAGATGTTCTCGTTGATGGCGTCGCTATATATAGAGACTCAAGCTATAATTGAGGAATTGCAGGTGGTGTGTGAATTTCCTGAAGTTTTCCCCGATGAGATTCCTGATGTACCGCCGGAGAGGGAAGTTGAATTTGCTATTGATCTTGTACCTGGTACCAGACCTGTGTCAATGGCACCATACAGGATGTCTGCATCTGAATTGTCAGATTTAAAGAAGCAATTGGAAGATTTATTTGAAAATAAGTTTGTAAGACCAAGTGTATCATCGTGGGGAGCTCCAGTGTTGTTGGTAAAGAAGAAAGATGGAAGTATGAGACTTTGTGTTGATTATAGACAATTGAATAAAGTGATGATTAAGAACAAGTATCCGCTTCCAAGAATAGATGACTTGATGGATCAATTGGTGGATGCTCGTGTGTTTAGTAAGATTGATTTGAGGTCGGGTTACCATCAGATTAAGGTGAAGGATGAAGATATCCAGAAGACAGCTTTCAGAACGTGTTATGGACATTAAGAGTATTCAGTGATGCCTCTCGGTGTTACTGATGCGCCGGGAGTATTCATGGAATACATGAATTGTATCTTTCATACTTATTTGGATCGGTTCGTGGTGGTGTTTATTAATGATATTTTGATTTACTCTAAGTTAGAAGAAGAGCATGCAAAACACTTAAGAGTAGTATTGCAAGTTTTGAAAGAGAAGAAGTTGTATGCAAAGTTGTCCAAGTGTGAGTTCTATTTAAAGGAGGTTAGTTTTCTTGGTCATGTGATCTCAGGTAGTGGCATTTTTGTAGATCCGCCGAAGGTTGATGCGGTGTTGCAATGGGAAACTCCGAAGTCAGCTACTGAGATTAGAAGCTTTTTGGGATTAGCTGGTTACTATAGAAGGTTTATCGAAGGTTTTTCTAAGTTGGCACTCCCGTTGACTAAGTTGACTTGTAACGGTAGAGCTTTTGTATGGGATGTTCAGTGCGAAGAAAGTTTTATAGAATTGAAGAAGAGATTGACGTCGGCTCCGATTTTGACGTTACTTAATCCAGTATAGCCTTTTGTGGTATATTGTGATGCTTTTAAGATGAGTTTAGGGGGTGTGCTTATGCAGAATGATAAGGTAGTTACTTCTGCGTCAAGGCAGTTGAGGACTCATGAGAAGAACTATCCTACGCATGATTTGGAGCTTGCTGCAGTTGTCTTTGTGTTGAAGATTTGGAGGCATTATCTTTATGGTTCTAGATTTGAAGTGTTTAGTGACCATAAGAGCTTAAAGTATTTATTCGATCAGAAGGAGTTGAATATGAGGCAACAGAGATGGTTGGAACTGTTAAAGAATTATGATTTTGGTTTGAATTATCATCCAGGAAAAGTGAATGTGGTAGCTGATGCATTTAGTCGAAAGACTTTACATATGTCGGCAATGATGGTTAAAGAGTTGGAATTAATTGAAAAGTTCAGAGATATGAGCTTAGTTTGAGAGGTGACACCATGTAGTGTTATGTTAGGTATGTTGAAGATTAATAATGAATTTCTAGATAGTATCAAAGAAGTTCAGAAGTTGGATGTGAAACTGGTAGATTCGATGGTTGGGATCGATCAGTCTGAGAATAATGATTTTAAGCTAGATGCGCAAGGTGTGTTGAGATTTCATAACTAGATTTGTATTCCTGATGATGCTGAGATGAAGAAAGTGATACTTGAAGAGAGTCATATAAGTAAGTTGAGTATTTATCCAGGAGCTACAAAGATGTATCAAGATTTGAAATGTTTGTTTTGGTGGCCTGGAATGAAGAGTGATGTGGCTCGGTTTGTGTATGCATGTTTGACTTGTCAGAAGTCGAAAGTTGAACATTAGAAGCCTACAGGGTTGATGCAACCGTTAGAAGTTCCAGAATGGAAATGGGATAGCATTCCGATGGACTTTGTGACGGGGTTACCTAATACTTTATGGGGACATGATTCGATTTGTGTGATTGTTAATAGGATTACAAAGTCGACTCATTTTATTCCTATTAACATCAGTTTTCTAGTGTCGAAGTTGGCTGAGATTTACACTAGTGTAATCGTGAAGCTACATGGTGTTCCTTTGTGCATTGTTTCAGATAAAGATCTGAGGTTTACTTCTAATTTTTGGAAGAGTTTGCAAGAAGCGTTGGGTTCTAAGTTGAGGTTGAGTTCGGCGTATCATCCTCAAACAAATGGTCAGGCTGAACAGACTATTCAATCGTTGGAAGATTTGTTGAGGGCATGTGTTCTTAAGTAGGGAGGTTTGTGGGATATTTACCTTCCTTTGATAGAGTTCACTTATAATAATAGTTACCATTCTAGTACCGGGATGGCACCCTTGGAAGCGTTGTATGGTCGAAGATGTAGAACTCCTTTATGTTGGCATGAATCTGGAGAAAGTGTGGTACTTGGACTTGAACTTGTTTGTGAGACTACATAGAAGGTGAAGTTGATTTGAGAAAATATGAAAGCTTCCCAAAGTATACAGAAGAGTTATCATGACAAGCGAAGGAAAGATTTAGAATTTCAAGCGGGTGACCATGTGTTTCTGAGAGTCACACCTGTGACTGGTGTTGGACGAGAATTGAAGTCTAAGAAGCTCACTTCTCGTTTTATTGGACCATATCAGATTTTAGAGAGAGTGGGGAATGTTGCTTATAGAGTGGCTTTACCGCCTAATCTTTTAAATTTGCATGATGTGTTTCATGTCTCACAACTCAGGAAGTATATTTCAGATCCATCTCATGTAATTCATATGGATGATGTGCAAGTACGGGATAACCTTATGATGGAGATGATGCCTGTACGGATCGCAGATCGTGAAATAAAGAATCTGAGGGGCAAAGATATTGTTTTGGTTAAAGTGGTTTGGCTAGGAGTTGCCGGATAAAGCATGACTTGGGAAATGGAGAGCAAGATGCGGGACTCTTATCCTGAGTTGTTTGATTGAGGTAAACTTTCGAGGACGAAAATATTCTAAGTGGGGGAGAGTTGTAACGCCTGTAATTTTATTTAATTAAATTATTTTTGGATTATTTGTGAAGTTTTGTTATGATGATAGTGGATGTGTTATTGTTATTGGATTTATTTATTCTATTAAGTTGTGGAATAATATTAGAATAATAATATTATTTTATGTGGGCTTATTTTAAGGACTAGAAGTAGTAGACAAGGGTGTAGGAGTTTTAAGACCATTAAGGCATAATGAGAATTATAGGGTTAATATATTAGTTATTTAGAATTAATATGGAAAAGAAGTAGCAGTAAGAAGAGAAAGAAAATAAGGGTTGGAAGAGAACGTGAAAGTTGCAGAAAAGAAGGAAAAGAGGTAGAACAGAATTCAATCGGAAAAGTTGTAGAGCAACCTTCAATCCAAGGTAAGGGTGGGGTTTTGACTCTATAATAGGGTTTATGATGAATAGTATGTGGGATTAGATGTGAAAAGTTGTCTTGTTTATGATTGGAATGTATATACTATTGTATGATGAAGATCAATGATTTACAGATGAGTAATGATGCCCTAATGCTATATAATTGATGTAGAAATATAGGATTATTATAATTGATGATTACCTATGATTAGAGGATGTTTTAGGGCCTAAGGCAGGGAAATCACAATGAAAACATAGTGAAATTGTAGAAAATATTCATGACAGAACAATATGAGACGACCTCAAAGGCAATGCAACGACACATGCAGGTTTTTGGACTCAGGATGAGTCGATACATAGGATTATGCGTCGATACACGCAGTGTTGCAGACTCAGGATGAGTCAATACAAGAGGATTACACGTCGACTCATGCAGGATTTTAACCCAGTATGCGTCGACTCAAAACATTATGCGTCGACTCATGTAGTCTGATTTTTGGCAGATTCGTTTCCAAAGGCTGTAACTTGAGTTTTCGGACTCCGTTTGAGGTATCGTTTGAAGTGTTGAATAGATGACGCGATGAAATTCATTCTTAAGGAATAAAATGAAGAATAAGATTAATAATCCTAGTAACCCAAATTAGGATTAGAGTTAGCTTCCCGCGTTAATTGTTATGATGATTTTGTGAAGTATGATGAGGGTAAGATGATTATAGGTTATTGCTTGGTTCATAACAGTAAGATTAATGATGATAGTGATGTAGTATTACAGAATAATAATATGTAAAGGTTTGGTAATTAGAGATAAGCCTTATATGATTAATTAATTAATTATAGGCTTTTTCATGTTGTAGGCCTATGGCCAACTTTGCGGGATTGTCGATCTATCGTTGTATTGTTGTTATGGCTGAGTTGCTGTATAATTATGTTGATGAATTACGTTGATGAAATTATGTTGATGAATTATGCGATGAATTATGTTGATGAATTATATTGATGAATAATGTTGATGAATGATGTTGAGATGCCTCTAATAATTGGCAGCTATTAAGATGCAGGCTTCTAGCCAACGATGATGTTGTGTTGAGATGTTGTTAATTGTGGTTGTTGTTACTACATTCATGATTGTGTCGCATACATTGCATATCAAGATGGAGCTGATGCTCGTTAAGATGGCCTGTATTAGCGAATATTAAGATGAAGGATTATGCCTTGTTGATGCCTCTATTTATTGGAAATTATTTTGAGATGGGAGTTCTGCTCCAATGGTACCACATGCATTTGCATAGTATTGAGTCGCATTATATGATTGCATAAAGAAGTTGTGTATTGATGTGGTAAAAGTGTATATTGTTGGTATTCTGTTGCGATTATTGTTGTTTATAATATGAGAAGTGGTGATATTATGTGATCTAATTTAATATATTATTTATCATACGTTTTATTATATTGTTAGATATTTTACCCCTTTTGTTTGAATGTTACCCTTACGTTGGTAACGTGCAGGTAATCCAGAGTGAAGGCAGTATACCTTCGGTAGTTCGAGTCGGTGTCATTGCTCTGATACGTACACTCGGGAGGATGAATGCTTGTTGCTTTTAATTATTTATTATTTCAGTTGTTGAACTTTAATTTGATTGTTGCTAAGTATGTGTTATTTTGAAGTTGTGTAATGATGGAAAAAGATGTTATTATGATTCCGATGTGTACTTGTTGAATTAAGAGATTAAATCATTCTGTTGTCGGTTCATCCAAAGTTTTAAAGTGTTATGTATCCATGTTGAATGCAATGTGTAAGTGCCTTCGTTTGGGATTGGCTCATCTCTTGTAAAACAAATAGCAACAATAATGTAATGTAATGTACAATAGGAACAGCCTGAAAATTCTATTGTAAATGCCTAAACATGCTCTGGAACAACATGTCTCAAGAGATGTCATAACATCATACCAGACATCAAGCTACTGAACTGTCAAGACTGATGCAGTTCTGTTCCTAAAGTTATGCAGAATATTCTGCCAAATAGAATGCATAACAAGTAGCGAAAATTGAAGGCATACGTGGAGCCCTAGAAGATTCAATCAGAAGCTAAGGATAAGGAGAAAAGCTCGATTGAAGACCTAACTTGTAGCAGAAGTTTTCTGCTTATTTTATGCAGGTTGTTAGAGCTGCATTGCTGTTATGTGAAGGCCCAAAATCCAGCTGGGTAAAGTGGGTTATAAATAGAAGCATTGTAACCTAATTTAAGGGGGGTCGAGTATTGACAAGATGTAACACTTTAGGGCTAGTTTTGTTGTGAACCACCCGGGCTGTGGGATGGTCACCATACTCCTTGAAACCTGTAGGTTAAAGGATGTATGCATTGTACTTGATTGAAGCTTTTAAGCATGATCAAGATGTGTAATGGAAGTGTATCTTCTGAACAGTATATGCACTGTAGAAAGTTATCACTGTGGTGATTGAGGGGGAGTGAGAGGGGTCTCATATCTAGGATTGGATCTTAGGTAAAAGTGTCATTGGGTAGTGATTAAGTGAGAAGGCTGTCAACGGGTGTGTTGGCTGTAGGGTCTTTGAATTGATACTACTAATAGTGAACTTTATCCCTGGCTTGGAAGCCCCCAGATGTAGGTTGGTTGAACCGAACTGGGTGAACAATTCTGTGTGTTATTTACTTTCTGTATTGGTTATTTACTTTGATGTCACAGCATTCCTTGTAACATCAATGTATAAGATTAACCTTAATTGTTCTGAACTTCAGTAAATCAGAACCTGCATGTTGCTGGCTCTGGTATGTTAGTCCAGTGACTGTTGTATCAAAAGTACAGCCTATTCTACTTGTACAGCGCTTAATGTCAGATCAGAGGTCTTAACATTCCATTAGACATTCTGAGTCTGTGACATTCCCGGAATTTCAATTGGTATCAAAGCAGGCATCCTGTCTGTCTCTGGATGAGATCCATGGGGGATACTTTCCGGTTGTGTACAAGTTAGAATATTGTTTGAACCAGTAGTGTTCATATTGTTTGGTCCCTAGGAGTGGAGGATGGACCAATTTGGGAAAAACTAGATCAATCTGATCAGTAATGTTGAAGGAAGATGAAAGTGTTTGAACAAATTCAAAGACCTCATGCGGGAGTGAAGATTTTGGAGTGCATTGTTCAACCTGTATTCAGCACAAAGAAGAATATTATCAAAACCTTCATGCGGGAGTGAAGATATTGATAAGGTATCATCTGTGTGTATAAAGCTTCTTTTTAACCAGGCTGTAGAGTTGGGTCTAGGAAGTTGCTTGGTGAAGACGCAAACAACTTGTAGGATTGATTTATTTTCAATCCTTATGTGTCATGCTTGCAATATGGAGTAAGCATTGTGTAGGTTCTGTTGAAGTACTGCTATTCCGCTGCATAGCTTCTGATACAAACGCCTAAAGTGAAAGAAGAACTCTAGAGTTATTATTTTCAACAGAATTTCTGCTTGAAGATTATCAAGGATGATGTGTTCCAAGGAGATGGAACTGATATGCTTAAGGATGTTAGAACATCATGCAACTGCCAGTTGAAGAACAGATGTTCTGGGTGCTAAACACTTGTAGTGCGAATACATATGTTTGGAACCTACTCCTGATCTGGAAGAGGAGACATCTGTTTTGAAATAATTGATCAAGGGAGTATATGTACTAAGCTAAAAGCACTTAAAAGAACTTTAAAGTGTGATTTCCAGGTTTCCCCTCATATGAATTCTGTGTCTTCAGCCAAGTAAATATACTTAACAAATATGAAGAAGTAATCAGTCATGATCATCTAGTATGATTAGATAATGGAAGCAAAATCTTTAATGTGATAAATATGTGGAAATCAGAATCAAAAGTTCTAAAGCTTGTGATGATAAAGGATGTAAAACATCACAACTGTTGAAGACATCAGTTGTTGAGGAAAGACAGATAAGTTCCAGATTTAGTGAACATCCTCATGTTTGATAATGAAGTTTCTTCTAGTTCAAGTTACAGAATGTGGCAACCTGAAACTTGTACAGCAAGTAAACTAAGGACTCTTAATTTGAAACCTGTGGCAGATTCCAAATGAAGAGTACTTACTATGTGTCTAAAGTAAAGAGCTCAACACTGTATGATCAAGCTGATATGAAAGGGAGTTCATCTTACCTTGTTCTATAAGATGCTTGAGTTTATTTCTCATGATCTTAGTGATTTCCTAAGAGGATAGGAATAGAACAGGTTATGTCTATCAATCACATAAACTGCAGCATGTGAAGGAGAATTCACTTAATTCTCTACAAAGGTCTGAGCTGAGTTTCAGGGGGAGTCCTTAACCTAAGGATCTTGGAAGACATGTCTTACAAAATGTCTTGACATCCTGGACCAAAGTCAAAATGGTGGATATCTGCACTTTGACAAGTCATCCCCATCACCTAGGATGAACTTGTTAGTTGTATGCAGCAAGGAGGAGTTATCTTCAAAAGATCATGGGTTCCTGAGAAGATCCTTTTCTTGCTTGAAGTTTATTTATGTGAACAACTTGGTTTGCTCTTGTCTACAGGAGTATGGTACAATTAACTCCTTTGTACTGTTCAAGGGTCAGCAGACAAGGTGAAGGTGATCCATGCTAGTTGCTGCATGGTTATGTGGTTGTTGTGGTTCTTCATGCATGGAGCAGAAGATTGTTAGAATAATTATCCTACCTTGAGAAAATGGCATAATCTAACTAATAATGAATACTTTGACGGGAGACTAAGTATTCATTAGGATCTTGCATAAAGATATATATATGCACTTCGATGGGAGACAAATTGTTTGTCTAATATGTATGCAAGGCTGTATTCTGAACCTATTTCTCAGAACTTGGTAGAGAGTTTATTTCTCTCTAAGAATATTCTGGTGAGTAATCATACCTTTCTTATGGGGAATATAAAAGGGCATCAATCCCCTGGATGTTAACTTCAGAATCCAAGCAGATAGGTTCATGCTGTAACATCATTTATTGTTAGAAGTCCGTGGCAGAGACTTGGAACTGTGAATCTTAATCTTCTAGTGTGGCAGTTTTATTGTTGGTTTGGAATAAGTAGATTCTACTTGTGTTTAAAAGAAGTATGCTTAACAACGCATAACTACTGTTGTGGTCTGAAGAATTTACTAGTATTAGCAACTACTAGTAAATATATTATACAGAAGGATGACATGATCAAAGGATAATCCTTCTAGAGAGTCTAAATCTTAGTAAAGCTTGTAAGCACACTAAGAAGGTTGGAGGTTGGTTTCACACTATGGCTACATGAGAGTCATGATAAGTGTGGAAGCGCAAGGGCATGAATCAGAGATGTCCTTACTATTCTAAGACTAGTTCAGGGTGCTTGAAGTTACCATCTCAGAGCTAGTGCTACTGGTTTCCACGCCACTGTTTTGATTGGCCTTAACAAGGGAAGTCACTGAGTTTTGCAATATACATTGAAGGGAGACTCTGTAATGTTGGACTTAATCTGAAGATCAGAAGTCAGAAGAGGGCAGTGGTATGCTGATGTTTATGTGTTCTGATAATATGACATTGTGAAGTCATGGATAATGTCTCAACAATAGGAGATTGAAGAATTGCTCTTATCAATAGCAAATTCTTAAAAGTATCATAAGTGGCAGTTTTGATACTTTTGGAGCCATTTGGAAGATTCAGATCTTATCAATAGCAAATTGGTCTAGCAAATCAGACTTCACTAGCTCCAACAACTACTAGTGAATGGAAGATCAGAAGAAGTAAATCAGATATATTCAGCATATGTTCAAGAGGTTCTTTTACTACAAGAAATGAAAGTGGCATCTAAATTTGTGTGATGTCCTGTGAAGCATGTTGGAGTCTTCTGGTGTATTGGATCTCAGCAACACAAAGCATGAGTAAGAGAAGTAAAAAGAAGGCTGCTGTTGTTGAAGAATGCAAGGTAATGTCTAAGTAAGTGTCATGACATTACCAACGACATTGCAACCTTGTGGAAATCAAGAAGAATACGGGAAAATAACTTCGCCACGTCATTGGTATTCTGTTTCCTAGAAGGAATAAATCTTCAGTCCCGAAAATGGGTCAAAGGCTGATTTTATTCAGGAATAGCTCTGACCTAAACTTATGCATGTATTAGGACTGGTTCTTTTTGTGGAAGCAAACAAATACGTCTAAAATACATGCACAGTCAGTCTGAAATATGCACATGCTTTAACAGGTATCCTTGACCAAGATTTTATATTACCATCTTCTTGAACCTGGTATCTCCTTATATAACCTCCTGTCACACATTCTTTTCTCTCACAACCATCATGGGGTTTATACGGATTTGGGAAAACTGTTCTTGGATCTGGTTTTGTGAGGGCTTTCTTTGGCAATTTTTGGCCAAAAAGGGGGAGAAAGGAGTACTGTTAGAAACTGTCCTCGTTGCAGCAGCTACTCAAAATTTTGATCACAAAGACCTGTCACAAACTCAGCAGAAATTCAAATGGCGTGAATTTCTTTGTGACTTGTGATCTGAGTTATGAACACAGTTGTGACCTGTGTTCTGAGTTACAAGGGAGATATTCTGGTCACTCCTTAAAGGTTCTCTGATGCCTCTGAAAGGATAGTTTATCTCCCACGGTCCTCTTTTTCCACCATCAGTGACAAGAAATGGTTCGTGGTCTAAAAGGGAATAAGGTGCATCCTCTTCCTCCTGTGCCACAAGAGGTCCTGAATGGTGAGTATTATTGTTGTATTTGTTTTAGCCAAAATTAGCCAAAGGGGGAGATTGTAAGTGCCTTCGTTTGGGATTGGCTCATCTCTTGTAAAACAAATAGCAACAATAATGTAATGTAATGTACAATAGGAACAGCCTGAAAATTCTATTGTAAATGCCTAAACATGCTCTGGAACAACATGTCTCAAGAGATGTCATAACATCATACCAGACATCAAGCTACTGAACTGTCAAGACTGATGCAGTTCTGTTCCTAAAGTTATGCAGAATATTCTGCCAAATAGAATGCATAACAAGTAGCGAAAATTGAAGGCATACGTGGAGCCCTAGAAGATTCAATCAGAAGCTAAGGATAAGGAGAAAAGCTCGATTGAAGACCTAACTTGTAGCAGAAGTTTTCTGCTTATTTTATGCAGGTTGTTAGAGCTGCATTGCTGTTATGTGAAGGCCCAAAATCCAGCTGGGTAAAGTGGGTTATAAATAGAAGCATTGTAACCTAATTTAAGGGGGGTCGAGTATTGACAAGATGTAACACTTTAGGGCTAGTTTTGTTGTGAACCACCCGGGCTGTGGGATGGTCACCATACTCCTTGAAACCTGTAGGTTAAAGGATGTATGCATTGTACTTGATTGAAGCTTTTAAGCATGATCAAGATGTGTAATGGAAGTGTATCTTCTGAACAGTATATGCACTGTAGAAAGTTATCACTGTGGTGATTGAGGGGGAGTGAGAGGGGTCTCATATCTAGGATTGGATCTTAGGTAAAAGTGTCATTGGGTAGTGATTAAGTGAGAAGGCTGTCAACGGGTGTGTTGGCTGTAGGGTCTTTGAATTGATACTACTAATAGTGAACTTTATCCCTGGCTTGGAAGCCCCCAGATGTAGGTTGGTTGAACCGAACTGGGTGAACAATTCTGTGTGTTATTTACTTTCTGTATTGGTTATTTACTTTGATGTCACAGCATTCCTTGTAACATCAATGTATAAGATTAACCTTAATTGTTCTGAACTTCAGTAAATCAGAACCTGCATGTTGCTGGCTCTGGTATGTTAGTCCAGTGACTGTTGTATCAAAAGTACAGCCTATTCTACTTGTACAGCGCTTAATGTCAGATCAGAGGTCTTAACATTCCATTAGACATTCTGAGTCTGTGACATTCCCGGAATTTCACAATGTGTCTTTAAGTTGAAATTGTGGCGTCATGATTCAGTTGTATGAATTTTAAAACTCTGATTTACATTCATAATTTGCCGGGTAGAATTGGGGTGTTACAGTTTTAGTTTCATGGACACGTCTTCATGAATTTATAACTTGAGATCCAAACATTTCTAGAAGAAGTTTTGCCCTACAATTTTTCTGATCTCATTAAGATTTATAACTTCCATGTTGGAAGTTTTTCTTGAATCATCTTGCATCATGATGAAAATCTTGCCCAAAGTTAATAAATTATCATAAAGTTCTTAACACTTAGAAAAATTTCTAAGTGTTTAGAACTTTGACTTTTTCAAAGTAACCTTGACTTTTGATTTTTTTGATGAACAAATCTTTGTACTTTGACATGTCTTGATAAAATATGATTTTTGAAACTTGATTTTGATCAAAAAGTCAAAGTTTGACTTTTCAGTGTACAATTGACTTTTTTCATCAGTTGTCCAAATTTCAACTATCAATCAATTGATCCAGATAAATGTTTTGAACTATGCCATTAGGTCAAAATGATACATTTGGATTCTTGATATCATGTCTCAAACCAACAAGTCATGTATTTGGTCAAAAGTCAAAAATCAAAGCCTTCTCAGTCAAAAACCCTAATTTTAACCATTTTGCCCTTCTTGTAATTTGATCATTTTTTTAGGAATTGTGATCCAGACTTGACCATTTGACATATATGAGTTCCACATGTTGATATGAATCAAAAAATTTGAATTTTAACTGTGAATTCACCATAGTTGACTTTTTGTCCAATACAATTGATTTTAGGTCAATTGATCAATTGACTGAGCAAAAATGTGATCCAAAGCCTGAAACTTGACATGAGCAATCTTGGGGTCCAAAATGATCCATCAAAATCATAGGAAGCATTAAAGTTCCAATTATCCTTATACAAATTCAAACCCTAATTTTGATTCATTAGTGTTTGGGGAGGTATCTTGAGCTGGTCAATCCTTGTGTAGTCTTGAATCAATGAAGATCTTGTGAGAGAATCTTTAAGAGATTGAGATGGAAAATTTTGGGGTACACCAGCTTCCCCTGTTCAATCTTCTTAAACCTGAAGAGTGAGATTGGCGGATCCGTCTTTCGTGACTTGAAGGTGAAAGATGATTGAACACTAAAGTGCCCAGAAATTTTCACTCGATGAAGTATTGATTTGGGAATGGGCTTATAGATGTCATTCAGAGAGATAATGGTAGAAGCTGGGAGAAACATTAGTGTAAATATTTGGTTGATTCGTGCTGAAAACTAGGTGTCTTGTCTGTCTTTCACTGGAAGAAATAATTCTTATCCAGGAGAGGTCTTTGGATCAATGATTTTTTCTGCAAGGAAACAAAGGGATTAGTTGTATGTGAATGTATGCATGATGTAGTGGTGATCTCAAAATAAATGAGATTATGTTGTATGTATATGTTATGTATGCTATATGATGTATGAACGTGAAATGTTATTGAAGTGCATCTTTGTCTGGGAAAATAAATCCTTGACAAATGTTGGGGAGTTTTGGGAAATTAAATCCTGGATCGTTGTTGAGGATGAAGAGTGTATGCACCTTGAAACCTTTTTTAGAGTGTTTCCGCTGGGGATTGTGGCTTTTTTGAGAAAAGCTCTATTGGGGAATATTGGCTTCTGTTTGGGGAAAAGAGCTTAGGATTTTTAGTCGTCCGCCGCTCTAGTGGGGAATTATCTCTTGAAAGTTAGTTGTTATCTGGTCGGTTTCCAGGCTTCACAGTGACTTGTTGGGGGTAAAGAAGTTAGTTGTTATTTGGTCGGATCCAGGATTTGCAGCAACTCACTAGGATAGTGGCAAACTCTACTGGGGAGAGAAGGAGTTTTGCTAGTAATTTTATAGGAATTAAATTGTTATTTGGTCGGGTCTAGGATTCGCTGTATTTGAAGAAACTAAACTATTATATGGTCGGGTCCAGACTTTAGTAACTTGAAATTGAGATCAACTATTATCTGGTTGGGTCCAGGTTTCAGCAATATTTGGAGAAGTTAAACTATTATCTGGTCGGGTCTAGGCTTCAGAATGTTTAACTGGTATCTGGTCGGGTCCAGGCTTGAACTGTTGACTGGTCGGGTCCAGGCTTAAGCAATTTTAAGAAGTTAAACTAATATTTGGTCAGGTCCAGGCTTTAGTAACTTGAAATTGAGATCAACTATTATCTGGTCGGGTCCAGGTTTCAACAATATTTGGAGAAGTTAAACTAATATTTGGTCGGGTCTAGGCTTCAGCATGTTTAACTGGTATCTAGTTGGGTCCAGGCTTGAACTGTTGACTGGTTGGGTCCAGGCTTGAATTGTTGACTGGTCGGGTCCAGGTTTGGGATTTTGAGAAGTTAAACTAATATCTGGTCGAGTTCAGGCTTTAGTAACTTGAAATTGAGATTTACTGTTATCTAGTCGGGTCCTGTCTTCAGCAATATTTGGAGAAGTTAAACTAATATTTGGTCGGGTCCAGGCTTTAGAATGTTTAACTGGTATCTGGTCGGGTCCATGCTTGAAATGTTGACTGGTCGGGTCCAGGCTTTGGGATTTTTAGAATTTAAACTAATATCTGGTCGGATCCAAGCTTTAGTAACTTGAAATTGAGATTTACTGTTATCTTGTCGGGTCCAGTCTTCGTAGTAATTTGAGAGTAGGATGACGTTGAACTAGTTTCTGGTCGGGTTCAGGCTTCATAGCAATTTTCAGAGATAACATTGACTCTTTTGATGACTTCACTGGGGATTAGGGGTTGTGGTCCCTTAATTTGTAATAGTCTGATAGGCAAACTTAAGCTGGGGAATTTTTCCGTTTGTTGGGGAAATAATCCATATTGAAGAGAATATTTGACGAACTGTTAGGGAGGTGTCTCTTTTAGGAAGAAATCCCAAAAGGCTTCCTTTTAAGACCAACTCAGCTGGGGAGAGGATCTTCCGAAGATTGAAACTCTGATTGGGGATTTTATGAATCCAAATCTGTGGAGATAATGTGATTGAAATAACTTTGTGGGGACATCTCAAATACATTTAAGAAGATGCTTGTTACTATTTTTAAGCATATGTTTGCTAAAATTTTAACCACGTTCATATGCACATGTTCATTCAATTTTAGTCATTAGACACTTTTACACTCAAAACAAAAAAAAAACAAAAAGTTTGCACTTCAAAGTATATTTGTATTGATGTTTTGCCCATGAATATGCATTTTTTGTACAAAGAGATCGAGATCCTAGTAAGAGGAAATCGTCGAAAGAATGGAAAGAATACAAAGTGAAAACAAAAATAATAGCCATGTGAAAGTGATCTCACTGAATTCCAACCCCATTATTGCCCCTATGTCTTCTAACATTATCCCTTTCCGTTGAATAGAAGTTGATTGGATTGATCTTGGACCATTTAAACTCGGACCTTGGTAATAAAGTCGGTTGTAGAGATCCCACGGGACATAGTATACGCTTTAATCCTTAACTTTTGCCTGGACTGCCCTTTCGGCTTTTCAGCCCACCAGGATACCCATTTTTGCCCAAGTTGCCCTTTAGGGTTTACGACTCGTCGAGTGTACAATCTTTTGCATATATCCCTAATTTTTGCTTGAACCTTTTTGGTTCGCCGGGATGCCCTTATTTTTTCCTAGGTATGTCAACCTATTGGGTCATTTTATGCGTAGTATTTTTTAACTATGTCCGCATTCACAGGATGTAGGAAGTCTTCATAATCCATAATAGTCAGCATCATGGCACCACCAGAGAAAACTTTCTTTACGATGAATGGCCCTTCGTAAGTGAGAGTCCATTTTCCCCTGGGGTCGCCTTGTGGAACAATGATGCAATTTATTACCAAGTCGCCAGCTTCATACACTCGAGGCTTGATTTTTTGTTGAACGCCTTGCTCATACGCTTTTGATACATCTGAGCATGGAAAACAGCAGCCAACCGCTTCTCGTCAATCAAATTCAACTAGTCCAACCTATTATGAATCCATTCGCCTTCGCCTAGACTTTCTTCTTTCATTATCCTTAGAGAGGGAATTTGAACTTCTACAGGCAAGACGACTTTCATGCCATAAACCAAGGAGAAAGGAGTTACCCCAGTTGACGTACGAGCTGAAGTATGATAGCCATGGAGAGAAAATGGTAACATCTCATGCCAGTCTTTGTAGGTTACCACCATTTTTTGCACAATCTTTTTGATATTTTTATTGGCAACTTCCACTACGCCATTCATCTTGGGTCTGTACGGAGAAGAATTGTGATGCTTGATTTTGAACTGAGTGCAGAGTTCTGTAATCATAGCATTATTGAAGTTGGTTCCATTATCAGTGATGATCCTTTCGGGGATACCGTAACGGCAGATGAGATTGTGCTTGATAAACCTGGCTACAATGTTCTTGGTAACAGAGGCATATGAGGCAGCTTCGACCCACTTGGTAAAGTAATCAATGGCAACAAGGCCTGAAACTTGACATGAGCAATCTTGGGGGTCCAAAATGATCTATGAAAATTATAGGAAGCATTAAAGGTCCAATTGTCCTTATACAAATTCAAACCCTAATTTTGAGTCATCGGTGTTTGGGGAGGTATCTTAAGCTGATCAATTCTTGTGTAGTCTTGAATCAATGGAGATCTTGTGAGAGAATCTTTGAGAGATTGAGAGGGAAAATTTTGGGGTACAACACACTCCTCTGTTGACTCGGTGGTTTATTTCACACCTACCCCGATCTGTTGTGAAGAATAAGCAAGGCTTAAGATGGTCTAGTAGGTTGATGTCGCTCACACATTCTGATATTTATTGGTGTTCTTGATCCATGGAGGACATTACTATTATTGACTGTTATGGGGAATTCCATAATGTCCCTCTACTTGGCATTAGGGGAGGTATTACCTACAATCCTTGTTTGGCTTTTCGGTAGTTTGGATATTCTAGGAGGGATGGCCCTCATGATGCACTTGTCCAAGGAATTGCATTCGACTATGAGAACAATGTCCAAGGTTATCGTCAGAGATTCATACGAGCTTGAGGCATGGTTAACAAGGTTGATAGCAAGACGTTGGGGCATAATAAATCCATTCCTTTGGAGCCTTATCTCAAGTTGGTGCGAAATCTCTCCCAAAACCTCATGATGCCTTATGAAGCCATCCTACCTATCATCATGGAGCCTGTTGCCGAAGGAGATGTTCCATATACTGTCCTTTATCCTGATATGCCTACTTCTCTTGAAGATTTGCAAAGATCTTGGGTTCAGCTAAAGGGGGAGTGAGACACCTTTGAAGCCCAATTTTATGCAAGTGAGAATAAGACTTTAGAGCTCACGAGACAACATCATGAGGAGAGGAGCCTGAAGGCATATATCGCTCCAAATAGGAAGCATCCATAGGAAATTTGAGCCATTGTTGTTGTGCTTTAGTTCATTTTGTTTCTTTTATTTCAATGTAAGCCCAAGAGGTATGTTGTAATAAATTTGAACTTATTAATACAATTAATGTTTATTCCATTTTGTCTAAACAAATTTAAATCTTCTAAGTCCTTGAAATCATTTGCATACGCATTTTCATGCATCATAACATAAACAGATTTTGCACAACAGGTTTCCTTATCTTTCTACTGTTTATTTCAGTAAGATGGATATCGAACAAATAATGAAGGACTTGTAGAAATAGAACTCCCAGATCCAAGAGACCTTGTTTACCCTGGCTAAGGGGAAACAAGAGTTGATGACTTTGTTGGTAGCCAAGAAGAAACCCAAAAAGAAGGCCCTCGTCAACATGGGTAAAAGGTTCAAAGGTCTAGTTTGTCAAGTACAGATAGTCGAAGAGTCGTCTGAGGAGGACGAAAATCAAGGTGAAGAGGCAAGGAGCACCCGTGTTGGGGGTGCCAATGATCAAGCTTCCGAAGACGAAGACTACTTTGATGAACAGTATCCTCCGATTGAGGATAAATATAAGCATTTGGAGGATAGACTAAAGGCTGTTGAAATTCAAGCCATGCCTGGTTTGGATTTTGGTGAGTTGTGCTTAGTACCTGGGGTTGGCGTTCCCTATAAGTTCAAAATACCGGTCTTCGCCAAGTATGATGGGGTTTCCTTCCTGAAACTTCATCTAAGGACTTATGTGCGCAAGATACAGACGCACACTACCGACAAAAATCTTTAGGTCCATTTCTTCCAAGAGAGTCTGGCTAGGACTCAACTAGAATGGTTCTATCAATTAGAGGGTTCCTGCATTCATACATGGGAAGATCTAGCCACTTCTTTTTATCATCGGTATCAATACAATATCGATCTGGCACCAACCAGAGTCCAACTTCAAGGTATGACAATGGGTACTAATGAGGGGTTTAAAGAGTACGCACAAAAATGGAGGGATCTTGCTGGTAGGGTCCAACCACCACTAACTGACAGAGAACTAGTTGACATGTTCATGGGTACATTAACTGGCCCATTTTCCAACCTATTGATTGGGAGTTCTTCATTTGGTTTCACCGAGTTGATATTAACTGGCGAAAGGGTAGAAAGTGGCATTAAGAGTGGGAAAATTCCCATGACATCTGCTTCCGCATCCAACATTGTAAAGAAGCCCTTCACTGGAAAGAAGGAAACAAATGTTGTATATGGGGGGAGGGCCCGTTCCAAGAAGGATCCCCAATCCCATGTTAATGTTGTGTTAATCTCCAACCCTCCATCTTCTCAAAGACAATCATCCAACAATCACGATCTGAAGTTCCTCGAAGACAATTCACGAGAATAAGCATGTCACTGCCCCAAGCCTTACAACATTTGTTGAACGCCAACTTAATGACATTGTGCAATCCACAATCCAATCCTGGCATTTCATCACCTAAGTACAATCCAAATTCCAAGTGCGCGTATCATTCCAATAGCCCTAGGCATGAAACTGATCAATGTTGGGGTCTGAAGAATAAGATTCAGGATCTGATCGACAATAAAACAATTGAATTTGATTCACCTGCTACTCCAAATGTGATAATCGCACCAATTTCGAACCTTGGCAAAGGTGTTAATGCAATTGGTAATACTACTTTTGTTTCCTCCATTGAGGATTTAACGACTCCATTAACTACTGTGAAGGATAATTTGCTGAGAGCCGGGGTGTTCTCTGGTTGTTCTAAAGATTGTGTTTGGTGTGATCAATAAGTAAATGGGTGAAAGCGGCTGAAGGAAGGTGTGAAACGCCTGATAAATAGCCGTGAAATTCTGTTTGAGAATATTCCTACCATCAAAAGTTTAACCAACAAAGCTGAAGACATGTCCATAATAACCATCTCCAACAAGCCTCTTAGGATCCCCTCAAAGGATCCTATTAGAATTTCAAACGAACCAACCATTGCTCCTTTAATAATCATTGTCGTTGGGCCTATTCCCTACTCCTCTGACAAAGCGGTTCCATGGAACTATGGTGCCGAGGTTTATTATCATGGGATAAAACAAGATTCTTGAATCAACAAAAATGAAGCTGATATTACTAATATTGTGGGTTCTAGTAAAGTAACAAGAACAGGGAGGATATTTTCCCCTGATATCTCACCACCCACTACTACAACAACTCACGTCCGCATAACCAATGACAAGTCTAGTGCCAAAACTAGAGGCAAAGAGAAAGAAGATGAGCCTGCTGGGATAGAGGCACCTACCAAAGATACTGATGATGAAGAACCCTCCACTAGAAAGATGGAGGAAATCCTGAAAATCATAAAGAAGAGTGACTTCAAAATAGTTGAGCAATTGGGGTAAACCCCCTCCAAAATCTCCAGCTATCATTGTTACTCTGTTCGGATGCCCATGCCCAGGCTCTAATCAAGTTCTTGAAGAAATCCCATGTGCCCCAAGAAACCACAGCTGACCAGTTCGAGAACTGTGTAGCAAGTTTAACGGCTGATAATGGATTAGGGTTCTCAGACGCTGATTTAACTCCTATGAGAAGGAACCACAACAAAGCTTTTCATGTCTCTATTGAATGCAAGAGAACCACACTAGCACATGTCTTAATTGATATTGGCTTATCTCTAAATGTGTTACCCAAAGGTGCTTTGGACCGGCTAGATTATGAAGGACTAGTATTGAAGCCAAGTGATATTGTTGTGAGGGCTTTCGATGCGTCTAAAAGGATGGTTCATGGAGAGGTGGGTCTCCCAATTAAAGTTGGCTCATAGATTTTCTATTCTACCTTCTACATAATGGATATTCGTCCCACTTACTCCTGTTTACTTGGGCGCCCTTGGATACATGGAGAATGGGCAGTAACATCCACCCTTCATCAAAAGTTAAAATACCCAGTCAAGGGGAAGATTGTCACTATTTGTGGTGAAGAGGAATTCATGGTGAGTCACCTCATTCCCTTCAAGTATGTGGAAATGGATGGTGAGTTTATAGAAACTTCGTGCCAGGCTTTCGAAGTTGTTCCTCCTATGGTTGTTGTCACAAAATCTCCTCTGACATACCAAAAGCTGATAAAGTTGTGCCAATAGTGGTTTCACTTAAGGATGCCTGTGCCGCAGTCGAAGATGGAAGTTGTACTACCTGGGGAAACTCCCCGAGAATCCGCTTAAAGCAGACAAATTTGGACTAGGTTTCACCATCAAGGCTCAAAGAGAGGTCAGGCGCGCTCGCATGGGAAAGCCACCTCTTCGCATCGGAAATTCTGAAGTAAATGTTGTCGAAGACTCTGAGGATGAATGCGCTTTTGAAGAATGGATTTATCCTACTGCTAGAGGAAAGCTTAACGGCTGGCATGAAAAGGATTTCACTCTCATCTCCTTCATTGATGAGTAATTACAGTTTACTGTTTTCTATCAATTCAAGAACTTTTGTCTGTAATTTTAAATAATGACTTCTAAGCCATGTGCTTTTCCCGAGGCACTATGGCACATTTGTTAAGGGTTTTGTTCATGTTCATTTATCATATGATTATTTAATATAAACCATTGGACCTTTTGCATTCAAATTTTTTGTTCATTGTCTTTCTTTTTCTTTATTGCATTTTTTCGATAGCCGTGTATCTTACATGCACACACATGCA
Source organism: Vicia faba (assembly GCA_948472305.1). Classification (NCBI taxonomy): domain Eukaryota; kingdom Viridiplantae; phylum Streptophyta; class Magnoliopsida; order Fabales; family Fabaceae; genus Vicia; species Vicia faba. The sequence continues at coordinate 256,641,298 of OX451740.1, forward strand.
CACTTATATATCTCTATCCACTCCAGATCTCATTGCCAACGACTCTACTATTGCCATTTATGATTTCGAACATCCAATTAACCAAGCCGAAGACGAAGGCGAGGAAGATTGTGAAATACCATGAGAACTATCCAGTCTACTGATGCAAGAGGAGAAAGTTATTCAGCCTCATGAAGAGCCAGTCGAAGTTATCAACCTAGGTATCAAGACAGACAGGAAAGATGCCAAGATCGGTGCCAACCTAGAAGATGGTATTAATAGCCGACTGGTTCAGATGTTACATGACTATGTTGAAGTATTTGCTTGGTCGTATGAAGATATGCCAGGATTGGATACCATTATTATGGTCCATCGTCTGCCAATAAAGGAAGATTGTCCTCCTGTTAAGCAAAAGGTTTGTCGTATGCGGCCTGACATGTCTGAAAAGATAAAAGCTAAAGTGATGAAACAATTCGATGCAGGTTTCCTAGCTATGACATCTTATCCTCAATGGGTTACGAACGTGGTTCCCATGCCAAATAAATATGGAAAGGTTCGTATGTGCGTAGATTATAAGGATCTGAATAGGGCAAGCCCCAAAGATGATTTCCCTCTACCTCATATTGACGTCTTGGTTGACAACACCGCTCAACATAAAGTCTTATCCTTCATGGATGGATTTTCTAGCTACAATCAAATCAAGATGGCTCCCGAAGACATGGAAAAGACCACCTTTGTTACACAATAGGGCACCTTTTGTTACAAGGTCATGCCACTAGGATTAAAGAATGCAGGGGCAACATATCAAAGAGCTATCGTATCTTTATTTCATGATATAATTCATCATGAAATAGAGGTCTATGTGGATGATATGATTGCAAGGTTGCAAACTGAAGAAGAGCATCTTGATCACCTACACAATCTATTTAAGAGGTTGAAGAAGTACAAGTTGAGGTTGAACCCTAATAAGTGCATATTCGGAGTAAGGTCTAGAAAGTTATGGGTTTTGTCGTCAGTGGTAAAGGCATTGAAGTTAATCCTGCAAAGGTAAAAGCCATTCAAGAAATGCCAGTTCCCCGCTCTGAGAAGGAAGTTAGAGGATTCTTGGGACATCTTAATTACATTGCCCATTTCATATCTCATCTAACTGCTACTTGTGAGCCAATCTTAAAACTCCTGAAGAAAGATCAAGTAGTCAAATGGAACGACGACTGCCAAGTTGCCTTTGATAAGATCAAGGAATATTTTCAAGAACCTCATATCCTTATGCCTCTAGTGGAAGGAATACCATTGATCGTGTACTTGTCTATGCTATAGAATTCTATGGGGGGGTGTTGGGCCAACATGACGAGTCTGGCCGAAAAGAGCATGCAATTTACTACCTGAGCAAAAGGTTTACTGATTGGGAAACCAGATATTCACTTCTCGAGAAAACTTGTTGTGCTCTGGCATGGGTTGCTCGCTGGCTAAGATAGTATATGTTTACACACATCACTTTGTTGATTCCTAAAATGGAACCTATCAAGTACATCTTCAAGAAGCCCGCTCTCTCCGGACGGATAGTGTGATACGGTGGGAGAACTGACTTGAAGGTTTTGTGTTTGATATCTGTGATCGATGGATCTGGAACTGACTGTTTAACGCTGGTTCGCGAAATGTCGCGGAAGCAAGAGTCGCCACCGTCTTTTATTTTCTCCAATTGGAAAGGACAAAAGCACAGAAAAATTCCTTAAAGAGATTGCTCTCGGTTCGGGAGGTAGATTATAGAAAGGGAAGGTGTTAGCACCCTTTCTATCCATGGTTATCCATGGGCTCTTAGATACTTGCTCACTTGTGTTTTCAAAATGGTTTATTTGCTTTTCAACTGTGGGTTTTTAAAAAGTTTCTTTGAAAATTCCAGTTCGACTCTTGTATCGGTCCTCAAGAGTGTTTGAAAAGTTGCTTTCGAAAGCTTTTTGAAAAGGTGTCGGTGTGAAAAGAAGTTTTTGATTTGTTTTGAATTAGAGCAAGTATCTACGAGTTCTCTACCTACTCTAAGGAATTCGTCTGTGTAAATGTCCTTTAAAGTAGTGCCATCCCACCATTGAGAGGTAGGTAGCACCACTATTGGAGGTGTTCGGGTCAATTCGAGGTTCGGGACATGGTGATCACCAGAGCAATGGGAAGACACCTTAGAAGCTACCCTCATGCCAGGTTCCCGGATCATGAGGACTTACTAAGACATCTTCTACTCGACGATCACCTTTCGAGGCAAGGCAACAGTGAGGCGTACCCTAGGGGTGGTGTGTAATTTTGTGTATCAACTTCATTTATTTTATCTTGTCATGTTATGAGTGAGCTACGCGTTTGTTTTTATCTTTGTCATGCATTTATTTAACAGTTAAGAAAGTGCGGAAAGGTAAAATTCTAAACTATTACAAAGGCGCGGGTCCACATCGCCAAAATTTCCAGGACCCGATTTGACAGAAAGTAAATAAAGGTAAAGTGCGAGAAATTAAAATGTCCGAGTTTACAAGGCTTTGGGAGAGGTACATAAATATTAAAAGAAAAAGGAAATAAATAAAATGCGCGAATATGAATTGAAATTGAAAGCGAGGGCGTTGGACACTTTTTAAAGGAATTAAGTTATTATTATTAAATTAATGAAATTAAAATAAAAGGAGAAATTATTTTTGAGTTTTTTGGATTTATGAATTTTTATGAGAAAGATTAAATGAAATTAAAATATTAACCCTAATTCTAGTTGTTTTTAATTTATTAAGAAAACATGAAAATTATCTAATAGTTAAACCTAAATTAATCTAATTATTTACATGCAATTTGATTTATAAAAATAAATAATATTTAATAAATAATTATGGTGAGAAAAAAAAAGAAAAGAATGGAAAATTATTTGAAACCCTAATTCTACCAATTTTTAGGTTTTTTTTATTGAAAGAATATTAAGATTAATCCTAGATTTTAAGAAACTAAATTAAATTAAGGAGGTTTATTTACAAAATAAAACATTAAATAAAAATACTTATTTTTTTATCTTTTTTTCTGATTTTATATTGTTTTTATATTTTTTTTATGAAAATATTAAATTAAAGGAATTAATTAAAACAAAACAATAATTGAAATAAATAAAATAAAGAAAAGAATGAAAATTCAAACCTAGGGGGTCTGTCCCCAAATTGGGAGGTTTTGTTAGCATTGCTGGCCCAAGGTTTTTAAGGCCTTATTTGACTTTTCCACGTTCCCATATGCATGGTTGACTAAGGCCCATGATGTTCTTCACGTTATGCCCTTTGGATTGATCTCAGCCAGCACGTGGATAGTCCAGATATGAGGAACATGGTGAACCCTAGTATTGAATCTGCATATAAGCGCTAATAGAAAAATAATATGAAAGGGGTGGGGGACCTGGGATTCGAACCCAGGTCCCAGGGATTACCGGTGATACACTTTGCCAACTGCTCCACACGTGCGTTTTGGTTATGTAATAGCAAACAAATATTATAAGAGAAAACAAGGATTAGTGGGAAATTAGCGCGCAAATTTTAAATGCTCCAATCACTGCCTGACACTTCATCGTCTTCTCCATGGCTTTTGTTTTTGTCCTGAAACATAAAAGAATCAGCAACGGTTTTGAACCGTCCCCAAATGCACCATTCTAGAAAATAGCGATTAGCTTGTCTTGGATCAAAAATTGGGCGCGACCCCATCATTGAATTCGTTGGAAGCTTGTGGTTCTCATGATGCCAGTCTCGTGTCCCAATTTTTCCTTGAACGTAAAGCCCTAAATCAAAATCCCTGTAACCCTAAAACATAACAATGGCGTTTTTGCATATAGTGTATAAAAACCCAATCAAAGTATGTGGTTAGCTTCAGAATACATCACTTAGTATGAATCCATAAACAAAATGCCATGAGAATGCCTGAAAATCAAAACACGAATATGCATTTTATATGAAAATTTTTGATTTATGTATACCGATTCAAGGCGTTAGAGTTGATGTTCTTGATTGGAATAGCCTCCTGGTCACTTTGGCAAGCTAATGGAATGGTTATTTGATCTTGAAAAGCCCTAAAATCTAGTTTTCAGTTTCCAATTTTTTGACAAAAAATTCAACTTTGGTTCTTGAGTTTCTGCGCAGCTGGGAGGTTCCTGGCATTAGGGTTTGCATGAGTACTTATATGTGAATGATTAGGGTTGAGAATTTGATCAAAAAAAATCCATGAATTGATGAAGAGATATTTGATTTTTATGGCATAAGTTTTCAAATCTTTTCATGCATATTTGCTACCAAATCATGACAAATCATATTGATTCTTTCCAAATCTAACCATGCACGAAATATTGAGTGTATATCATGCATAAAAAGATTTAAAAACCTAGGTTTAGTATTTTTCATATATTTTAATTAATTAAATGAATTTCTAGCATTTAAAAATTCAAGGAAATAAAATAAAAATGATAAAAAAAAACTTCCCTTTGGGCCAAATGGTCGTGCACATGTTTTGGATGATGGATTTTGGAAGAAAAGGAGGCCCATTAGCATTTTTAGGTCATTTGAAGCAATGTTGACTTTTCAAAATATCCAAATATTTCCCAACTTCCACAAGGCATATCTTGCTCAATTTTTAAGCTTTGCTCATGTTCTTGGACATTTTGGAAAGGTCTTTGAGTCCTCTAACCAATTTATTTGGTCCCATGTCATTTTGATTTACCAATCTCAAGTTATGGCCTTTGACTTAAAGTCCCTTTTTGTTGACTTTTGAAAATGACCTATAATGTTGAAATTGATAACTTTTTGTGAGAGCATTTCTTGGACTTGAAGTATGAAGAGGAGTTGTAGTAAATGTCTTTCTCTTCAAAATGAGCTTTGGATGGAATTTTTCTGATAATCCATGTGAAAGTTATGCCTTGGTCAAGTTACAGTTGACTTTTTCAACTGTCCCAATATGGAAACTTTTGCATCTTGATGATTTTTGAGCCAAGCTTTGAGAATCATGATCAAGCATTGATCAAATGATGTTTGTGGCTTCAAAATGAGATGTTGACCAAAAATTTGAACTTTTGACTGTCAAATGACCATTTTGCCCCTACAGTTGACTGTAGTGCAATTAGGGTTTTTGACTGTGCAATCTTGTGCTGTAAGTCCTGAAACTTGGTATGATGATTCTTGACCATATTTGTAGGCATGTGGGACTTGATTGAACCCTTGGAAACTTCATTTTCTTTGTCAGAACCAAAACCCTAATTTTGACTGTTAGGAGGCCCCTGAACTGTGCAACCCTTGGGGAGATTTTGAAGCTTTGACTTGGCAAATTTTGAAGAATATGGGAGGGAAAATTTTGGGGTACAACAGTTGCCCCTGTTCAATCTTCTTAGACCTGAGGATGCAGATTGGCTGACGTGCCTTTCGTAATCCGAAGGTGGAAGATGATTGAACACTAGAGTGCCCAGAAATATGCGCTCACATAATAGTGTGATGTGGGGAATGGGCTTATAGATGCCATTTGGAGATTGATGAATAGGATGATGGGATTATAGATGCCATCTGGATGTTGATCGCATAAGAGATTCCTTAGTGAGAGCTTGCGTACCTGCAAAAGAAAAGGATTACCTGGCCTGTTTCAGGAGCTGGTCTTCAAATTCTTTGTGCAGATGTGTCCTGACTGGTTACAGGAGCTGGATCTAGATCTTCAAAAGGTGATGAATGAACCAGGTATGGTTACTACCTCAACAGGAACGGTGAGAGAACCTTGGATGATTACTACTTCAACAGGAACGCTGAGAGAATCTGGGGATGATTACTACCTCCACAGTATCGGGGAGAGAACCATAGGCGACTACAACCTCAACAGTATCATTGAGAGAATCTTGGACGACTTCAACTTCAACAGTAACGCTGAGCGAATCTGGGGATGATTACTACCTCCGCAGTATCGGGGAGAGAACCATAGGCGACTACAACCTCAACAGTAATCATTGAGAGAATCTTGGATAACTTCTACTGAGTCTTTATCAGGAAAATCTGTTTGGGGTCGATTTAGCTGGACTAGAGAAGGCCTTGGACTGGATAAGAAATAGAAAATCTTAGGGTCTAGGTCTTAAAATCTTCCACTGGAATAAGTGTCAGAACGTCGCCATGCCTGGGTCACATCCGAACCATATCTGGAAGGAAATCTGGAAGAAGTATCAGAACGTCGCCATAACTGGTTCACATCTGAACTATATCTAGAAGGAAATCTGGAAGAAGTATCAGAACGTCACCATATCTGGGTCACATCTGAACTATATCTGGAAGGAAATCTGGAAGAAGTATCAGAACGTCGCCATATCGGGTTCACATCTGAACTATATCTAGAAGGAAATCTGGAAGAAGTATCAGAACGTCGCCATATCTGGGTCACATCTGAACTATATCTAGAAAGAGTTGCGATAGTTGATAGTAATCATCTTTGTATCGACCTTTCCTGAAAAGGTAAAGCATCAGTTGTATGCAAGATCATGATGCATGAACTGCATGATTTCAGGATGTACTCAAAATTGATGAGATCCGTGTAGTATGATGCATATGCACGCTATAATGTATGAAGATGTAATGTTCATGAATGTATTTTTGTCTAAGAAAATAAATCCTTGACGGGTGCCAGGAAGTTAACTCCTGGGCTGGTGTGAAGAGTAGATTTTTGCTTCCGCTGGGGATGATAGTTGCAAGAATACCAGTTGGAGAAGATAACTCCGTTGGGAAATAAACTTGGCGAATGGATTACTCTGCGGGGAGAAAAGTAATCTAACGATCTTGCTGGGAAGCAATACTCTGTGGGAAGAGGGGTACTTTGCTGAAATGTTGATGGTAACTTCATTGGGGATACCATTGTTGTGTTGGAAGTGTTGATAAACTTCGCTGGGGATAAGAAGACTTCGCCGAGGACGATCTTTCCGTGGCTTTTGGCTGAGGGTAACCCAGTTATATCCTGGTAAGGAAATAACTCTTTAAATAAAACCGGGAGACGCGTGTTTGTGCTCTGCGAGGGTAAGCTTCCAGAATCTACTGAGGATAAGCTTACTGCTTGGGGAAACTGGATTGGACTCTCCTGGGGAAATATTGAACTGTATTGGTTATGTTCTTCAACAGAACCTACCTTGATACCCTGGAGGACAGAACAATCAGATTGCTTAGACCATCTATTATTGCCCCTGTTTCTATGGGGGAGGCACCTGTGGGATGCTGATAATTGTTGATGGACAAACCTTCTTCTGGTAGGTAGGTGACAAGATGACAGGACATAGTCGTACGCTTTGATCCCTAACTTTTGCCTGGACCGCCCTTCCGGGTTTTCAGTCCACCGGGATACCCATTTTTGCCCAAGCCGCCTTTTCAGGTTTTCGACTTGCCGGGTGTACAGATTTTTTCATTTCATCCCTTCATTTTGCCCGAACCCTTTTGGTTCGCCGGGAAGCCCTAATTTTTGCCTAGGTATGTCAACCTAGCGGGTCTTTGATTATGCGTAGTATTTTTTTCGACTATGTCCATGTTCTCAGAATGTAGGGAGTTGCCCCTGTTAGAAGTGCTTTGTCATGTCACCAGAAGATGTTTGATCAGGCAAGATTCGTTGTTGGAGTGCCCTAAGTGACTCAGGCGGAGACTTGCCCCAGGCTATTTGGCCTTTTGGGAGATTCTCCGAATCTTGATTGGGTTGCCCCAGATGATGGACCATGATCATACCGTGCCCCTTGGTTGGAAGTGCTTTTGTTCACTAGGTATTCCTCGTGTGAATTTCCTTGTTGTTCAAGCAAAAAGTCATATGCAAACAAAGTTATGTTAAAAATGCAAATCTTATGTCTGTTTCGAAGTTTTTGAAAATGCAGTTTTTTAATAAAACCAGTGAGTTCTTTTGTAAACTGTGATGTCAACTCGTTATTTTACCGCAAGCCTTAAGGAGTCAGGATACCTTTGTAACAGTATGCTTTCGAACTAACCCATGCTTCAGCTAGGACTTTTAAGGGTTATAACGTGGTCTGGTTCACGGTTCAAAAAACAAAGGATAAAGGCTCAAATTTATTTGTACCCACCCGTTCTTCGTGATGTTCTTCAATCCTAAACTCAGCTAATCATGCGTTAGACCTTGTTTGAGTCTTTGCTTTGATGTTCCGATGATGGTTTGGATTTTGACAATTCACTTGAATAGGCAGTCCTTTCCTTTTGTTGAGGATTTGTTGGACCTCTTTCTTTTTGATTTCATTATCCCTGTTTTTTGCCTGAACTGTTTCTTTTGTGTTTACAGTCAGCGGGATGCCCCAGTTTTGTAAGTCTCCTTCATAGGTTTTGACTTAATGGGCTTTTATTTTTGAGAGATAATGACTGCCTGTCCTTATGATTATACGGAACCATCACCGTCTCCTATTTTGGAAGGACTCCTTTGATGTCATTCGTTGTGCACCCGGATCAGCTGAGAAGACTACCCTGCCCCAGGTTATGATTAAGGGTTTAATTTTTGAAAAGAAAAACTCCTACTTCTTTGGCTCAAAGGGGTTGACGAGGGATTATCATCCTTATAACTCCAGTGTTTAGGAATTGAAACAATGCTTGTACCTCATCAGCGGGGTCTGTTCAAAAGCATATAGTAAAGATCGTGGTACCGTTTTCGTCATCCTCCCTCAAGAGGCTTAGAATTATTAACCGAGAGTTGATCATCACAGAAAAATGAAAAGAATTTTGAATATAATGAAAACAATTGTATTAATTCCCAAAACAGACATATGCGATGCATTGATAGAATAAAAGAGTTTGCTATGACATTAATTGTTTGTATAAGCAAAGAAAAACACAACTCGGAAATTCAAATAAACAAAAGGTCTTCAATGATTGGGCAACGGAGCAGTGATTATGTTCGGAGTCTCAGGTACTTCAAACTGAATCTCTCCAGCGTCGATCATGTCTTGAATCTTGTTTTTGAGAGGCCAGCAGTTGTCCGTGGTATGCCCCGGGCTATCAGAATGATATGCGCACCTATCATTGGGATGGTAGTTCGGAGCAGAAGTGTTCGGATTCCGAAGAGGAGCCCTTAAGGTGATCAGCCCTGCCTTCAACATTTGTTGTAGTGCTTGATCCAGCGACATGTTGATCTTGGTGAACTGTCGTTTGGGTGCGACCTCCTTGCGCTGCTGCCCCTGTCCTTGTTGGGCAGGTCTAGGATTGGAGATCTGGGTTGCCCCTACCTCATGACGGCTCTTTTTACCGTGCACAGCATTGGACTCTTTCTTTCCATGATGAGGCTTTTTATCAGAAGGCGCAGCCTCTTGAATCTTCCCAGACCTGATGCCAGCTTCTATTCGCTCTCCAGTCAAGATAAGATCTGTGAATCCAGCAGACGAATTCCCGATCAGGTGGTTGTAGAATGGACCAGACAGGGTCCCCAAGAACATGTCCACAAGTTCACGGTCAGTCAGCGGTTGTTGTACCCTACCAGCCATGTCTCTCCATTTCTGCGTATACTCTTTAAAACCTTCTCCCGATCCTAGCGACATACCCTGGAGTTGGGTACGCGTAGGAGCGAGGTCGGCATTGTACTGATACTGCTTGTAAAAAGCAGTAGCCAACTCCTCCCAGTTACGAACCTTGGTTCCATCCAGCTGATAGAACCATTCGAGATGAGTCCCTGAAAGACTTTCCTGGATGAAATGGATCCACAAGTTCTTGTCCACAGTATACGGTTGAATCTTCCACACATAAGACCTGAGATGCAGCCTGGGACAGGATGCCCCATCGTACTTAGCAAAAGAGGGTGCTTTGAATTTGTGTGGGATCACCACACCAGAAGTTAGACCCAAATCTCCGAAATCCAAACCAGGTACTTGTTGAATTTCCATTGCATTCAGACGGTCTTCCAACTGCTTGTACTTGTCTTCAGCAGGAGGGTATTGTTCGTCGTTGAAATTTGTCTCGTTGTCGGAGACCACTGGACTGGGAACCCTTTCCTCCTGATGACTGCCTTCCCCAACAGATGGAGTAGTCCTCTCAGTTTCATTCTGTGCTCCATTCCTAGATCTGCGTCTAGGGCTGAACAAAACAGTCCTCTTCTTCTTCTTTTTCAAGAGCAGGGTCTTCAGATCTTGTTGCCCCTAGGCCAAATTCATGATCAGCTCTTGGAACTGGGCATTCTGAGCCTGGAGGGCCTTGATAGTCTGCTCAGTGGATGATTCGGGATTCATGACGATCGGCTGAAATAAACAGCGAAGAGGGTAAGCAACCTGTAAAAGGGATACCTGTAATACAGTGATATGTATGTATGCATGCAATGTTTTCAAGGACCTCGCGGGGTAAACAAGAAAATTGTTAGAGTTGTAAACTGGTAACTTGACTGAAGGAACTTCATGTTGTTGAGAGTCCTTCTTCAAGAGTCAAGGCTCACCATATCGAGTGGGTCATAGCCCCTGACAACCTTGGCTAGGGCAACTTTCTTCAAGTGTCAAAGCTCACCATATCCAGTGGGTCATAGCCTCTGACAACCTTGGCTAGAGGAAAATAAATCCTCTTTGCCCCTTGTTGGGATAACTGATTCACCATGACCTGCATCACAAGCCCTTGAGATCCTTGAAATGGGTTAGGATGTATGCAATGGTATGATGTTATGGTATGCATGGGGTAATGTAGGTAACCCTGTTACGAGTCCCAATTAAGGACTGCAAGCCAAAACCTGCAAGAAACTCAAGTAAAACCTGTTATGAGTCCTAATTAAGGACTATAAACAAAACCTGCAAGAAACTTAGTAAACCTTGTTATGAGTCCTAATTAAGGACTACAAACAAAACCTGCAAGAAGCTCAAGTGTCAGACAAAGCATGCAAGTAGTCAAGTACGAAGGCACACAAGTCACACAAGAGAAAGCCCATAGAGTTTAAGGCCAGTATGAGGTCTAGGTATTACCCTCTTTCAGTTTGTTGGTTCATACCTGTCCTATTAAAGTAACCGGGTTCTTAGAGGATCCCAAAATCATTAACTACCCTCAATCGGTCATAACTCTAGCATCGCAATCTTTTCTTGCAGCCAGAACCATCACGAGAGTTTAGCCTCAATGGGCGTAGCATACTGCTACTGTTCTAATGGCCAAGTTGTGTCATTTAAGGTTCTAAGGTTGTTGGTGCTTAATGACTCCTTGGAAGACCCATATTCTCCCCGTTTCAACACGAGGGATATCGGTACAGACCAAGGCGCCACACCAACGTAGCCACTGCTTCACCCATGTCGGTATACGCCGGACAGGTCCCTCACAGCTTATGCTACCTAAACAGGGTATCCCCAGATCCGGGTTAGGATCTATGTAACTCCCAGGCAACCCACAAATTTAAAGCAGACAAGTCAATACAATTGAAAACACAGTTATGAACTAACCCTAAGGTACACCTCACTTTAAGAATCCCCAGCAGAGTCGCCAGTTCTGTGATCGGTGGATCTGGAACTGACTGTTTAACGCTGGTTCGCGAAATTTCACGGAAGCAAGAGTCGCCACCGTCTTTTATTTTCTCCAATTGGAAAGGACAAAAGCACAGAAAAATTCCTTAAAGAGATTGCTCTCGGTTCGAGAGGTAGATTATAGAATGGGAAGGTGTTAGCACCCTTTCTATCCATGGTTATCCATGGGCTCTTAGATACTTGCTCACTTGTGTTTTCAAAATGGTTTATTTGCTTTTCAACTGTGGGTTTTTAAAAAGTTTCTTTGAAAATTCCAATTCGACTCTTGTATCGGTCCTCAAGAGTGTTTGAAAAGTTGCTTTCGAAAGCTTTTTGAAAAGGTGTCGGTGTGAAAAGAAGTTTTTGATTTGTTTTGAATTAGAGCAAGTATCTACGAGTTCTCTACCTACCCTAAGGAATTCGTCTGTGTAAATGTCCTTTAAAGTAGTGCCATCCCACCATTGAGAGGTAGGTAGCACCACTATTGGAGGTGTTCGGGTCAATTCGAGGTTCGGGACATGGTGATCACCAGAGCAATGGGAAGATACCTTAGAAGCTACCCTCATGCCAGGTTCCCGGATCATGAGGACTTACTAAGACATCTTCTACTCGACGATCACCTTTCGAGGCAAGGCAACAGTGAGGCGTACCCTAGGGGTGGTGTGTGATTTTGTGTATCAGCTTCATTTATTTTATCTTGTCATGTTATGAGTGAGCTACGCGTTTGTTTTTATCTTTGTCATACATTTATTTAACAGTTAAGAAAGTGCGGAAAGGTAAAATTCTAAACTATTACAAAGGCGCGGGTCCACATCGCCAAAATTTCCAGGACCCGATTTGACAGAAAGTAAATAAAGGTAAAGTGCGACAGATTAAAATGTCCGAGTTTACAAGGCTTTGGGAGAGGTACATAAATATTAAAAGAAAAAGGAAATAAATAAAATGCGCGAATATGAATTGAAATTGAAAGCGAGGGCGTTGGACCCTTTTTAAAGGAATTAAGTTATTATTATTAAATTAATGAAATTAAAATAAAAGGAGAAATTATTTTTGAGTTTTTTGGATTTATGAATTTTTATGAGAAAGATTAAATGAAATTAAAATATTAACCCTAATTCTAGTTGTTTTTAATTTATTAAGAAAACATGAAAATTATCTAATAGTTAAACCTAAATTAATCTAATTATTTACATGCAATTTGATTTATAAAAATAAATAATATTTAATAAATAATTATGGTGAGAAAAAAAAAGAAAAGAATGGAAAATTATTTGAAACCCTAATTCTACCAATTTTTAGGTTTTTTTTTATTGAAAGAATATTAAGATTAATCCTAGATTTTAAGAAACTAAATTAAATTAAGGAGGTTTATTTACAAAAATAAAACATTAAATAAAAATACTTATTTTTTTATCTTTTTTTCTGATTTTATATTGTTTTTATATTTTTTTATGAAAATATTAAATTAAAGGAATTAATTAAAACAAAACAATAATTGAAATAAATAAAATAAAGAAAAGAATGAAAATTCAAACCTAGGGGGTCTGTCCCCAAATTGGGAGGTTTTGTTAGCATTGTTGGCCCAAGGTTTTTAAGGCCTTATTTGACTTTTCCACGTTCCCATATGCATGGTTGACTAAGGCCCATGATGTTCTTCACGTTATGCCCTTTGGATTGATCTCAGCCAGCACGTGGATAGTCCAGATATGAGGAACATGGTGAACCCTAGTATTGAATCTGCATATAAGCGCTAATAGAAAAATAATATGAAAGGGGTGGGGGACCTGGGATTCGAACCCAGGTCCCAGGGATTACCGGTGATACACTTTGCCAACTGCTCCACACGCGCGTTTTGGTTATGTAATAGCAAACAAATATTATAAGAGAAAACAAGGATTAGTGGGAAATTAGCGCGCAAATTTTAAATGCTCCAATCACTGCCTGACACTTCATCGTCTTCTCCATGGCTTTTGTTTTTTTCCTGAAACATAAAAGAATCAGCAACGGTTTTGAACCGTCCCCAAATGCACCATTCTAGAAAATAGCGATTAGCTTGTCTTGGATCAAAAATTGGGCGCGACCCCATCATTGAATTCGTTGGAAGCTTGTGGTTCTCATGATGCCAGTCTCGTGTCCCAATTTTTCCTTGAACGTAAAGCCCTAAATCAAAATCCCTGTAACCCTAAAACATAACAATGGCGTTTTTGCATATAGTGTATAAAAACCCAATCAAAGTATGTGGTTAGCTTCAGAATACATCACTTAGTATGAATCCATAAACAAAATGCCATGAGAATGCCTGAAAATCAAAACACGAATATGCATTTTATATGAAAAATTTTGATTTCTGTATACCGATTCAAGGCGTTAGAGTTGATGTTCTTGATTGGAATAGCCTCCTGGTCACTTTGGCAAGCTAATGGAATGGTTATTTGATCTTGAAAAGCCCTAAAACCTAGTTTTCAGTTTCCAATTTTTTGACAAAAAATTCAACTTTGGTTCTTGAGTTTCTGCGCAGCTGGGAGGTTCTTGGCATTAGGGTTTGCATGAGTACTTATATGTGAATGATTAGGGTTGAGAATTTGATCAAAAAAAATCCATGAATTGATGAAGAGATATTTGATTTTTATGGCATAAGTTTTCAAATCTTTTCATGCATATTTGCTACCAAATCATGACAAATCATATTGATTCTTTCCAAATCTAACCATGCACGAAATATTGAGTGTATATCATGCATAAAAAGATTTAAAAACCTAGGTTTAGTATTTTTCATATATTTTAATTAATTAAATGAATTTCTAGCATTTAAAAATTCAAGTAAATAAAATAAAAATGATAAAAAACTTCCCATTGGGCCAAATGATCGTGCACATGTTTTGGATGATGGATTTTGGAAGAAAAGGAGGCCCATTAGCATTTTTAGGTCATTTGAAGCAATGTTGACTTTTCAAAATATCCAAAAATTTCCCAACTTCCACAAGGCATATCTTGCTCAATTTTTAAGCTTTGCTCATGTTCTTGGACATTTTGGAAAGGTCTTTGAGTCCTCTAACCAATGTCTTTGGTACCATGTCATTTTGATTTACCAATCTCAAGTTATGGCCTTTGACTTAAAGTCCCTTTTTGTTGACTTTTGAAAATGACCTATAATGTTGAAATTGATAACTTTTTGTGAGAGCATTTCTTGGACTTGAAGTATGAAGAGGAGTTGTAGGAAATGTCTTTCTCTTCAAAATGAGCTTTGGATAGAATTTTTCTGATAATCCATGTGAAAGTTATGTCTTGGTCAAGTTACAGTTGACTTTTTCAACTGTCCAAATATGGAAACTTTTGCATCTTGATGATTTTTTAGCCAAGCTTTGAGAATCATGATCAAGCATTGATCAAATGATGTTTGTGGCTTCAAAATGAGATGTTGACCAAAAATTTGAACTTTTGACTGTCAAATGACCATTTTGCCCCTACAGTTGACTGTAGTGCAATTAGGGTTTTTGACTGTGCAATCTTGTGCTGTAAGTCCTGAAACTTGGTATGATGATGCTTGACCATATTTGTAGGCATGTGGGACTTTATTGAACCCTTGGAAACTTCATTTTCTTTGTCAGAACCAAAACCCTAATTTTGACTGTTAGGAGGCCCCTGAACTGTGCAACCCTTGGGGAGATTTTGAAGCTTTGACTTGGCAAATTTTGAAGAATATGGGAGGGAAAATTTTGGGGTACAACAATATCAAATATTGCGGTTAGCAAGAGTCGCCACCGACTTTTCTTTTATCCAAAAGGAAAGGTGAAAAAGCACAGGAAAGACCTTTGAGATTGTTTCTTGAGTTCGGGTGGTAGATTATGAAAAGGGAAGGTATTAGCACCCTTTTCATCCATGGTTTTCCATGGGCTCTTAGTTACTTGCTAGATCACTTGCTTTTGTTTGAAATTGTGCTTTGTGTGGTTTTGAAAGTATTTTGTAAAAGAGACCATCGTTTAGGCAATATTTGTAATGATTCTTGTTCGTAAGAATGTATACAAAGATGTTGATCTTTTGAAAATGTTTTCAATGTTTGTAAGATGTTTGGAAATGTGTGTGTTTGTTTTGAAAATAGAAATGATATTTGTTTTGAAATGGAGCAAGTAACTAAAAGCAATCTACCTACTCAAATGTCTTTCTTGTTCATTTTATTTTCCTTTGACATTGTTGTCTTACCATTGATTTGGTAAGCAACCCTATCTTTGGATGTAAATGGGACAGGCGCGGATCATCGTATAACCATGATTAGCAATGTTGTAAGGCATCTTAGCATTTTTGAGGGACTAAGATCATTTTGTAAGGCAACTTTGAATAGCATCATCGAGGGTCTATGATCTTGTATTTGTTTGTTTTTTGCTAAGACGCCTTACATGCATAATATGGCCATTTTGTATAAGGAAACCGAGTGGAGTAACCCTAGGGGTGTTTGTGTGCAAGTGTGTCATTTTCATGCTCTTTTTTTGTCTTGAACTAGGGTTTTCTATTTGATTCATTTTCATCTTCCCATACAAACCCTAATTACTAGCATATTATGTAAAAGCGATAAATTGCGAAATTAAAAATTACTACACTATTACAACACTTGTGGGAGGAGGGTATACAATTTATGAATGGGGATTTGCAAGAAAATAAATCTATTTATCTATTACAACCATATCGAATTTTAATAAATGTACAAAAAACAAATGTAAATATAATGTACAAGAAGTGAAATGAATATAATGTACAAGTATGAATGGATAAAGAATGGATTTTTGTTTTGGCTTAACTAACTTAAAAGAAAAATAATTAACTAAAAAATAAGAAAATTAAAATTAAGTTAAAAGAAATTAATTTAAAGAAAACAAATTTCTAAATAAATAATAAGAATAAATCTAATCTAATTATTTAATTAATTTTAGAAAAGAAAATGAAAGTATCTTGGTCTTTTAGTCTAAAAGAAATAAATATGAATATATGTAAATAAGTAAAATATTTTTTGAGATTTTTATTAATAAGATAAATATTTGTAATAATATTAATAATAATGATTAGAAGAAAGAAAATAAAATAAATAAATAAAATAAAATAAGTCAAGGGGGTCTAAAATATAGGAAAAGTGTTTGGAGAAAGAAAGAAAGAAAAGGAATTCTGTTTGGGCTTTCATCCCAAAACTCTATGGCCAAAATATTAAAAAAAATGCAAGACTTTTAAGGGATGGGGGGGGTGTAGCGAGCAAAAGGAGGTTGGGTTTAGTCGTTGGGCCTGTAATTGAAGGGCCTGGTTGTTTCGAACAAAACAACCAGGTTAATGAGACACAGTCTCATTTGGCTAAATCAATTCTCTCTCTCACCTCTCTGATTCTCTCTCTCTCTCTCTCTCTCTCTCTCTCTCTCTCTATGGTTCCTTCGCCGGAGAAGAAATAGAAGCCACGTCGGAAATCGCCTCACGACGGTGATGGCGGCGGCTGGGTTCAAAACTCCATTTTTATTACATCAATCTCTTCCTCTCTTCCTTCTAATCACTAATTTGGTATTTGATTTTGCAGAAAACGCGTGATTTAGCCTAGATCTAAAAGGGGATGATCGGAACCCTAGGGGTTCCTATTTTCTTTTCTACATGATTTGGTGAGATCTTTCCTCTCTATCTCTTTGCTAATTCTGAAGGGTTAGGCTTCTTTTGAAGATGATGATAAAAACAAAGTTTAGGGTTTTGCATGTTTCTGTTTGTTGCGATTTTGTTTCTGTTTCTTTGTGTATTCTTGATGATGAAAAGAAATTGGGAAATAGCTTGTTGTGATTTTGTTTCTGTTTTAATGTTGGTGATGATATTTTGGATATTTTACTGAAGAATGATTGTTGAGGGTTTTGATTCTGTATGTTTTATTTTCTAGAAAAAAAGATGTTTGGCCCTTTGGTGACAATGGGGTTTGGAATTTATGTATGTTTTCTTTGTAAAATTGAAAAGAAAGATGATGTTACGAGTTTTCTATCCCTATGTTCTATTTGGTTTTTTAATTGGCCCTAAACTGTATGTTTTGTACAAGAAAGCTAAGAAAAAGTTTCAAAAGTTTTGTATATTGAAAACAGTTTGAGAAATTACCTCTTTGTTGTGTTTTGGTATCCCATGGCTTGTTGACAGTGAACTTCGAGGGATGAGAACAGTGGCTGGACTTTTATCTTTCTCTGTATTCTTCTTGTTGGCAAAAAACCATTTCTTTGCACAATATTGTTGCCCTCTTTTATATTGGTTGATTTATGATAGATAAAATACTATTGGCTTTGTTGCTTGTACTGTTTTTTTGATAAATCAATTTGCCAGTTGACTTTGCTTGTTGGTTGTGCTATTCATTTATGGTGGATGCTGACTTTTGCTGGTTATACTGTGATGGCTTTGTACCTGCTATATTTTAACAACTCAAGTTGTTGTCCTTTGGTTGGCTGACTGTTGCTTTTCCTTTTACAGTTTTCTGTACTTGTTTATACTTTTCTGTCGTTGCTGGCTGCTTTTGCTGTATTTTTGTATTAGCTGCTTGTGGATTTTTGCTATGAACCAAACAAAATTGTCTTGAGATTTGTAGTGAAATACTTTAGGCCTATGACATGACTTTGCAAATTTGAGGCTTTTTGATTGTTGGTCTGATATTTTCTGATTTGAAACAACATGAGGCTTTTGCTTTCTGATTTCCTCTTTACCTTTTGTGAACCAAATACTTAAGATTTGCAAAAGATTACTTCTTAGCCAATGATGTAGTTATGTCTTTGTGAAACATGTATGAGGCTTGATTTTCTGTTTTCCCTTGCTTGTGAACCAAGTTTTTGTGATTTGCAAACATTTCTTTAGGCCAATGATAGGACATTGTTTTGAGGCATCTATTGGGCTTGAATTTCTTGATTTGAATTTTGCTAATGGGCTGGGAATATGGTTGGAATTCTTTTGAATTTGTTTATTGTGGGCCAAGTTTTGTTTTGCAATGATAATGGGCCCATGATATAAATTGACATGGTTTGAGGCCTTAGAACCCAAAACCTTCTTTCTGAACTCTTGGTACTTTGTAGATTTTTTGCACAGGTTTTGTTTTTGGCAGTTTACAGCATTGTTTTGTTTGCTGCCCTATTATGCAGTTTGTTGCAGCTTGCCCTGCTTGCCTGCCCTGTTATGCAGTTTGTTGCAGCTTGCCCTGCTTGCCTGCCCTGTTATACAGTTTGTTGCTGCTGGCCTTGCTTGCCTGCCCTGTTATGCAGTTTGTTGCCGGTTTTTGGTTGGCCTTGACGGGCAGCTTGTGCTGCAGCATTGCTTTGCTTGTTTGTGAACCAAGCTTGTACCTTGTGATTTGCAAACTAGAAATTCTCAGGCCAATGATTAAACAAGAATTGTATGAGGCCTTAGAACATAAAACCCTTCTTTTCTAATTCAACAAAAACCACCCTGATGATGAATTTAGGATCACTTTGTATATTTTTTGTTCATTTCTGGATGTTTAAATTACTAACAAACTTCTCCCTTTCTTTTTCATAAACATGAGGCATGGATGGCAAGCAGAGATTGGAGGGGTTGCTTGAGGATGAAGACTTTGAAGAAATATAATTTCTCTCTTCTTTTTTTTATAAACAGATCTTTGTAATTTATTGCATTGGTAGACAAGACATTTCTTTTGTAAAATTCAAACTTGTAATGTAATGAATACAGTGCTTCTGAATAAACTTTGTGAAAATATTGTACCAATCTCAACTTTGAATTTTGGAATTCTTATTTGGATGTTTTGAGTAAAATACCTTGTTTTGGGTAACTTGTATTTCAAGCAATCACCAAAGATGATCAAGCAAAACAAAACATTTTGTACTTCAATCAAACTTCTAAAACAAAATGAATGTTTAAGAATTTTAATTCCACTTGATTAACTTAACTTCAAAGACTTGTGGTCAAAAAGTCGTAATCTTCAATTCTTGTTCAATAGCTAACTGGTAATCATAATGAATTCGCATGTCACTCTTGATTCCAACAGGACTCCATTGTCTATCAAATATGTTTCAAGAACATTGGTCAGTCTTGTAGAATTAACAAACTTCAGCAAATTGTTTTTTTAAGAACATTTGAGATTTTGAAGACTCAATTATCTCTGAGAAATCCCAAACCCTAATTATTGATTTGTTGCATAAGAAGAGAACCTGTCTGGTCGACCTTTGAGCTAATTGAGTGTACGAGAACCTAGGGTAAGCATATTGCATGAAAAATTGGAAGGCAAATTTTGGGATACAACAGTTGTCCCTGTTCAATCTTCTTAAACTTGAAAGAGCTAGATTGGCATACTCGCCGTTCGTAGCTTGAAAGTGGAAGATGATTGAACACTAAAGTGCCCAAAAATTTTCACTTGCTGGTGTACAAAGTAATGCCTTGAATCTTTTGTATCAGGAATGGGCTTAAAGATGCCATTAAATGAACGGAGGGATAACTGTCGGAGATAGGCTTACAGATGCCATCCAAGGGTGACCTGCTAACAGAAAATGGACTAAGTTCAGCCTTGATTTCAACCGGGAATGAATCAGAATAATTATTGGGAGGTTTGCCTGAACCAAAAGGGGTCTCAAATAAGCAACAGAATAATATTTGAAACTGAATTGTATTTGACTCGCATCTGAGATATGTACTGAATGAGAGCCAGAATGAAATCTGTATCTGGATCATGTTTGGACTGTATCTGAAAGTTGAATTTGAATAAGTATCAAGATGGCATCCGTATCTGGTGTATATCTGAACTGTATCTGTAATCTGAATCTAAATGAGTATTAGGATGGCATCCGTATCTGGAGCGTATCTGAACTGTATCTGAATTTGAAATCTGAATGAGTATCAGAATGGCATCCGTATCTGGAGCGTATCTGAACTGTATCTGAAAGTTGAATCTGAATAAGTATTAGAATGACGTCTGTGTCTGGAGCATATCTGAATTGTATCTGAAAGCTGAATGAGTATCAGAATGGCGTCTGTATCTAGAGCGTATCTAAACTGTATCTAAAAGTTGAATCTGAATAAGTATCAGAATGACATCCGTGTCTGGAGCGTATCTGAACTGTATTTAAAAGTTGAATGAGTATCAGAATAGCGTCCATATCTGGAGCGTATTTGAACTGTATCTGAAAACTTTGAACATTATTAACGGTAGCTTTTAATCTTATCCTGAAAAGGGTAAAAAGTTAGCTAAAATGCGAAGCCATGTTGTATGAAATGTATGATATAATGCATTTGTTTTATCAATGTTTATGATACACAAATGCGATGTATGAGTATGTGAGCCAATTTGTTGCACTGTTGTTGGATTAGGGAAAATAAATCCCTGGCTTCTGCTGAGGATATGTGAGTCTTCATGTCTTGAAATCGAAGTATTGATGAATTTCTGTCGAGAGAAATAAACTCTGTTGTAAGGGCAATTCCATGTACTGCTTGTAAAATCTTATTGGGGAATCCTGAGAATTTTGACGACTTCCACTGGGGATCAATAATTTGAAACTTTGTTTCGCTAGGTATTTAAACAACATACTGTAGGGGTTTAGTTATGGAATAGCTTAGAGATATTTTCCTATCCTTTCAACCTATCAGTAATTGCCTCTTTTCATTTTGTTTATTTGTAAACAATAATTATGTTCAGATGCATATGTTCAACAATGAATCATTGGACGTTTTTTGTAAACAAAACACAAGCGTAAAGAAAAAGACAAATAGTTTTTGCACTTTCAAAGGGATATCTTTGTATTGACTTCGAGTAATTATTTTTGTACAAGGGGACAAACATTCTAGTAAGAGAATGCTGTCATAAAAAAAGAATATTTTGATACAAAAAAAAATAGCTATGTGTAATAATCCCATGGGGT
Source organism: Vicia faba (assembly GCA_948472305.1). Taxonomy (NCBI): domain Eukaryota; kingdom Viridiplantae; phylum Streptophyta; class Magnoliopsida; order Fabales; family Fabaceae; genus Vicia; species Vicia faba. The sequence goes on from OX451740.1 coordinate 256,662,595, forward strand.
TTCCATTATGCTATAGCCTTCGTATCTCTGAGCATCTTGTCTATTTATTGCCTCGTTCGAAGATGATTGAATTGATCAAAACCTGAGTTTGTTAGTGGAAGCCAAAGGTTGTTTGTAAAGTGATCCGATGGGACATAGTCGTACGCCTTAACTCCTAACTTTTGCCTGGACCGCCCTTTCGGGTTTTCAGTCCACCGGGAAACCCTTTTCAGTCCCTTTCGAGTTTTCAACTTGCCGGGTGTACAAATTTTTTGTTTTATCCCTAACTTTTGCCTGAACCTTTTTGACTCCCCAGGATGCCCTTGTTTTGCTTAGGTGTGTCAACCTAGCGGGTCTTATGCGTAGTATCTTTTGACTATGTTCGTGTTCGCATGGTGTGGCAGGTCGTCACCATCCATGGTGGTCAAGATCATAGCCCCATCGGAGAATATGTTTTTGATTACGAGTGGTCCTTCATAGGTAGGAGTCCATTTTCCCCTGGGGTCACCTTGTGGTAATATGATGCGTTTGATTACTAGATCTCCGACTTGATACACTTAGCGCCTGACTTTCTTGTTGAAAGCCTTGATCATCCGTTTTTGATACATTTGATAGTGGCAAACAGCGGTAAGTCTCTTTTCATCAATCAAGTTCAGTTGATCAAGTCGAGTTTGGATCCAATCGTCTTCGTTCAACCCTGCATCCTTCATAATCCTTAAAGAGGGGATCTGAACCTCGATAGGCAAGACAACTTCCATGCTGTAAACTAGAGAATAGGGTGTTACCCCGGTTGATGTGCGAGTTGTGGTACAATACCCGTGGAGAGCGAATGGTAACATCTCATGCCAGTCTCCGTATGTGACTGTCATTTTTTGTATGATCTTTTTAATGTTCTTATTTGCAGCCTCGACGGCACCATTCATCTTTGGCCGATAGGGAGAAGAATTGTGATGTTGAATCTTGAATTGCTCGCACAATGCGGTAATCATAGTGTTATTGAGATTTGTACCATTGTCAGTGATGATCCTTTCTAGGATACCGTACCGGCAAATAAGGTTTTTCTTAATGAAACAGGCAACAACATTATCGGTAGCGGAGGCGAAGGAGGCTGCCTCAACCCACTTTGTAAAATAGTCAATGGCCACTAGGATGAAGTGGTGTCCGTTGGAGGCTGTCAGCTTAATTTCCCCAGTCATATCAATCCCCCACATAGCAAAGGGTCAAGGAGCTGTCAAGACATTCAGAGGAACCGGGGGTACATGCACTTTGTCAGCATAAATTTGACACTTATGGCAGGTTCGAGAGTGTTGATAACAATCTGCTTCCATGGTAGACCAGTAATAGCTTGCCCATAGGATTTTCTTTGCCATCGTATGCCCACTGGAATGGGTTTCAAAAGTACCTTCATGCAATTCAGCCATGATCCTTTCAGCTTCGACCTTATCTACGCACTGAAGCAACACAGAGTCATGATTGTGTTTGTACAGGATGTCGTTGCTAAGGAAGAACTTAGCAGAGAATCTCCTTAAGAACTTCTTATCATTGACTGAAGCTCCTTCTGGATATTCTTGAGCCTCAAGATACCTCTTGACTTCGTGAAACCAAGGTTGGTCCACTACTTCTTCAGTATTAATCTCGTGACTGTGTATTGGTTCATCCATTCGCTCAATGGTGATTTGGGGAGCCTCGTTATCCCAATTAAGTTTAAACATAGATGACATTATGGCTAGTGCGTGTGCTAGCTGATTTCCTTCTCGCGGGAAATACTCGAAGGTAATCTTCTCAAAATGTGGTACCAATTCCAAAACATGTTCTTTATAAGGGATAAGGTTAGGGTGTTTGGTGTCCCATTCCCCTTTGATCTGACTGATGACCAAAGCTGAATCTCCAAATACATTCAAGGATTTGATCCCTAAGTCTATGGCAGCTATGAGACCAAAGATGCATGCTTCGTATTCTGCCATGTTGTTTGTACAATTGAAGCAAAGTCTGGCAGTAAAGGGAGTATGACACCCTTCCGGAGATATGAGTACAACACTGTGATCGGTGGATCTGGAACTGACTGTTTAACGCTGGTTCGCGAAATGTCGCGGAAGCAAGAGTCGCCACCGTCTTTTATTTTCTCCAAATGGAAAGGACAAAAGCACAGAAAAATTCCTTAAAAGAGATTGCTCTCGGTTCGGGAGGTAGGTTATAGAAAGGGAAGGTGTTAGCACCCTTTCTATCCATGGTTATCCATGGGCTCTTAGATACTTGCTCATTGTGTTTTCAAAATTGTTTGTTTGCTTTTCAACTGTGGGTTTTAAAAAGTTTCTTTGAAAGTTTCAGATCGACTCTTGTGTCAGAGTGTTTGAAAAATTGCTTTGAAAGCTTTTGAAAAGTGTCGGTGTGAAAAGATTTTTGTTTGTTTTGGAGAGAGCAAGTATCTACGAGAACCTACCTACCCTAAGGAATTCGTCTGTGTAAATGTCCTTTAAAGTAGTGCCATCCCACCATTGAGAGGTAGGTAGCACCACCGTTGGAGGTGTTCGGGTCAATTCGAGTTTGTAGGGACATGGTGATCACCGGAGCAATGGGAAGACACCTTAGAAGCTACCCTCATGCCAGGTTCCCGGATCATGAGGACTTACTAAAACATCCTCTACTCGACGATCACCTTTCGAAGGCAAGGCAACAGTGAGGCGTACCCTAGGGGTGGTGTGTGCGATTCGTGTGTCGTTTTCATTTGTATTTGTCTTGTCATGTTAAAGTGATCTAGCGTTTGATTTTATTTAAGGCCATACATTCTTTCATGCTTTTTGTTAACAGTCAAAAGAGTGCGAGGAAAAGTAAATCTAAAGCTATTACAAATGGCGCGGGTCCACATCGCCAAAATTAAACCGGACCCGATTTGACGGAAAGTAAATAAAGCAAAGTAAATAACGAAATTGAAAAGTGCGAGAAGTTTAAGTCACAAAGCTTTGGGAGAGGTACATAATTATTTAAGCGAAATAAAATAAATACGTGAAATTAAACAATTAAAAATATGGGCGTTGGACCCTTTTGCAAAATATTAAATTACATGAATTAATTAATTTAAGAAAAGAACTTGTTTTTGATTTTTTTTTTTTTTTTTTTTTGATATTTTTATGTTTTTTTAGATTTAATAGAAAAAGAATTAATTAAAATTAAAATTGAATGCAAACCCTAATCCTAATTATTTTTTAGTTATTAAGAAAAATATTGAATTTTAACCTAATTTAAACCTAAGTTAATTTACATGCCAATTTGATTATAAAAATAAAATAAATAAATATTATTATGAGAAAGAAAAATTAAAAGAATAAAAATTAACTAAACCTAATTCTATTTTTTTGTATTTTTATTATTAAAAGAATTAACATTAAAACTCTAATTTGAATTTAATTCATGTACATGCAATTTATTTATGAAAATATTAGAATAAAATATTTATTAGGTTTTTCTTGTCTTTTCTGATTTTTTAGGCCTTTTTTATATTTTGTAAAAAATAATTAATTAAATTAACAAGAAAGCAAATAAAATAATAATTAAAATAAAACATAAAAATAAAATAGAATTTGCAAACCAGGGGGGGTGGAAGTCCCCAAAGTGGAGGTCTTGATCCAAAAGTTCTAGCCCAACAAGCTTTGATCCATTTGATTTTTCTGAATAGCGTGTGGATGCATTGACCAGGGTGTAACGTGTTCCTTAATCCATAGCCATTGATCGGATGAGCCTGGACAGGTGGACATTGATTCCTGAGGGTGTATGATGCGCTTTCACTATTGAGCCTGCACGTGAATTCGTATTGCAAAATAATAGAGGAAATAACGTAGACCTGGGACTCGAACCCAGGTCTTGGACGTGAATGCTATCAACGCCTGCCAGCTGAGCCACTACAACACGTTTGATATGTTAGTAACAAATAAATATTATAAAAAGAAAACGGAGAGTTAGTGGATCCAACGCGCGAGAATTTAAACCAGCTAATCACATGTTGCCACGACTTCGTCTTCTTCACGTTCCCTGTAATACAAAACATATAGGCAACGGTTTTCACACCGTTGCAGAAAGTGACATATGGGAAAATAGCGAACAGGCCATAAGGCCCTATAAATTGATCGCGATAGCTGGTTCCTGTTCGTCCTGATGTACTGATTTGAATGGCATGGGTCTGGAAGACCAATTTTTCTTAAAACGAAAAGCCCTAATTCGAAGCACTGCAAACCCTAAAAAGTATCAATGGCAAACATCCATATATGGCACGAAAACGAAATTAGACTACATGGTTAGCTTCAGAATACGTTTATTAGTATGAATGCATAAAAAAAAACAATGAAAATGCTTGAAACATGAAGCACGATTATGCATTTTTCTTGAAACCGTTTGAATCCATGGTACCAATTCTGGGCGTATAAAGGTTGGTTTCTGATGGGAACACGTTCAAGGACACTTGAGCAAGCTGTTGGAATGAAAATTAGGCTTTGAATCGCCCTGGAATGATGATTTCAGTTTTGAGCCTTTTAGAAAAAATTCCAAGTTTGCAATGTGTTCTTTAGCGCAGCTTTCTGTCTATGGGCATTAGGGTTGTCATCAGGCATATGTAGTGAGGCTATTAGGTCAACAAAACTCAATAAAATCCAATGCAATAATGGTTTTGCATATTTGATTTTCTTAAGATCTTTTCATATCTTTTTCAAGTGTTCTTGGTCCAAATCATGCCAATCAGTCCAATTCTTTCCTAATTAGCCTATGCACGAAATCTTGATGGCAAAACATGCATGAAAAGATTTTTTAGGTCAAGTTATATATTTTCCACATATTTAAATGATTTAAATGAATTAATATAAATAATAATTCAAATAAATAAATAAAAAATGAGAAAATACTTCCCTTTGGGCCAAGTGGTCGTGCATATGCTTGGAATGATGAATCATGGAAGAAAAATGGGCCCATTAGCAATTTTAGGTCATTTGAAGTAGTGTTGACTTTTCAAAATATCCAAAAGTTTCCCAACTTCTACAAGGCATAACTTGCTCAATTTTTAAGCTTTTCTCATGTTCTTGGACATTTTGGAAAGGTCTTTGAGTCCTCTAACCAATGTCTTTGGTCCCATGTCATTTTGATTAACCAATCTCAAGTTATGGCCTTTGACTTAAAGTCCCTTTTTGTTGACTTTTGAAAATGACCTATAATGTTGAAATTGATAACTTTTTATGAGAGCATTTCTTGGACTTGAAGTATGAAGATGAGTTGTAGGAAATGTCTTTCTCTTCAAAATGAGCTTTGGATGGAATTTTTCTGATAATCCATGTGAAAGTTATGCCCTGGTCAATTTCAGTTGACTTTTTCAACTGTCCAAATAAGGAAACTTTTGCATCTTTGATGATTTCTGAGCCCAATTTTGAGAATCATGATCAAGCATTGATCAAATGATGTTTGTGGCTTCAAGATGATATGTTGACCAAAAATTTGAACTTTTGACTGTCAAATGACCATTTTGCCCCTACAGTTGACTGTAGTGCAATTTAGGGTTTTGACTGTGCAATTTTGAGTTGAATGCCTTGAAACTTGATATGAAGATGCTTGACCATATTTGTAAGCATGTGAGACTTGATTGGGCCTTTGAAAACTTCCTTTTCTTGATCAGAACACAAACCCTAGTTTTGACTGTATAGGAGACCTTTGCACTGTGCAACCCTTGGGGAATTTTGCAGCTTGGCTTGACAATTTCTTGAAGAATATGGGAGGGCAAATTTTGGGGTACAACAGTTGCCCCTGTTCAATCTTCTTAGACCTGAGGACGCAGATTGGCTGACGTGCCTTTCGTAATCCGAGGGTAGAAGATGATTGGACACTAGAGTGCCCAAAATTTTGCGCTCACATAGTAGCAGTGTGATGATGGAATGGGCTTATAAATGCCATTTAGAGATGGATGAATAGGATGATGGGCTTATAGATGCCATCCTGATGTTGATCGCGTAGGAGATTCCTTAGCGAGAACCTGCATACCTGCAAAAGAAAGAATGAGTACCTGACACGTTGCAGGAGCTGATTTTTAGATGCTTGGCATAGATATGTCCTGACTGGTTACAGGAGCTGAGTCTGGAGCTTCAAACGGCGATGAATGAACCAGGGATGGTTACTGCCTTAGCCTTGGGCGACTTTAACTTCAACAACGCTCGTTGAGAAAATCTTGGGTGTCTTCTGCTGGGATAAGCATCAGGGAGATCTTAGGGTCGATCTGACTGAACCAGAGAAGGCCTTTGACTGGATAAGCATCAGGAAAATCTTGGGGTCGATTTAACTGAACCGGTCTAGGTCTTGAAACATCTTCAACTGGATAAGCATCAGGGAGATCTTAGGGTCGATCTGACTGAACCAGAGAAGGCCTTTGACTGGATAAGCATCAAGAAAATCTTGGGATCGATTTAACTGAACCGGTCTAGGTCTTGGAATATCTTCAACTGGATAAGCATCAGGGAGATCTTAGGGTCGATCTGACTGAACCAGAGAAGGCCTTTGACTGGATAAGCATCAGGGAAATCTTAGGGTCGATCTGACTGAACCAGAGAAGGCCTTTGACTGGATAAGCATCAGGGAAATCTTAGGGTCGATTTAACTGAACCGGTCTAGGTCTTGAAATGTTTTTAACTGGAATAAGTGTCAGAACGTCGCCATATCTGGTTCATATCTGGACTATATCTGGAAGGAAATCTGGAAGCAGCATCAGAACGTCACCATCTCTGGTTTACATCTGAAACTATATCTGGAAGGAAATCTGGAAGCAGTATCAGAACGTCACCATATCTGGGTCATATCTGGAACTATATCTAGAAGGATATCTGGAAGCAGTATCAGAACGTCGCCATATCTGGGTCATATCTGAAACTATATCTGGAAGGAAATCTGGAAGCAGTATCAGAACGTAACCATCGCTGGGTCATATCTGAAACTATATCTAGAAGGATATCTGGAAGCAGTATCAGAACGTCGCCATGCCTGGGTCATATCTGAAACTATATCTAGAAGGATATCTGGAAGCAGTATCAGAACGTCACCATATCTGGTTTACATCTGAAACTATATCTAGAAGGAACTCTGGAAGCAGCATCAGAACGTCACCATATCTGGATTACATCTGAAACTATATCTAGAAGGATATCTGGAAGCAGTATCAGAACGTCGCCATGCCTGGGTCATATCTGAAACTATATCTAGAAGGATATCTGGAAGCAGTATCAGAACGTCACCATATCTGGTTTACATCTGAAACTATATCTAGAAGGAACTCTGGAAGCAGCATCAGAACGTCACCATATCTGGATTACATCTGAAACTATATCTAGAAAGAATTGCGATAGTTGATAGTAGTCATTTTTGTATTGATCTTTTTCCTGAAAGGCAAAACATAATTGTATGCAAAATCATGATGCATGAACTGTATGTCTTCAAGATTAATGAGATTCGTGTAGTATGATGCATAGGCATGCTATAATGTATGAAGATGTGATGTTTATGAATGTGTCTTTCGTCTAAGAAATAAATCCTTGACGGGTGCCGGGAAGTCACTCCTGGGCTGATGTTGAGGAATAGATTTTGCTTCCGCTGGGGATGATAACTGCAAGAATACCGGTAGGAGAAGATGACTCCGTTGAGGAATGAACTTGGCAAATGGAAGATTCTGCGGGGAGAAAAGATACTCTAGTGACCATGCTGGGAAGCAATACTCTGTGGGGATAGGGATGCCTTGCTGAATTGTTGATAGCTTGCTGAGGATATCCTTGTTGTGCCGGAAGTGTTGATAGACTTTGCTGGGGATAAGAAGACTGTGTCGACGACGATCTTTCCGCGGCTTTTGGCTGAGGATAACCCAGTTATATCCTGTTAAGGAAATAACTCTTTGAATAAAGCCGGGAGACGCGTTCGTGCTTTTGCGAAGGATAAGCTTCCAGAATCTGTTGGGGATGAGCTTACTGCTTGGGGAGATGGATTCCAACTTTCCTGGGGAAGCTGGATTGGACTCTCCTGGGGAGGTATTGAACTGTATTGGTTATGTTCTTCAATGGAACCTACCTTGATACCTTGGAGGACCGAACAATCAGATTTCTTAGACAACTCTTTATTGCCCCTGTTTCTGATGGGGGAGGCACCTGTGGGATGCTGATAATTGTTGAGGGTCAAACCTTCTTCAGGTAGGCAGGTGACAAGATGACAGGACATAGTCGTACGCTTTTGATCCCTAAATTTTGCCTGGACCGCCCTTTCGGGTTTTCAGTCCATCGGGATATCCATTTTTGCCCAAGCCGCCTTTTCAGGTTTTCGACTTGCCGGTTGTACAGATTTTTTCATTTTCATCCCTTATTTTTGCCCGAACCCTTTTGGTTCGCCGGGAAGCCCTTATTTTTTCCTAGGTATGTCAACCTAGCGGGTCGTTGATTTTGCGTAGTATTTTTTCGACTATGTCCGTGCTTAGAATGCAGGTAGGTGCCCCTGGCTGCTTGTGTTGCCATATTACCAGAAGGTGTCTGATTGTGCAAGATTCGTTGCTGGAGTGCCCCAAGTGACTCAGGCGGAGATTTGCCCCAGGCTATTTGGCCTTTTGAGAGATTCTCTGGATCTTGACTTAACTGCCCCAGATGGTAGACCATGATCATGCCGTGCCCCTTGATTGGAGATACTCTTGTTCATTAGACTTTCGTCATGCGAATTTCTATGCTGTTCAAACAAAAAGTCATATGCGAACAAGGTTATGTTAAAAATGCAAAGCTTATGTCTGTCTCGAAGATTTTGAAAATGCATTCTTTTTTCATAAAACAAGTGATTATTTGTAAAACGTGATGTCAACCCGTATTTACCGTAGGCCTTAAGGAGTCAGGATACCTTTCGTGACAGTATGCTTTCGAACTAACCCATGCTTCAGCTAGGACTTTTAAGGGTTATAACGTGGCCTGGTTCACGGTTTAAGAAATAAAGGATAAAGGCTCAAATTATTTGTACCCACCCGCTCTTCGTGATGTTCTTCAAACCTAAACTCAGTTGATCGTGCGTTAGACCTTGTTTGAGTCTTTGCTTTGATGTTCCAATAATGGTTCAGATGTTGATGATTTATTTTGAATAGGCAGTCATTTTTGTTTTTGTTGAGGGTTTGTAGGACCTCTTTCTTGATTTTTGTTATCCCCTTCTTTTTTGCCTGAACTGTTTCCTTTTTTGGAATTACAGTCAGCGGGATGCCCCAGTTTTGTAAGTCTCCTTCATGAGTTTTTTGACTTATGGGTTTTTCATTTTTTGAGATAATGACTGCCTTTCTTTATTGATTATTTGGAACCATCACCGTTTTTTCTTTGCTTTGTAAGGACCTCTTTGGTGCCATTCGTTGTGCACTTGGATCAACTGAGAGAACTACCCTGCCCCAGGTTATGATAAAGGGTTTTAAATTTCGAAAAGAAAAACTCCTACTTCTTTGGCTCAGAAGGGTTGACGAGGGATTATCTTCCTTATAACTCCAGTGTTTAGGGATTGAAACAATGCCTGTACCTCATCAGCGGGGTCTATTCAAAAGCATACTGTAGATTATGGTATCATTTTCGTCATCCTCCCTCAAGAGGCTTAGAATTTTAGATCCAGAGTTGACATCAGAAAAAATATGAAAAGAAATTTGAATATAATGAAAACAATTGTATTAATTCCCAAAACAGACGTATGCGATGCATTGATAGAATAAAAGAGTTTGCTATGACATTAATTGTTTGTATAAGCAAAGAAAAATACAACTCAAAAATTCAAATAAACCAAAGGCTTCAATGATTGGGCAGCGGAGCAGTGATTATGTTCGGAGTCTCAGGCACTTCAAACTGAATCTCCCCGGCGTCGATCATGTCTTGAATCTTGTTCTTGAGAGGCCAGCAGTTGTCCGTAGTATGCCCCGGGCTATCAGAATGATATGCGCACCTATCATTGGGATGATGGTCGGGAGCAGAAGTGTTCGGATTCCGAAGAGGAGCCCTTAAGGTGATCAGCCCTGCCTTCAACATTTGTTGCAGTGCTTGATCCAGCGACATATTGATTTTGGTGTACTGTCGTTTCTCCTTGCGCTGCTGCCCCTGTCTTTGTTGAGCAGGTCCGGGATTGGAGATCTGGATTGCCCCTACCTCATGACGGCTCTTTTTACCGTGCACAGCATTGGATTCTTTCTTTCCATGATGAGGCTTTTTATCAGAAGGTGCAGCCTCTTGAATTTTCCCAGACCGGATACCAACTTCTATTCGCTCTCCAGTCAAGATAAGATCTGTGAATCCAGCAGACGAATTCCCAATTAGGTGGTTGTAGAACGGACCAGACAGGGTCCCCAAGAACATATCGACAAGTTCCCGATCAGTCAGAGGTGGTTGTACCCTTCCAGCAAGATCCCTCCATTTCTGCGCATATTCTTTAAAACCTTCACTTGATCCTAACGACATACCCTGGAGTTGGGTACGCGTAGGAGCAAGGTCGGCATTATATTGATACTGCTTGTAGAAAGCAGTAGCCAACTCCTCCCAGTTACGAACCTTGGTCCCATCTAGCTGATAGAACCATTCGAGATGAGTCCCTGAAAGACTCTCCTGGAAGAAGTGGATCCACAAATTCTTGTCCACCGTATATGGTTGAATCTTCCGAACATAGGACCTGAGATGTAGCTTGGGACAAGACGCCCCGTCATACTTGGTAAAGGATGGTGCTTTGAACTTCCGAGGAATAATCACACCGGTTGACAAACCCAGATCTCCAAAATCCAGCCCAGGTACCTGTTGGATCTCCATAGCATTCAGTCTATCCTCCAACTGTTTGTACTTGTCTTCGGCAGGAGGGTACTGTTCGTCGTTGAAATCTGTCTCATTGTCAGAGACCACTGGGCTGGGAATCCTTTCCTCTTGATGACTGCTTTTCCCCACAGATGGAGTTGTCCTCTCAGTTTGATCCTGCAGGGTGTTCCCAGATCTGCGTCTAGGGCTGAACAAAACAGTCCTCTTCTTCTTCTTTTCCTTCTTCAAAAGCAGAGCCTTCAGATCTTGCTGCCCCTGGGTCAAATTCATGATCAACCCCTGGAACTGGGCGTTCTGAGCCTGGAGGGCCTTGATAGACTGCTCAGCTGATGATTCAGGATTCATGACGATCGGCTGAAATAAACAGCGAAGAAGGGTAAGCAACCTGTCAAAGGGATACCTGCAATGCAATGAGATGTATGACATGCATGTAATGTTTTCAAGGACCTCGCGGGGTTGACAAAAAATTTGTTAGCATTTGGATCCGGTAGCTTGATTGTAAGAACTTCATTTTGTTGAGAATTCTTCTTCAAGGGTCAAAGGCTCACCATATCCAGTGGGTCATAGCCCCTGACAACCTTAGCTAGAGGAAAATAAATCCTCTTTGCCCCTGGCTGGGCAGTTGGTTCATCATGACCTGCATCACAAGCCCTTGAGATCCTTGAAATGGATTAGGATGTATGCAATGATATGATGTTATGCTATGCATGGGATAACGTAAGTGACCCTGTTATGAGCCCCAATTAAGGACTATAAACAAACCCTGCAAGAAACTCAGTGTACTTTGTTATGAGTCCCAATTAAGGACTATAAACAACCTGCAAGAAACTTAGTAAACCCTGTTATGAGTCCTCATTAAGGACTATAAACAAAACCTGCAAGTAGCTTAGGTGTTAGATAACACGCATGCAATTAGTCAAGTACGAAGGCACACAAGTCACACAAGAGAAGCCCTTAAGGTTTAAGGCCAGCATGGGGTCTGGGTAGTACCCTCTTGAAGTTGGTGGGCTCAACCTGTCCTAATCAAAGTGACCGGGTTCTAAGGTTCCCAATATCATGGGATTGCTTTCATTGTTCATCGTTTCGATTTAGCCACTGAACTGGCGACCGAAATATTCCAGGAAAGCAACCCTCCATTGAGTGTAGTATCGAGTATCAACCAACCTCGGACTGCACCAAAGTCAGTTATCTCACTACCCTAAAGAGGCCAAGATAGTTCAATTAAGGTTCCTAAGGTCTGTTGATGCTTCACGACACCACGCGGAGGCCCCGTACTCTCCTTGACTGAACTCAAGGGTTACCGGTACACACCAAAGTGCCACATCAACGTAGCAGACTGTTTCAACCATGTCGGTATACCCCGCACAGTTCCCTCACAGCCTTGTTGCTACTTTCTAAGAAGGTATCCCCCAGATCCGGGTTTAGGATCTATAGAACTCCCAAGCAACCCACAATAATAAAGCAAGCAAAGAAGACAATTGAAAACACAGTGATCTTAATCCTAAGGTACACCCCACTTTAAGTTTAATTCCCCAGCAGAGTCGCCAGTTCTGTGATCGGTGGATCTGGAACTGACTGTTTAACGCTGGTTCGCGAAATGTCGCGGAAGCAAGAGTCGCCACCGTCTTTTATTTTCTCCAAATGGAAAGGACAAAAGCACAGAAAAATTCCTTAAAAGAGATTGCTCTCGGTTCGGGAGGTAGGTTATAGAAAGGGAAGGTGTTAGCACCCTTTCTATCCATGGTTATCCATGGGCTCTTAGATACTTGCTCATTGTGTTTTCAAAATTGTTTGTTTGCTTTTCAACTGTGGGTTTTAAAAAGTTTCTTTGAAAGTTTCAGATCGACTCTTGTGTCAGAGTGTTTGAAAAATTGCTTTGAAAGCTTTTGAAAAGTGTCGGTGTGAAAAGATTTTTGTTTGTTTTGGAGAGAGCAAGTATCTACGAGAACCTACCTACCCTAAGGAATTCGTCTGTGTAAATGTCCTTTAAAGTAGTGCCATCCCACCATTGAGAGGTAGGTAGCACCACCGTTGGAGGTGTTCGGGTCAATTCGAGTTTGTAGGGACATGGTGATCACCGGAGCAATGGGAAGACACCTTAGAAGCTACCCTCATGCCAGGTTCCCGGATCATGAGGACTTACTAAAACATCCTCTACTCGACGATCACCTTTCGAAGGCAAGGCAACAGTGAGGCGTACCCTAGGGGTGGTGTGTGCGATTCGTGTGTCGTTTTCATTTGTATTTGTCTTGTCATGTTAAAGTGATCTAGCGTTTGATTTTATTTAAGGCCATACATTCTTTCATGCTTTTTGTTAACAGTCAAAAGAGTGCGAGGAAAAGTAAATCTAAAGCTATTACAAATGGCGCGGGTCCACATCGCCAAAATTAAACCGGACCCGATTTGACGGAAAGTAAATAAAGCAAAGTAAATAACGAAATTGAAAAGTGCGAGAAGTTTAAGTCACAAAGCTTTGGGAGAGGTACATAATTATTTAAGCGAAATAAAATAAATACGTGAAATTAAACAATTAAAAATATGGGCGTTGGACCCTTTTGCAAAATATTAAATTACATGAATTAATTAATTTAAGAAAAGAACTTGTTTTTGATTTTTTTTTTTTTTTTTTTTGATATTTTTATGTTTTTTTAGATTTAATAGAAAAAGAATTAATTAAAATTAAAATTGAATGCAAACCCTAATCCTAATTATTTTTTAGTTATTAAGAAAAATATTGAATTTTAACCTAATTTAAACCTAAGTTAATTTACATGCCAATTTGATTATAAAAATAAAATAAATAAATATTATTATGAGAAAGAAAAATTAAAAGAATAAAAATTAACTAAACCTAATTCTATTTTTTTGTATTTTTATTATTAAAAGAATTAACATTAAAACTCTAATTTGAATTTAATTCATGTACATGCAATTTATTTATGAAAATATTAGAATAAAATATTTATTAGGTTTTTCTTGTCTTTTCTGATTTTTTAGGCCTTTTTTATATTTTGTAAAAAATAATTAATTAAATTAACAAGAAAGCAAATAAAATAATAATTAAAATAAAACATAAAAATAAAATAGAATTTGCAAACCAGGGGGGGTGGAAGTCCCCAAAGTGGAGGTCTTGATCCAAAAGTTCTAGCCCAACAAGCTTTGATCCATTTGATTTTTCTGAATAGCGTGTGGATGCATTGACCAGGGTGTAACGTGTTCCTTAATCCATAGCCATTGATCTGATGAGCCTGGACAGGTGGACATTGATTCCTGAGGGTGTATGATGCGCTTTCACTATTGAGCCTGCACGTGAATTCGTATTGCAAAATAATAGAGGAAATAACGTAGACCTGGGACTCGAACCCAGGTCTTGGACGTGAATGCTATCAACGCCTGCCAGCTGAGCCACTACAACACGTTTGATATGTTAGTAACAAATAAATATTATAAAAAGAAAACGGAGAGTTAGTGGATCCAACGCGCGAGAATTTAAACCAGCTAATCACATGTTGCCACGACTTCGTCTTCTTCACGTTCCCTGTAATACAAAACATATAGGCAACGGTTTTCACACCGTTGCAGAAAGTGACATATGGGAAAATAGCGAACAGGCCATAAGGCCCTATAAATTGATCGCGATAGCTGGTTCCTGTTCGTCCTGATGTACTGATTTGAATGGCATGGGTCTGGAAGACCAATTTTTCTTAAAACGAAAAGCCCTAATTCGAAGCACTGCAAACCCTAAAAAGTATCAATGGCAAACATCCATATATGGCACGAAAACGAAATTAGACTACATGGTTAGCTTCAGAATACGTTTATTAGTATGAATGCATAAAAAAAAAACAATGAAAATGCTTGAAACATGAAGCACGATTATGCATTTTTCTTGAAACCATTTGAATCCATGGTACCAATTCTGGGCGTATAAAGGTTGGTTTCTGATGGGAACACGTTCAAGGACACTTGAGCAAGCTGTTGGAATGAAAATTAGGCTTTGAATCGCCCTGGAATGATGATTTCAGTTTTGAGCCTTTTAGAAAAAATTCCAAGTTTGCAATGTGTTCTTTAGCGCAGCTTTCTGTCTATGGGCATTAGGGTTGTCATCAGGCATATGTAGTGAGGCTATTAGGTCAACAAAACTCAATAAAATCCAATGCAATAATGGTTTTGCATATTTGATTTTCTTAAGATCTTTTCATATCTTTTTCAAGTGTTCTTGGTCCAAATCATGCCAATCAGTCCAATTCTTTCCTAATTAGCCTATGCACGAAATCTTGATGGCAAAACATGCATGAAAAGATTTTTTAGGTCAAGTTATATATTTTCCACATATTTAAATGATTTAAATGAATTAATATAAATAATAATTCAAATAAATAAATAAAAAATGATAAAATACTTCCCTTTGGGCCAAGTGGTCGTGCATATGCTTGGAATGATGAATCATGGAAGAAAAATGGGCCCATTAGCAATTTTAGGTCATTTGAAGTAGTGTTGACTTTTCAAAATATCCAAAAATTTCCCAACTTCGACAAGGCATAACTTGCTCAATTTTTAAGCTTTTCTCATGTTCTTGGACATTTTGGAAAGGACTTTGAGTCCTCTAACCAATGTCTTTGGTCCCATGTCATTTTGATTAACCAATCTCAAGTTATGGCCTTTGACTTAAAGTCCCTTTTTGTTGACTTTTGAAAATGACCTATAATGTTGAAATTGATAACTTTTTGTGAGAGCATTTCTTGGACTTGAAGTATGAAGATGAGTTGTAGGAAATGTCTTTCTCTTCAAAATGAGCTTTGGATGGAATTTTTCTGATAATCCATGTGAAAGTTATGCCCTGGTCAATTTCAGTTGACTTTTTCAACTGTCCAAATAAGGAAACTTTTGCATCTTTGATGATTTCTGAGCCCAATTTTGAGAATCATGATCAAGCATTGATAAAATGATGTTTGTGGCTTCAAGATGATATGTTTACCAAAAATTTGAACTTTTGACTGTCAAATGACCATTTTGCCCCTACAGTTGACTGTAGTGCAATTTAGGGTTTTGACTGTGCAATTTTGAGCTGAATGCCTTGAAACTTGATATGAAGATGCTTGACCATATTTGTAAGCATGTGAGACTTGATTGGGCCTTTGAAAACTTCCTTTTCTTGATCAGAACACAAACCCTAGTTTTGACTGTATAGGAGACCTTTGCACTGTGCAACCCTTGGGGAATTTTGCAGCTTGGCTTGACAATTTCTTGAAGAATATGGGAGGGCAAATTTTGGGGTACAACAAACACCAATACCATTGCCAAGCACATTGGAGGCTCCATCAAAGAACAGGGTCCATCGGGATCCTTGTTCAGGTCCATCATATGGCCTGAATTCTTCACAGTTGTCTAATGTCATGATGCCTTCATTCGAGAATTCGAACTTCATGGACTGGTAGTCTTCTACAGCTTGGTGAGCAAGGTGACCAGCTAGTAAACTCCCCTTTATAGCTTTCTGGGTAGTATACTGTATGTCTTACTTTGTCAGAATCATCTTCCATCTCGCTATTCTCCCAGAAAGAGCATACTTCTCGAAGATGTACTTTATTGGATCCATTTTAGATATCAACAAGGTAGTATGAATTAGGATATATTGTCTTAGCCGGAGAGCAGCCCATGCCAGAGCTCAGCAAGTTTTCTCGAGCATTGAATATCTAGTTTCACAGTCGGTTAACTTTTTGCTCAAGTAGTAAATAGCGTGCTCTTTTCGGCCAGACTAGTCATGTTGTCCCAATACACACCCCATTGAGTTTTCTAAAACAGTCAGATACATGATCAGTGGTCTTCCCTCGACTGGTGGCATCAACACAGGAGGCTCTTGTAAGTATTCTTTAATTTTGTCAAAAGCAACTTGGCACTCATCATTCCATTTGACTACTTGATCTTTCTTCAATAGCTTGAAGATTGGCTCACAAGTAGTTGTTATGTGAGAAATGAATCTGGCAATATAGTTCAAACGTCCCAAGAATCCTATGACTTCCTTCTCAGTACGAGGAGCAAGCATCTCTTATATTGCTTTAACTTTGGCAGGATCGACCTCGATACCTTTGTTGCTGACGATAAATCCTAGGAATTTACCAGACCGTACCCCAAATATGCATTTGTTTGGATTCAACCTCAGCTTGTACTTCTTCAGTCTCTCAAACAGTTTTGTAAGTGATCAAGATGCTCTTCCTCTATTTGAGATCTGGCTATCATATCGTCCATGTAGACTTCAATTTCGTGATGTATCATGTCGTGAAATAGAGCTATCATGGCACGCTGATAGTTTGCGCCATCGTTCTTCAGTCCGAATGGCATCACCTTGTAGCAGAATGTTCCCCACTGTGTGACAAATGTTGTTTTCTCCATGTCCTCGGGCGCCATTTTGATTTGGTTGTAACCTGAGAATCTGTCCATGAAGGAAAACACTTTGTGTTGGGCCGTATTTTCAACTAGGATATCAATGTGGGGGAGTGGAAAATCATCTTTAGGGCTTGCCATATTCAAATCTCTGTAGTCCACACATATTCTCACCTTGCCGTCCTTTTTGGTTACGGGAACAACATTGGTAACCCATTGAGGGTAGGAGGTGACGGCCAAGAATCCAGCGTGGAATTGCTTCTTGACCTCTGCTTTAATCTTTTCTGACATATCAGGCCTCATGCGGAGAACCTTTTGCTTTACTAGAGGACAATCTTCTCTTGTAGGCAGATGATGTACCACGATATCTGTATCAAGTCCCGACATATCTTCATATGACCAGGCAAAGACTTCAACGTAATCGTGTAACAGCTGAATCAGACGTTCCTTGACCCTAGGTTCCAGATTGGCATCCACCTTGACCTCTTTTTTGTCCTCTTCGGTACCTAGGTTGATTGTATCCACGGGTTCCTCGTGAGGCTGAATGGTTCTCTCCTCTTGTTGTAGCGGTCTGGCAAGTTCCCCTGGTACTTCACAATCTTCCTCACCTTCGTCTTCGGCTTGGTAGATTAGAATCTCAGAGTCACAACAGGCCATAGCAGTATCGTTACCCATGGGATCTAGAATGGATGTATACATGCATTGTGAGTGTGGGTGTGTGTAAGGGTATAGCTATATTTGAAATAAAATGTAAAAAAAAAATGAGAACAAAAGTTTGTATGCGAAAACGTCCATGATTCATTGATGTCATATGAAAAATGAGATAATAACCCTTACAAATGGACCATTGTGCCTCGGGTAAGACACAAGGTTTTAAGAGTGCGAATTGTTTGGAATATTACAGATCCAGCAAAATGTAAAGACAAATTACTGAGGGATGAAAGTGATTGGGACGAAGTCTCTAGCCTCCCAATTACTGAGCCCTCCATTGACAGTCGGGAAGATCCATTCCTCCAGGTTGCAACCATCTGCACCATCTTCCACTGCATTGACCTCACATTTGCTGATCTTTAGGGGTGGTTCTCCAGCACGGGCATGGCGTACAGCCTTTTGAGCACTTGAAGTGAAGCATAAGCCAAACTTATCAGACTTATATGGGATATCTGGGAGTTACCCCCAGATAGTGCATCCACCTTCCTCTACCACTGCTTTGACATCCTTCAGAGATGACATCTGCAGTGAAGGCCTTGTAATCTTGGGAATCTGAGACATAGCCTTGGTCACTGCCACCTCTTGCGGGACCTCTTCAAAGTGTTGAAATGGAGTTTCAATGAACTCGCCGTCCAATTCCATATATCTGAAGGAATTGAGATGGCTGATCATGTATTCTTCCTCTCCATGGACGGTGATAATCTTCCCTTGAACTGGATACTTCAGCATCTGGTGCAATGTAGAGGTAATAGCGTCAGCATTGTGGATCCATGGCCGGCCTAGCAAGCAGGAGTATGAAGGGCGGATGTCCATTACATAAAAGGTTGAACTGAAGGTTTGGATTTCAAACTTTATGGGGATATCCATTTCCCCATGCACCATCCTCTTCGAGTCGTCAAATGCCCTTACTACTATGTTGCTTGGCTTTAATGTCAGTCCCTTGCAGTCAAGTCTATCAAGAGCTTTTTTCGGTAATACATTTAGAGATGAGCCAGTGTCCACCAAAACATGAGCCAAGGTTGTGCCCCTACATTCCACTGAGACATGTAATGCCTCATTATGCTTTCTTCCCCTCGGTGTCAGATCAGCATCCGAAAAACCTAGGTCATTATCCGCTGTCAAGCTGGCTACGCGGTCTTGGAATTGATCAGCAGACGTCTCTTGAGGTACATGGGTTGTTTTTAAGAACTTTACCAAGGCTTTCGCATGCGCCTCGGAACATAGTAGTAATGTCAGCATGGAGATTTTAGAGGGAGTTTGCCCCAATTGTTCAACTACATCGTAGTCGCTCCTCTTTATAATTTTTAGAATCTCCTCCATTTCTTTCTTGGAAGTCTCATGGATAGTCAGTGATTGAGCCTTCGTCCGGACGGGCTCAACCTGAATACTCTTTCCTCGAGTCTCGGCAGTGGGAGTGTTGGTATGAATGATAACAGGGGTTATAACGTCTTCGTCAATAGGAGTACTTGCAGAGATGATTATGGGTATGGGGTCAACCTTTGGAGCAGCCACAGGGATAATTACGGGTCCAGAAACTACTTTTGGGGGAGCAATATTACTGATGTCAGAGTCTTCTTTCTCGGAATTTATCTCTTCAGCAGCCGACTAGTCTTGCTTGATGCCATGGTAGTAAATGTCCCCTCCGTAATTCTACGGCACGGTTTGTCTGATTCATACGGGACTGGCCCAAGCATTGTGATTATTAAAGGAGCTGCTTTCAGAAATGATGTAATTCTAACGGGTCTTTTGGTGGAGACACTGGAAGAATTGGCGGAAATGGTAATGATAGAAACATTTTCAAAAGGAACAGGTGTAACAGGAGTCTTTTCAAATAAAATCTCTTTGTTATCTATCAGGCACTGAATGCCTACTTTCAAAAAAGGACAGCCAGTTGGCGGGGATAAGAAGAGATGGCAAACTTCATTACATCCTGGGAACACACCGGCTTTCAACAAGTTCATTTTAACGGTCAGAAGTGGGGTCATGAGTTCATCAACTGAGGTAACAAACAAATCTTCTTCAATGGTATTAGTATTGTGGCCATGTCTGGGCATAGGAGCAGAAATGACATTTGGCTTCTTGGGCGCATCAAACTCAATTTATTTTGCTTCAATGAGGTCTTGTATTTTGTTCTTCAAGGCCCAACAGTTATTAGTATCATGACCAGGACTTTCAGAGTGATATGCGCAACGGGCATTGGGATGATAATGAGGAGATGTTGTATTGGGGTTTTTTGGAGCTTCTTTCAAGGTTACCAAATTGGATCTCAGAAGATGCAGTAGTACTTGAGACAAGGTCATGTTAATTCTGGTGAATTTCCTGACTGGCCTTTCCACCCTTGGTTGATTACTTCTTTGTTGATCAGTCGTAGGCTTAGGAATCATAATGGCCCCCACCATTGGTCAACGTTCGGCCCTACCTTGGTTTCTTTGCAGATATACAGAAGCTACCTCTTTCTTTCCGATGAAAGGCTTCCTTACAGCTGTAGAAGAAGATGAATCTTTATGAATCTTACCACTCTTTATGTCGGCTTCTACTCTCTCCCCGGTCAATATTAGTTCGGTAAAGCCTGCAGACGAACTTCCAATTAAATGGTTGAAGAAGGGACCAGACAAGGTGCCCAAGAACATGTCTACCAACTCTCTTTAAGATAGAGGGGGGAAGTCTTCCAGCCAAATCTCTCCATTTTTGCGCACAGTCCTTGAAACCTTCATTGGAGACCATGGCCATACTCTGGAGTTGAGTACGGGTAGTTGCCAAATCAGCATTGTATTGATATTGCTTGTAGAAAGTTGCGGCAAGATCTTCCCAATTGTGAACATTGGCTCTTTCTAGTTGGTAAAACCAGTCAAGTTGAGTACCAGACAGACTGTCTTGGAAGAAATGTACCCATAAGTCTTTGTCAGCGGTATGGGGTTGGATTTTCCTCACATATGACCGAAGATGCATTCTAGGGCATGACACTCCATCATATTTGGCAAACATAGGCACTTTCAATTTCGGAGGAATCACAATCCCCGACACTAAACCCAATTAATTCCTCAAAGTCCAAGCCTGGCACCTTTTGGATTTCCATCGTGCTCAACCGCTCTTCGAGATGTTTGTACTTGTCATCAGCTGGAGGACATTGTTTCTCATAGTAGTTGTTGTACCCCAAAATTTACCCTCTCATTTCATCAACACTTTCTCATCACAAGACTCTTGGAATTCAGGATCAAGCTAGGGTTTGCTCTGCTCAAGACCCCTCCTTGCACTATTAACCCAAATTAGGGTTTGAGTTTGCACAGGGATATTTTGACCTACAATACCCAAATTGACTTTCATGCCTCATGTTGGGTTCACAAGTTTGCCCATACCAAGTTTCAAGCCTTGATTCAAATCTTTGCCCAATCAATTGGACAGTTGACCTAGAAATCAGTTGTATTGGGGAAAAAGTCAACAGTGGCCAATTTACAGTCAAACCTCATGGATTTTGACCCACAACAACATTATGAACTCATATGAACCATTTGATCAAGTTTGGATCACAATTCCACAAGAAATTTGATCAGATCACCAAAAGGGCAAAATGGTCATTTTTAGGGTTTTGACTGCACAAAGGCAATTCTTGATTGTTTGACTTAACCAATGGCAAACCAAGCTCACATATGGACTCAAGGACTCAATGAAATTGTCTTGACCCATTCAACAAATTCAAAAGATCTCAAATGCATAAGATTGACAGATGAATTTTTTAGTCAACTGATCAAAATTTGACTGTACACTGAAAAGTCAAACTTTGACTTTTTGGTCAAAATCAAGTGCCAAGAGTTAATTTTCATCAAAACATGATAAATTATGAAACTTGTTCACCAAGAAACCCAAAAATGCAAATTAGGGTTTAAAATGGAAAAATTTCATAACTTAGAATTTTTCTAAGTTATAAAATTTTCTTATTTTTTCCTAACTTTGTCCCATTTTTTCACCAAGATGAAAATGGATTCAAACAAAACTTGCAACATGAAAGTTGTAGTCCATCACAAAGTATACAACTTTGATTCACAAAGTTTTCTCAAAAGAAGCTTTTATCTCAAGTTATGATTTTTGGAACAAGGGTATCTAAAACTTTTAACTTAGAGAAAATTTGCCCTAATCTAGGCAGGATTTGGACCCATCTTCTTGGCCACTTTTCACATATTTCCACTTGGAATTTCAAGTTGCATTGCAAATATGGATTGTAGTACATGTTCCAAGATTTCCAAATTGTCCAAGAACTCCTCAAACACCCTTGTGGTTAGAGAGAATCAAATGTTGGAAGTTGGCAAAAACTCACTTTTGTCCATGACCAATACATGTTCATACAAACTTGCATTTTCAAATCAGCATGTTTGGTGCTAGCTTGCAGGCCTCAAAACCAACTTTCACTTCATAATTTAATGCTTAACCATTTAATTAAGGTGTTATCTTAGCCATTTGGACATTACATACAAGATTAACCCTTATTTGGAAAAAGGTAAAATACCATTTTTGTAAAAGTGCACTTTATGTCAAACCAAAATCCTTGAGGTATGGGGCCATATTTCTGAAGCAAGATTGAAACTATCAATTCTAGGAACCAAGAGAAAAAGATGCAGCATGATAGGAGGTCTGGTACAGGGCTATAACATCATTTCCATTCTCTTGCTTCAAGGGGAAGAAAACTGGCAAAACACAAGAAACCTCTCATATCTGTTAACACAAGCTTACAAGAACTTTGTGAACAAGTTCCATACATCAAAACAAGCCTAAAGCACGACGCTTTCATCACTCATACCTCCTCATACTCAGAATCATTGTTTTACTGCAAAACAGGGCAGGTTCTGCATTTTGCAAGCCACAACAAAGTTCCATCGTGCGTTTTATCCCAAGATAGTTCCAACACCTTCCAATCAACTCACCTAAACTACCCCAGGCCCCCATTGCAAGTTGTAACACCTCTAACACACTTTGCCATTTTCATTTCAAAGCTCTGCAGGTTGAGTTCTACAGCACGATTCAAGTTGTTTCAAAGCAAGCCAAGCATTGGAGAAGCTTCCTTGGACCTCAGGCAAGCTCAACAGAAGCTCAAACACCATTGAAGGTTGCTACATTGTCCAGCTCGAAGTCAACTGAAACACGTATTTCATGGACTTATATCTCTCTATTTAGGAATGGTTAGGATTAGGTTTATGAATGAAATATGTTGTACTCATAGCCCTGAAGCCATACATATGCTTAGTTTTCATTTACATTAATCGTGCTGAGAGAATTTCACTCATGAACTTTCTGAAAAAACTAGGTTAGAAATTAGGGCCAGAGAAATTCTCTCTGGTCTTTGAGAGTTAATCCAAGTTTTTTATATGGTTGAATTCGTTGTTTAATTCTCTACAATGTTCATGTTATGAGTTTTGTCAAAAAATCAAAGAATCAGGAGATAGCATTGGAAGTACAGAACGCGTGTGTTGTTTGAAACTGAGGAAGAAGATGAAGTTGCTTGGGCTGGGCCTGAGTTGCTTTTGCTTTTCACACATGCATATTCAGTTTGCACCCCCTGGCCCATTTGCTTGCATATTTGTCATTTTTTGCATTTTATTTCATTTTTGATTTTAATATTTTATTTTCTAACATTAAAAATACCTAAAAATTATTTTCATAAATTTTTATATTTATTTGGAATTTATTCTAATTATTACTAGTATAAAAAATATTTAAAGGCTTTATATTCTTTTTTATTAAAACCTAAAATAATGTAAAAATATATTTATTTTCATTTATTATTTTTATTCACATTTAAAAACATTTTCTTGAAAATATCCATTTTTGTAAATAATTAATTTTTATCTTTGTACATTTAATATGTTTAATATATATATATATATATATATATATATATATATATATATATATATATATATATATATATATATATATATATATATATATATATATATATATATATATATATATATATATATATATATATATATATATATATATATATATATATATATATATATATATATATATATATATATATATATATATATATATATATATATATATATATATATATATATATATATATATATATATATATATATATATATATATATATATATATATATATATATATATATATATATATATATATATATATATATATATATATATATATATATATACTTGTTATTAAATAATTAGGTTAAAAAATACAAAAATATCACATTTTTATTTTTATTAATATTTTACACTAAAAAACTTTTTTTACAATATACTTTTATTTTGTTAATATATATTTGTATAAAATTAATAAATAATATTATTTATTAAGAATTAGGGTTTTTAGCCCTAAATAGAAAATAATTAAAATTGACATTTTTATTTATATACACTTCACATAAAAAAAATACTTTTTACATACTAAAAAATATTTTGGCATAATACATGTTATTTACATTTATTTATTGTATTTATTTCAATTATTGTACATTTAAATATTGTATCTTGTACATTCAATTTGGTTGTAATAGTAATCTAGGGTTTAATTTCTTGTCAAATATCCCATATTCAAATTTGTACCCCCCCTCCCTATAGCATGTTGTAATAGTATAGCATTTAAATTCTCGCACATTTAAAAGCTTTTAATTATGCCATGCTTAGACTTAGGGTTTGTATGCAAATAAAATCAACAATTAGTTTGACCTAATCCAAGATAAACATGCATGAAAAACAAACACAATGCACACTTGCACCCCTAGGGTTTCATCCACTTGTTGCCTTCAAAAATGGGCCATGGTTGCATGTCAAGTACTTTGGCTAAACAAAAACAAAACAAAAGATCATAGTCCCTCGATGACGCTATATGAAGTTGCCTAAACAAAATGATCAAGTCCCTCAAGAAAATTGCCAAAGATACTTGACACTATTGCTAATCATGGTCTATACGATGACCCGCGCCTGTCCCGTTAACATCCTAACACAAGGTTGTTCACCAAATACAATGGTGAAACAACATTGTTAAAAGGGTTAAAAACATAAGAAAAATCTTTAAGTAAAATAGGGAAGATAGCTCTTAACTACTTGATCAAGCTTGCAAAAACATCCTTGCTACTTTCAAAACACACTTCACAACACAATTTCAAAACCCTACTTTCAAACATTGAAAACTTTTCAAAAGACAAAAACACCTTTGTATACATTCAAACAAGAATCATTACAAAGGTCGCCACAACGATGGCCTCTTTTCAAAATATCTTTCTAAATCACACACAAAGCACCATTTCAAACAATTGAAGAGCACCATTTCAAACAATTGAAAAGCAAAGCAAGTGATCTAAGCAAGTAACTAAGAGCCCATGGATAACCATGGATAGAAAGGGTGCTAATACCTTCCCTTTCTATAATCTACTCCCTGAACCCAATAAAACATCTCAAAGGTCTTTCCTGTGCTTTTTGACCTTTCCTTAGGATAAAATAAAAAGTCGGTGGCGACTCTTTCTAAACCGAAACATTTGCGAACACAAACGTAAATCCCAAGTGAGTTCTCCCACTGTATCACAGTAGTCTTCTTCTTCCTCTTCTGATTCTGATGGGGCAATTGTTTCCTTACCTTTCCCCTCTCCTTCACCGGATGTTGTTGCAAAGTTCAAGGTCCTTCTTGTCTGTCCATGAAACCTTCTCCCCATGTTTAAGACTCTGGTTACCTTCTTTGTTTTCTTTTTCCTCTCTTCAGCCAGCAGAGTCTTCAACTCTTCTTGCCCCTTGGTTAGGGTCATGAGCAATTGTTGAAACTGCGTATTCTGAGTTTGGAGATCTTTCATTATTTCCTTGAGATCCATCTTACTGAAATAAACAGTAGAGAGATAAGGAGACTTGTTGCAAAAGACATGTTTATGTTATGATGAATGATATATGCATATGCAATGTTTTAAAGGATTCCAAAGATTCAAATTTGTTTTATACAAAAAAGGAAACACGCGTTATATTAATAATATAAAGTTTGAGTACATCAATTCCCCTTGGACAAAATAATACAAAAACTCTAAGATAAAAAAGTAGTACGCATCCTCTTTGGTGCAATGTATGCATTCAGAGTCCGCTCCTTATGAAGTAGCCTAGTGAGTTCCAAAACCTTATTCTCGCTTGCATAGAATTGGGCTTCAAAAGTATCTCTCTCTCCTTTGAGTTGTATCCAATCCCTTTGTAGGTATTCAAGAGATGTGGGCATGTCAAGATGTAGGATAGTGTATGGAATATCTCCTTCCTTAGCAGGCTCAAGTGGGTACGAACCCGCTCCCAGAATCTTATGATGCCATATCCTCACATTCTCCCCTTGATCAAAGAGTCTGTTAAGGAAGGAGAGGTTCCATACACCATCCTACATCCTGACATGCCAACATCATGGGAGGAAATGCAAAAGAGTTGGATCCAACTCAAAGAAGAATGGGATACTTTTGAAGCCAGCTTCTATGCCAGTGAGAAGAAGGTTTTAAAACTCACCCGCCGACTTCACGAGGAGGAAACCCTCAACACTTACATCGCGCCAAAGAGGATGCGCAATGTCTTTTTACATTAAGAATTTTGTAATATTTCTCCCATGGGGAATTTATGTACTAACAAATCTTTTCTTAATATGACGTGCGTTCTTTTTGTTTGCAACAAATTTGAATTTTTGAACCCTTGAAAGCATTACATGAATAACATACCATTCATCATATGCATAAACAGGTCTTCAAGCCAGGTTTCCTTATCTTTCTGCTATTTATTTCAGCAAGATGGGTTTGGAGCAAATAGTAAAGGACCTACAGGCACAAAATTCACAATTTTAGCAACTCCTCATGACCTTGGCAAAGGGTCAAGAGGATCTCAAAGTTCTGCTAGAGAAGAATAAAGAGAAGAAAAAGAAAAAGAGACTGGGGGTAGCCACTTTCAGAAGAAGGTTTGAGGGAGATGCTAGAAGGACTCTTGAGTTACCTTCAACGTCTGACGAAGGGATTGGCAAGGGGAAAAGAGTTACTATACCTTCTGAGTCTGAGGTAGAAGAGGAGGAAGAGGAAGAAGACGAAGACTATTCAGAACAACAGTATCCACCAGCGGATGATAAGTATAAGAACCTTGAAGACAGATTGACAGCTATGGTGTTGCAGAGGGTGCCCGGGTTGGATTTTGAGGAACTGGGGTTGGTAGCTGGGATTGTAATCCCTCCCAAGTTCAAGGTGCCAACATTTGCCAAGTACGACGGTCTGTCTTGCCCTAAGATGCACTTGAGGTCGTATGTTAGAAAGATCCAACCACATTCATCCGATAAAGACCTATGGGTACACTTTTTCCAAGATAGCTTGTCTGGCACTCAGTTAGATTGGTTTTATCAGCTCGAGAGATCAGAGGTTCACAATTGGGAGGACTTGGCAGCTGCTTTCTATCATCAGTATCAGTACAATGCTGATTTGGCGCCCACCCGTACTCAGTTACAAAGTATGGGGATGGCTTCAAATGAAGGGTTTAAGGAGTACGCCCAGAAGTGGCGTGATCTGGATGGAAGGCTGCAGCCACCGTTATCAGATAGGGAATTAGTTGACATGTTTCTGGGGACCCTGTCTGGCCCTTTCTTCAACCATCTAATCGGGAGCTCTTCTGCGGGATTTACTGAACTGATTTTGACTGGAGAAAGGGTGGAGGCCGGTATTAAAAGTGGAAATATTCAAAAGGATGCCTCCGCATTCACAGCTGTTAAAAAACCTTTTCCAGCCAAGAAAGAAGCATCTGCTGTGTATTCTCAGAAGAGATTGGGAAGAACTGAGCATCGTCCGACTGTAGGGGTCGTGATGATTCAAAATTCGTCAAATGATCAACCTCGTAACAATCAGTCGAGACCTAATCAACAACGGGTAGAACGACCACAACGGCAGTTCACCCGCATCAATATGACGCCCGCACAGGTGCTTCCCCATTTGTTGAAACTGAATCTGACTAGCTTGAAGGAGGCGCCAAAAAACCCTAACACCTCCTCTCCATACTATCACTCCAACGCCAAGTGTGCTTACCATTCTGACAGTGCTGGGCACAATACCAATAATTGCTGGGCACTTAAGAACAAAATTCAGGACTTAATTGACGCCAAAGAGGTTGAATTTGACGCTCCTGAGAAGCCCAATGTTATATCCGCTCTGATGCCCAAGCACGGCCACAATGTGCATGCTATTTTGGAAAACCTCCATGTTACTGATGTTGCCAATCTGTTGAATCCTCTGATTATGATTAAAGAAAATTTGTTGAGAGCCGGGATCTTTCCTGGTTGTGGTAAAGACTGTTATTTTTGTTTGAACATTCAAGGTGATTGTCCAATGTTGAAGTCGGGTGTCCAACGTCTGATGGATACTGTGATCGGTGGATCTGGAACTGACTGTTTAACGCTGGTTCGCGAAATGTCGCGGAAGCAAGAGTCGCCACCGTCTTTTATTTTCTCCAACAAGGAAAGGACAAAAGCACAGAAAAATTCCTTATGAGATTATCTCTCGGTTCGGGAGGTAGATTTATAGAAAGGGAAGGTGTTAGCACCCTTTCTATCCATGGTTATCCATGGGCTCTTAGATACTTGCTCATTTGTGTTTTCAAAATGTTTGCTTTTCAATTGTGAGTGAGTTTGAAAAAGTTTCGTTTAAAGATTTCAGATCGACTCTTGTATCAGTCCTCAAGAGTGTTTGAAAAATTGTTTTGAAAGCTTTTTTTGAAAAGTGTCGGTGTGAAAAGAAGTTTTGATTTTGTTTTGAATTAGAGCAAGTATTTATGAGTCATCTACCTACGCTAAGGAATTAGGCTGTGTAAATGTCCTTAAGGTAGTGCCATCCCACCATTGAGAGGTAGGTAGCACCACCGTTGGAGGTGTTCGGGTCAATTCGTTTTTAGGGACAGTGTGGTCACCAGAGCAACAGTAGGACACCTTAGAAGCTACCCTTATGCCATTGATCTTTTTATTCCGAGGCAACTATTCCGAGGCAACTTGTTTCGAGGCAACTAGATCAATGGACATAAGGACTCACTAAGACGTCCTATACTCGACGACCACGTTTCGAGGGGCAAGGCAACAGTGAGGCGTACCCTAGGAGTGGTGTGTGAATTGTGTGTCATTTTCAGTTATAGTTTATCTTGTCATGCATTGGGTGAGCTACACTTTGATTTTATTTGGGCCATTCATTCTTTCATACAATTATTAGCAGTTTAAAGGGTGCGGGAATTTAAAGAGCGGAAAATAAAAGTCCTACGCTATTACAAGGCGCGGGTCTATACATCGCCAAATTAACAAAGACCCGATTTTGAATAAAAGTGGAGAAAGTAAATGTCCTAATTATTATTACAAAGCTTTGGGGAAAATACATTATATTCACAAAAGAAATAAAA
Organism: Vicia faba; assembly: GCA_948472305.1. NCBI lineage: Eukaryota > Viridiplantae > Streptophyta > Magnoliopsida > Fabales > Fabaceae > Vicia > Vicia faba. The sequence goes on from OX451740.1 coordinate 256,691,865, forward strand.
ATAAATGCGCGAAAAGAGTTTAGAATCGAGTGTGAGGGCGTTGGACCCTTTAAAGAAATTAAATTGAAATTGGAAGTGAATTAATGATTAAATAAAGAAAAGAAATGATTTTTTATGTTTTTTTGTATTTAATGGAAATAAAGAGAATTAATTGAAATTAGAAATTAAATAAAAACCCTAATTCTAAGTTTGCTTTTAATTATTAAAAGAAAAAAAATGTTTAAGTTTTGACTTAATTTACACTAATTAATTAAATGACATGTTTATTTACAAAATTAATTAATGGTTAATAATAATAATAAGGAGAAATTATTTATTGAAAAAAAAGATAATAAAAATGTTAAAAACCCTAATTTCTATGTATTTTAGTTATTAAGAAAAACATTAAAATTAAACCTAAAATTAAACCAAATTGATTATTAGAATTTTATTTACAAAAATATAATAATGAATTAAATATTAATAAACATATTTTTATTTTTGACTTTTTCTGGATTTTATATTTATGAAAATTATTTTGGGAATTAAATAGAACAATAAAAAAGAACAATTAAAATAAAAAGGAGAGTTAAAATAAAAATCTAAATATGCAAACCATGGGGGGTTTCTGCCCAATTTGGAGGTGTTTGGGAAGCATTTTGGCCCAACAGATTCAAGGCCTTTGTGGACTTTTTTGTACTTGCATGTGGACCCATTGACTGGCGTGTATGATGAGCCTTTTTGGTGGCCTTCAGATTGGAGCTTCTGGGCGCGTGGCAAGCCAGATGGTGAGGTTGTATGATGTTCCCTTGAGAGTGTACTGCACAGAAACGTATTGAGCAAAATAATATTGAAGAAGTGGGGGACTTGGGAATCGAACCCAGGTCCCAGTACCTGTAGTACACGTCTGCCACCAATTGAACCAGTGCGTTTGTTTGTAAGGTTGGTGGCATATGAATAATATAATACAAAACAAACGTTAGTGATATATAACACAAAAAACGCGCTGAAAATTTGAATGTCCCAATCATGCTATGACACGCAGGCTTCTTCCTCGTTTGTCCTGAAAAATAAGAAACAAATAGCGGGGGTTTTAAACCCCCACTAACTACAATGTACAATAATAGCGATTAGAGCATGGTGAAAAAGAAAAAGGGCGCGAGGTATGAGAACGAATCGTCTGGATGTCACGATTTTAGTGGTGCTAGTTTCATTGTCCAATTTTTCCAGATATGTAAACCCCTCTTTTGGAGCTTCAGGAACCCTAGAAAGCTTTAATGCCAACTTTGCATACAGGCAATATTAATTCAATTGGATAACACCATTAGCTTCAGAGAGATCATATTAGTATAAACCAATCATTAAAACACAGTAATCATGCATGAAAAGTAAAATACGAATATGAAAATTTTAAAGAAAAGTCAGGCTTCTACCTACCAATTCCTTGAGTATGGATGCGTGGTTTTGATTGGAATAGCTTCCTGGTAGTGTCAGGAGTCTTTTGGAATGCTTTTGCAGTCTTGAATTATGCTCTAGCTATCAAAACAGTTTCAAGGTTTTTTTGAAAAATGCAAAGTTTGTTCTTGATGCTTATGCGCAGCTCCTGTGTTCTTCTCATTAGGTTTATGATTGTGCATATATGTAGAAGGAATTAGGTCAGAAAGATCAAGCCCAAAGCCTTGTATTCAATGATTTTGAATATTTGATTTTCATGATCTTTTTCAATCTTTTTTTGCCATGGAAACTTGCCTATTTTGGAAGATCTTGCCTCTTGATGTGGTACACGAAATATCTAGGTCATGATGAGTGAATATGCTGCACCAAAAGATTCAAAACCTTTATTTGAGTATTTTTTCATAATTAATTTTAATTAAATGAATTAATAGGATTAAAAACTCAATTAATTAATTAAAAATAAGAAAATAACTCCCTTTTAGCTTAATGGGTCGTGCATAGCTTTTGGATGATGATTCATGGAAGAAATTGTGGCCCATTAGCAATTTTGAGGCATTTGAAGCAAAGTTGACTTTTCAAAATTCCCAAAAATTTCCCAACTTCCACAAGGCATATCTTGCTCAATTTTTAAGCTTTGATCATGTTCTTGGACATTTTGGAAAGGTCTTGAAGTCCTCTAACCAATGCCTTTGGTCCCATGTCATTTTGATTTACCAATCGCAAGTTATGGTCTTTGACTTAAAGTCCCTTTTTGTTGACTTTTGAAAATGACCTATAATGTTGAGATTGATATCTTTTTGTGAGAGCATTTCTTGGACTTGAAGTGTGAAGAGGAGCTGTAGGAAATGTCATTCTCTTCAAAATGATATTTGGATGGAATTTTTCTGATAAACCATGTGGAAGTTATGCCCTGGTCAAGTTACAGTTGACTTTTTCAGCTGTCCAAAAATAGAAACTTTTGCATCTTGAGACTTTTTGAGCCATGCCTTGAGAATCATGATCAAGAATTGATCAAATGATGTTTGTGGCTTCAAAATAAGATGTTAATCAAAAAAATTGACTTTTGACTGTCAAATGACCATTTTGCCCCTACAGTTGACTGTGAAGCAATTAGGGTTTTTGACTGTGCAATTTGATGCTGTGAGTCTTGAAACTTGGCATATGGATGCTTGACAATGTTTATAGGCATGTGGGACTTGTTTGGACCCTTGTAAACTTCAATTTCTTTGCCAGAACCAAAACCCTAATTTTTGACTGTGTTAGGAGGCTTTTGGACTGTGCAACCCTTGGGAGATTTTGAAGCGTGATCTTAGCAAACCTTGAAGAATATGGGAGGGCAAATTTTGGGGTACAACAGATACTCAAGAGATTCTTTTCCAAAAAACCCCTGTTAACACTTTCAATCTGATTACTCCTGATACTTGTGATACTTCAACCAACGATATTGCCATCATAACCATTTCCGACAATCCTCCCAAGGCTTGCAAAAGGCCTGTCAGGATTACACCCAACTCTGAATGTGTACCTTTAAAGATCACCATGCCGGGACCTATCCCGTACCAATCAAGAAAAATGATACCGTGGAACTATGGGGGAGAAATCTTCTACCACGGCATCAAACAAATCGAAACAGTCCAAGAGATTTATGAAGAAGACCCTGATATAGGGAACATCGCAGGTACAAGCAAGATAACCCGCAGTGGCCGGATCTTTTCTCCAGAGATTGCTCCCCCTCGAGCAGTTTTCGGACCCTTAAAAGCTTCTGCACCTGTTGGACCCTTTGTGCAAGGCCCAGTGATTGAAGAAGTGGTTACTCCTGAAGAAAGACCATCCGTTGATAATACCAACAAGGGTAAGGGGATATTGGAAATGCCTGTCAGGACGAAGGCTCGTGATGTGGTTATCCCCGAAACCACTCAGAAGGAAATGGATGAAATCCTTAAAATAATCAGAAAAAGTGACTACGATGTTGTAGAATAACTGGGGCAGACCCCTTCTAAAATTTCAATGTTAGCCCTCCTGCTCTGTTCAGAGGCCCGTGCTAAGGCCCTGATTAATTTCTTGAAGACGGCACATGTACCCCAAGAGACCTCGGCTGACCAATTTCAGGATTGTGTGGCCAGTCTTACTGCTGACAATGGCCTGGGCTTTTCCGATGCTGACTTAACTCCCAAAGGAAGAAAGCACAATGATGTGTTACATGTTTCAGTTGAATGCCGAGGAACCACTCTCGCCCATGTCTTGGTTGATACTGGTTCTTCCCTGAATGTGCTACCAAATAAGGCCTTAGACCGTTTGGATTGCGAAGGTTTGACCCTCAAACCTAGTAACATCGTCGTCAGAGCTTTTGATGGTTCCAAAAGAATGGTTCATGGAGAGGTTGATATTCCTATCAAGGTAGGCACCGAAGTGTTCGACTCCACCTTCTACGTAATGGACATCCGTCCGTCATACTCATGTTTGCTGGGAAGACCGTGGATCCATTATGTCGGGGAAATTACCTCCTCTTTGCACCAGATGCTGAAATATCCTGTTAAGGGTAAAATCATAACTGTGCACGGCGAGGAAGAGTACATGATCAGCCATCTCAATTCCTTTCGATATGTGGAGTTAGATGGCGAGTTCATCGAAACGCCTTTTTAACATTTTGAGGAAGTTTCTCCCGAGGTAGCAGTGGCGAAGACAGTGGTTGAGGTACCTATCATTCCCAAGCATGCATCTAGGATGGCATCTCTCAAGGACGCGGAGGCTGTGATTAAGGAGGGGAAAAGCACAGTATGGGGGAAGTTGCCCGACTTTCCCTATAAGACAGACAAGTTTGGGTTGGGGTTTACTGCTGCAGGACAAAAGGCTATGCGTCGCTCTAAGATCGGAAGACCACTCGTCAAGATTTCTCACCATGGAGTCAATGCTGTAGAAGATGAAGCTGAGGAGAGCCACTTTGAAGATTGGATTTTTCCGACTGTCGAAGGGGGTTTGAGCAATTGGGAGGCAAAGGATTTGTTCCTATCACCTTTATCAACCAGTAATTTTATCTTTGAACAATTTCCCATTTTTATGGTCTGTAATAACTAAAACAATCCGCACACTATTTCCACCTCATGCCTTGCCTGGGGCATGTAGGTCCATTTGTAAGGGCTTGATTTTCTTCATAATCATATGCCATGTTTTAATGAATCATTGGACGTTTTTCATCTATAAACTGTTGTGTTCATTTTCTTTCCTTTTGCATTTTTGTTTGTTTAAGGATGGCTATCCCTTACACACACCCACACTCACAAGTGCAGGTACCCATCCACTCCGGATTCCATGGGTGACTATTCTGCTTTAGCCTTCGATAACTCTGAAGATTTGGTCAATCATGCTGAGTACGAAGGTGACGAAGATTGTGAAGTGACGGGAGAGTTAGCCAGACTTCTACAACAAGAGGAGAGGGCCATTCTGCCTCATGAAGAGTTTCTAGAAACCATCAACTTGGGGACAGAAGAGGATCGGAAGGAAGTAAAAGTGGGTGCCAACCTGGAACCAAATGTCAAGGAGCACTTAGTGCAGTTGTTGAACGAATATGTTGAAATCTTCGCTTGGTCTTATGAAGACATGCCAGGGCTAGACACCGATATCGTGGTTCACCGTCTCCCCACAAGAGAAGATTGTCCACCGATCAAGCAAAAGCTTCGCCAAATGAGGCCTGACATGTCTGAGAAGATTAAGGCTGAGGTAATAAAGCAATTCAACGCTGGTTTTCTGGCTGTTACAACCTAACCACAATGGGTTGCTAACATTGTTCCCGTACCTAAAAAGGACGGCAAAGTCAGAATGTGTGTGGACTATATGGATTTGAACAGGGCTAGCCCTAAAGACGATTTTCCGCTGCCACATATCGACATCTTGGTTGACAACACAGCTCAGCACAAGGTATTTTCCTTCATGGACGGATTCTTGGGATACAACCAAATCAAAATGGCCCCCGAGGACATGGAGAAAACAACCTTTGTTACACAATGGGGTACCTTCTGCTACAAAGTGATGTCGTTCAGACTGAAGAACGCAGGGGCAACCTATCAACGCGCCATGGTAGCTTTGTTTCATGATATGATACATCATGAGATCGAAGTTTACATAGACGACATGATAGCTCGATCACAGACAGAAGAAGAGCACCTTAAACATTTGCAAAAGTTGTTTGCCAGGTTAAAGGAGTATAAGCTCAGACTGAACCCAAGCAAGTGCACTTTTGGAGTTAGGTCTGGTAAACTTTTAGGATTTATTGTCAGCAACAAAGGTATTAAGGTTGATCCTGCTAAAGTAAAGGCTATACAAGGAATGCCTTCCCCCTGTACTGAAAAGGAGGTCAGAGGATTCTTGGGACGCTTGAACTATATTGCGAGGTTTATCTCTCACCTGACATCTACCTGTGAGCCAATTTTCAAACTGTTGAAGAAAGATCAGGTAGTTGAATGGAACAATGATTGTCAAGTTGATTTTGATAAGATCAAGGAGTATTTACTAGAACCTCCTATCCTGATGCCACCCGTCGAAGGAAGGTCGTTGATCATGTATTTGACTGTTTTGGATAACTCAATGGGGTGCGTGCTGGGTCAACATGACGAGTCTGGTCGAAAAGAGCATGCCATTTATTACCTTAGCAAAAATTTTACCGACTGTGAGACTCGCTACTCACTGCTCGAGAAAACTTGTTGTGCTTTGGTATGGGTTGCTCGCCGGCTAAGGCAGTATATGTTGACTCATACCACTTTGCTGATTTCCAAAATGGATCCAATCAAGTATATCTTCGAGAAGCCTACTTTATCTGGAAGAATCGTTAGATGGCAGATGATCTTGACTGAGTATAACATCCAGTATACTACCCAAAAAGCTATAAAAGGGAGTGTACTAGCTGACCATCTAGCTCATCAAGCCGTCGAAGATTATCAATCTATGAGATTCGACTTCCCTGACGAGGACATCATGACTTTGGACAACATCGAAGGTAACGGACCATATGACGGACCTGAACAAGGATCCCGATGGACCCTGTACTTTGATGGTGCTTCAAATGCACTTGGCAACGGTATCGGCGCGGTACTCATTTCTCCAGAGGGTTGCCATACACCCTTCACTGCCCGACTTTGTTTCAGCTGTACCAACAACATGGCCGAATATGAAGCTTGCATCTTTGGTCTCAAGGCTGCTATAAACTTGGGAATCAAATCTTTGGTCGGATTTGGGGACTCGGCTTTGGTTATCAGTCAAGTCAAAGGAGAGTGGGACACCAAACATCCTAATCTGATCCCATACAAAGAACATGTCCTGACTTTGTTGTCTCATTTCGAGCAGATTACTTTCGAGCATTTCCCGCGAGAAGAGAATCAGCTAGCAGATGCTCTGGCTACAATGTCTTCCATGTTTAAACTCAACTGGGATAACGAGGCTCCCCAAATTACCATCGAGCGAATGGATGAACCTGCGCACTGTCATGAGATTAATACCGAAGAAGTAATGGAACAACCCTGGTTTCATGAAATAAAAGGTATCTCCAGACTAGAGAATATCCTGAAGGAGCTTCCGTCAATGACAAAAAGTTCTTAAGGAGATTTACTGCCAAGTTCTTCCTAAGCAATGGCATCCTTTATAAACGCGGCCATGATTGTGTTTTACTTTGATACATGGACAAAGCTGAAGCAGAGTTGATCATGACTGAGATACACAGTGGCACGATTGGCACCCACTTGAGAGGACATACAATGGAAAGAAGATTCTAAGGGCAGGCTACTACTGGTCTACCATGGAAGCTGATTGTCATCAACATTCCCGTACCTGCCAAAAATGCCAAGTCTACACCGACAAGGTACATATTCCTCCCGTTCCTCTCAACATTCTGACAGCTCCTTGGCCATTCGCAATGTGGGGCATTGACATGATTGGAGAGATCAAGCCCACGGCCTCCAATGGACACCGCTTGATCCTGGTGGCTATTGATTACTTCACCAAATGGGTCGAGGCAGCTCCCTATGCCTCAGTTACAAAGAATGTGGTTGCCCGCTTCATCAAGCAGAACCTCATATGCCGGTATGGTGTCCCCGACAGGATTATCACAGACAACGGTACAAATCTGAATAATACTATGATCACTGCTCTATGCGAATAGTTCAAGATTTATCATCATAATTCATCTCCCTATCGGCCAAAGATGAACGGTGTTGTTGAAGCCGCGAACAAAAATATCAAGAAGATCATTCAAAAGATGACAGTCACCTATAAAGACTGGTATGAGATGTTACCGTTTGCTCTACACGGATATCGTACCACGGCACGTACTTCAACATGGGCAACCTCATTTTCTTTAGTATATGGCATGGAGGCTGTTTTGCCTATGGAAGTTCAGATTCCTTCTTTAAGGATTATGAAGGACGCTGGTTTAAGTGAAGACGATTGGATTCAGACCCAACTTGATCAACTCAATTTGATCGATGAGAAACGACTTACTGCTGTTTGCCATGGTCAGATGTATCAAAAACGGATGATCAAGGCTTTCAACAAGAAAGTCAGGCGTCAGATATATCAAGTCGGAGATCTTGTAATCAAGCGGATCATCTTACCGCAAAGTGATCCCAGGGGCAAATGGACTCCTACTTACGAAGGACCATTTGTGATCAAGAGCATATTTTCTGGTGGGGCAATGATTTTGACCACCATGGACGGCAACGATTTGCCACACCCTGCGAACGCAGATATAGTCAAAAGATACTACGCATAAATAACCCGACAAGTTGAAAACCCGAAAGGGCGACTTGGGCAAAAATGGGCATCCCGGTGAACCAAAAACCCGAAAGGGCGGTTCAGGCAAAAATTAGGGATAAAACAAAAAAATCTGTACACCCGGCAAGTTGAAAACCCGAAAGGGCGACTTGAGCAAAAAAGGGTTTCCCGGTGGATCGAAAACCCGAAAGGGCGATTCAGGCAAAAGTTAGGGAATTAAAGCGTATGACTGTGTCTCGTCGGATCACTTTAAAGAACAATCTCTTCATCAACAAGCTCCAAACTTCTGATCAATCTAACCATCGGCGGACGAAGCAGTGAATGGATAAGATATTCAGAGTTGTGAAGGCTGTAGCAGAATGGGAATCCCATGGAATTGTTACACATAGCCATCTTTCTTTTGTATAAAATTTTCCAATTTTTACGACAACATTATCTTACTAGGATGTCTGTCTCCTTTGTACAAAGATACTCACAAAAGTTAATACAAATACACTTCCAAGTGCAGAAATTTGCTTGCCTTTCTTTTCTTTTTTACACTTATGTTATATTTGAAAACGTCCAATGTTTTGTTAAATAGGCATATGCATTTGAACATAATCACTGTTTACAAATAAAACGAAATTGAAAAAAGATAGTTACTGATAGGTTGAAGGTGTAGGAAGATATCTTTATGCCATTTCAGAAGAAATCCCCTACGATACATCATTCGGATCCTTGACAAAACTAAGATTTGGAGTATATTTCCCCAACGGAGTTAAACTTCAGGATCCTCAGCAGAGAAAATGCTTTCTAAAGCTGGATTCCCCAGCTAAGCTGAATTTCAAAATTCCCATCAGAGTCAAGTTTCAAGATCCCCAGTGGAGCCCAAAAACCCTGAAAATCCTATCCCCAACGGAACCGGAATAGTGAACATTCTCCCCACAGAGATATTTCCCAGCACATTGAAGATTCTCAGTCTCATTTCTCCAGCAGAAGTCTCCCAGGTTTTAACTTCCCAGTAGAGATTTTCAAAGTTTTCCTTATTCCCCAAACAGTCAACAGTCAGCAAGGATTTCTCATCTTCAGTAATCAAAGATTTTTGGAATCCCCAGCTTCGGTCATGGATTTATTTTCCCCGGCAGCAGTCAAAGATTTCATTATATCCAGCTATCCGGATTTTATCTTCCTCAACAAGACGACTACTCAGCTTACATGCATAACCATTACATTCATATACCATAAACATTGATGAAATACAGTTCATTGCATCATATATATCATGCAACATAAATTTGTGTTTTAGCTAACATTTTACCATTTTCAGGATAAGATTAAAAGGCTGTCGTTAACAATTATTCAGATACAGTATGGATACACCCCAGATACGGCGGTCATTCTATTACTCATTCAGAGTTTCAAGTCAAATACAGTACAGATACACCCCAGACACGGAGGTCATTCTACTACTCATTCAGACTTCAGCAATCTGATACAGACTAGATACGCTCCAAACACGGCGACCATTTTGTTGTACCCCAAAATTTGCCCTCCCATAATCTTCAAAGTTTTGACAAGCATCACCTCAAATGGTTCAAAGTCTACTCAAGGGCTACCCAGTCAACCATCCTCCTAAGCCAGTCAAACTAGGGTTTTTGGTTCCTGCAAGGAAGTTGAGGTTTTCAAGGGCTCAATCAAGTCCCATGCTCATACACATTGTCAAGCACCTACATGTCAAGTTTCAAGGCTCACAAGGTCAAGTTGCACAGTCAAAAAACCTAATTGCTCAACAGTCAACTGTAGGGGCAAAATGGTCATTTGGCAGTCAAAAGTCAAAAAATTTGGTCAACATCTTATTTTTAAGCCACAAACATCATTTGATCAATGCTTGATCATGATTCTCAAAGTATGGCTCAAAAAGTCTCAAGATGCAAAAGTTTCTATTTTTGGACAGCTGAAAAGTCAACTGTAACTTGACCAAGGCATAACTTTTTCATGGTTCATCAGAAAAATTCCATCCAATGCTCATATTGAAGGGGAAGACATTTCCTACAATTCATCTTCACATTCCAAGTCCAAGAAATGCTCTCACAAAAAGTTATCAATTTCAACATTATAGGTCATTTTCAAAAGTAAACAAAAAGGCACTTTAAGTCAAAGACCATAACTTGAGATTGGTAAATCAAAATGACATGGGACCAAAGACATTGGTTATAGGACTTCAAGACCTTTCCAAAATGTCCAAGAACATGTTCATAACTTCAAAATTGAGCAAGATATACATTGGAGAAGTTGGGAAATTTTTGTGAAATGGCCAAAATCATTTATCCTTGAAATTTCATTTTTGACAAAAGGGGCCCACTTTTTCCATTTGAATCAGCTTGGCCATGCTTCCCACGTGTCCCACATTTTATTTCAAATTTTAAAATTAATTTTTTCATTTTTATTTGATTTTATTGGATTTAATTCATTTTAAATCCTTTAAAATCAAATAAAAATCAAGAAGGTTAATTAAGGGGCATATTTGGTCTTGATTAGCTTTGAATCATCATTATATAACATCCCAAATTTGTTTCAGGCCTAATCAAGCAAGAATTCAAAATTGGTACAAAGATGGAAAGTTTGTTAATGGAGGTTTATGGCAAAATCTTATGTATGAATGCAAGGCTTCAAGGCCCTTAATTCCAATTGAAATACATTACATAATGCATATGCAAGTGATCAAAAAAAAAGGAACACAACCTAGAGAACTCTCTAAAACGAAAAAACAAAAAATTCCACAAAAAAAACCTCATATTCTCTTATACAAAATCCTGTACGGAGGCCACTCGATGGAAACCCCCACTTTTCTTCTTGTTGCACTGTAAATTCACTTTTCACGTGCAATTTCCCATGAACCAACTTTAACAAAAATTTCATCAACCAAAACAGAAACCTTACACAAGCTCATGTTCATACCGTTGACACAAGCTCTAAACTGATGCAACCACAAATCATCATCCTCTTGACAACACCACAACAACATCATTGAGTCATGATAAAGCGACACAAAATTCTAACATTTTCAATTTCATTTATTCTATTTAATTTTCTTTTTGATTGTTTGAACTTTATCCATAAAATTCTTTGTGAAGATCAGGACTGGAATTTGGCTCTATGAATCAGAAACAGAAGAACGAGAAGCGTCCAAATCGTAGTTCCGCCGCGCAACCGCGGACTCAACTGCCGCTTCCAGATCCGCTTCTGCCGCGACTTCGTGCTCCCTCCTAAATTGGGTCAACACCCCCATGATTTGCATCACCTTTCATTTTTCCATTTTTCTTTTCTTCTTTTTATTTTAATTGTTTTTCTTTTGTTTTATTTAATTCACCAAAATTAATCTTAATAATAACACAAAACCAAAAAAATCAGAAATCATTAAAAAATAAAAATATGTTTTATTTAATTTTTTTAATTCTTTAAATAGTTTTTGTAAATAAATTCCAATAAAACAATTAGTTTAAATTTAGGTTTTTAACTTTAATGTCTTTTTCTAAAATAATTATAAAAAACATAAAAATTAGGTCATTAGTATCTTTATTCTTTTCTCAATAAATAACTTTTTCTCCTTATTATTATTATTAATTAATTTTGTAAATAAATATGGCATTTAATTAATTAGGATAAATTAGGTTAAAACTTAAACATTTTTTTTAATTAAAAACAAATTTAGAACTAGGCTTTTATTTTAATTTCTAATTTCAATTAACTTTCTTTATTTCATAAAATACCAAAAAAACATAAAAATAATCTCTTTTCTTTATTTAATCATTAATTAATTGATAATTTCTATTTAATTTCTTTAAAGGGTCCAACGCCCTCGCACTCTCGATTCTTATTTCTTTTCGCATTTATTTTTATTTCTTTTGTGGATATAATGTATTTGCCCCAAAGCCTTGTAATAGATAATTAGGAGATTTACTTTCCGCACTTTTATTCAAATCGAGTCTTGGTTTAATTTGGCGATGTAGACCCGCGCCTTGTAATAGCGTAGCACCTTTATTTTCCGCATTTTTATTTTCCGCACCCTTTTAACTGCTAATCACATGAAAGAATGAATGCCCAAATAAAATCAAAGCGTAGCTCACCTAATACATGACAAGACAAATATGACTGAAAATGACACACAATTCACACACCACTCCTAGGGTACGCCTCATTGTTGCCTTGCCCCTCGAAAGGTGGTCATCGAGTATAGGACGTTTTAGTAAGTCCTTATGTCCATAAACATGGCATAAGGGTAGCTTCTAAGGTGTCCTACTGTTGCTCTGGTGATCACACTGTTGCCTTGCCCCTCGAAACGTGGTCGTCGAGTACAGGACGTCTTAGTGAGTCCTTATGTTCCATTGATCTAGTTGCCTCGAATAAGTTGCCTCAGAACGGTCGCCTCGGAATAAAAATATCAATGGCATAAGGGTAGCTTCTAAGGTATCTTACTATTACTCAGTGACCACACTGTCCCTAACCCTCGAATTGACCCGAACACCTCCAATGGTGGTGCTACCTACCTCTCAATGGTGGGATAGTACTATCTAAAGGACATTAACACAACCTAATTCCTTAGGGTAGGTAGGTGACTCGTAGATACTTGCTCTAATTCAAAACAAATCAAAAACTTCTTTTCACACCGACACTTTCAAAAAGCTTTCAAAACAACTTTTCAAACACTCTTGAGGACTGATACAAGAGTCGAACTGAAATTTTAAACGAAACTTTTTCAAACCCACTCACACTTGAAAAGCAAACAAACATTTTGAAAACACAAATGAACAAGTATCTAAGAGCCCATGGATAACCATGGATAGAAAGGGTGCTAACACCTTCCCTTTCTATAAATCTACCTCCCGAACCGAGAACTAATCTCAATAAGGAATTTTTCTGTGCTTTTGTCCTTTCCATATTGGAGAAAATAAAAGACGGTGGCGACTCTTGCTTACCGCGACATTTCGCGAACCAGCATTAAACAGTTAGTTCCAGATCCACCGATCACAGAACTGGCGACTCTGCTGGGGAGATCTTTAAAGTGAGGTGTACCTTAGGACTAAGATCACTTGTGTTTTCAATTGCTTTTAATTGCTTGCTTTATTATTGTGGGTACTGTCTTGGGAGTTCTATAGATCCTAACCCGGATCTGGGGATACTTTCTTAGAAAGTAGCAACAAGACTATGAGGGAACTGTGCGGGGTATACCGACATGGTTGAAACAGTCTGCTATGTTGATGTGGCACTTTGGTGTGTACCGATAACCCTTGAGTTCAGTCAAGGAGAGTACGGGGCCTCCATGTGGTGTCGTGAAGCATCAACTGACCTTAGGAACCTTAATTGAACTATCTTGGCCTCTTTAGGGTAGTGAGATAACTGACTTTGGTGCAGTCCGAGGTTGGTTGATACTCGATACTACACTCAATTGAGGGTTGTTTTCCTGGAATATTTCGGTCGCCAGTTCAGTGGCTAAATCGAAACGATGAACAATGAAAGCAATCCAGTGATATTGGGACCCTTAGAACCCGGTTACTTCTGATAGGACAGGTTTGAGCCCACCAACTTCAAGAGGGTAGTACCTAGACCCCATGCTGGCCTAAACTCTAAGGGCTTCTCTTGTGTGACTTGTGTGCCTTCCAACTTGACTACTTGCATGCTTGTTATCTGACACTTGAGTTTCTTGCAGGTTTTGTTTATAGTCCCTAATTGGGACTCATAACAGGGTTTACTGGGTTTCTTGCAGGTTTTGTTTATAGTCCTTAATTGGGACTCATAACAGGGTTACTGAGTTTCTTGCAGGTTATGTTTATAGTCCCTAATTGGGACTCATAACAGGGTTTACTGGGTTTCTTGCAGGTTTTGTTTATAGTCCTTAATTGGGACTCATAACAGGGTTACTGAGTTTCTTGCAGGTTTTGTTTACAGTCCCTAATTGGGACTCATAACAGGGTTTACCTACGTTACCCCATGCATAGCATAACATCATACCATTGCATACATCCCACATAAGGACTAATCTATTTCAAGGATCTCAAGGGCTTGTGATGCAGGTCATGATGAATCAAACGTCTAGCAAGGGGCAAAGAGGATTTATTTTCCTCTAGCCAAGGTTGTCAGGGGCTATGACCCACTTGATATGGTGAGCTTTGACACTTGAAGAAAGTTCCCCAAGCCAAGGTGGTCAAGGGCTATGACCCACTCGATATGGTGAGCCTTGACTCTTGAAGAAGGACTCTCAACAATATGCAGTGCCTTCCATCAAGCTACAAAATGCAAATTCTAACAATTTTTCTTGTCTACCCCGCGAGATCCTTGAAAACATTGCATGCATACATATACATCATTGCATAACAGGTACCCTTGTTGCAGGTCACTTACCTTTCTCGCTGTTTATTTCAGCAATGGCTTCCCAACAAGATAACCAGGGACCTCATGCTCAAGAGACTCAGTTCAGGGAGATCTTCTTAAGCCTATCCAAGGGGCAGGAAGAGTTGAGGACACTCCTTATGGGGAATTTGGCCAAGCAAAGTCCCAAAGATGACAAGGACGAGCAGCTAAAATGTCTACAAGCTGAGGTAGATACGATGAAAACCCAGATGCTGGGACAAAGGTCTCTTATCCAAGGTTTAGCTCGGGAGCAAGGAGAGCTGAGGGCCATGATCAGTCAGCTTCATCAAGACATGAAGCAACCAGCCCAAGTCAGGGACCAGGTCATTGAACAGCTTCCAAGAGGGCAAAGGTCTGGTCCAATGAATAGACCTCTCCAAGCTGCTATCACTTCACAGGTCCAACCACGCCCTCGCCAAGAACAACGGGCTGATCAGAGCAAGCTAGACAAGCCTAAAAGGCAGTTCACCAAGCTCAACGTGTCACCGTCTCAAGCTTTACAACAATTGTTGAGGTTGAATCTGGTGACGTTAAGGGACCCTCCTAAGCATCTCAACACAACCTCCCTAAAGTACAATCCTGAGGAAAGATGTGCATACCACTCTGACAGTCCAAGACATGACACCGATGACTGCTGGGCTTTGAAGAATAAGATTCAAGATCTGATTAATGAAAGAGCTGTGGATTTCACCCAGATAGGCCAAGCTGAATGCTCCTGCCATCCCTACAAGATGCACCAGTCGAAGTAACAAGCCCTGAGACTAGAAGACTTGTGTTTATTAGAATTTTCAAGTTGTAACTTTCTTTTGACTGTTCAAACATTTACTCATGTTAAACGTTGTTATTTCATTAATGCATCGCATATGTCTGTTTTTGAAGCAATATATTCGTATTCACTATATGCAAATTATTTTCATATTTTTTCTGATGATCAACGCTCGGTTAATAATTCTAAGCCTCTTGAGGGAGGATGACGAAAACGATACCACGATCATTACAGTATGCTTTTGAACAAACCCCGCTGATGAGGTACAGGCATTGTTTCAATTCCTAAACACTGGAGTTATAAGGCAGATAATCCCTCGTTAACCCCTTTGAGCCAAAGAAGTAGGAGTTTTTCTTTTCGAAAATTAAAAACCCTTAATCATAACCTGGGGCAGGGTAGTTCTCTCAGCTGATCTAGGTGCACAACGAATGACACCAAAGAAGTCCTTACAAAAAAAAGAAGACAGTGATGGTTTCAAATAAGCATAAAGACAGGCAGTCATTACTTCTCAAAATAAAAACCCAATAAGTCAAAACCTATGAAGGAGACTTACAAAACTGGGGCATCCCGCTGACTGTAATCATAAAAGAAACTGTTCAGGCAAAATTTAGGGATAGCAAAATCAAAAAGAAAGAGGTCATACAAACCCTCAACAAAAACATGACTGCTGTGATCGGTGGATCTGGAACTGACTGTTTAACGCTGGTTCGCGAAATGTCGCGGTAAGCAAGAGTCGCCACCGTCTTTTATTTTCTCCAACATGGACAGGACAAAAGCACAGAAAAATTCCTTATAGAGATTGCTCTCGGTTCGGGAGGTAGATTATAGAAAGGGAAGGTGTTAGCACCCTTTCTATCCATGGTTATCCATGGGCTCTTAGATACTTTCTCACTGTGTTTTCAAAAATGGTTTATTTGCTTTTCAACTGTGGGTTTAAAAAGTTTCTTTGAAAATTTCAGTTCGACTCTTGTATCGGTCCTCAAGAGTGTTTGAAAAATTGCTTTCGAAAGCTTTTTGAAAATGTGTTGGTGTGAAAAGTATTTTTGATTTGTTTTGAAATTAGAGCAAGTATCTAGAGTCTTCTACCTACCCTAAGGAATTCGTCTATGTAAGTGTCCTTTAAAGTAGTGCCATCCCACCATTGAGAGGTAGGTAGCACCACCATTGGAGGTGTTCGGGTCAATTCGAGGTTCGGGACATGGTGATCACCAGAGCAATGGGAAGACACCTTAGAAGCTACCCTCATGCCAGGTTCCCGGATCATGAGGACTTACTAAGACATCCTCTACTCGACGATCACCTTTCGAGGCAAGGCAACAGTGAGGCGTACCCTAGGGGTGGTGTGTGATTTGTGTGCCGTTTTCAATTATTTTATCTTGTCATGTTATGAGTGATCTATGCGCTTATTTTTATTTTTGTCATTCATTCTTGCATGTCATTATTAATAGTTAAAAATTGCGAGAAATATAAAGTTCCTAAACTATTACAAAGGCGCGGGTCCACACCGCCAAATTAAACCAGGACCCGATTTGACATAAAATAAAGAAATAAAATGCGGGAAATATAAAATGTCCGAGTTACATGGCTTGAGCAATTACATAATATTTGAAAGAAAATAAATGTGCGAAAGAAATAAAAATAGAACGTTCGAGGGTGTTGGACCCTTTAAAGAAATTAAATGAAATTAAAAATTAATTAATTATTTATTGAAATAAAAGAAGTGTTTTTTAGGTTTTTTTGTATTTATGAAATAAGAAAATTAAAATTAAAATTAAAAGAAACCCTAATTCTAAGTTATTTTTAATTATTTGAGAAAAATGTTAAAGTTTAACTTAATTTACTAAAGAATTTATGTACATGGAATTTTGATTTATAAAAATAAATAATTAATTATTAGTGAAATTTATTTACAAAAAAAACATTAATTAAATAAATATATTTTGATTTTTATGACTTTTCTGTTTTTTACTATTTTTTATATTTTATGAAAATAAGTTAAATTAAAGGAATTAATTAAAAAAAGAAATAATTGAAATAAATAAAATAAGGAAAAGAAAGAAAATACAATACCTTGGGGGGTTTCTGTCCCCTTTTTGGAGGTGAATTGGAGTGGTTTGGCCATTTGTGTTCTGACCTCATCATGCATAAGTTGTTCTACTTTGGCCATTTGGCTTTTGGCTTTTGGCTTTTGGCCATTTGGCCATTTGTGTTCTGGCTTCAATGTTCCCTTAATCTCTGGCTTAATGTCTGCCTCGCCATGTATTGGTGTCATGCATAAAATGTTCTACTTTGGCCATTTGGCTTTTGGCCTTTTGGCCATTTGGCTTTTGGCCTCAACGTTCCTTAATGAACCTGCATGGGATCCTGTCTAAATCTGCAGTGTTGAACCTCATGAACACATTAAATAAAATCATAAAAATTCAAATAAAACCAACATATGAAGAAATTTAATGTTTAGGCACAATATGGCATGTATGAATGATTATACCCTTTTGATCATGGAGATCAAATCAATCTTACCCTTACTGGAAGATTAGTGACCTGGATGCTTTTATGCCTTACTGGAAAATTAGGATCATGGGGATCAAGCCAGCCTTATCCTTACTGGAGAAGTAGTGAGGTGTTGGTTTATAACTGTGATGGCTTGTTTGTAGTGAGAGAGGGATTTGTAATAAGGATTTCAAGGTTTTAGGGTTCTTGAAAGAGTTTGATATTCTAACAGTGTTGTGGCAAGGTTTTTTTTTCTCTCTTCATTTCCTCTTTTTTTCTTCTCCTGGTTTGTGTGAAAAGAAGGTGATTATATAATGGAAATTAGGGTAAAGCAAATGGGCTTTGAATGTGCAATTGGGCCTCCAATATTCACTTGAATTCGTCACTTTCCAGGCTAAATCGCAGGGACTTAAGTGCATTTTTTGAAGTTGAAATGTGAAAACAAAATGTAGCCGGCATTGAGAACTAACTCCTGTCCGAAAATCGACTCAATCGGATAAACGGTGAATTAGTTATGAATTTTTGAAGTTTCAGCTCAGACAAACTTATTTTGGGCTCCAGTGTCGACTCTGACACGTTTTTTCAATAAAAAACTGGTATTGATCGGTGCATAATTTGGTCTCGACTTTTGAAGAAAAGTTGTAGATCTATGAGTCAGGGACCTTGTGTAAAAACATGAGTCCAATCCGATAAAAATTGACCGAGTTATGAATTTTCGAAGTTTCGGCTGAGATGAAATAATATTCAGCATTCAGGATTTTCAGCGTGTCACACACTCTGAGCAAAAAACGAAGGCCTTTTGAATACCGTTTGAACTCAATACCTTCTGTGAAAATGTAGCCAACTCAATTTGTGAAATTTTGGCGCTAGAACCAGCTCGATATGATGAAAATCGACCAAGTTATGATTTTTTGAACATGACGCAAATAAACTTCTGTCACAAATTTTCTGCACGAAAATACTTGATAAATCCACATTTTTGAAGACCTTCTGATCGAAATTGGCTTCCAGCCGTGAGAGATGAAAACGTAGATAATGTCAAGACGGAATTTTGGCCACCGGAACGGGTTCAAAACGAGTCACGGTCTTCAAGTTATGAATTTTTTTAGCGCGTAAAAACTGCACTTTCAGCACACTTTTTCACTATATTTCTTCAAGAAAACTCACACATTCGGATACCTTCTTTAAAGAATTGACTCTTGAGCCGAACCTGAATTTGAGAATACGTTATCAGAGATATCTTGGCGAAAAAATACCTGAATATGACGCGCCAGGTTGGACTTGTGAATTTTCTTGAAATGTTTTGAGCAATATGGGAGGGCAAATTTTGGGGTACAACAGTTGCCCCTGTTCAATCTTCTTAGACCTGAGGATGTAGATTGGCTGACGTGCCTTTCGTAATCTGAAGGTGGAAGATGATTGAACACTAGAGTGCCCAGAAATTTGCGCTCACATAGTAGTATGATGGTGGGAATGGGCTTATAGATGCCATTTAAAGGTTGATGGATAGGATGATGGGCTTATAGATGCCATCTGGATGTTGATTGCGTAAGAGATTCCTTGGCGAGAACCTGCATACCTGCAAAAGAAAAAATGAGTACCTGACACGTTGCAGGAGTCGGTTTTCAGATGCTTGGTATAGATGTGTCCTGACTGGTTACAGGAGCTGGATCTGGAGCTTCAAACAGCGATGAATGAACCAGGTATGGTTACTGCCTTAGCATGGATGATAAGAGAACCTTGGGCGACTTTAACTTCAACAACGCTCGTTGAGAAAAATCTTGGCGGGAATTACCATCTTTGCAATATCGGAACGAGAACCATAGGCAATTATAATCTGAAAGGAATGATCACCTCACTCAACGTCGGAGAGGGAAACATCTGAAAAGGACTTACCACCTCACACACCGTCGGAGAGGGAACCGTAAGAGACCGTCACCTCACACTCATCGTCGGAGAGGGAAACATCTGAAAAAGGAATTACCACCTCACGCACTTGTCGGAGAGGGAAACATCTGAAAAAGGAATTACCACCTCACGCACTTGTCGGAGAGGGGACCATAAGAGACTATCACCTCACACTCATCGTCGGAGAGGGAAACATCTGAAGAAGGAATTACCACCTCACACACTTGCCGGAGAGGGGACCATAGGAGACTATCACCTCACACTCACCGTCGGAGAGGGAAACATCTGAAGAAGGGATTACCACCTCACGCACTTGTCGAAGAGGGAACCATAACTTCTGCTGAGTTTTTATCAGAAAAATCTGTTGGGAGTTGATTTAGTTGGACTAGAGAAGGCTTTGAAATATGTTCAACTGGAATAAGAATCAGGGAGATCTTAGGGTCGATCTGACTGAACCAGAGGAGGTTTTTTTTGATAAGGATGTGATGAAGGAATCTGAGACGATTGCTACGCCAAATCTATGATGAAGGAATCTGGGACGATTACTACCTCAGCAGAATGATGAAGGAATCTGGGACGATTACTACCTCAGTAGAATGATGAAGGAATCTGGGACGATTACTACCTCAGCAGGATGATGAAGGAATCTGGGACGATTACTACCTCAGCAGGATGATGAAGGAATCTGGGACGATTACTACCTCAGCAGAATGATGAAGGAATCTGGGACGATTACTACCTCAGCAGGATGATGAAGGAATCTGGGACGATTACTACCTCAACGGGTGATGAAGGAATCTGAGACGATTACTACCTCAGCAGAATGATGAAGGAATCTGGGACGATTACTACCTCAGCAGAATGATGAAGGAATCTGGGACGATTACTACCTCAGCAGAATGATGAAGGAATCTGGGACGATTACTACCTCAGCAGGATGATGAAGGAATCTGGGACGATTACTACCTCAGCAGAATGATGAAGGAATCTGGGACGATTACTACCTCAGCAGGATGATGAAGGAATCTGGGACGATTACTACCTCAACGGGTGATGAAGGAATCTGAGACGATTACTACCTCAGCAGAATGATGAAGGAATCTGGGACGATTACTACCTCAGCAGAATGATGAAGGAATCTGGGATGATTACTACCTCAGCAGGATGATGAAGGAATCTGGGACGATTACTACCTCAACGGGATGATGAAGGAATCTGGGACGATTACTACCTCAGCAGGATGATGAAGGAATCTGGGACGATTACTACCTCAGCAGGATGATGAAGGAATCTGGGATGATTACTACCTCAACGGGTGATGAAGGAATCTGGGACGATTACTACCTCAACGGGTAAAGACTTTTATCTGTTGATCATTCTTTCCTGAAAAAGTAACGAATTAGTTGTATGCAATGTCATAATGCATGAATTGCCTGATTTTAAGATGTTCTCAAAAACAAATGAGATTGGGGTGATATGATGCGTCTATGCATGCTATAATGATGTATGTGATGTTTTATGAATGTGTTTTTCGTCTAGGAAAGTAAATCCTTGACGGGTGCCGGGAAGTCACTCCTGGGCTGATGTTGAAGAATAGATTTTGCTTCCGCTGGGGATGATAACTGCAAGAATACTGGTAGGAGAAGATAACTCCGTTGCGGAATAAACTTGGCAAATGGAAGATTCTGCGGGGAGAAAAGATACTCTAGCAACCATGCTGGGAAGCAACACTCTGTGGGGAGAGAGATGCTTTGCTGAATGTTGATAGTAACTTGCTGAGGATATCCTTGTTGTTGGAAGTATTGATAGATTTCGCTAGGGATAAGAAGACTTCGTCGAGAATGATCTTTCCGTGGCTTTTTAGCTGAGGATAACCCAGTTATATCCTGTTAAGGAAATAACTCTTTAAATCAAGCCGGACGACGCGTTCGTGCTTTGCGAGGATAAGCTTACTGCTTGGGGAGATGATTCCAACTTTCCTGGGGAACTAGATTAGACTCTCCTGGGGAAGTATTGAACTGTATTGGTTATGTTCTTCAACGGACCCTACCCTGATACCTTGGAGGGTAGAACAATCAGATTGTTTAGACCACTCTTTATTGCCCCTGCTTCTATGGGGGAGGCACTTGTGGGGTGCTGATAGTTGTTTGACGGACAAACCTTCTTTTGGTAGACAGATGGCAGGACATAGTCGTACGCTTTAATCCCTAACTTTTGCCTGGACCGCCCTTTCGGGTTTTCAGTCCACCGGGATACCCATTTTTGCTCAAGCCGCCTTTTCAGGTTTTCGACTTGCCGGGTGTACAAATTTTTTCATTTTCATCCCTGATTTTTGCCCGAACCCTTTTGGTTCGCCGGGAAGCCCTAATTTTTGCCTAGGCATGTCAACCTAGCGGGCCTTTGATTTTGCGTAGTATTTTTTCGACTATGTCCATGCTCTCAGAATGTAGGGAGGTGCCCCTGTCAGAAGTGTTTTGTCATGCCACCAGAGAGTGTTTGATCAGGCAAGATTCGTTGCTGGAGTGCCCCAAGTGACTCAGGTTGAGATTTGCCCCAGGCTATTTGGCCTTTTGAGAGATTCTCCGAATCTTGATTGGGTTGCCCCAGATGATGGACCATGGTCATGCCATGCCCCTTGATTAGAGATACTCTTGTTCATTAGACTTTCATTATGCAAATTTCCCTGTTGTTCAAACAAAAGGTCATATGCAAATAAAGTTATGTTAAAAATGCAAAGCCTATGTCTGTCTTGAAGGTTTTTAAAAATGCATTCTTTTTTCATAAAACAATTAGATGTTTGTAAAATGTGATGTCAACTCCGTATTTACCATAGGCCTTAAGGAGTCAGGATACCTTTCGTAACAGTATGCTTTCGAACTAACCCGTGCTTCAGCTAGGACTTTTAAGGGTTATAACGTGGCCTGGTTCACGGTTTAAGAAACAAAGGATAAAGGCTCAAATTATTTGTACCCACCCGCTCTTCGTGATGTTCTCCAAACCTAAACTCAGTTGATCATACGTTAGACCTTGTTTGAGTCTTTGCTCTGATTTTCCGGTGATGGTTCAGATATTGACAGTATATTTGGATTAGGCAGTCATTTCCTTTTTATTGAGGGTTTGTATGACCTCTTTCTTTTCTGATTTTTTTGTTATCCCTTTCTTTTTTTGCCTGAACTGTTTCCTTTTTTGGAATTACAGTCAGCGGGATGCCCCAGTTTTGTAAGTCTCCTTCATGGGTTTTGACTTAATGGGTTTTTTATTTTTTGAGATAATGACTTCCTTTCTTTATTGATTATTCGGAACCATCACTGTCTTTCGTTTTGTAAGGACTTCTTTGGTGCCATTCGTTATGCACTTGGATCAACTGAGAGACTACCCTGCCCCAGGTTATGATTAAGGGTTTTAAATTTCGAAAAGAAAAACTCCTACTTCTTTGGCTCAGAGGGGTTGACGAGGGATTATCATCCTTATAACTCCAGTGTTTAGGATTTGAAACAATGCCTGTACCTCATCAGCGGGGTCTGTTCAAAAGCATACTGCAGATCGTGGTATCGTTTTCGTCATCCTCCCTCAAGAGGCTTAGAATTTTAGATCAAGAGTTGACATCAGAAAAAATATGAAAATGATTTGCATTTAGTGAATACGAATATATTGATTCAAAATAGACATAAGCGATGCATTAATGTGATAACAATGTTTAACATGAATAAATGTTTGAACAATCAAAGAAAAATACAACTTGAACATTTGAATGAACAAAAGACATTCTCGATGATTTGGTGTAGGATCAGTGTTCAAACTCGACCTCCTTGGCGTCAATCAAATCCTGGATCTTGTTCTTCAAGGTCCAACAGTCGTCGGTGTCATGTCCAGGACTGTCAGAATGGTAGGCACATCTCACACCCGGGTTGTACTTGGGAGAGGAAGTGTCAGGATTTTGAGGAGGATCCTTTAGTGTGATCAGTTTTGCCCTCAGCAATTGTTGTAATGCCTGAGACAAAGACATGTTGATGTCAGTATACTTCCTATCTTGATGCTTTATCCTACGCCTATTGCTCTTTCTTGGTTGAACGGGCGTGGGATCAGAAATCTAGATTGCCCCTACATCATGATGACCCTTTTTACCATGTATAGCATTGGACTCCTTCTTCCCACTGTGGGGCTTTTTCTGAGCATCAGTAGGTGCGGTTTCTTGAATTTTCCCCGACTTGATACCAGCTTCGATTCTCTCCCCAGTCAAGACAAGATCTGTAAACCCAGCAGCAGAATTCCCAATTAGGTGGTTGAAGAATGGACCAGACAGGGTCCCCAAGAACATGTCGACGAGCTCGCGGTCAGTCAGAGGTGGTTGTACCCTTCCAGCAAGGTCCCTCCATTTTTGAGCATACTCTTTGAAGCCTTCGCCTGTACCCATAGACATCCCCTGAAGCTGAGTACGCGTGGGAGCGAGGTCGGCATTATACTGGTAGTGTTTGTAAAATGCAGTGGCTAAGTCTTCCCAGGTACGGATGTTGGCTCCATTCAGTTGATAGAACCACTCGAGCTGAGTCCCTAAAAGACTCTCTTGGAAGAAATGGATCCATAAGTTTTTGTCAGCTGTATAGGGCTGGATCCTCCTTGTATAAGCCCTGAGATGCAACTTAGGACAGGATGCCCCGTCGTATTTAGCAAAGGAAGGTACCTTGAATTTGTGCGGGATCACTACCCCAGAAGACAGACCTAGATCCTCGAAGTCCAGGCCAGGCACCTTTTGTATCTCCATAGCACTGAGCCGGTCTTCCAACTGTTTGTACTTGTCCTCAGCCGGAGGGTACTGTTCATTGTTGAAATCTGTCTCATTGTCGGAGACCACTGGGCTGGGAATCCTTTCTTCTTGATGACTACTTTTCCCCACAGATGGAGTTGTCCTCTCAGCTTGGTCCTGCAGGGTGTTCCCAGATCTGCGTCTAGGGCTGAACAAGACAGTCCTCTTCTTCTTTTCCTTCTTCAAGAGCAGAGCCTTCAGATCTTGCTGCCCCTGGGTCAAGTTCATGATTAGCCCTTGGAATTGGGCATTCTGAGCCTGGAGGGCCTTGATAGACTGCTCAGCTGATGATTCAGGATTCATGACGATCGGCTGAAATAAACAGCGAAGAAGGTAAGTAACCTGCAGAGAAAGGGTACCTGTTATGCAATGATATGTATGACATGCATGCAATGATTTCAAGGACCTCGCGGGGTAAACAGAGAAACTTGTTAGAGTTGAAAACCGGTAACTTGATTGAAGGAAACTTCATATTTGTTGAGAGTCTTTCTTCCAAGGGTCAAAGGCTCACCATATCAAGTGGGTCATAGCCCCTGACAACCTTGGCTCGGGGAACCTTCTTCAAGTGTCAAAGCTCACCATATCCAGTGGGTCATAGCCCCTGACAATCTTGGCTTAGAGGAAAATAAATCCCCTTTGCCCCCTTGCTAGACGTTTGATTCATCATGACCTGCATCACAAGCCCTTGAGATCCTTGAAATGGGTTAGTATGTATGCAATGGTATGATGTTATGGTATGCATGGGGTAATGTAAGTGACCCTGTTATGAGTCTCAATTAAGGACTGTAAATAAAGCCTGCAAGAAACTCAAGTAAAACCTGTCATGAGTCCCAATTGAGGACTAAAAAACAAAACCTGCAAGAAATTCGGTAAACCCTGTTATGAGTCCTAATTAAGGACTGCAAACCAAAACCTGTAAGAAACTTAGTATACCCTGTTATGAGTCCCTATTAAGGACTATAAACAAAACCTGCAAGTAGCTCAAGTGTCAGATAACAAGCATGCAAGTAGTCAAGTACGAAGGCACACAAGTCACGCAAGAGAAGCCCTTAGAGTTTAGGCCAGCATGAGGTCTAGGTATTACCCTCTTTCAGTTCGTTGGTTCATACCTGTCCTATCAAAGTAACCGGGTTCTTAGAGGATCCCAATATCATTGACTACCCTCAATCGGTCATAACTCCAGCATCGCAATCTTTTCTTGCGGCCAGAACCATCACGAGAGTTTAGCCTCAATGGGCGTAGCATACTGCTACTGTTCTAATGGCCAAGTTGGGTCATTTAAGGTTCTAAGGTCTGTTGGTGCTTAATGACTCCTTGGAAGACCCATATTCTCCCCGTTTCAACACGAGGGATATCGGTACAGACCAAGGCGCCACACCAACGTAGCCACTGCTTCACCCATGTCGGTATACGCCGGACAGGTCCCTCACAGCTTATGCTACCTAAACAGGATATCCCCAGATCCGGGTTAGGATCTATGTAACTCCCATGCAACCCACAAATTTAAAGCAGACAAGTCAATACAATTGAACACAGTTATGAACTAACCCTAAGGTACACCTCACTTTAATTTTAGGTCCCCAGCAGAGTCGCCAGTTCTGTGATCGGTGGATCTGGAACTGACTGTTTAACGCTGGTTCGCGAAATGTCGCGGTAAGCAAGAGTCGCCACCGTCTTTTATTTTCTCCAACATGGACAGGACAAAAGCACAGAAAAATTCCTTATAGAGATTGCTCTCGGTTCGGGAGGTAGATTATAGAAAGGGAAGGTGTTAGCACCCTTTCTATCCATGGTTATCCATGGGCTCTTAGATACTTTCTCACTGTGTTTTCAAAAATGGTTTATTTGCTTTTCAACTGTGGGTTTAAAAAGTTTCTTTGAAAATTTCAGTTCGACTCTTGTATCGGTCCTCAAGAGTGTTTGAAAAATTGCTTTCGAAAGCTTTTTGAAAATGTGTTGGTGTGAAAAGTATTTTTGATTTGTTTTGAAATTAGAGCAAGTATCTAGAGTCTTCTACCTACCCTAAGGAATTCGTCTATGTAAGTGTCCTTTAAAGTAGTGCCATCCCACCATTGAGAGGTAGGTAGCACCACCGTTGGAGGTGTTCGGGTCAATTCGAGGTTCGGGACATGGTGATCACCAGAGCAATGGGAAGACACCTTAGAAGCTACCCTCATGCCAGGTTCCCGGATCATGAGGACTTACTAAGACATCCTCTACTCGACGATCACCTTTCGAGGCAAGGCAACAGTGAGGCGTACCCTAGGGGTGGTGTGTGATTTGTGTGCCGTTTTCAATTATTTTATCTTGTCATGTTATGAGTGATCTATGCGCTTATTTTTATTTTTGTCATTCATTCTTGCATGTCATTATTAATAGTTAAAAATTGCGAGAAATATAAAGTTCCTAAACTATTACAAAGGCGCGGGTCCACACCGCCAAATTAAACCAGGACCCGATTTGACATAAAATAAAGAAATAAAATGCGGGAAATATAAAATGTCCGAGTTACATGGCTTGAGCAATTACATAATATTTGAAAGAAAATAAATGTGCGAAAGAAATAAAAATAGAACGTTCGAGGGTGTTGGACCCTTTAAAGAAATTAAATGAAATTAAAAATTAATTAATTATTTATTGAAATAAAAGAAGTGTTTTTTAGGTTTTTTTGTATTTATGAAATAAGAAAATTAAAATTAAAATTAAAAGAAACCCTAATTCTAAGTTATTTTTAATTATTTGAGAAAAATGTTAAAGTTTAACTTAATTTACTAAAGAATTTATGTACATGGAATTTTGATTTATAAAAATAAATAATTAATTATTAGTGAAATTTATTTACAAAAAAAACATTAATTAAATAAATATATTTTGATTTTTATGACTTTTCTGTTTTTTACTATTTTTTATATTTTATGAAAATAAGTTAAATTAAAGGAATTAATTAAAAAAAGAAATAATTGAAATAAATAAAATAAGGAAAAGAAAGAAAATACAATACCTTGGGGGGTTTCTGTCCCCTTTTTGGAGGTGAATTGGAGTGGTTTGGCCATTTGTGTTCTGACCTCATCATGCATAAGTTGTTCTACTTTGGCCATTTGGCTTTTGGCTTTTGGCTTTTGGCCATTTGGCCATTTGTGTTCTGGCTTCAATGTTCCCTTAATCTCTGGCTTAATGTCTGCCTCGCCATGTATTGGTGTCATGCATAAAATGTTCTACTTTGGCCATTTGGCTTTTGGCCTTTTGGCCATTTGGCTTTTGGCCTCAACGTTCCTTAATGAACCTGCATGGGATCCTGTCTAAATCTGCAGTGTTGAACCTCATGAACACATTAAATAAAATCATAAAAATTCAAATAAAACCAACATATGAAGAAATTTAATGTTTAGGCACAATATGGCATGTATGAATGATTATACCCTTTTGATCATGGAGATCAAATCAATCTTACCCTTACTGGAAGATTAGTGACCTGGATGCTTTTATGCCTTACTGGAAAATTAGGATCATGGGGATCAAGCCAGCCTTATCCTTACTGGAGAAGTAGTGAGGTGTTGGTTTATAACTGTGATGGCTTGTTTGTAGTGAGAGAGGGATTTGTAATAAGGATTTCAAGGTTTTAGGGTTCTTGAAAGAGTTTGATATTCTAACAGTGTTGTGGCAAGGTTTTTTTTTCTCTCTTCATTTCCTCTTTTTTTCTTCTCCTGGTTTGTGTGAAAAGAAGGTGATTATATAATGGAAATTAGGGTAAAGCAAATGGGCTTTGAATGTGCAATTGGGCCTCCAATATTCACTTGAATTCGTCACTTTCCAGGCTAAATCGCAGGGACTTAAGTGCATTTTTTGAAGTTGAAATGTGAAAACAAAATGTAGCCGGCATTGAGAACTAACTCCTGTCCGAAAATCGACTCAATCGGATAAACGGTGAATTAGTTATGAATTTTTGAAGTTTCAGCTCAGACAAACTTATTTTGGGCTCCAGTGTCGACTCTGACACGTTTTTTCAATAAAAAACTGGTATTGATCGGTGCATAATTTGGTCTCGACTTTTGAAGAAAAGTTGTAGATCTATGAGTCAGGGACCTTGTGTAAAAACATGAGTCCAATCCGATAAAAATTGACCGAGTTATGAATTTTCGAAGTTTCGGCTGAGATGAAATAATATTCAGCATTCAGGATTTTCAGCGTGTCACACACTCTGAGCAAAAAACGAAGGCCTTTTGAATACCGTTTGAACTCAATACCTTCTGTGAAAATGTAGCCAACTCAATTTGTGAAATTTTGGCGCTAGAACCAGCTCGATATGATGAAAATCGACCAAGTTATGATTTTTTGAACATGACGCAAATAAACTTCTGTCACAAATTTTCTGCACGAAAATACTTGATAAATCCACATTTTTGAAGACCTTCTGATCGAAATTGGCTTCCAGCCGTGAGAGATGAAAACGTAGATAATGTCAAGACGGAATTTTGGCCACCGGAACGGGTTCAAAACGAGTCACGGTCTTCAAGTTATGAATTTTTTTAGCGCGTAAAAACTGCACTTTCAGCACACTTTTTCACTATATTTCTTCAAGAAAACTCACACATTCGGATACCTTCTTTAAAGAATTGACTCTTGAGCCGAACCTGAATTTGAGAATACGTTATCAGAGATATCTTGGCGAAAAAATACCTGAATATGACGCGCCAGGTTGGACTTGTGAATTTTCTTGAAATGTTTTGAGCAATATGGGAGGGCAAATTTTGGGGTACAACAACTGCCTATTCAGAATAAATCATCAATATCTGAACCATCATTGGAACGTCAGGGCAAAGACTCAAACAAGGTCTAACACACGATCAACTGAGCCTAGGTTTGAAGAACATCACGAAGAGCGGGTGGGTACAAATAATTTGAGCCTTTATCCTTTGTTTCTTAAACCGTGAACCAGGCCACGTTATAACCCTCAAAAGTCCTAGCTGAAGCATGGGTTAGTTCGAAAGCATACTGTTACGAAAGGTATCCTGACTCCTTGAGGCTTGCGGTAAAATAACGAGTTGACATCACGTTCTACAAAAATTCATTTGTTTTACAAAACTACATTTTCAAAAAATTCAAGACAGACATAATCTTTGCATTTTTGAAATAACATTGCTTGCACATATGACTATTTGTTTGAACAGCAAAGAAATTCGCACGAAGAATATCTTATGGGAAAAAGCACTCCTAACCAAGGGGCAGGCATGATCATTGTCCATCATCTGGGGCAGTTAAATCAAGATTCGGAGAATCTCTCAAAAGGCCAACCAGCTTGGGGCAAATCTCCATCTGGATCACCTGGGGCATTCCGACAACGAATCTTGCCTGATCAGACATCTTCTAGTGGTACGGCAATGCAATATCAATAACAGGGGCATCTCCCTACATCCTGAGAGCATGGACATAGTCGAAAAAATACTGCGCATAATCAAAGACCCGCTAGGTTGACATACCTAGGCAAAAATAAGGGCTTCCCGACGAACCAAAAGGGTTCGGGCAAAAATAAGGGATGAAATGAAAAAAAATCTGTACACCCGGCAAGTCGAAAACCTGAAAAGGAGGCTTGGGCAAAAATGGGTATCCCGGTGGACTGAAAACCCGAAAGGGCGGTCCAGGCAAAATTTAGGGATCAAAGCATACGACTATGTCCTGGCATCTCGTCAGCTGTCTACCAGAAGATTTGTCAATTACCCCCACAGGTGCCTTCTCCCACTAAAACTGGGGCAATAATGAGTCGTCTAAGCGATCTAATTGCTCTGTCCACCAAGGTACCAAGGTAGGTTCAGCTGAAGAACAACCAAGATGCCTTAATTCCCCAGAGAGTGAGCCAGCAAGTCAACATACTCTCCCCAAGCAGAATTATCCTACTCAGTCAGCCTTATGGACGTTGGATTCTCCCCAGCGGATCTCAACATTCCTCAGCAGAGTCTACAAACACCCTCAACAAGCATCCCCGGCAGTCTTGATCTAAGATTGTTCCTCGGCAGAATCTAGACATCCAGCGGAGCCCTTCCCAATACAGTCCAAAGTCTCCCCAGGAGAGTTAAATCATCTCCCCAGTAGGAAGCTTATCCCCAGTAGATTCTGGAAACTTATCCTTTGCAGAGCATATCTCTCCCCGTCTTTATTCAGAAGGTTATTCCTCGCCAGAGCTTATAACTGGGTTATCCTCAGTTAATTGCCACGGAAAGATCGTCCTCGGCGAAGTATTCCTATCCCCAGCGGAATTCCTCAAACCTCCCAAACGTAACTCAACAATGGTATCCCCAACGGAGTTCTCATACAACATCTCAGCGAAGTACCTCTCTTCCCACAGAGTATTTTCCCCAGCAAGATCACTAGAGTAATTTTCCCCGCAGAGTAATCTATTCGCCAAGTTTATTCCCCAACGGAGTTATCTTCTCCTACCGGTATTCTTGCAACATCAGCCCAGGATAAGCTCCCGGCATTCGTCAAGGATTTATTTTCCTAGACAAAAATACATTCGCAAACATCACATTTTCATACATGATATAAACATCACATTCTACAATCCCATTGGTTATAAACGTCATGACACCGCGCATTCCATGCACCATGACATTGCATACAACTAATGTTTTGCCTTTTTTCAGGAAAGGTCAATACAAAGATGATTACTATCAACTATCGCAATCCCAGATTCGATTCCTGTATCTAGCCAGGGCATGTCTGTGAGCGATTGATTGTGGATTCGATACCTGCATCCGGCCAGGGCATGTCTATGTTAAAAAGATTAAAGAGATAGCTTGGAAATGCTCCAGATATGGATGTTGTTCTTTTGCTTATTCAAAATTCATTTCTAGATATGGTTCAGATGTGACCCAGGCATGGCGAAGTTCTGATACTTATTCCAGATTTCTTCTCAGATATAACTTAGAGATGCTCCGGGCACGGAGGCTGTTCTGTTGTTTATTCAGAGATCACCTTTCTAGATATGGTTCAGATGTGACCCAGGCATGGCGACGTTCTGATACTTATTCCAGATTTCTTCTCAGATATAACTTAGAGATGCTCCGGGCACGGAGGCTGTTCTGTTGTTTATTCAGAGATCACCTTTCTAGATATGGTTCAGATGTGACCCAGGCATGGCGACGTTCTGATACTTATTCCAGATTTCTTCTCAGATATAACTTAGAGATGCTCCGGGCACGGAGGCTGTTCTGTTGTTTATTCAGAGATCAATTTTCTAGATATGGTTCAGATGTGACCCAGGCATGGCGACGTTCTGATACTTATTCCAGATTTCTTCTCAGATATAACTTAGAGATGCTCCGGGCACGGAGGCTGTTCTGTTGTTTATTCAGAGATCACCTTTCTAGATATGGTTCAGATGTGACCCAGGCATGGCGACGTTCTGATACTTATTCCAGATTTCTTCTCAGATATAACTTAGAGATGCTCCGGGCACGGAGGCTGTTCTGTTGTTTATTCAGAGATCACCTTTCTAGATATGGTTCAGATGTGACCCAGGCATGGCGACATTCTGATACTTATTCCAGATTTCGTCTCAGATATAACTTAGAGATGCTCCGGGCACGGAGGCTGTTCTGTTGTTTATTCAGAGATCACCTTTCTAGATATGGTTCAGATGTGACCCAGGCATGGCGACGTTCTGATACTTATTCCAGATTTCTTCTCAGATATAACTTAGAGATGCTCCGGGCACGGGGCTGTTCTGTTGTTTATTCAGAGATCACCTTTCTAGATATGGTTCAGATGTGACCCAGGCATGGCGATGTTCTGATACTTATTCCAGATTTCTTCTCAGATATAACTTAGAGATGCTTCGGGCACGGAGGCTGTTCTGTTGTTTATTCAGAGATCACCTTTCTAGATATGGTTCAGATGTGACCCAGGCATGGCAACGTTCTGATACTTATTCCAGATTTCTTCTCAGATATAACTTAGAGATGCTCCGGGCACGGAAGTTGTTCTTTTGTTTATTCAGAGATCACCTTTCTAGATATGGTTCAGATGTGACCCAGGCATGGCGACGTTCTGATACTTATTCCAGATTTCTTCTCAGATATAACTTAGAGATGCTCTGGGCATGGAGGCTG
This sequence comes from Vicia faba, assembly GCA_948472305.1. Lineage (NCBI taxonomy): Eukaryota > Viridiplantae > Streptophyta > Magnoliopsida > Fabales > Fabaceae > Vicia > Vicia faba. The sequence goes on from OX451740.1 coordinate 256,724,518, forward strand.
TTCTGTTGTTTATTCAGAGATCACCTTTCTAGATATGGTTCAGATGTGACCCAGGCATGGCGACGTTCTGATACTTATTCCAGATTTCTTCTCAGATATAACTTAGAGATGCTCCGGGCACGGAGGCTGTTCTGTTGTTTATTCAGAGATCACCTTTCTAGATATGGTTCAGATGTGACCCAGGCATGGCGACATTCTGATACTTATTCCAGATTTCTTCTCAGATATAACTTAGAGATGCTCCGGGCACGGAGGCTGTTCTGTTGTTTATTCAGAGATCACCTTTCTAGATATGGTTCAGATGTGACCCAGGCATGGCGACGTTCTGATACTTATTCCATATTTCTTCTCAGATATAACTTAGAGATGCTCCGGGCACGGAGGCTGTTCTGTTGTTTATTCAGAGATCACCTTTCTAGATATGGTTCAGATGTGACCCAGGCATGGCGATGTTCTGATACTTATTCCAGATTTCTTCTCAGATATAACTTAGAGATGCTCCGGGCACGGAGGCTGTTCTGTTGTTTATTCAGAGATCACCTTTCTAGATATGGTTCAGATGTGACCCAGGCATGGCGACGTTCTGATACTTATTCCAGATTTCTTCTCAGATATAACTTAGAGATGCTCCGGGCACGGAGGCTGTTCTGTTGTTTATTCAGAGATCACCTTTCTAGATATGGTTCAGATGTGACCCAGGCATGGCGACGTTCTGATACTTATTCCAGATTTCTTCTCAGATATAACTTAGAGATGCTCCGGGCACGGAGGCTGTTCTGTTGTTTATTCAGAGATTACCTTTCTAGATATGGTTCAGATGTGACCCAGGCATGGCGACGTTCTGATACTTATTCCAGATTTCTTCTCAGATATAACTTAGAGATGCTCCGGGCACGGAGGCTGTTCTGTTGTTTATTCAGAGATCACCTTTCTAGATATGGTTCAGATGTGACCCAGGCATAGCGATGTTCTGATACTTATTCCAGATTTCTTCTCAGATATAACTTAGAGATGCTCCGGGCACGGAGGCTGTTCTGTTGTTTATTCAGAGATCACCTTTCTAGATATGGTTCAGATGTGACCCAGGCATGGCGACGTTCTGATACTTATTCCAGATTTCCTCTCAGAGATAGCTTGGAAATGCTCCAGATATGGATGCTGTTCTTTTGCTTATTCAAGACTCCTTCTAGAGATGGTTCAGATGTGACCCAGGCATGGCGACGTTCTGATACTTATTCCAGATTTCCTCTCAGAGATAGCTTGGAAATGCTCCAGATATGGATGTTGTTCTTTTGCTTATTCAAGACTCCTTCTAGATATGGTTCAGATGTGACCCAGGCATGGCGACATTCTGATACTTATTCCATATTTCCTCTCAGAGATAGCTTGGAAATGCTCCAGATATAGATGCTGTTCTTTTGCTTATTCAAGTCTCCTTCTAGATATGGTTCAGATGTGACCCAAGCATGGCGACGTTCTGACACTCATTCCAGATTTCCTTTCAGATATAGCCTAGAGATGCTCCAGATCCGGATGTCGTTCTATTGCTTATTCAGATTCAAACTTCTAAAAAACAACTTAGAGATGCTCCATCCCGGATGCTCTTCTATTGTTCAGTCCAGATACGATCCAGATTCGGATGACATTCTGTCGCTCATACAGATACAGTATGGATATACCCCAGACACGGCGGTCATTCTACTATTTATTCAGACGTCAACAACTAGATATAGGCTAGATATGCTCCAGGCACGGAAGCTATTCTATTTCTTATTCAAATTTAGTTATCCGACAGTCTCCAAATGGCATCTATAAGCCCATTCCCGACAAGGTTCTGTCACACTTCCAGATGGCATCTATAAGCCCATCCTCCTATCCATCATCTCTCCAAATGGCATCTTTAAGCCCATTCCCGCTATCACACTGCTGATACTCTACAATGTGAGTGCAAATTTCTGGGCACTCTAGTGTTCAATCATCTTCCACCCTCGGATCACGAAAGGCACACACGCCAATCTACATCCTCAGGTCTAAGAAGATTGAACAGGGGCAACTGTTGTACCCCAAAATTTGCCCTCCCATAATCTTCAAAGTTTTGACAAGCATCACCTCAAATGGTTCAAAGTCTACTCAAGGGCTACCCAGTCAACCATCCTCCTAAGCCAGTCAAACTAGGGTTTTTGGTTCCTGCAAGGAAGTTGAGGTTTTCAAGGGCTCAATCAAGTCCCATGCTCATACACATTGTCAAGCACCTACATGTCAAGTTTCAAGGCTCACAAGGTCAAGTTGCACAGTCAAAAAACCTAATTGCTCAACAGTCAACTGTAGGGGCAAAATGGTCATTTGGCAGTCAAAAGTCAAAAATTTTGGTCAACATCTTATTTTGAAGCCACAAACATCATTTGATCAATGCTTGATCATGATTCTCAAAGTATGGCTCAAAAAGTCTCAAGATGCAAAAGTTTCTATTTTTGGACAGCTGAAAAGTCAACTGTAACTTGACCAAGGCATAACTTTTTCATGGTTCATCAGAAAAATTCCATCCAATGCTCATCTTGAAGGGGAAGACATTTCCTACAATTCATCTTCACATTCCAAGTCCAATAAATGCTCTCACAAAAAGTTATCAATTTCAACATTATAGGTCATTTTCAAAAGTAAACAAAAAAGCACTTTAAGTCAAAGACCATAACTTGAGATTGGTAAATCAAAATGACATGGGACCAAAGACATTGGTTAGAGGACTTCAAGACCTTTCCAAAATGTCCAAGAACATGTTCATAACTTCAAAATTGAGCAAGATATACATTGGAGAAGTTGGGAAATTTTTGTGAAATAGCCAAAATCATTTATCCTTGAAATTTCATTTTTGACAAAAGGGGCCCACTTTTTCCATTTGAATCAGCTTGGCCATGCTTCCCACGTGTCCCACATTTTATTTCAAATTTTAAAATTAATTTTTTTCATTTTTATTTGATTTTATTGGATTTAATTCATTTTAAATCCTTTAAAATCAAATAAAAATCAAGAAGGTTAATTAAGGGGCATATTTGGTCTTGATTAGCTTTGAATCATCATTATATAACATCCCAAATTTGTTTCAAGGCCTAATCAAGCAAGAATTAAAAATTGGTACAAAGATGGAAAGTTTGTTAATGGAGGTTTATGGCAAAATCTTATGTATGAATGCAAGGCTTCAAGGCCCTTAATTCCAATTGAAATACATTACATAATGCATATGCAAGTGATCAAAAAAAAAAAGGAACACAACCTAGAGAACTCTCTAAAACGAAAAAACAAAAAATTCCACAAAAAAAACCTCATATTCTCTTATACAAAATCCTGTACGGAGGCCACTCGATGGAAACCCCCACTTTTCTTCTTGTTGCACTGTAAATTCACTTTTCACGTGCAATTTCCCATGAACCAACTTTAACAAAAATCTCATCAACCAAAACAGAAACCTTACACAAACTCATGTTCATACCGTTGACACAAGCTCAAAACTGATGCAACCACAAATCATCATCCTCTTGACAGCACCACAACAACATCATTGAGTCATGATAAAGCGACACAAAATTCTAACATTTTCAATTTCATTTATTCTATTTAATTTTCTTTTTGATTGTTTGAACTTTATCCATAAAATTCTTTGTGAAGATCAGGACTGGAATTTGGCTCTCTGAATCAGAAACAGAAGAACGAGAAGCGTCCAAATCGCAGTTCCGCCGCGCAACCGCGGACTCAACCGCCGCTTCCAGATCCGCTTCTGCCGCGACTTCGTGCTCCCTCCTAAATTGAGTCAACACCCCCATGGTTTACATCACCTTTCATTTTTCCATTTTTCTTTTCTTCTTTTTATTTTAATTGTTTTTCTTTTGTTTTATTTAATTCACCAAAATTAATCTTAATAATAACACAAAACCAAAAAAATCAGAAATCATTAAAAAATAAAAATATGTTTTATTTAATTTTTTTAATTCTTTAAATAGTTTTTGTAAATAAATTCCAATAAAACAATTAGTTTAAATTTAGGTTTTTAACTTTAATGTCTTTTTCTAAAATAATTATAAAAAAACATAAAAATTAGGTCATTAGTATCTTTATTCTTTTCTCAATAAATAACTTTTTCTCCTTATTATTATTATTATTAATTAATTTTGTAAATAAATATGGCATTTAATTAATTAGGATAAATTAGGTTAAAACTTAAACATTTTTTTAATTAAAAACAAATTTAGAACTAGGCTTTTATTTTAATTTCTAATTTCAATTAACTTTCTTTATTTCATAAAATACCAAAAAAAACATAAAAATAATCTCTTTTCTTTATTTAATCATTAATTAATTTATAATTTCTATTTAATTTCTTTAAAGGGTCCAACGCCCTCACACTCTCGATTCTTATTTCTTTTCGCATTTATTTTTATTTCTTTTGTGGATATAATGTATTTGCCCCAAAGCCTTGTAATAGATAATTAGGACATTTACTTTCCGCACTTTTATTCAAATCGGGTCTTGGTTTAATTTGGCGATGTAGACCCGCGCCTTGTAATAGCGTAGGACCTTTATTTTCCGCATTTTTATTTTCCGCACCCTTTTAACTGCTAATCACATGAAAGAATGAATGCCCAAATAAAATCAAAGCGTAGCTCACCTAATACATGACAAGACAAATATGACTGAAAATGACACACAATTCACACACCACTCCTAGGGTACGCCTCACTGTTGCCTTGCCCCTCGAAAGGTGGTCATCGAGTATAGGACGTTTTAGTAAGTCCTTATGTCCATAAACATGGCATAAGGGTAGCTTCTAAGGTGTCCTATTGTTGCTCTGGTGATCACATTGTTGCCTTGCCCCTCGAAACGTGGTCGTCGAGTACAGGACGTCTTAGTGAGTCCTTATGTTCCATTAATCTAGTTGCCTCGAATAAGTTGCCTCGGAACGGTCGCCTCGGAATAAAAAGATCAATGGCATAAGGGTAGCTTCTAAGGTATCTTACTATTACTCAGTGACCACACTGTCCCTAACCCTCGAATTGACCCGAACACCTCCAATGGTGGTGCTACCTACCTCTCAATGGTGGGATAGTACTATCTAAAGGACATTAACACAGCCTAATTCCTTAGGGTATGTAGGTGACTCGTAGATACTTTCTCTAATTCAAAACAAATCAAAAACTTCTTTTCACACCGACACTTTCAAAAAGCTTTCAAAACAACTTTTCAAACACTCTTGAGGACTGATACAAGAGTCGAACTGAAATTTTAAACGAAACTTTTTCAAACCCACTCACACTTGAAAAGCAAACAAACATTTTGAAAACACAAATGAACAAGTATCTAAGAGCCCATGGATAACCATGGATAGAAAGGGTGCTAACACCTTCCCTTTCTATAAATATACCTCCCGAACCGAGAACTAATCTCAATAAGGAATTTTTCTGTGCTTTTGTCCTTTCCATATTGGAGAAAATAAAAGACGGTGGCGACTCTTGCTTACCGCGACATTTCGTGAACCAGCGTTAAACAGTCAGTTCCAGATCCACCGATCACACATTCTATCTCATTCAGATTCAATTATCAACCTCAAATTCAGATATGCTCTAGACACGGATGCCATTCTAACCCTTACACCAGCGGTTTGATTCCCTCAGTGCAGTCGCCACGGAAGTCATTCTACTACTCATACAGATCTCAACTTCAGATACAGTCCAGATACGCTCCAGACGCGGTTGCCATTTTGTCACTCATTTGGAGTTTACCCCCAGCACACACTTGCTCCATACACAGATATTTCTCTGTTACCCGGATACAATACAGATACACTTCAGACACGGCAGTCATTCTGATATTCATTCAACCTTCAAACACAGTTACAGCTCAGATATTCCCCAGACGCGGACGCCATTCTTTTGCTCATACAAACTCAATCTCCAGATATAGTTTAAGTGCATTCCAAACACGGATACCATTTTGATACTCATTCTTTTGGCCTACAGCATTGCAATTCAACAAAGGTTCTTGGATGGAATCTTTAAGCCCATCTCCAGCAAGATTCTTCCATCTCCAAATGGCATCTTTAAGCCCATTCCCACACCTATGTTTTGACGAGTGCAAATTTACGGACACTCTAGTGTCCAATCCTCTTTTACCTTCGAGTCGCGAAAGGCAAACTCGCCAATCTAACTCTTCAGGTTCAAGAAGATTGAACAGGGGCAATTGTTGTACCCCAAAACTTGCCCTCTCATTTCATCAACACTTTCTCATCACAAGACTCTTGGAATTCAGGATCAAGCTAGGGTTTGCTCTGCTCAAGACCCCTCCTTGCACTGTTAACCCAAATTAGGGTTTGAGTTTGCACAGGGATATTTTGACCTACAATTCCCAAATTGATTTTCATGCCTCATGTTTGGTTCACAAGTTTGCCCATACCAAGTTTCAAGCCTTGATTCAAATCTTTGCCCAGTCAATTGAACAGTTGACCTAGAAATCAACTATATTGGGGAAAAAGTCAACTGTGGCCAATTTACAGTCAAACCTCATGGATTTTGACCCACAACAACATTATGAACTCATATGAACCATTTGATCAAGTTTAGATCACAATTCCACAAGAAATTTGATCAGATCACCAAAAGGGCAAAATGGTCATTTTTAGGGTTTTGACTGCACAAAGGCAATTCTTGACTGTTTGACCTAACCAATGGCAAACTAAGCTCACATATGGACTCAAGGACTCAATTACATTGTCTTGACCCATTCAACAAATTCAAAAGATCTCAAATGCATAGGATTCACAGATGAATTTTTCAGTCAACTGATCAAAATTTGACTGTACACTGAAAAGTCAAACTTTGACTTTTTGGTCAAAATCAAGTGCCAAGAGTTACTTTTCATCAAAACATGTCAAATTATGAAACTTTTTCACCAAGAAACCCAAAAATGAAAATTAGGATTTAAAATGGAAAATTTTCATAACTTAGAATTTTTCTAAGTTATAAAATTTTCTTATTTTTTCCTAACTTTGTCCCATTTTTTCACCAAGATGCAAATGGATTCAAACAAAACTTGAAACATTAAAGTTGTAGTCCATCAAAAAGTCTACAACTTTAATTCACAAAGTTTTCTCAAAAGAAGCTTGTATCTCAAGTTATGAATTTTGGAACAAGGGTATCTAAAACTTTTAACTTAGAGAAAATTTGCCCTAATCTAGGCAGGATTTAGACCCATCTTCTTGGCCACTTTTCACATAGTTCCACTTGGAATTTCAAGTTGCATTGCAAATATGGATTGTATTACATGTTCCAAGATTTCCAAATTGTCGAGGAACTCCTCAAACACCCTTGTGGTTAGAGAGAATCGAATGTTGGAAGTTGGCAAAAACTCACTTTTGTCCATGACCAATACATGTTCATACAAACTTGCATTTTCAAATCAGCATGTTTGGTGCTAGCTTGCAGGCCTCAAAACCAACTTTCACTTCATAATTTAATGCTTAACCATTGAATTAAGGTGTTATCTTGGCCATTTGGACATTACATACAAGATTAACCCTTATTTGGAAAAAGGTAAAATACCATTTTTGTAAAAGTGCACTTTATGTCAAACCAAAATCCTTGAGGTATAAGGCCATATCTCTGAAGCAAGATTGAAGCTATCAATTCCAGGAACCAAGAGCAAAAGATGCAGCATGATAGGAGGGTTGGTACAGGGCTATAACATCATTTCCATTCTCTTGCTTCAAGGGGAAGAAAACTGGCAAAACACAAGAAACCTCTCATATCTGTTAACACAAGCTTACAAGAACTTTGTGAACAAGTTCCATACATCAAAACAAGCCTAAAGCACGACCCTTTCATCACTCATACCTCCTCATACTCAGAATCACTGTTTTTCAGCAAAACAGGGCAGGTTCTGCATTTTGCAAGCCACAACAAAATTCCATCGTGCGTTTTGTCCCAAGATAGTTCCAACACCTTCCAATCAACTTACCTAAACTATCCCAGGCCCCCATTGCAAGCTGTAACACCTCTAACACACTTTGCCATTTTCATTTCAAAGCTCTGCAGGTTGAGTTCTACAGCACGATTCAAGTTGTTTCAAAGCAAGCCAAGCATTGGAGAAGCTTCCTTGGACCTCAGGCAAGCTCAACAGAAGCTCAAACACCATTGAAGGTTGCTACATTGTCCAGCTCGAAGTCAACTGAAACAGGTATTTCATGGACTTCTATCTCTCTATTTAGGAATGGTTAGGCTTAGGTTTGTGAATGAAATATGTTGTACTCATAGCCCTGAAGCCATACATATGCTTAGTTTTCATTTACATTAATCGTGCTGAGAGAATTTCACTCATGAACTTTCTGAAAAAACTAGGTTATAAATTATGGCCAGAGAAATTCTCTCTGGTCTTTGAGAGTTAATCCAAGTTTTTTATATGGTTGAATTCGTTGTTTAATTCTCTACAATGTTCATGTTATGAGTTTTGTCAAAAAATCAAAGAATCAGGAGATAGCATTGGAAGTACAGAAAATGTGTGTTGTTTGAAACTGAGGAAGAAGGTGAAGTTGCTTGGGCTGGGCCTGAGTTGCTTTTGCTTTTCACACATGCATATTCAGTTTGCACTCCCTGGCCCATTTGCTTGCATATTTGTCATTTTTTGCATTTTATTTCATTTTTTATTTTAATATTTTATTTTCTAACATAAAAAATACCTAAAAATTATTTTCATAAATTTTTATATTTATTTGGAATTTATTCTAATTATTACTAGTATAAAAAATATTTAAAGGCTTTATATTCTTTTTTATTAAAACCTAAAATAATGTAAAAATATATTTATTTTCATTTATTATTTTTATTCACATTTAAAAACATTTTCTTGAAAATATCCATTTTTGTAAATAATTAATTTTCATCTTTGTACATTTAATATGTTTAATATATATATATATATATATATATATATATATATATATATATATATATATATATATATATATATATATATATATATATATATATATATATATATATATATATATATATATATATATATATATATATATATATATATATATATATATATATATATATATATATATATATATATATATATATATATATATATATATATATATATATATATATATATATATATATATATATATATATATATATATATATATATATATATGCTTATATACTTGTTATTAAATAATTAGGTTAAAAAATACAAAAATATCACATTTTTATTTTTATTAATATTTTACACTAAAAAACTTTTTTTACAATATACTTTTATTTTGTTAATATATATTTGTATAAAATTAATAAATAATATTATTTATTAAGAATTAGGGTTTTTAGCCCTAAATAGAAAATAATTAAAATTGACATTTTTATTTATATACACTTCACATAAAAAAAATACTTTTTACATACTAAAAAACATTTTGGCATAATACATTTTATTTACATTTATTTATTGTATTTATTTCAATTATTGTACATTTAAATAATGTATCTTGTACATTCAATTTGGTTGTAATAGTAATCTAGGGTTTAATTTCTTGTCAAATATCCCCATATTCAAATTTGTACCCCCCTCCCTATATCATGTTGTAATAGTATAGCATTTAAATTCTCGCACATTTAAAAGTTTTCAATTATGCCATGCTTAGACCTAGGGTTTGTATGCAAATAAAATCAACAATTAGTTTGACCTAATCCAAGATAAACATGCATGAAAAACAAACACAATGCACACTTGCACCCCTAGGGTTTCATCCACTTGTTGCCTTCAAAAATGGGCCATGGTTGCATGTCAAGTACTTTGGCAAAACAAAAACAAAACAAAATATCATAGTCCCTCGATGACGCTATATGAAGTTGCATAAACAAAATGATCAAGTCTCTCAAGAAAATTGCCAAAGATACTTGACACTATTGCTAATCACGGTCTATACGATGACCCGCGCCTGTCCCGTTAACATCCTAGCACAAGGTTGTTCACCAAATACAATGGTAAAACAACACTGTTAAAAGGGTTAAAAACATAAGAAAAATCTTTGAGTAAAATAGGGAAGATAGCTCTTAACTACTTGATCAAGCTTGCAAAAACATCCTTGCTACTTTCAAAACACACTTCACAACACAATTTCAAAACCCTACTTTCAAACATTGAAAACTTTTCAAAAGACAAAAACACCTTTGTATACATTCAAACCAGAATCATTACAAAGGTCGCCACAATGATGGCCTATTTTCAAAATATCTTTCCAAATCACACACAAAGCACCATTTCAAACAATTGAAGAGCACCATTTCAAACAATTGAAAAGAAAAGCAAGTGATCTAAGCAAGTAACTAAGAGCCCATGGATAACCATGGATAGAAAGGGTGCTAATACCTTCCCTTTCTATAATCTAACCCAAGAAAACATCTCAAAGGTCTTTCCTGTGCTTTTTGACCTTTCCTTAGGATAAAATAAAAAGTAGGTGGCGACTCTTGCTAAACCGAAACATTTGTGAACACAAACGCAAATCCCAAGTCAGTTCTCCCACCGTATCATAGTAGTCTTCTTCTTCCTCTTCCTCTTCTGATTCTGATGGGGCAATTGTTTCCTTACCTTTCCCCTCTCCTTCACCGGATGTTGTTGCAAAGTTCAAGGTCCTTCTTGTCTGTCCATGAAACCTTCTCCCCATTTTTAAGACTCTGGTTACCTTCTTTATTTTCTTTTTCCTCTCTTCAGCCAGCAGAGTCTTCAACTCTTCTTGCCCCTTGGTTAGGGTCATGAGCAATTGTTGAAACTGTGTATTCTGAGTTTGGAGATCTTTCATTGTTTGCTTGAGATCCATCTTACTGAAATAAACAGTAGAGAGATGAGGATACTTGTTGCAAAAGACATGTTTATGTTATGATGAATGATATATGCATATGCAATGTTTTCAAGGATTCCAAAGATTCAAATTTGTTTTATACAAAAAAGGAAACACACGTTATATTAATAATATAAAGTTTGAGTACATCAATGCCCCTTGGACAAAATAATACAAAAACTCTAAGATAAAAAAGTAGTACGCATCCTCTTTGGTGCAATGTAGGCATTCAGAGTCCGCTCCTTATGAAGTAGCCTAGTGAGTTCCAAAACCTTATTCTCGCTTGCATAGAATTGGGCTTCAAAAGTATCTCTCTCTCCTTTGAGTTGTATCCAATCCCTTTGTAGGTATTCAAGAGATGTGGGCATGTCAATATGTAGGATAGTGTATGGAATATCTCCTTCCTTAACAGGCTCAATGATTACCGGGAGAATGGAGGGGTAAGGCATCATAAGACTCTGAGCACGAGTTCGTACCCATTTGAGGTAAGGCTCAAGAGGGATGGAATTCTTGTGCCCCAAAGTCTTGATATCCACCTTGTTTAACATCCTCCAAGCTCGAATGAATCTCTGGAAAAGACCTTGATTGTCGTTGTCGTAGTCGAATACCAAACCTTGAATCAACATCTCATGCGGGCCATTCCTTCGGGCGTAACCAAACTGTCTTAAGGCTAAACATGGGTTGTAGGTGATTCCTCCCCTAATGCCAAGTAGAGGGACATTATGTAATTCTCCACAACGGTCGACGATGATAACATTATCTTTGGATCGAGAGCACCAATGAATGTCTGAATGTTTGAGCGTCATCAACCTTTGTGACCACCTTGAACCTTGTTCATTCTTTAATACAGATTGGGGAAGATGAGAAATAAACCATCTTGCCAAGAGAGGAGTGCAACATATAAGGACACCTATTTTCCTCATTGTGCGATTGTGAAAAAAGATTAGGATATCTCCTAGAAATGTAGGCAATGGGTTATGGGATATGAAGATTTTGATGGCGTTGATATCTATGAGTTGATCAGGATTTGGAAACAAAACCATCCCATAGATGAGGAGAGCCACAATTTACTCAAAGGCTTGCAAGTCTAAGGAATTCCAACAGCTTTGAGCTTTCTCAAACTGGAACTTTGCTAATAAACCTTTGACACCGCTCCTTGTTTCCCAATGGGTTGTGACATCAGATGAGTGCAAGTGTAGAGCTTGAGCAATCTCTTCTGGCTTTGGATCTCTTTCCGTACCATTGAAAGGTAGTTGATTGAGAATGGGAATCCTCAAGAGTTGGTAGAATTCTTCTAAAGTAGGCACAAGTTGATAGTCGGTAAATATGAAGCAATGGTGCAAAGGATCAAAGAACTGAAAGAGAACCTTCATCATGTCCTCATATGTGTTGGAGGTGACCAAGTTAAGTAGAAGACCGTGTCTCTCGGTGAATGGAGAGTTTTCAGGAATCCTTGAAGCTAGCTCCTTAAGTTGTGGAGGGATTCTTACAAGGTTGACTTGAATATTTTTCCTGCGAAGTGAATCCATATCCTACAAAACAAGAGCAAAGATGAATCCCAAAATCCTTGAAATGGTTAGTGGATGTATATGATGTTCATGATGTCCATGATGTTATGTACAAGTATGCATATACAAGCAAAGCAAACAAATCCTTAGTTTAGGCTTGCATGGAGTTTTATAGGTAAGTACCCTCTTGAAGTTTAGTTGGCTTAAACCTGTCCTACTAATAGTAATAGGGTTCTAAGGAGCTCAATATCACTGGATTATTTCCTCGATCATTATTTCAGCTCAAGCCTCTTTAATAGCGATATCCCAAGAAACCAAACCTCAATGAGTGTAGTATCGAGTATCTACCAACTTCGGACTGCACCAAAGCCGGTCATCTCGCTACATCCTAAAGGCCAAGTTGGTCAAGTAAAGGTTCTAAAAGTTCATTAGCGCTTTATGACATCACTCAGTGGCCCCGTATTCTCTTTGATTAACTCAAAGGCTACCGGTATCCACAAATATGTCACACTAACATAGCTATTGCTTAGACCATGTCGGTATACCCCATACAGTTTCCACAATGTATTGCTACTTACCTATAATGTATCCCAAATCCGGGTAAAGGATTTAAACCCAAACAAATAACCATAATGTAAAGCACACAAGTCAAACAATGTAAACAAGTAAATGTGATATAGCCTTAAGGTAAACCCACTTTAAGAATCTTCCCCAGCAGAGTCGCCAGTTCTGTGATACGGTGGGAGAATTGACTTGAAGGTTTTGCGTTTGATCGCAAATGTTACGGTTAGCAAGAGTCGCCACCGACTTTTCTTTTATCCAAAAGGAAAGGTGAAAAAGCATAGGAAAGACCTTTGAGATTGTTTCTTGAGTTCGGGGGGTAGATTATGAAAAGGGAAGGTATTAGAACCCTTTTCATCCATGGTTTTCCATGGGATCTTAGTTACTTGCTAGATCACTTGCTTTTGTTTGAAATTGTGCTTTGTGTGGTTTTGAAAGTATTTTGTAAAAGAGGTCATCGTTTACGAAATCTTTGTAATGATTCTCGTTCGTAAGAATGTATAAAAAGATGTTGATCTTTTGAAAATGTTTTCAATGTTTGTAAGATGTTTGGAAATATGTGTGTTTGTTTTTAAAATAGCAAGGATATTTGTTTTGAAATGGAGCAAGTAACTAAAAGCAATCTACCTACTCAAATATCTTTCTTGTTCATTTTCTTTTCCTTTGACATTGTTGTCTTACCATTGATTTGGTAAGCAACCCTATCTTTGGATGTAAACGGGACAGGCGCGGGTCATTGTATAACCATGATTAACAATGTTGCAAGGCATCTTAGCATTTTTGAGGGACTAAGATCATTTTGTAAGGCAACTTTGAATAGCGTCATCGAGTGTCTATGATCTTGTATTTGTTTGTTTTTTGCTAAGACGCCTTACATGCATAATATGGCCATTTTGTATAAGGCAACCAAGTGGAGTAACCCTAGGGGTGTTTGTGTGCAAGTGTGTCATTTTCATGCTCGTTTTTTGTCTTGAACTAAGGTTTTCTATTTGATTGATTTTTATCTTCCCATACAAACCCTAATTACTAGCATATTATGTAAAAGCGATAAATTGCGAAATTAAAAATTACTACGCTATTACAACACTTGTGGGAGGGGGGTATACAATTTATGAATGGGGATTTGCAAGAAAATAAATCTATTTATCTATTACAAACATATCGAATTTTAATAAATGTACAAAAAACAAATGTAAATATAATGTACAAGTGAAATGAATATAATGTACAAGTATGAATGGATAAAGAATGAATTTTTATTTTGGCTTAATTAACTTAAAAGAAAAATAATTAACTAAAAAATAAGAAAATTAAAATTAAGTTAAAATAAATTAATTTAAAGAAAACAAATTTCTAAATAAATAATAAGAATAAATCTAATATAATTATTTAATTAATTTTAGAAAAGAAAATGAAAGTATCTTGGTCTTTTAGTCTAAAAGAAATAAATATGAATATATGTAAATAAGTAAAATATTTTTTGAGATTTTTATTAATAAGATAAATATTTGTAATAATATTAATAATAATGATTAGAAGAAAGAAAATAAAATAAATTAAAAAAATAAAATAAGTCAAGGGGGTCTAAAATATAGAAACAGTGTTTGGAGAAAGAAAGAAAGAAAAGGAATTCTGTTTGGGCTTTCAGCCCAAAACTCTATGGCCAAAATATTAAAAAAAATGCAAGACTTTTAAGGGATATGGGGGGTGTAGTAAGCAAAAGGAGGTTGGGTTTAGTCGTTGGGCCTGTTATTGAAGGGCCTGGTTGTTTTGAACAAAATAACCAGGTTAATGAGACACAGTCTCATTTGGCCAAATCAATTCTCTCTCTCACCTCTCTGATTCTCTCGCTCTCTCTCTCTATGGTTCCTTCGTCGGAGAAGAAACAGAAGCCGCACCGGAAATCACCTCACGAAGGTGGAGGCGGCGGCTGGGTTCAAAACTCCATTTTTCTTACATCAATCTCTTCCTCTCTTTCTTCTAATCACTAATTTGGTATTTGATTTTACAAAAAACGCGTGATTTAGCCTAGATCTAAAAGGGGATGACCGGAACCCTAGGGGTTCCAATTTGCTTTTTCTACATGATTTGGTGAGATATTTCCTCTCTATCTCTTTGCTAATTCTGAAGGGTTAGGCTTCTTTTGAAGATGATGATAAAAACAAAGGAAGTGTATTGGCGGATTATTTGGCCCATCAAGTTGTTGATGATTATTAATCTATGAACTTTGATTTCCCGGATGAGAATATCATGTTAGTGACTGACTGTGTAAAACCTGGACCATATGATGGAATTAAATAAGGATCTCGATGGACTATGGTTTTTGATGGAGCTTCCAATGCTCTAGGCAGTGTGTGATCGGTGGGAATGAGAACTGACTGTTTTTAGCTGGTTTCGCGAAATGTCGCGGAAGCAAGAGTCGCCACCATCTTTTATTTTCTCCAACATGGAAAGGACAAAAGCACAGCAAAATTCCTTGTGAGAATGTTTCTCGGTTCGGGAGGTAGATTTATAGAAAGGGAAGGTATTAGCACCCTTTCTATCCATGGTTATCCATGGGCTCTTAGGTACTTGCTCTTATGTTTTCAAAAAATGTTTGCTTTTCAAGTGTGTGTGGGTTTGAAAAAAGTTTCTTTGAAAGATTTCTGAATAACTCTTGTATCTGTCCTCAAGAGTGTTTGAAAAATTTGTTTTGAAAGCTTTTGAAAGTGTGAGGTGTGAAAAGTATTTTGTTTGTTTTTGAAGAGAGCAAGTATCTATGAGTCATCTACCTACCCTAAGGAATTAAGTTGTGTAAATGTCCTTAAGGTAGTGCCATCACACCATTGAGAGGTTGGTAGCACCACCGTTGGAGGTGTTTGGGTCAATTCGATTGTAGGGACAGTGTGGTCACCGAAGCAACAGTTAGGACACCTTAGAAGCTACCCTTATGTCCTTGATCCTTTTTTAATCTGAGGGAACCGTTTCGAGGCAACTGTTTCGAGGCAACTGTTTCGAGGCAACTGTTTCGAGGCAATTGTTTCGAGGCAACTGGATCATGGACATAAGGACCGCTAAGACGTCCTATACTTGACGACCACGTTTCGAAGGCAACAAGTGAGGCGTACCCTAGAAGTGGTGTGTGTATTTGTGTGTTGTATTCAGTTAATGTTTGTCTTATTAATTAGTGAGCTACGAGTTGTTTTTATTTACATACATTCGTTCATGCAAGTTAACAGTTAAGGGGTGCGGAAAGTAAATTGCGGAAACGTAAATCCTACGCTATTACAAGGCGCGAGTCTATACATCGCCAAAAATTACAAAGACCCGTTTTTTTGGTAAATAAGTACGGAAAGTAAATAAAAACAATAAAAGTCCTAGTTACTATTACATGTCCGGAGCAATTACATAATAATAAACTGTGCGCGAATAAAAATTAAATCGGAAAGTGCTAAGGGTGTTGACCCTTTTAAGAAAAGGAATTGATTTTTTTTTGGTCTTTTTTGTAATTAAAATGAAATTAAAGCTAATTAATGACTAATTAATTAATTTAATTAAAAGAAAATATTCTTTTTGTTTTTTATGTTTTTATGAAATAAAAGAAATGAAATAAAATTAAAAGTTAATTTTTACCTAATTCTAGATTTATTTTAATTATTTAAGAAAAGGAATTAAACTTGCCTAATTAAACTATTTTGGTTAATATTTATTTACAAAATAAAATAATAATAATAATAATAATAATGATGTAATTCTATTTTTTTTATTTTTTATGAAAATATGTTAATTAAGTTAATTTGTTAATAATAATAATAAAAATAAAAAAAGGTTAAAAATTAAAATAATAGAAAAACAAAAAAAATAAAAAATAAAAAGGAAGTAAAACCAAAAGGGGGGTGTGGGCTGAAATTTGGAGGTGTTGAATTGAGAATTGTGGCCCATTTGAACAAGGCATGTATGACTTTTTTGATCGCCTACAGCATGCTTGACTCCAGACCATGGTGTTCCTTTCTTTTTTTCCCCTGGATCTGCCTTGGATGACACTTGGCTTGTTGGGATATGAGGTCTATAGTGTTCCTCTTTTGAGAATCTGCATATGAAAGCAATAAAAAAAATAGTGTGGAAATTATAAAGGGACCTGGGAAGAACTTATAGCGCGGTATGAGCCTCGGGACTTGGCAAAGGTTGCTTGAGCTTCAGGGTGTGGCAAGGAATAGAACCACGTGCTTGTTTTGATCTGAAGATGCTCGCAACTATGTTTTAGAACTCTCACTTTTTGAATAATTTTTGGTTTTTCTCTTGGCCGATTCTGCACACACTCCTTTTTTGAATGAGGTTGGGAAGGCTTGTATATATAGTGTGTAATGTGTATCAAACAATATTATGGTCATTGAAGCCTTGCATTCATGTTTGAGATTTCCTCCATAACCAACTTTGAACCATTTTCCATATTTGTGAAATTTTGAATTTTTATGCCCATAATAGGCCATGCACGAATTTGGAATGTGTTTTAAGGTGTATCAAAGCTAATCAACACAAAATATATCCCTCCATTAATTTCTTGGATTTTTATTTGAATTTTAAAGATTTAAAATGAATTAAATCAAATAAAATTAAATAAAAATGAAAAAATTAATTTTAAATCTTGAAATAAATTGTGGGACACGTGGGAGGCATGGCCAAGCTGAATCAAGTGGAAAAAGTGGGCCCCTTTTGTCAAAAATGAAGTTTCAAGGATAATTGACTTTGGTCATTTCACAAAAATTTCCCAACTTCTCCAATGCATATCTTGCTCAATTTTGAAGCTATAAACATGTTCTTGGACATTTTGGAAAGGTCTTGAAGTCCTCTAACCAATTTCTTTGGTCCCATGTCATTTTGATTTACCAATCTCAAGTTATGGTCTTTGACTTAAAGTCCCTTTTGTTGACTTTTGAAAATGACCTATAATGTTGAAATTGATAACTTTTTTGTGAGAGCATTTCTTGGACTTGGAATGTGAAGATGAGTTGTAGGAAATGTACTCCCCTTCAAGATGAGCATTGGATGGGATTTTTCTGATGAACCATGAAAAAGTTATGCCTTGGTCAAGTTACAGTTGACTTTTCAGCTGTCCAAAAATAGAAACTTTTGACACCTTGATGATTTTTGAGCCATTCTTGTGAAATCATGATCAAGACTTGATCAAATGATGATTGTGGCTTCAAAATAAGATGTTGACCAAAAATTTTGACTTTTGACTGCCAAATGACCATTTTGCCCCTACAGTTGACTGTTGAGCAAATGGGACTTTTGACTGTGCAACTTGACCTTGTGAGCCTTGAAACTTGACATGTAGGTGCTTGACAATGTATATGAGCATATGTGACTTGATTGAGCCCTTGGAAACCTCAACTTCCTTGCAAGAACCAAAACCCTAATTTGAATGGCCTGGGAGAGTGGTTGATTGTGCAGCCCTTGAGTAGACTTTGAACCATTTGCTTGTCATAACTTTGAAGATTATGGGAGGGCAAATTTTGGGGTACAACAGTTGCCCCTGTTCAATCTTCTTAGACATGAGGATGTAGATTGGCGTGTGTGCCTTTCGTGATCTGAAGGTGGAAGATGATTGAACACTAGAGTGCCCAGAAATTTGCACTCACATAGTTGAGTATCAGCAGTGTGATAGCGGGAATGGGCTTACAGATGCCATTTGGAGATATGATGGATGGGAGGATGGGCTTAAAGATGCCATCTGAAAGTGTGACAGAACCTTGTCGGGAATGGGCTTATAGATGCCATTTGGAAAGATGGTGGATAGGTGAATCTGAATAAGGAATAGAATAGCTTCCGTGTCTGGAGCATATCTAGTCTGTGTCTGATTGCTGACGTCTGAATAAATGGTAGAATGACCGCCGTGTCTGGGGTATATCCATACTGCATGAGTAACAGAATGTCATCCGAATCTGGATCGTATCTGGACTGAACAATAGAAGAGCATCCGGGATGGAGCATCTCTAAGTTGTCTTTTAGAAGTTTGAATCTGAATAAGCAATAGAACAGCGTCCGGATCTGGAGCATCTCTAGGCTATATCTGAAAGGGAATCTGAATAAGTATCAGAATGTCACCATGCCTGGGTCACATCTGAACTATCTCTAGAAGGAGTCTTGAATAAGCAAAGGAACAGCATCCATATCTGGAGCATTTCCAAGCTATCTCTGAAAGGAAATCTGGAATGAGTATCAGAATGTCGCCATGCCTGGGTCACATATGAACTATATCTAGAAGGAGTCTTGAATAAGCAAAAGAACAGCATCCATATCTGGAGCATTTCCAAGCTATCTCTGAAAGGTAATCTGGAATAAGTATCAGAACGTCGCCATGCCTGGGTCACATCTGAACTATATCTAGAAGGAGTCTTGAATAAGCAAAAGAACAGCATCCATATCTGGAGCATTTCCAAGCTATCTCTGAAAGGTAATCTGGAATAAGTATCAGAACGTCGCCATGCCTGGGTCACATCTGAACTATATCTAGAATGAATCTCTAAATAAAAAATAGAATAGCATCCGTGGTTGGAGCATCTCTAAGTTATCTCTGAAAAGAAATCTGGAATAAGTATCAGAACGTCGCCATGCCTGGGTCACATCTGAACTATATCTAGAAGGAGTCTTGAATAAGCAAAAGAACAGCATCCATATCTGGAGCATTTCCAAGCTATCTCTGAAAGGTAATCTGGAATAAGTATCAGAACGTCGCCATGCCTGGGTCACATCTGAACTATATCTAGAAGGAGTCTTGAATAAGCAAAAGAACAACATCCATATCTGGAGCATTTCCAAGCTATCTCTGAAAGGAAATCTGGAATAAGTATCAGAACGTCGCCATGCCTGGGTCACATCTGAACTATATCTAGAAGGAGTCTTGAATAAGCAAAAGAACAACATCCATATCTGGAGCATTTCCAAGCTATCTCTGAAAGGAAATCTGGAATAAGTATCAGAACATCGCCATGCCTGGGTCACATCTGAACTATATCTAGAAGGAGTCTTGAATAAGCAAAAGAACAGCATCCATATCTGGAGCATTTCCAAGCTATCTCTGAAAGGAAATCTGGAATGAGTATCAGAACGTCGCCATGCCTGGGTCACATCTGAACTATCTCTAGAAGGAGTCTTGAATAAGCAAAAGAACAGCATCCATATCTGGAGCATTTCCAAGCTATCTCTGAAAGGAAATCTGGAATGAGTATCAGAACGTCGCCATGCCTGGGTCACATCTGAACTATCTCTAGAAGGAGTCTTGAATAAGCAAAAGAACAGCATCCATATCTGGAGCATTTCCAAGCTATCTCTGAAAGGAAATCTGGAATGAGTATCAGAACGTCGCCATGCCTGGGTCACATCTGAACTATATCTAGAAGGAATCTCTGAATAAACAATAGAATAGCATCCGTGGTTAGAGCATCTTTAAGTTATCTCTGAACAGAAGCCCTGAATAAGCAACAGAATAGCGTCCATCTGGAGCATATCTGAAACTATTTCTAAACAAGTAACTCTGAATAAGCAACATAATAGCGTCCATCTTTGGAGCATTTCTAAGCCATCTCTGAAGAGAAAATCTGAATAAGCAAAAGAACAACATCCATATCTGGAGCATTTCCCAGCTATCTCTTTAATCTCTTTAATGTAGATATGCCCTGGCTAGATACAGGTATCGAATCCACAATCAATCGCTCACAGATATGCCCTGGCTAGATGCAAGTATCGAATCTGGAATTGCAACAGTTGATAGTAATAGTCTTTGGATTGACCTTTTTCCTGAAAAGGCTAAACATCAGTTGTGCAATGCATGATGTCATGATGTTCTCAGGGAGAAATGAGATTGTGTGATATGATGCGTATGTACATGCTATAATGTATGAAGATGTGATGTTTATGAATGTATTCTCGTCAGGGAAAATAAATCCTTGACGAATGCCGGGAGTTTATTGAATCCTGGGCTGATGTTGAAGAGTAGAGTTCTTTGTTTCCGCTGGGGATGATGGTTGTAAGAATAAACCGGTAGGAGAAGATGACTCCGTTGGGGAATAAGCTTGTTGAGGAGATTACTCTGCGGGGAATTACTCTGCGGGGAAGAGATACTTCGCTGAGGTTTTGATGAGAACTCCATTGGGAATTCCGTTGATATGTTATGTTGGAAGCTTTGATGAACTCCGTTGGGGGTAGGAAGAACTTCGCCGAGGACGATCTTTCCGTGGCAATTAGCTGAGGATAACCCAGTTATAAACTCTGGTGGAGCATAACCTTTGAATAAAGTCCGGGGAGAGACGTGCGTACTCTGCAGGTGATAAGCTTCCAGAATCTACTGGGGATAAGCTTCCTACTGGGGAGATTTTTTGAGACTGTACTGGGGAAGTTGCTCCACTGGGGTGTCTGGTATTCCACTGGGGAACAATCTTAGGATAAGACTATCGGGGATGCTTGTTTAGGAACATCTATATACTCCGCTGGGGAATATTGAGATCTTCTGGGGATACCCATCTTCCTTAAGGCTGACAGTAGATTAACTCTGCTTGGGGAGAGTATGGCTGAATCTTGTCTTACTCTAGGGAGTGAAGGTATCTTGGTCATGTTCTTCAGCCGAACTTACCTTGTACCTGGAGGAAAGCAGCTGTACAGTTTGGGCAACTCTTATTGCCCCAGCTTCTGTGGGAGAAGGTACCTGTAGAGGTGCTTGAGGACTGCTGATTGACAAATCTTCTTCTGGTAGGCAAGTGACGAGATGACGGAACATAGTCGTACGCTTTTGATCCCTAACTTTTGCCTGGACCGCCCTTTCGGGTTTTCAGTCCACCGGGATACCCATTTTTGCCCAAGCCGCCTTTTCAGGTTTTCGACTTGCCAGGTGTACAGATTTTTTCATTTCATCCCTTATTTTTGCCCGAACCCTTTTGGTTCGCCGGGAAGCCCTTATTTTTGCCTAGGTGTGTCAACCTAGCGGGTCTTTGATTGTGCGTAGTATTTTTTCCGACTATGTCCACGCTCTCAGGATGCGGGGAGGTGCCCCTGTCAGAAGTGTTTTGCCATGCCACCAGAAGATGTTTGATCAGGAAAGATTCGTTGCTGGAATGCCCCAAGTGACTTAGGCGGAGATTTTCCGCAGGCTATTTGGCATTTTGAGAGATTCCTTGAATCTTGACTGGACTGCCCCAGATGATAGACAATGACCATGTCGTGCCCCCTTGATTGTAAGTGCTTTTGTTCGCTGGATATTCTTCGTGCGAATTTCTATGTTGTTCGAACAAATAGTCATATGCAAACAATGTTATTTTAAGAATGCAAATCTTATGTCTGTCTTGAAGTTTTTGAGAAATGCATTTTTCATAAAAACAAGTGATTTTTGTAAAATGTGATGTCAACTCATTATTTTATAGCAAACCTTAAGGAGTCAGGATACCTTTCGTAACAGTATGCTTTTGAACTAACCCATGCTTCAGCTAGGACTTTTTAGGATTGTAACGTGGCCTGGTTCACGGTTTAAGAAACAAAGGATAAAGGCTCAAATTATTTGTACCCACCCGTTCTTCGTAATGTCCTTCAAACCTAAACTCAGCTGATCGTGCGTTAGACCTTGTTTGAGTCTTCGTCCTGATATACTGGTGATGGTTCGGATGTTGACAATTTATTTGGAATAGGAAGTTATTTCCTTTTGTGTTGAGGGTTTGTAGGACCTCTTTCTTTTTGATTTCGTTATCCCTGTTTTTGCCTGAACTGTTTCAGTCAGCGGGATGTCCCAGTTTTCGTAAGTCCCCTTCATAGGTTTTGACTTATTGGGCTTTTATTTTGGGAAATGATGACTGCCTATCTTTATGATTATTCGGAACTATCACCGTCTTTTGTTTTGTACGGACTTTTGGTGCCATTCGTTGTACACTCGGATCAACTGAGAGAACTACCCTGCCCCAGGTTATGATTAAGGGTTTTAAATTTTTTTTGAAAAGAAAAACTCCGACTTCTTTGGCTCAAAGGGGTTGATGAGGGATTATCTTCCTTATAACTCCAGTGTTTAGGAATTGAAGCAATGCCTGTACCTCATTAGCGGGGTCTGTTCAAAAGCATACTGTAAATCGTGGTATCGTTTTCGTCATCCTCCCTCAAGAGGCTTAGAATTATTAATTGAGAGTTGACATCAAAAAATGAAAGCAGTTTGAATATAGCGAATGCGAATATATTGATTCAAAACAGACATATGCGATGCATTGATAAAGTAAAAGAGTTTGACATGAACAAATGTTTGAACAAGCAAAGAAAATTACAACTTGAAAAATCTAATGAACAAAAGTCTTCTAATTTGAACTAGTCACTTCAAGTGATGAATCTTGCAGGGATAGTAGAATAACTCAGCCTGGCCATCTTGGGTGAATTCCACTGCTCCTTCATCAATCAGATCCTGGATCTTGTTCTTCAGAGACCAGCAGTTGTTTGTGGCATGCCCCGGGCTGTCCGAATGATAAGCGCAGTGGGCGTTGGGGTTATACCTTGAAGGTGTCTTGTTGGGGTTCTTAGGAGGGTCCCTTAGAGTTACCAAATTCAACCTCAACAGATGTTGTAAAGCTTGAGACAGTGACGTGTTGAGCTTGGTGAATTGCCTCATAGGCTTGTCTAGCATGCTCTGATCAACCCGTTGCTCTGGGCGAGGTTGTGGTTGGACCTGTGAAGTGGTAGCAATTTGGAGAGGTCTAATCTTCACCATGCCAGACTCTTGTCCTCTCGGAAGCTGATCAATGACCTGGTCCCTGACTTGGACTGTTTACTTCATGTTGTGTCTATCTTGATGAAGCTGACTGATCATGGTCCTCAACTCTTCTTGCTCCCGAGCTAAGCCTTGGATGAGAGCCATTTTCCCCAGCATCTGGGTTCTCATTGTATCTACCTCAGCTTGCAGACGTTTCAGCCGTTCGTCCTTATCATCTTCGGGACTTTTCTTGGCCAAATTCCCCATGAGGAGTGTCCTCACCTCTTCATGCCCCTTGGATAGGCTTAGGAAGATCTCCCTGAACTGAGCCTCTTGAGCATGAAGACCCTGGTTATCTTGTTGGGAAGCCATTGCTGAAATAAACAGCGAAGAAGGTAAGTGACCTGTAACAAGGGTACCTGTAATGCAATGATATGTATGATATGCATGCAATGTTTTCAAGGATCTCGTGGGGTAAACAAGAAAATTGTCAGCATTTGGATTTGTAGCTTGATTGAAGGAACTTCATGCTGTTGAGAGTCATTCTTCAAGAGTCAAGGCTCACCATATCGAGTGGGTCATAGCCCCTGACTCAAGCTGTTAACCTTGGCTAGAGGAAAATAAATCCCCTTTGCCCCCTTGCTAGACATTTGATTCATCATGACCTGCATCACAAGCCCTTGAGATCCTTGAAATGGATTAGTCTTTATGTAGGATGTATGTAATGGTATGATGGTATGATGTTATGTTGTGGAGTAATGTAGGTAAACCCTGTTATGAGTCCAGATTAAGGACTGTAAAGAAAACCTGCAAGAAACTCAAGTGTCAGATAACAAGTATGCAAGTAGTCAAGTTTTGAAGGCACACAAGTCACACAAAGAGCCCTTAGAGTTTAGGCCAGCATGAAGTTTGGGGTACTACCCTCTTGAAGTTAGTGGGCTCAAACATGTCCTATCAAAGTAGGAGCTCAATATCATTGGATTGTTTTTTGTGTTCACTGTTTCGATTTAGCCACTGAATTGGCGATCGAAATATTCCAAGAAAACAACCCTCAACTGAGTGTAGTATCGAGTATCAACCAACCTCGGACTGCACCAAAGTCAGTTATCTCACTACCCTAAAGAGGCCAAGATGGTTCAATTAAGGTTCCTAAGGTCAGTTGATGCTTCACGACACCACGCGACGGCCCCGTACTCTCCTTGACTGGACTCAAGGGTTACCGGTACTCACCAAAGTGCCACATCAATGTAGCAGACTGCTTCAACCGTGTCGGTATACCCCGCACAGTTCCCTCACAATCTTGTTGCTACTTTCTAAGAAGGTATCCCCCAGATCAGGGTTAGGATCTATAGAACTTCCCAAAACAGGCCCACAATATTTAAATCAAGCAAAGAAAGCAATTGAAAACACAAGTGATCTTAGTCCTAAGGTACACCTCACTTTAAAGTTTCCCCAGCAGAGTCGCCAGTTCTGTGATCGGTGGGAATGAGAACTGACTGTTTTTAGCTGGTTTCGCGAAATGTCGCGAAAGCAAGAGTCGTCACCGTCTTTTATTTTCTCCAACATGGAAAGGACAAAAGCACAACAAAATTCCTTGTGAGAATGTTTCTCGGTTCGGGAGGTAGATTTATAGAAAGGGAAGGTATTAGCACCCTTTCTATCCATGGTTATCCATGGGCTCTTAGGTACTTGCTCTTATGTTTTCAAAAAATGTTTGCCTTTCAAGTGTGTGTGGGTTTGAAAAAAGTTTCTTTGAAAGATTTCTGAATAACTCTTGTATTTGTCCTCAAGAGTGTTTGAAAAATTTGTTTTGAAAGCTTTTGAAAGTGTGAGGTGTGAAAAGTATTTTGTTTGTTTTTGAAGAGAGCAAGTATCTATGAGTCATCTACCTACCCTAAGGAATTAAGCTGTGTAAATGTCCTTAAGGTAGTGCGATCCCACCATTGAGAGGTAGGTAGCACCACCGTTGGAGGTGTTCGGGTCAATTCGATTGTAGGGACAGTGTGGTCACCGAAGCAACAGTTAGGACACCTTAGAAGCTACCCTTATGTCCTTGATCCTTTTTTAATCCGAGGCAACCGTTTCGAGGAAACTGTTCCGAGGTAACTGTTTGGAGGAAACTGTTTCGAGGCAACTGTTTCGAGGCAACTGGATCATGGACATAAGGACCGCTAAGACGTCCTATACTTGACGACCACGTTTCGAAGGCAACAAGTGAGGCGTACCCTAGAAGTGGTGTGTGTATTTGTGTGTTGTATTCAGTTAATGTTTGTCTTATTAATTAGTGAGCTACGAGTTGTTTTTATTTACATACATTCTTTCATGCAAGTTAACAGTTAAGGGGTGCGGAAAGTAAATTGCGGAAACGTAAATCCTACGCTATTACAAGGCGCGAGTCTATACATCGCCAAAAATTACAAAGACCCGTTTTTTTGGTAAATAAGTACGGAAAGTAAATAAAAACAGTAAAAGTCCTAGTTACTATTACATGTCTGGAGCAATTACATAATAATAAACTGTGCGCGAATAAAAATTAAATCGGAAAGTGCTAAGGGTGTTGACCCTTTTAAGAAAAGGAATTGATTTTTTTTGGTCTTTTTTGTAATTAAAATGAAATTAAAGCTAATTAATGACTAATTAATTAATTTAATTAAAAGAAAATATTTTTTTTGTTTTTTATGTATTTATGAAATAAAAGAAATGAAATAAAATTAAAATTTAATTTTTACCTAATTCTAGATTTATTTTAATTATTTAAGAAAAGGAATTAAACTTGCCTAATTAAATTATTTTGGTTAATATTTATTTACAAAATAAAATAATAATAATAATAATGATGTAATTCTATTTTTTTTTTGATTTTTTATGAAAATATGTTAATTAAGTTAATTTGTTAATAATAATAAAAATAAAAAAAGGTAAAAAATTAAAATAATAGAAAAACAAAAAAAAACAAAAAAGGAAGTAAAACCAAAAGGGGGGTGTGGGCTGAAATTTGGAGGTTTTGAATTGAGAATTGTGGCCCATTTGAACAAGGCATGTATGACCTTTTTTGATCGCCTACAGCATGCTTGACTCCAGACCATGGTGTTCCTTTCTTTTTGTCCCCTGGATCTGTCTTGGATGACACTTGGCTTGTTGGGATATGAGGTCTATAGTGTTCCTCTTTTGAGAATCTGCATATGAAAGCAATAAAAAAAATAGTGTGGAAATTATAAAGGGACCTGGGAAGAACTTACAGCGCGGTATGAGCCTCAGGACTTGGCAAAGGTTGCTTGAGCTTCAGGGTGTGGCAAGGAATAGAACCACGTGTTTGTTTTGATCTGAAGATGCTCGCAACTATGTTTTAGAACTCTCAATTTTTGAATAATTTTTGGTTTTGCTCTTGGCCGTTTCTGCACACACTCCTTTTTTGAATGAGGTTGAGAAGGCTTGTATATATAGTGTGTAATGTGTATCAAACAATATTATGGTCATTGAAGCCTTGCATTCATGTTTGAGATTTCCTCCATAACCAACTTTGAACCATTTTCCATATTTGTGAAATTTTGAATTTTTATGCCCATAATAGGCCATGCACGAATTTGGAATGTGTTTTAAGGTGTATCAAAGCTAATCAACACAAAATATATCCCTCCATTAATTTCTTGGATTTTTATTTGAATTTTAAAGATTTAAAATGAATTAAATCAAATAAAATTAAATAAAAATGAAAAAATTAATTTTAAATCTTGAAATAAATTGTGGGACACGTGGGAGGCATGGCCAAGCTGAATCAAGTGGAAAAAGTGGGCCCCTTTTGTCAAAAATGAAGTTTCAAGGATAATTGACTTTGGCCATTTCACAAAAATTTCCCAACTTCTCCAATGCATATCTTGCTCAATTTTGAAGCTATGAACATGTTCTTGGACATTTTGGAAAGGTCTTGAAGTCCTCTAACCAATGTCTTTTGTCCCATGTCATTTTGATTTACCAATCTCAAGTTATGGTCTTTGACTTAAAGTCCCTTTTGTTGACTTTTGAAAATGACCTATAATGTTGAAATTGATAACTTTTTTGTGAGAGCATTTCTTGGACTTGGAATGTGAAGATGAGTTATAGGAAATGTCCTCCCCTTCAAGATGAGCATTGGATGGGATTTTTCTGATGAACCATGAAAAAGTTATGCCTTGGTCAAGTTACAGTTGACTTTTCAACTGTCCAAAAATAGAAACTTTTGACACCTTGATGATTTTTGAGCCATTCTTGTGAAATCATGATCAAGACTTGATCAAATGATGATTGTGGCTTCAAAATAAGATGTTGACCAAAAATTTTGACTTTTGACTGCCAAATGACCATTTTGCCCCTACAGTTGACTGTTGAGCAAATGGGACTTTTGACTGTGCAACTTGACCTTGTGAGCCTTGAAACTTGACATGTAGGTGCTTGACAATGTATATGAGCATATGTGACTTGATTGAGCCCTTGGAAACCTCAACTTTCTTGCAAGAACCAAAACCCTAATTTGACTGGCCTGGGAGAGTGGTTGACTGTGAAGCCCTTGAGTAGACTTTGAACCATTTGCTTGTCATAACTTTGAAGATTATGGGAGGGCAAATTTTTGGGTACAACACAGTGGAATTGGTGTTGTGATAATTTCTCTTGAAGGGTGTCACACTCCTTTCACTTCTAGACTATGCTTCGATTGTACGAATATCATGGCTTAGTACGAGGCGTGCATCTTGGGTTTAAAGGTTGCCATTAACTTAAGGATCAAGCATTTAGATGTATTCGGGGATTCTTCTCTAGTGATTAGCCAAGTAAAAGGAGAATGGTATATTAAGCATCCCAAACTGATTCCTTACAAGGAGCTTGTGTTAACTTTGACTCCATGCTTCAAGGAGAACACCTTTGAAAATTTCCCTAGAGAAGAGAATTAGTTGGCTGACGCCTTAGCAACAATGTCTTCCATGTTCAAAGTCAAATGGGACAACGAAGCTCCCATGATTACAATCGAAAGATTTGACGAACCTACGCACTGCTATGAGCTTGACACTAACAAAGAGAAACCATGGTACCATGAGGTGAGGAAATATCTTGAGGCACAAGAATATCTTGAAGGAGCTTCCATCAATGATAAGAAATTCTTGCGAAGATTTTCAGCCAAATTCTTTCTAAGCAACAGAATCCTATACAAGCGCAACCATGATTCTACTCTACTCCGATGTATGGACAAGAAGGAGACAAAGAAAATTATGGATGACATGCATGATGGCCTCTTCGAGACCCACTCTAGTGGACACACTATGCCCAAGAAAATCCTGAGGGCTGGTTACTATTGGTCCATAATGGAAACTGATTGTCATCATCACTCAAGGACTTTCCACAAGTGTCAAATCTATGCTGACAAGGTCCATGTACCTCACATTCCTATAAATGTCATGACTGCTCCATGGCCGTTTGCAATGTGGAGCATTGATATGATTAGAGAGATCAAACCTACCGCTTCAATTGGACACCATTTCATCCTTGTTACCATTGATTACTTTAACAAGTGGGTCGAAGTTGCCTCATATGCCTCAGTCACCATGAACGTTGTATCCAGGTGTGATACGGTGGCAGAACTGACTGTTATACGGGTTTTGCATTTTGTATTTGCAAATGTGCGGTAAGCAAGAGTCGCCACCGACTTTTCTTTTATCCAACAAAGGAAAGGGTGAAAAGAACAGAAAAACACCTTTCTCGAGAGTTTCTGAGCAAGGGGGTAGATTATGGAAAGGGAAGGTGTTAGCACCCTTTCCATCCGTGGTTTTCCACTGGCTCTTAGATACTTGCTCATTTTTGAAAATTGCTTTTTTGTGCTTGTGTGTTTGAAAAATTGTTTACTTTATGATAACTCTTGTATCAGTCCTCAAGAGTGTTGATAAAGCGTTTTTGAAAAATGTTTTGAAAGTGTAGTGTGAAAAAGGTTATTTTTGAGCAAGTACCTAACAATTATCTACCTACTCGAAAAAGGTGTTCTTTTCCTCCTTTCCTTTAGATAGTGCTATCCTACTATTAGTGAGTAGGTAGCCCTAGTCATTGGATGTTGAGGGACTATCGAAGGGACGTTTACGGTCACTAAGGCAACTGGGCAAGAACTTTTAGTAATTGTCCTAAAGTTCTAAGATCACTTTTTTAACCGAGGCGACATCGAAAGGGTCATCGAGGGACTTGTGATCTTTTGAACTAAAGGACAACCACTAAAAATTCTCACGTTTCGAGAATTGTGACCGCTTTCGAAGACAACCAAAGTGGGAGATACCATAGGGGTGAGCATGTGCAAGTGTATTGATTCGGTTCATTTATCTTGCGCATTTAGGGTTATCTAATCGTTTTCTTTTCAGTCTTTTTCATGCAATCCTATTAATCTAAGCAATTAACAGTAGAAAAAATTGATAAAGCAAACAAAAATATCCTACACTATTACAGAGCTTCGGGGAAGGGGATACATAACCAAAACTTTGGGGATAAAAACAATAAATAAACCCTAAGTTAAAAGCTATTACAAACTGTATACAAATACAATAATTGAAAAGAATAATAAAACGGAGAATAATAAACGCGCGAATATTAAAATGGGAACAAGTTAAAAACCTAAAAAATCTAATTGATTTAGAAAAATATTTTTGGTATTTTATTGAGAAAAGATTTAAAATTTTTAACCTAATTTATAATTAATTTTAATTTAGAAAAAATGGTTAAAGTGATTAAATAATTAATTTACAAAGTTAGTTTAATAAAAAAAATTAAACCTAATGCCTTTTTTATTATTTTTTTTATTTTGATGTTATGTTAAAAAAAAGCTATAAGAGATAACATAAGTAAAACAACACAGTCGAAGGACCCGACGGTTAATAAAATGGGGCAATTTTGAAAAAAGGCAAGCCTGGATCGAAAAGAGCCTGAGTTACCTTTCGATCCAGAGGGCTGATCGAAGGCATCATTCGAGGGCCTTGGGGCGCTAGATCTGTAATCAAATTCATTAGAAATTGAAAATATGAGGTCTGGGATTCAAACCCTGGTCCCTTCGATTGCACGAATTCCCTTTCACCATCTGAGCTGCTTGTTCATTCGAAATACATGAAACCTGCTTTGGGTCCTGCAAATTAGTTAGTTCGAAACTAAACAAAAAAGAAAACATTCAATTCGAAATCAATCCTTGAACCTAGATCTGGGGTTGTTTCGATTTACAACAGCCTATATCATAGGTTTTGAAGGTAACCAGCTTCGAAAACCCTATCCATGGTGTTCGAACATTTGGTTACTGCAACTTGTATGCATTTTGTTAAACCGCTCACAAATAACAACAAAAACCATGAACATGCAATCATGAGTTTAATTTATGATTAAATGAGATTGCATATTTTTACCACTGGAGGCGCCTTGATCTGCAGTCCTGGGTGTGAGATAGCTGGGGCACGAGTGAATGTGCGACTGTGTGAACTCCAAGAACACGTTCGAAGTGTTGCAAAGGTATGGAGTTTTGACAACTTTCGAATTTGATGCTACTTTCTGGAACTTCGTGGGGCAGGCTGAGTTTTTTGTGAGGCGGTATATGTGTGTCCTTTTTCTCTGAGATTATGAGGTTTATATAGGCAAGGGATTTTAGGTCAACATTTGTGTATCAAATCTTGGTCCATTATGATGAAGATTTTTGATTTGATTTCTTCATTAAAAACTTTCTATATTTGATTCAATCAGGTGCCAATCTATTTTCATGCGTTACTGCCAGCCTGTTATGAGTTGTTTGGGCCTCCAATATGATGGAAATCGAAAGCTGACCTGCCCCTGTAGATCCATTTCCCTTCGAATTTGTTCTCTTCGAAGGCTCTAAGCTCCAATTCGAATTACTTAGAGCTTTCCTCATCAGAGCATTGTTTCCTTTGAAGGCTCTGAATTCTAATTCGAATTGCACCAACTTCATTATTATGGCTCCTTCGATTGATCCACCCTTTGCTTTGATTGCTTGATTTGAAGAAAATCACCCTAGTCGAATCAGCTCTTGTGGAGTTAGGAACAAACAAGGAAAGAATATGGTCCTTAACTCAGGAATTGAAGCCACGATCAAAATTGAATTCTTGCCATATTTGCAAGGAAAACATGCCATTTTGAACTTTGGGGGAACCTAGACAGATTATGATAGGTGTTTTGTTCAAATTTGGCTTAAGGCTTTCATCATGGTTCCTTCGATTAAGTCTCAAGATTTGCTCTCTTCGATGGATTTGAACTTGACCAATCGATGCATTATCTTATTGATTGGTCGAAGTGTTGTTCTGCTCTCTTCGATGGCTTTGAACTTGACCAATCGAAGCATTATCTTATTGACTGGTCAAAGTGTTGTTCTTCTCTCTTCAATGGCTCTAAGTCCTGATTCGAATTGCCTAGAACTTCCCTTATCAGAACTTTTTCGATCATCCTTTGTTCTCTTTGATAGTTCTGAGTTCTAATTTGAAGTGTTCAGAACTTCCCTCATCAGAACATTTTAGATTAAGACACCTCTGCACTGATATGCCATTCGAAGGATACTTTGCTCTGATATGTCAATCGAAGGCAATTATGATGTTCCAATCGAAGGACCCTCTGATGTTCTAATCGAAGGACACCTTGATGTTCCAATCGAAGGACACCCTGATGTTCCAATCGAAGGAAGCTCTGATGTTCCAATCGAAGGAAACTCTAATGTTCCAATTGAAGGACATTTCGTTCATCTTTAAAGTTTACTTTCCTCAAGCCAATGTTTGCAACCACCCATGTAAAATAAGATATTGAAAGAAAATGAGAGGGGAAATTTTAGGGTACAACAGCTGCCCCTGTTCAATATTCTTAGACCTGAGGATGTAGATTGGCATGTCTGCCTTTCGTGATCTAAAGGTGGAAGATGATTGAACACTAAAGTGCCCAGAAATTTGCACTCGTCTGAAGTGATACTATTGGTTGATAATATCGGGAATGGGATTACAGATGCCATTTGGAAAGGATGACGGAGAGTCGCTGAAGATGGGCTTAAAGATTCCATCTAGAGAACACGCTGATTTCATGAGAGATTCCTTTGTGTGGATTCCTATTCTTGTCGTTTGAGGAGGACTCCGCTGAGGAATGTTGGTCTATATCTTGGGAAATAGATCCTAGGAGCTTCAGTTGTCCATTACTCTACTGGGGAGT
Organism: Vicia faba; assembly: GCA_948472305.1. Lineage (NCBI taxonomy): Eukaryota > Viridiplantae > Streptophyta > Magnoliopsida > Fabales > Fabaceae > Vicia > Vicia faba. The sequence continues at coordinate 256,757,354 of OX451740.1, forward strand.
TATCTCTTGACTTAAGAGATGAAAGTGAGATGTTATCTGGTCGGGATCCAGGCTTTACAGCGACATGTTGAGGATAATAAGGCTGACTGCTATCTGGTCGTATTCCAGGCTTCATAACGACCTACTAGGGAATATGAAATTAACTGCTATCTGGTCGGTTCCAGGCTTTGCAGTAATTGTAGTCATTGAACTGTTATCTGGTCATATCCAGGCTTCAGTGATTTGAAGAAATTAAGTTGTTATCTGGTCAGGTCCAGGCTTCGACTTGAATCTGAGGTATACTGTTATCTGGTCGGGTCCAGGCTTCGGTGTCATAGGTTATACTATCATATGGTCGGGTCCAGGCTTCATAGTAATTAACAAAAATAAACTGTTATCTGGTCGGACTCCAGGCTTTATAGTATCTTTAATTGGATAAGAATCAGAAAATCTTAGGGTCGATTTAACTGAACTAGAGAAAGTGTTTACTGGAAAAGAATCAGAGAAAAATCATTGGTCGATTTAAACTGAACCAACAGAGGTCTTGAATTATCTTCAATTGGAATAGAATCAGAGAAATCTTAGGGCCGATTTAACTGAACCAGAGAAAGTATTTACCGAAAAAGAATCATAATAAATCATTGGTCGATTTAAACTAAACCAGCAGAAAGTATTTAATTGTCTTTGACTGGACAAGAATCAGAAAAATATTAGGATCGATTTAACTGAACCATAGAAAGTATCTATCGGAAAAGAATCAGAATAAATCATTGGTCGATTTAAACTAAACCAACCGGGGTTTTGAATATGATCTTCTAAAGAAAATTCTGGAATAGCCCTTCATCAGAGGTAACCTTTGAAAAGACTGTCAGGTCATATAAGTAGTTAATGATATTTTTCGATTGATCTTTCCTGAAAAGGTAAAGAGTTAGTCATATGCAATGTCATGATGTATGAAATGCATCGTGTAATGATGTTCTCAAAATAAATGAGATTGTGTTGTATGTAATATGTATGCGCATGCTATGATGTATGAACATGGAATGCTATTGTGAATTTTCCTAGTCTGGGAAAATAAATCCTTGACTGCTGTTGGAGGGTACTGGAAAGCTGAAACCCAAACTACTTTTTGGTAGATGAGGAAAGTGATTCTTTCATTTCCTCTAGGGATGATGAATGGAGATGATTCGTCGGGGAATTCTATTTCTGTTTGAGGATACCCTGTCGGGGATCTTTGACTTCTGCTTGAGAATGTTCTGTCAGGGAGACGATGCTCTATTGGAAGATTTTACCAATGTAGAGAAATAAACTCTATTGGGGGATGAGCTTCCGCAGCTAGAGAAATAAACTATACCAGGGATGTGGATTTATAAGTTGTTTGAGATTTGTAAAACACAGCTGGGGATATTTGATTTAACCTCTCTGAGGGAACTTTGCTGGAGAAGGTAATTCCTGCTTGGAAAAAAAAAGAGGTCAAAACTTTGGTTGTTTTCACCCTGCAGGGATATAGACATCACCAGGATGTATGCTGAGGATGCGGCGGTAACTTCGCATCAGGATGTCTCTGCCCCTGTACCTGATGGAGAAAGTAATTGCGGGGACTACAAATGGCTTTTTATGTATTATCCCGTTTCTTAAAGTCATTAGCAAATGTCTTTCTGTTTTTTATGCAAGTATTTGTGAACAGTAATCATATTCAAATGCACATGTTGAAATAATCACTGGACGTTTGCAAAACAAAATAGAAAAATAGAAAACAAAAAGTTTTATACTTTCAAAGAAGTAATTTGTATTGACTTGAAGAAATTTTCCTACAACAGGCATTTTTTGTACAAAGAGGCTGACATTCTAGTAGGAGAATGTCGTCATGATAATGAAAACTATACAAAATAGTCTATAAAGAGAAAATAGCTATGTGTAATAATCTCATCGAATTTCAATTCTGCTATTGCCCTTATGTCCTTGAGCGTCTCATCACTTTGCTACTTGTTCGTAGTTGACTGGATTGATTGGTACTGTTTGAGCTTGATAGTTGATACTGAAGTCTGGCTGCAAGGTGATCCAACGGAACATAATTATACGCTTAAAATCCCTAACTTTTGCCTGGACAGCCCTTTCGGGTTTTCATTCCACCGGGATACCCTTTTTTGCGTAAGTCGCCTTTTCAGGTTTTCGACTTGCCGGGTGTACAATTTTTTTCGTATTTTATCCCTAATTTTTGCCGGAACCCTTTTGATTCGTCGGGATGCCCTTATTTTTGCCTAGGCCAGTCAACCTAGTGGGTCTTTATTCATGCGTAGTATCTTTTAACTATGTCCATATTCACGGGGTGAGGAAGGTCGTCACTGTCCATAATGGTTAAGATCATGGCTCCACCAGAAAATATGTTCTTGATCACAAATGGCCCTTTGTACGTGGGAGTCCATTTGCCCCTGGGATCACCTTGCAGCAGTATGATGCGCTTGATTACTATATCACAAACTTGATATACCTGATGTTTGACCTTCTTGTTAAAAGCCTTAATCATACGCTTTTGGTACATCTGACCATGAAAAACAGCACCTAACCTTTTCTCGTCAATCAAGTTCAGTTGGTTAAGTCGAGTCTGAATCCATTCATCTTCGTTCAAGCCTGCATCCTTCATGATTCTCAAAGAAGGGATCTGGACCTCAATAGGTAGGATAACCTCCATACCATACACCAGAGAGAAAGGTGTTGCTCCTGTTAACGTACGTGATGAGGTGCGATAACCATGAAGAGCAAATGGTAACATCTCATTCCAGTCTTTAAATGTCATTGTCATCTTCTGTATGATCTTTTTAATGTTCTTATTAGCAGCCTCTACAGCACCATTCATCTTCGGCCGATAAGGAGAAGAGTTATGATGCTGGATCTTGAATTTCTTACAGAGTTCGGTGATCATAGTGTTGTGGAGATTTGTACCATTATCTGTAATGGTTCTTTCGGGGGATACCATACCGACAGATAAGGTTATGTTTGATGAACCGCGCCACAACATTCTTGGTAATAGTAGTAAAAGAGGCAGCCTCAACCCATTTCGTGAAGTAATCAATGACAACAAGGATGAAGTGATGCCCGTCGGAAGCGGTAGGTATGATTTCTCCGATCATGTCAATACTCCACATTGCAAAGGGCCAAGGAGCAGTCAAGATGTTTAGAGGAACCGGAGGTATGTGCACCTTATCAGCATAAATCTGGCACTTGTGACAAGACCGCGAATGTTGATAACAGTTTGCTTCCATAGTGGACCAATAGTATCCTGCCCGTAGGATCATTTTAGCCATGGTGTGTCCATTAGAATGGGTGCCAAAGGTACCTTCATGTAAATCATCCATAATCTTCCCCGCTTCATTCTTGTCTACACACCGAAGCAAAGTAGAGTCGTGGTTGCACTTGTAGAGGATCTTGTTACTGAGAAAGAATTTGGCAGAGAACCTCCTTAGGAACTTCTTATCATTGACTGAAGTTCCATCAGGATACTCTTGACCTTCGAGATATCTTTTGACTTCATGGAACCAAGGTTTGTCTACTACTTCTTCAGTATCAATCTCATGACAGTATGATGGTTCATCCATTCTCTCAATAGTGATCCGAGGAGCCTCATTATCCCACCTGACCTTGAACATGGATGACATAGTGGCTAGCACATCCGCTAATTGATTTTCCTCTCATAGAAAATGCTCAAAAGTAATTTCTTCAAAGTATGGGATCAATGTCAATATATGCTCTTTTGTGCGGGATGAGATTAGGATGCTTCGTGGCCCATTCTCCTTTGATCTGACTTATTACCAAGGCCGAATCTCCGAAAACACTCAAGAACTTGATTCTTAGGTCAATAGCAGCTTTGAGACCCATGCTACATGCTTCATACTCAGCCATATTATTGGTACAGTTGAAACATAGCATGGCTGTGAAAGGAGTATGACAACCCTCGGGAGATATGATTACAGCATCAATACCATTGCCAAGTGCGTTGGAAGCTCCATCAAAAACCATGGTCCATCGGTATCCTTTTTCAGGTCCTTCATTCATTCCAGGTTCTTCACAATCAGTCACTAACATGATGTTTTCATCTGAGAACTCAAAATTCATGGATTGGTAGTCCTCCACGGCCTGATGAGCCAAATGATCAGCTAGTACACTTCCCTTGATTGCTTTTTGGGTTGTGTATTGAAGGTCGTATTCGGTTAGGATCATTTGCCATCTCGCTATTCTTCCGGAGAGAGCGGGATTCTCAAAGATATATTTGATATGGTCCATCTTAGATATCAACAAGGTAGTGTGATTCAACATATATTGTCTTAGTCGGTGAGCAGCCCATGCCAAAGTGCAGCAAGTTTTCTCGAGCAGTGAGTATCTTGTTTCACAGTCGGTAAACTTTTTTCTAAGGTAGTATATTGCATGCTCTTTTCTACCAGACTTGTCATGATGTCCTAGTACACACCCCATTGAATTACCTAATATTATTAAGTACATTATCAAAGGTCTTCCTTCAATCAGAGGCATCAGAATCGGAGGTTCTTGAAGGTATTCCTTGATTCTTTCAAAGGCAGTCTTGCATTCGTCATTCCACTTTACCACTTGATCTTTCTTCAGGAGTTTGAAGATTGGCTCACAAGTAGCATTTAGATGGGAAATGAACCTGACAATGTATTTTAGGCGTCCCAAGAAACCTCTAACTTCCTTCTCAGTGCGAGGAGTCGACATCTCTTGTATAGCTTTAACCTTTGCAGGGTCTACCTGAATACCCTTGTCACTGACAATGAAACCCAGGAGTTTACCAGACCTCACCCCAAAGGTGAACTTGTTCGGATTCAGCCTCAACTTGTACGTCTTCAGTCTATCAAACAACTTTTGCAAGTGATCAAGGTGATCTTCTTCAGTTTGAGATCTGGTTATCATGTCGTCAACATAGACCTCTATCTCATGGTGAATCATGTTATGGAACAAATCTACCATGGCTCATTGATAGGTTGCCCCAACATTCTTTAACCCAAATGGCATCACTTTGTAACAGAAAGTTCTCCATTGTGTGACGAAGGTTGTCTTCTCCATGTCTTCGGGTGCCATCTTGATCTGATTGTAACCAGAGAAACCATCCATGAAGGAGAATATATTATGTTGTGCGGCATTGTCAACTAGAACATCAATGTGGGGAAGCGCAAAGTCATCCTTGGGGCTTGCCCTGTTCAAGTCTCTGTAGTCCACACACATATGTACTTTTCCATCTTTCTTAGGCACCAGAACTACGTTGGTAAACCATTGTGGGTAGTATGTGACGGCTAAGAATCCAACGTTAAACTTCTTCATAACTTTGGCTTTGATCTTCTCTGACATTTCAGGGCGCATACGACGAACCTTTTGCTTCACTGGAGGGTAATCTTCTTTAGTTGGCAGACGATGAACCACAATATCAGTGTCAAGTCATAGAATGTCTTTGTATGACCAGGCAAAGATCTCCACATAATCATGTAACATCTGTATTAAACGCTCCTTGACACTAAGCTCCAAATTTGCACCTATCTTGTCTTTTTTTGTGTCCTCTTCAGTACCTAAATTCAATGTTTCAACTGGCTCTTCATGAGTCTGTATAGCCCTTTCCTCCTGTTGTAACAGTCTAGCAAGTTCTCCTGGTACCTCACAATCTTCCTCACCTTTGTCCTCAGCTTGGTTGATCGGATTTTTATAGTCATAACTGGCAATAGCAGAACCGGTATCAATGAGATCCAGAGTGGATGTGGATTCCTGAATAAAATTAATCGGCACAAAGTCTTTAGTTGTCTAGTTACTGGGTCCACCGTTGGTATTAAGGAAAATACAGTTGTCCATGTCATAGTCACCATCACTGTCTTCTAAAGCGTTGATCCCATGATTGTTGATGCGTAAGGGAGGTCCTCCGGCACAAGCACGACAAACAGCCCTTTGAGCCCCTGAAGTGAAACCCAAACCAAACTTATCGTATTTGTATGGAATGTCATGGAGTTGGCCCCAAATGGTACACCCACCTTCTTAAATTACTGCTTTGGCATCCTTGAGAGAAGCTGTCCTCAATGGAGGTCTGGTGACCTTTGGCACACTGGTAACAGTCTCAGTTGCAACCATGGTTTGGGGGACCTCTTCAAAGTTCTGACAAGGGGTCTCTATGAACTCGCCGTCCATTTTGACATGCCTGAAATAGTTCAGGTGGCTTACCATGTACTCCTCCTCACCATGCATTGTGACAATATTTCCCTTCACCGGATATTTCAACATCTGATGCAGAGTGGAAGTGACAACTCCAGCCCCATGGATCCAAGGGAAACCCAACAAACATGAATAAGATGGTCGGATGTCCATCACATAGAAAGTGGATTCAAAGGTTTGGGAACCAACTTTGATAGGGATATCCACCTCCCCGTGTACCATTCTTTTCGAACCATCCAAATCCCTCACCACAATGTTACTAGGCTTCAGAGTCAAACCTTCGCAATCTAATCTATCAAGAGCCTTCTTGGGCAGAGCATTCAACGATGAACCGGTATCTACTAGAACATGGGCCAAAGTAGTGCCCCTGCATTCGATGGAGACATGCAGCACATCATTCTGTTTACTTCCTCTGGGTGTCAAATCAGCATTAGAAAAACCCAGTCCATTATCAGCGGTCAAACTAGCCACACAATCTTCGAATTGATCAGCGGAGGTTTCTTGTGGCACATGAACTGTCTTGAGGAATTTTACCAAATACTTTGCATGGGCTTCGGAGCACAACAGTAGAGCCAACATTGAGATCTTGGAAGGGATCTGCCCCAGTTATTCAACCACATTGTAGTCGCTCTTTTTAATTATTTTCAGGATTTCTTCCATTTCCTTCTTAGAAACCTCAGGAATGGATTCTGAATGCGCCTTCATTTGGACAGGCTCAACCAATATCTCTTTGCCCCGAGTCTCGGCCAACTCGGTGATAGGGGTGTCAGCAGGGCTAGCAGTAGGAGTTGTAATAGGAGTATTAGTAGGAGCATGAGCAAAAATGAACATAGGAGTAGTAACGGTTTTAATAGGTGAGATCTCGAGAGAGAGAATACTCTTCTGCTTCTTGTTATTTTACCTGTCCCAACAATATTGTCAACGTCAGAATCAGTACCTTCAGTAACTTTGTCTTCAGCAGCCAACAGGTCTTGCTTGACGCCATGGTAATAGACGTCAGCCCCATAATTCCAGGGAACAGCTTTATTCGAGGAATATGCTATTGGAGATGGCATAGTGATGATCAGGGGAGCCAACTTTGGAGCAGATGTAATCCTGATGGGTCTTTTGGTGGAGACCCTGGGAGGATTGGCGGAAATGATTATAATAGAAATGTCTTTACATGGAACACTTGTGACTGGAGTCTTCTCAAATAAAATTTCTTTATCATCTATCAGGCGCTGAACAGCTTCTTTCAACAAATGCAACCAGTTGGTAGAGATAAACATAAGTGGCAACCTTCGCCACAGCCCGGAAATAAACCGGCTTGCAACAGATTCATTTTAACAGTTATGAGAGGAGTAACAAGTTCCCCAACATAAGCAACAAACATATCATCGTCAACAACGTTAACACCATGATCGTGCTTAGGCATGGGGGAATTTATAACATTAGGGGTCTCTGGCGCATCGAATTCAATCTCCTTTTCCTCGATCAGATCCTGCACCTTGTTCTTCAAAGCCCAACAATTGTTTATATCATGGCCTGAACTTTCAGAATGGTAGACACACCGAGCCTTTGGATTATAGTGAGGAGATGCATTGTTGGGATTTTTAGGAGCTTCCCTCAGAGTTACCAGATTGGATTTCAGTAAGTATGGTAAAACTCGAGACAAGGTCATATTGATCTGGGTAAACTGTCTCATGGGCCTTTCTGCTCTGGGATGATTATTCTGCTGTTGAGTAGCTGCAGGATTGGATATCATTACGGCCCCTACCGTTGGACGGTGTTCAGTTCTGCCCTGATTTCTTTGACTGTAAACAGCACTGACCACTTTCTTTCCCACGAAAGGTCTCTTTCCTGCACTTGAAGAGGAATCCTTTTGATCTTGCCGCTCTTAATCCCAGCTTCCACTCTTTCTCCAGTTAAGATCAACTCAGTAAAACCAGTTGAGGAGCTTCCAATAAGATGGTTGAAAAACGGACCAGATAGAGTACCCAAAAACATGTCCCAACTCTCTATTAGACAAAGGGGGTTGGACTATTCCTGTTAGGTCTCTCCACTTCTGGGCATAGTCTTTAAAACCCTCGCTAGAACCCATAGACATACTTTGGAGTTGTGCACGAGTCGGAGCAAGGTCTGCATTATATTGGTACTGCTTATAGAAAGCAACAGCCAGGTCTTCCCAGTTACGAATATTGGTTCCCTCCAGCTGATAGAACCACTCTAGCTGAGTCCTGGATAGACTGTCTTGGAAGAAGTGTACCCATAAATCCCTGTCAGTGGTGTAAGGCTGAATCTTCCTCACATAAGATCGGAGATGCATCTTGGGACATGAGACCCCATCGTACTTAGCAAACATTGGAACCTTAAACTTCTGCGGGATGACAACCTCAGAAACCAAACCCATCTCTTCAAAATCCAGCCCAAGTACCTTCTGGATTTCCATTGTATTCAGACGATCCTCCAGTTGTTTGTATTTATCATCAGCAAGAGGATACTGCTCCTCATTATAGTCAAATTCATTATCAGATCCCTTCGGGATGAGGTCTTCCTCTCTTGTGTCCCCTTCCTGAGTGTCCCCTTCGTTTGATGAAGTTTCTAGTTCTGAAACTCGCCGCACTGGTCCTCTGATCCTTCTTCCCAAATTCACCACACCAATTGGTCTCTTTGGTTTCTTGGTTTTATCTTTGACAATTGATCCGCTGTCGCGGGAGAATCAAAAACGAGTTATTTTAAAATGCAGTATAGCGATAATGGCTCAAGTCGTATCGCAAGGATTCTTGATTTTATTATTAACTAATAGAAATCTAATGGGGGTTGGTTTTAGGATCGATTTATAACACAAAATAAGTGATTATCAAAATAAGTTAATCTGCGAATTTAATTCCTACCTATCATTGATTATTATAACATCGCTACCCTAAGCGGGTACTATTCCTGTTCGATCACAATAACAATCAACAAGCGAGAATGATATTATAAGAATTATGTTTCCTGTTTACCGAATTAAGCAAACGGTTAAAAATAAGTGAATTAACGAATTAAGCAAACGATAACACGCAATAAAAATTAGGGAACATAAATCAATTGAACCAAACAAAACTATTTTATGACAATCGAATTAAGCAAACAATAAACATATAATAGAGTTGAAAGGAATAGAAATTAAATTGCAAAATTATATTAACCTCAAGTATCGGAACATGAATGTAGTAGATCAACTTATGCAATTTAGCTCTCCATAAGATTCGTACAAAGCAAAATGTATTTTTTTCTCTATAATGAAAAAGGTTCAAAACTAAATTACTGTAGCGGCTGCTAGGTATAGAAAGGACAAGGATTCGGTTCATCACCCAACTGGGTCGAAAATATAACCCAAACCCAAAACAAATGACCCAAAACTTAAATATAAAATGCTGCAACTTCAATGAATTTTATGGCCCTGCTACACTCCGATTCAGCTCTCGACTTCTGAATGAAAATTGTAGATCTTTCTCTTAGTTTTCCAACGACTGGTAGAACGCCTCATTCCAACTCCCGAAGCTCAAGTTATGAATTTATTTGCGAAAGCTGCTAAAGCTGAAAATAAAGTGCGAAAAATAAATAAGTGCAAAAATAAAATAAATTATCAAAATACAATAAAAAGGAAAAATAACCAAACTAAAACATAGAAATGCATAAGTATAAATATAGAAGAATGTGCATCAAAATGCACTGATCAAATTCCCCCACACTTGAACTTTTGCACTCCGAGCAAAATTAAAATAAAACAAAACAAAGAAAACACAAACACATCATTGGCTACTCATTCTAGGCCACAAACTTTTCTTTGGTTAAGGTTGCATCAATAGGTACTAATATTGCATACTAAGAATATCGTAGGGACACTAATCTTGTCTCCTGAATATACAAACCAATTCGAATCATATTATTATGCCAAAGCCTAACTTACTCATCCTCCTTTTTGCTCTTTTTCATTCAGGTGCAATCACATTAAGCCCGTTATCTCCATACACTCATAGCAAAGCGACCGGTTAGTGACTCTGATCCTTTTTGGATTCTGGTACTTACGTGAAATAACCCTTGCTTACTAAGTTGTAGTTGCGGGGGATCGAACCGTAATCCGCCCTACCAAGTTCAGCACCAGAAACTGCTGAACCAACTAACAACGAGTCTTATTATCAACTTTTTTTGTAGGTTCTATAACCGTTGGGTTAAGTGACCGAGTGAGAGTCACCAAACTTAGAAGCGCATTCCTTTTTCTTTTTTTCAAAAATTTTTTTCTTCGGAACACTCACTTATATTCATCGGCTTCCTTGCGTAGAGTGTGTGTGAGATGGTGTTGACTGCTGAAATAAACTACTCAAGAGCTATTAAAAGATGAGAATTCAAGGTTACGTCATAATAAAAATTCAAATTAACTTCCATATGCATGAGACTTACAGTGTTAAGATGATACCGATCTTGTGAACTTTTCCCAAGTCTCCACAACTAACCTCATATTAATCTATAACCCAAAACTTTCAAAAAGACGCATATTTTTATTTTATTTTTTTATAACTGAAAATAAAAAAACGAACAAAAGCAAAGAAAACAAAAAATATATATAATTCTCTCCCCCACACTTAAAACACACATTGTCCTCATTGAAAGAAACAAGCATAAAATAAGAGAGAGGATAGAGAGGAAAGAACACACCCGAGAAGTAATGGCGGATAGATGATTGCATAAGTAGCCTTTCCCAATGAGAGCACTTTTATAGTTTCCTCTTCCAACGTGGGACTCTCATGGAATAGCTTGAGGCGATGTCCTTTGACTTTGAAATTTTTATCAGTACCTTCACTTTTTATTCCTGGATCAAAGAATGTTCTTCTAAAAGTAAAAGTGTCAAATGGGCACGTGAACATGATCTCATCTTTCACAACATCAGGGATCAAAAGGTTACGGGGCTGCCTCACTGCTTTTGCAACATCTTCAAGTGAGATCCTATGCATGCACATGGACGGACTAATATCATAAATATCATCTAAGGTCCATCCAATTCCTTTCTTATGCTTCTTCAAAACCTGCAAAAATTTACTTTCTTGATCAAAATAAAGTTTAGAAGAAATTATAACCAAGAGTTTTTCATTCATCTTTAAATAAGCATATTTAAGATTTTCAGGAATTAGTTTCATCTATCGGGAAGGTGGTTGTTCGATGGATGATTTGTTTCGGGCATCCAGAGTGTCGAGAGCTTCATCCACATGAACAACTTCATTTGCAACCTCATCTATAGTAAGAATGTCAACTTGCAAGGCGGCCTCAATTTCAGCACAAACAGAGCAAATTTTAATATCAGTACAAACATCACAAGAGTAAACATCATCAAAATCAGATAATGATGGAAAATCAGCTGCAAATAAATTAGTACAAGTATCATCAACAGTCTCAGAAAGAAACTCTATTGGAAAAAAAGAATTCTCTTCCAAGGGTTGTTGGTTAGATCCTTGAGCTTGTTGCATGATATTCATCAAAGAGGCAAGTTGTTCAATCTGTATTTGCAAAGTCTGGAGAGTAGAATCTATTTGTTGTTCATACTGGAGATTATTTGCAGCCATTTGTTTGACAATGTCCTCTAGCGAAGGTTCAGAAGGTGCTGAGCACACAACCTGGAATTCCTTCAGATGCTTATGCGGATCCTCACCTGTAAGACTATTAAGCTTTGACAACAAGTGTATTAAATCAGATTTCGATTCAAAAGGTGTATCAGGTGCAGGATAGTCAATATATAAACTATTATAGCTCACATCAAGGTCAGCCAACTGCCTCAAAGTTCTTTGTTCAGCCATGTTATCAATAAACACAAAAATACCAATTATGTCCCAAACAGGCAGAAACAAATAGAAAGAAGGAAAACGATTAAAATAAATTCAAAAAAGTAAAATAACACCAGATTTAATCTAATTAGCCAAAATAACAATTTTGAGAATTTTTTCGAATTTTTTCGACTCAATGAAAACAGTAAAAAATTATTTTAAAATAGAAAAAAGAGGAATTTGCGATTTTGAGGGCCGAAATCTTTTAGAATTTGGAGCAAATCGAAAAACTAGTAGGTTTCAAACTTACTTGCTAGGCTGAAAAACTGTACTGCAACCGAAATTGCAATCCTGAAAATCAACAAACACAACAAAACAACAAAAAAAACCAAGAAAAAATAACAAGAACACTAAACCTATGATTATAATATTAATTAATAACAACAAGAATCCCCGACAACGGCGCCAATTTGATCCGCTGTCGCGGGCGAATCAAAAACGAGTTATTTTAAAATGCAGTATAGCGACAATGGCTCGAGTCGTATCGCAAGGATTCTTAATTTTATTATTAACTAATAGAAATCTAATGGGGGGTTGGTTTTAGGATCGATTTATAACACGAAATAAGTGATTATCAAAATAAGTTAATCTGCTAATTCAGTTCCTACCTATCATTGATTATTATAACATCGCTACCCTAAGCGGGTACTATTTATGTTCGATCACAATAACATTCAACAAACGAGAATGATATTATAAGAATTATGTTTCCTGTTTACCGAATTAAGCAAACGGTTAAAAATAAGTGAATTAACGAAATAAGCAAACGATAACACGCAATAAAAATTAGGGAACATAAATCAATCGAACCAAACAAAACTATTTTATAACAATCGAATTAAGCAAACGATAAACATATAATAGAGTTGAAAGGAATAGAAATTAAATTGCAAAATTATATTAACCTCAAGTATCGGAACATAAATGTAGCAGATCAACTCATGAAATTTAGCTCTTCATAAGATTCGTACAAAGCAAAATGTATTTTTTTTTCTCTATAATGAAAAAGGTTCAAAACTAAATTACTGTAGCGGCTACTAGGTATAGCAAGGACAAGGATTCAGTTCATCACCCAACTGGGTCGAAAATATAACCCAGACCCAAAACAAATGACCCAAAACTTAAATATAAAATGCTGCAACTTCAATGAATTTTATGGCCCTACTACACTCCGATTCAGCTCTCGGCTTCTGAATGAAAATTGTAGCTCTTTCTCTTAGCTTTCCAGGGACTGGTAGTACGCCTCATTCCGACTCCTGAAGCTCAAGTTATGAATTTATTTGCGAAAGCTGCTAAAGCTGAAAATAAAGTGTGAAAAATAAATAAGTGCAAAAATAAAATAAATTATAAAAATATAATAAAAAGGAAAAATAACCAAACTAAAACATAGAAATGCATAAGTATAAATATAGAGAAATGTGCATCAAAATGCACTGATCAACAATCAAGGCCTTCAGCTCCTCTTGCCCCTTGGCAAGGGCCTTGATCATTTGTTGGAACTGAGCATTCTGAGCTTGAAGGTCCTTCTTTGTTTGTTCAAGAGCCATTTCTTTTGCACACAGGAATAAACAGTGGAAAGAAAATAAGAACCCTGCTTTGAAACCTGTTTATGTAATGACATGTATGATATGCGTATGCAATATTTTCAAGGACTTTGGGAAATTTAAATTTGTGAGCCAAAATGAAACAAAGATTTTATTAGTAGAATTCAAAATACAATTTCCTTTTAGGCTTACAATTGAAAAATTCTAAAAACTAAGAAATCAGGTTTCCCATGGGCGCTTCCTCTTTTTGCCGAGATAGACATTAAGAACTTTTTCTTTGTGAAGTTGCTTTGTGAGATCCAACACTTTCCTCTCATGGGTATAGAAATGATCTCTAAATGTATCCTGCTCTTTCTTCAGCTGAATCCAGGATCTCTGCAGCTCTTCAAGATCAGTGGGCATGTCAGGATGAAGAATTGTATAAGGAACATCCCCTTTGGTAATGGGCTTCACAATCACTAGTAAGATGGATATATATGGCATAACAAGGTTCTGAGCGCGAGCTCGTACCCATTGGAGATAAGGTTCCATAGGGTTGGAAATCTTCGTCTCCAAAGTCTTGGTATCAAATTTGTTTACCATTCCCCAAGCTTGTATGAACCTCTGACGATACCCTTGAACATCATCCTCATAGTTAAATACAATGCCCTGGATAAGCATCTCGTGAGGACCATCCTTTTGAGCATAACCAAATTGTCGCAAAGCTAGAGAAGGATTATAAGTTATGCCTCCCCTAATTCCAAGTAGGGGGACATTAGGGAATTCCCCGCAACGGTCAATAACATAAATATCTCCCATAGATCAGGAATACCAGAGAATATCCGCGTGAGAAAGTGACATTACCCTTTGCGACCAACCAAAACCTTCTTCATTCTTCATTATTGATTTAGGGAGGTGAGAAATAAACCACCTTGACAGCAATGGCACACAGCATATAAGAATCCCTCTTTTCTTTGTGGTACGAATGTGGAGGGTATGCAAGATGTCTCCGAGTAAAGTGAGCACAGGGTTATGAGAGAGGAAGACCTTGATAGCATTCACATCTATGAGTAAAGTATGGATTAGGGAACAGTACAAACCCATAGATTATAAGGGCCAAGACCTCCTCAAAAGCCTAGAAGTCTAAATCATCCCAAAACAGTTGAGCCTTCTCTGTTAGGAACTTGGCTAGAAAACACTTAACTCCGCTTCTTGTTTCCCAGTTGGATACAATGTCAGACCGTTTCAGATGCAAAGCTGCTGCAATGAACTCCGACTTTGGAGTTTCTTCCAAATTAGTGAAATGCAACCGGTCCAGAATAGGTATGCCCAATAGCTGAGAGAATTCTTCCATGGTGGGTACCAGCTGATAGTTCGGAAAGGTGAAGCAATGGTGCTTAGGGTCAAAGAACTGAAAGAATACACTTATCATCTTCTCATTAAAGCCCGAGGTAACTAGGTTGAGAAGTCGACCAAATTTTTTAGTGAATGAAGAAGTTTCCCGAACCCTTGATACTAGCTCTTTGAGTTGGAGAGGTATTCTCACAAAGCTGATTCAGATAGTGTTTCTACGAGCGGAAGCCATGATCTGCAAAATAGAACAAAAATAAATTTCCTTGGTCCTTGAAATGGTTAGTGAAATGAAAAATGGATATTATGATGCATGATGTCATGATTATGCTTAAATCACAGATAAACACAAGCAAATCACATAATAGACCTTAGGTTCAAAGGCTTGCATGAGGTTTAAGGTAAGTACCCTCTTGAATGTTCAGTTGGTTCAACTTGTCTTAGAAATAGTAACTGGGTTCTACGGAATCTCAATATCACTAATCTTTCTTTATCGGTATTATTTCAGCTTAGCAATCTTTTCTTGCAGCCGAAACATCCCGAAAGTTCAATCTCAATGAGTGAAGTATCGAGTATCAACTGATTCCCAGCTTTACACGGAGGCCGGCTATCTCACTACTTTCTAATGGCCAAGTTTGTTCAACTAAGGTTCTAAGGTTCGTTAGTGCTTCATGACACCATGTGGCAGCCCCGTATTCTCCTCGATTCAACACAAGGGATACTGGTACCAACCAAGGTGTCACACCAACACAGCTATCGCTTCAACCATATCAGTCTACACCGTACAGTCTCCATGATCTATTGTTGTTTACCTAAAAAGTGTCCCTAGATCCGGGTGTAGGATCCTTATAAATAACCCTAACAAAACCCTTAAAAGTAAAGCAATCAAAGCAAACAAAGAGAGCAATTTTAAAATGAACTAGATCCTAAGGTAAACCCCACTTTTAATTATCATCCCCAGCAGAGTTGCCAGTTCTGTGATACGGTGGCAGAACTGACTGTTATACTGGTTTTGCATTTTGTATTTGCAAATGTGCGGTAAGCAAGAGTCGCCACCTACTTTTCTTTTATACAACAAAGGAAATGGTGGAAAAAAAACAGAAAAGACATTTTTCGAGAATTTATGAGCAATGGGGGTAGATTATGGAAAGGGAAGGTATTAGCACCCTTTCCATCTGTGGTTTTCCACGGGCTCTTAGATACTTTCTCATTTTTGAAAATTTCTTTTTTGTGCTTGTGTGTTTGAAAAATTGTTTGCTTTATGATAACTCTTGTATCAGTCCTCAAGAGTGTTGATAAAGCGTTTTTGAAAAATGTTTTGAAAGTGTAGTGTGAAAAAGGTTATTTTTGAGAAAGTACCTAACAGTTATCTACCTACTCGAAAAAGGCGTTCTTTTCCTCCTTTCCTTTAGATAGTGCTATCCTACTATTTGTGAGTAGGTAGCCCTAGTCATTGGATGTTGAGGGACTATCGAAGGGACGTTTACGGTCACTAAGGCAATTGGACAAGAACTTTTAGTAATTGTCCTAAAGTTCCAAGATCACTTTTTTAACCGAGGCGACATCGAAAGGGTCATCGAGGGACTTGTGATCTTCTGAACTAAAGGAAAACCACTAAAAAATTTCACGTTTCGAGAATTGTGACAGTTTTCGAAGGCAACCGAAGTGGGAGATACCCTAGGGGTGAGCATGTGCAAGTGTATTGATTCAGTTCATTTATGTTGCACATTTAGGGTTATATAATCATTTTCTTTTCAGTCTTTTTCATGCAGTCCTATTAATCTAAGCAATTAACAGTAGAAAAAATGATAAAGCAAACAGAAATATCCTACGATATTACAGGGCTTCGGGGAAGGGGATACATAACCAAAACTTTGGGGATAAAAACAGTAAATAAACCCTAAGTTAAAAGCTATTACAAATTGTACACAGATACAATAATTGAAAAGAATAATAAAACGAAGAATAATAAATGCGCGAATATTAAAACGGGAACAAGTTAAAAAACCTAAAAAATCTAATTGATTTAGAAAAATATTTTTGGTATTTTATTGAGAAAAGATTTGAAATTTTAAACCTAATTTCTAATTAATTTTAATTTAGAAAAAAAAAAGGGTTAAAATTATTAAATAATTAATTTACAAAGTTAGTTTAATAAAAAAACTAAACCTAATGCCTTTTTGTTGATTTTTGATTTTGATGTTATGTTAAAAAAAGCTATAAGAGATAACATAAGTAAAACAACACCGTCGAAGGACCCGACAATGAATAAAAAGGGGAAATTTTGAAAAAAGGCAAGCTTGGATCGAAAAGAGCCTGAGTTGCCTTTCGATCCAGAGGGTTGATCGAAGGCATCGTTCGAGGGCCTTGGGACTAGATCTGCAAGAAAATTCGTTAGAAATTGAAAATATGAGGCCTGGGATTCGAACCCTGGTCCCTTCGATTGCACAAATTCCCTTTCACCATTTGAGCTGCTTGTTCATTCGAAATACATGAAACCTGCTTTGGGTCCTGTAAATGAGTTAGTTCGAAACCAAATAAAATAGAAAACATTCGATTCGAAATCAATCCTTGAACCTGGATTTGGGGTTGTTTCAATTTGCAACAGCTTGTATCATGGGTTTCAAAGGTAACCAGCTTCGAAAACCCTATCCATGGTGTTCAAACATTTAGACATTGCAACTTGTATGCATTTTGTTAAATCGCTCACAAATAACATCAAAAACCATGAACATGCAATCATGAGTTTAATTTATGATTAAATGAGATTGCATATTTTTACCACTAGAGGCGCCTTGATCTGTAGTCCTGGGTGTGAGATGGTTGGGGCACGAGTGAGTGTGCGTCTGTGTGAACTCCAAGAACACGATCGAAGTGTTGCAAAGGTATGGAGTTTTGACAACTTTGGAATTTGATGCTACTTTCTGGAACTTTGTGGGGCAGGCTACATTTTTTTTGAGGTAGTATATGTGTGTCCTTTTTCTCTGAGATTATGAGGTTTATATAGGAAAGGGATTTTAGGTCAACATTTGTGTATCAAATCTTGGTCCATTATGATGAAGAGATTTGATTTGATTTCTTTATAAAAACTTGCTATATTTGATTCAATCAGGTGCCAATCTATTTCCATGCGTTACTGCCAGCCTGTTATGAGTTGTTTGGGCCTCCAATATGATGGAAATCGAAAGCTGACCTGCCCCTGCAGATCCATTTCCCTTCGAATTTGTTCTCTTTGAAGGCTCTAAGCTCCAATTTGAATTACTCAGAGCTTTCCTCATTAGAGCATTGTTTCCTTTAAAGGCTCTGAATTCTAATTCGAATTGCACCAGCTTCATTATCATGGCTCCTTCGATTGAGCCACCCTCTGCTTTGATTGCTTGATTTGAAGAAAATCACCCTAGTCGAATCAACTGTTGTAGAGTTAGGAACAAACAAGGAAAGAATCTGGCCCTTAACTCAGGAATTAAAGCCACGATCAAAATTGAATTCTTGCCATATTTTCAAGGAAAACATGCCATTTTGAACTTTGGGTGAACCTGGGCAGGTTATGATAGGTGTTTTGTTTGAATTTGGCTTAAGGATTTCATCATGGTTCCTTCGATTAAATCTCAAGATTTTCTTTCTTCGATGGCTTTGAACTTGACCAATCAAAGAATTATCTTATTGACTGGTCAAAGTGTTGTTCTTCTCTCTTAGATGGCTTTGAACTTGACCAATCGAAGCATTATGTTATTGAATGGTCGAAGTGTTGTTCTGCTCTCTTTGATGGCTCTAAGTCCTGATTCGAATTGCCCAGAACTTCCCTTATCATAACTTCTTCGATCGGCCCTTGTTCTCTTTGATGGTTCTGAGTTCTGATTCGAAGTGTTCAGAACTTCCCTCATCAGAACATTTTAGATTAAGACACCTCTGCACTGATATGCCATTCGAAGGATACTTTGCTCTAATATGCCAATCGAAGGCAATTATGATGTTCCAGTCTAAGAAAACCCTGATGTTCCAATCGAAGGACACCCTGATGTTCCAATCGAAAGACACCCTGATGTTCCAATCGAAGGAAGCTCTGATGTTCCAATCGAAGGAAACTCTGATGTTCCAATCGAAGGAAATTTCGTTCATCTTTAAATTTTACTTTCCTTAAGCCAATGTTTGCAACCACCCATGTAAAAGAAGATCTTGAAAGAAAATGAGAGGGAAAATTTTGGGGTACAACACCAAGTTTATCAAGCATAACCTCATATGTCGTTACAGTATCCCTGAAAGGATCATCACTGACAATGGAACCAACCTCAAGAATGCTATGATTACAGAACTTTATACTCATTTCAAAATCAAGCATCACAATTCTTCTCCATACAGACCCAAAATGAATGGCACAGTGGAAGCTGCCAATAAAAATATCAAGAAGATTGTGCAAAAGATGGTGGTAACGTATAAAGGTTGGCATGAGATGTTACCGTTTGCTCTCCATGGCTACCGTACTTCAATTCGAACATCAACTGGAGCAACTCCTTTCTCCTTGGTCTATGACATGGAAGTTATCCTACCTATTGAAGGTCAAATCCCTTCTCTAAGGATTATGAAGGAAGCAGATTTAGGCGAATACGAATAGATTTAGACTAGGTTAGATCAGTTGAACTTGATTGATGAGAAGAGACTGGCTTCTGTATGCCACGGTCAAGTGTATCAAAAACATATGGTCAAGGCTTTCAACAAAAAAATAAAGCCTCGAGTGTATCAAGCTGGTGACTTAGTAATAAAGCGCATCATCCTTCCACAAGGCGACCCCAAGGGAAAATGGACTCCCATTTATGAAGGGCCATTTATTGTAAAGAATGTTTTCTCCAGTGGTGCCATGATGCTGACTACTATGTGTAACACAGTGGGAGAACTGACTTGGGATGTTTTACGTTTTATCGCAATTGTGGCGGATAGCAAGAGTCACTACCGACTTTTCTTTTATCCAAATAAAGGAAAGGGTGAAAAGAACATGAAAGACCTTTGAGATTATTTTCTTGAGTTCGGGGGGTAGATTATGAAAAGGGAAGGTGTTAGCACCTTTTTCATCCATAGTTATCTATGGGCTCTTAGTTGCTTGCTAGATCATTGCTTTTATTTGAAAGTGTGCTTTGTGGTGATTTTTGAAAGTATTTTTGAAAAGCGACTTTGTTTAGGAAAAGTTTGTGATGATTCTCGTTTCTTATAAGAATGTATACAAATTGATGGACTTTTGAAAATATTTCATGGAAAGTGTTGGTGCATTTGTGTTTTGAAGATGAGAAAGCAACTAGGAACATTCTACCTTACTCAAAAGTCTTTTGTTCATTTCTCTCTTCCTTTGATATTGCTATCTTACCATTGATTGGTAAGAAGCCTTATCTTTGGATGCAAAAGGGACGGGCGTGGGTCATCGTATAGTCATAATAGCAATGTTGTGAGATATCTTAGCATTTCTATTGAGGGACTAAGATCATTTATAAGGCAACATTCGAAGCGTCATCGAGGGACTGTGATCTTATATTTTTTTATTGTTTTTGCTAAGACGTCTCACATGCATAACATGATCATTTTTCATAAGGCAACAAGTGGAGTTAACCCTAGAGGTGCACGTGTGTTTGATTGCATGCATTTTTGTCTTTTGATCAGGGTAGCCTACTTGTTGATTTTATCTTGCCATACACCCTAATTACTAACATTTGTATAAAGTAGAAAAATGCAGAAAGATAAAATCCTACACTATTACAACCATATTGAATTGCATGAAAATATAAAGGCAAAAATAAGATAAAAGCAAGAAAAAGGGGCTTTTCGATTTAAGCAGAAAACCCTTCGATTCTGCACTTTCTGGTTCTCTTTGATCTGGCCTAAAAAAGGGTGAAGGCATGACTTTTCGATTGAGGCCTGGAGGCCAGCATGTTGAGCCTTTTGATTGGGGCCTGGAGGTCAGCATGTTGAGCCTTTCGATTGGGGCCTAGGGTCAGCATGTTGTGCCTTTCGTCTGGGCCTCGAATCAGTATGGTGTGCCTTCTGGCTGCCTTTTTCGTTTGACCTGAAGGTTAGTATGGAAGCCAGTGACGTTTCCAAATTCCTGTTTCTTGTTTCTTTCATTTGAGTTTGAATAGCAACATGGCCTAAGGCCATGCCAACATTACCTTAGGGTCAAGTTAGTCTTTAAAGCATGTTTAAAATGTATAAAGAGCAAAAACCAAGAAGTTTGTTTAACCATGAAACATATTAAAAAGGGTGGAAACGAAAAGAAGAAAAATAGTATGTATGTGTTTGAAAGGAAAATAAAGCTTATTTACATGCTATGCTGGAAACGAAGGGTCCAAGGTTAAGAATGACTTACCTTGCTGGAGGCTGGAGCGTGTGCTGGACCTTGAAGTGGTTACCTTGAATGCTTCTGGATTCGAAGGGAAAGACCAAGGGTGGGCCTTTGACACTGGATTCGAAAGAGCAAAATAAGTGAAATGTCCTTCTTTGCTGGATTCGAAGGATAACAAGATGTAAGGATTTTTCAGATTTGAAAGAAACAAGTATTTGGATTCTGGGTTTGGGTTTTCAAAAGTATTTAAGTGTTTGAGAATTTTATGATGTTTGAGAATTTTGAATATACATTCCTCTCTTCTTCTTCCTCTCTTTCTTTGATGTGCAAATGAACTCTCTATTTATATAGAGAGAAAATTTGAAATGAGCAGCTTTTGAAAGAATAAAATATAGTTTCTTTGAAAGGCTAACATCCACTTGTGTCAACTTTTTATAATCCCAAGATAAAAGTACTAAAATCAATGGTTTAGATGGGTGGCTCCTAGTTTATAGGGGGCAAGTGTGCAGAAGAGACAGGCGCAAGGCTAAAAAACTTTCTAAAAGGTAGTGATGTCATCAAGAGCAAGTTGGCTTGAAGAACAGTTTAATATGGAGTGAGGCACAAGTTGGAGGCCTATGTAACTTGACCTAAGGACAACTTGACTCTTTGAATTGAATCATTCATCTTTCTATAACCTTTGACCAGACTCAATAAAGCAGCATTCGTTTCCACCAGTTGTGTGTCTTTCGAATGGACCAACTGTGTGTTCTTCGAATGGCCCTTTTCAGCTGAACATGCCACTTTGAGTCCTCTTGATTTTGATCACTTAGGCCCAACCCTTCGACCAGACTCAAAAGTAAGCAAAACCAATTATTCCCCAACCATGGTAAGTCCTTCGAATGGGCTACCAAGTTGTGTGTCATAATGCAGCACTATGGCGTATTGAAGGGTTTGCAGATGGATTCGAAGGTAATATGAAGGTACATTCGAAGCAAACATAAAGATGAAATTGAAAGTCACAAGAAGGTAGCCATTCATCCAATCGAAAACTTGTGAATCCCAGGCAAACAGGTGAGGGGCCAATTGTGCAATCGAAGCTTGCAGGCAGGAGCCATTGTCCAAATGAAGCTTGCATGCAGGAGCTATTTCAGTGAATCAAAGCAAACTTGTAGGAGGTCAAATTCCCAAATGAAACTTATGGACCAAAGCTTGATAAAATAATCCAGATGCTCAATCGAAGGATGTACATCAAAGCTTGCATCGAAGAAGGCCTAAATGTTCAATCGAAGCGTGCAGACCAAAGCTCGCTTGAAGAAGGCAAATGCTCAATCGAAGGATGTAAATCAAAGCTTACATCGAAGGAGGCCCAAATGCCCAATAGAAGGATGAATCAAAATTTCTCGAAGGAAGCCTAGATGCCCAATCGAAACTAGTATGAATCGAAGCAAGCTTGTTTTTTCTTCAATTTTGTCAAAATCAATTTTTTTGCTCTGTCCTTTTTTGTCTGTTTTGTACTTGTGCAAACTTTGAGATTTTGAAAATCCTTGTGATAAAATGTATTGAGAAAAAAAAAAGAGTGGGCAAATTTTGGGGTACAACATCTGCCCTTGTTCAATCTTCTTAAACCTGAAGGGTTAGATTGGCGAGTCCGCCATTCATGACTTGAAGGTGGAAGATGATTGAACACTAAAGTGCCTAGAAATTTGCACTCGCATGAAATAGCATTGATAGTTGACGATGTAGAGAATGGGCTTACAGATTCCATTTGGAGGAGATGACAGAGAGTTGTCAGAGACAGGCTTAAAGATGCCATCAAGAGTGACTGGGGGCGGTATCAGGATAAATCTTTTGGTTAATTTATACTGAAATAGTAGATGCCTTTTGCCTGTTTTTAACTGGAAGAGATAAATCTAACCAGAAGAGGTCTTAACTTGATGATTGATTTTTATCTGCGAGGAAGAGGATTAGTTGCATGCAAATGTATGCATGGCGTAATAATGTTCTCAAAATAAATGAAATTATGTTGTATGCATTTTTTATGTATGCGTCATAGTTTATGAATGTGATGTGTTTATTGCAGTGTGTCTTTGTCTAGGAAAATAAATCCTTGACAACATGCTGGGGAATCTTGGGAGGCTGAATCCCTAACTATTTGTTGGAGAATAGATGTATCTTCAACTTTGTTTAGAATGTTCCCGTTGGGAATTCCTGTTCTGTTGTTTGAGGAGAAACTCTGTTGGGGAATATTGGCTTGTTTAAGAAGACTCTGTGGAGAGTGTTGATCTCTGCTTGGGGAAAATAGTTTAGGAGTCTTAGCTACTCGTTTCTCTATTGGGGAGTTATTCTAGACTAGAGAGAATCAAAAGTTAGTTGTTATCTGGTCGAAATCCATGCTTGGTAACAAATTGTTGAGGATAATGAAGTTGACTGTTATCTGGTCATATTCCAGGCTTCACAATGACTTACTGTGGAATATTAAATTAACTGTTATCTGGTCAGATTCCAGGCTTCGTGGGAAATTACTTAGGAGAGTAAAGTTAGGCTGTTATCTGGTCAGATTCCAGGCTTCACAACAACTTTCTGAGGTGGATGAAGTTAATTGTTATCTGGTCGAGTTCCAGGCTTCGCAATAACTTACTTGAAAGGATGAAGTTAAACTGATATCTGGTCGGGTCCAGTTTTCACTGTAACTTGCTTGAAAGGATGAAGTTGAACTGATATCTAGTCGGATCTAGGCTTCAAAGTAACTTGCCTATAAGGATGAAGTTGAACTGATATATGGTCGGGTTCAGGCTTCATAGTAACTTGCTTAAAAGGATGAAGTTGAATTGATATCTGGTCGGGTCCAGGCTTCACAATAACTTGCTTGAAAGGATGAAGTTGAATTGTTATCTGGTTGGGTCCAGGCTTCATAGTAACTTGCTAAAAAGGATGAAGTTAAACTGATATCTGGTCGGTTCCAGGATTCACAGTAACTTGCTTGAAAGAATGAAGTTGAACTGTTATCTGGTCGGGTCCAGGCTTCATAGTAACTTGCTTAAAAGGATGAAGTTGAATTGGTATCTGGTCGGTCTATGCTTCACAGTAACTTGCTAGGGATAGAGGTAAACTCTGTTGGGGAAAGAATTTAAGCCATTGTCTGGTTGGGTCAAGGATTTACAATATCTAGAGAGGTTAGACTATTATCTGGTCGGGTCCAGGCTTCATAGTAACCTAAAGTTGTTTGAATAGAAATGTTCCCGTTGGAGGGTGTATTATTTTGTTGTGGAATAAACCCCGTTGAAAAGAATATTTGATGACTTGCTGGCAAGATGAATTCTTTTCTGAAGAAATCCATAAGGCTTCTTCTTTTAATATCGACTCAGTTGAGGAGAGGGTTGTCGAGAGATTGAAACTTTGACCGAGGTTTGCATAGATCCAACTTAGTGGGCAACTCTACTTGAGCAAAGGTTTATTATAGTAGGCTTTGTGGGGACAATGTTAATGAGATAACTCTGTGGGGATATCTCCATTGCATTAAAGAGATGCTTGTTTTTGCTTGGCGACACATATTTTATAAATAGTTTAATTATGTTCATATACATATGTTCATTAAATTTTAGTCATTAGACGTCTTTGCACTCAAAATAAAAAACAAAAAGTTTCCACTTCAAAGTATATTTGTATTGATGTTTTGTCCGTGAATAGGCGTTTTTGTACAAAGAGACGGAGATCCTAGTAAGAGGAAATCGTTGAAAGGATAACAAAATTGAAAACAAAAACAAAAACCATATGGAAATGATCTCATTATGTTCTAACTCTACTATTGCCCCAATGTCTTCGAACGTCCCTTGCCATTGACAGTAGTTGATTAGATTGATCTTGGACCATTTGAACTCAGACCTTGGTAATAAAGTCGGCAATTGTGATTCCACAGGACATATTCATACGCTTTTAATCCTTAACTTTTTCCTGGACCGCCCTTTCGGGTTTTCAGCCCACCAGGATACCCATTTTGCCCAAATCTCCCTTTTGGGTTTTCGACTTGTCGGGTGTACAATATTTTGCATATATCCCTCATTTTTGCCCAAACCTTTGTTGTCGGGTGTGTCAACCTAGCGGGTCTCTTATGCGTAGTATTTTTTAAATATGTCCGCGTTCTTGCGGGTCTCTTATTGTGGGAAATCTTTGTTGTCCATAGTAGTCAGTATCATGGCACCACCAGAGAAAACTTTCTTGCCAACAAATGGCCCTTCATAAGTGGGAGTCCATTTGCCCCTGAGGTCGCCTTGTGGAAGAATGATGTGCTTTATTACCAGGTCACCAACTTCATATACCCGAGGCCTGATCTTTTTGTTGAAAGCCTTGATCATACATTTTTGATACATCTGACCATGACAAACAGCAGCCAGTCACTTTTCATTGAACAAGTTTAAACGATCCAATCTTGTCTGAATCCATTCATCTTTGCCTAAGCATGCTTCATTCATAATCCTTAGTGAGGGAATCTGAACTTCTACTGGAAGGACAACCTCCATTCCATAGACTAAAGAAAAGGGAGTTTCCCCAATTAATGTCCGAGCTGAAGTACGGTAGCCATGAAGAGCAAACAATAATATCTCATGTCAGTCTTTGTCTATACTAATTAGTTTCACAATAAAAGAGTTTAACAAATTTGCTTCACAAAATGTAAATGATATATATATATATATATATATATATATATATATATATATATATATATATATATATATATATATATATATATATATATATATATATATATATATATATATATATATATATATATATATATATATATATATATATATATATATATATACACACACACACACATATAGGTGGTATTTGAGATACCAAGAATCCCTAATTCCCTTTGAATGTTAAAAAAATGGTTTGGTTGCAAGAGGTTTTGTAAAAATATATGCAAGTTGATCTTTACTATCAACATGCTCAAATCCAACATCCCCTTTTTCAACATGGTCACGTAGGAAATGGTGACGAATCTCGATGTGCTTAGTACAAGAGTGTAACACCGGATTTTTGGTTAGGTTAATTGCAATAGTGCTGTTGCACATGATAGGAATACAAGAAAGTTTAATATCGAAGTCCAATAATTATTTTTTGAGCCACAAAATTTGAGCACAACAATTAGAGGTTGCGATGTATTCCGCCTCTTCCATTGACAAAGCCATGAAAACTTGTTTCTTGCTATGCCAACTAACTAAGGAGTTTGAAAAGATGTGACAAGTTGTTGGCGCAGTAAAACGGTAAGCAAAAGATTGGAAGTATTCTAGGTTTTATCATATCCACAAAAGGAAGCGGTTGTCCAACCAGAATCTGAAGAGGAAGAAGAAGAGGATTACTCTGAAGAGCAGTATCCCCGGGCCGACGACAAATACAAACATATGGAAGAATGACTAAGTGCAATGGAAATTCAGAAAGTGCCTGGGTTGGACTTTGAAGAGTTGGGCTTAGTCTCTGGGATTGTTATTCCACCAAAATTCAAGGCACCAGTGTTCGCTAAATACGACAGAGTTTCGTGTCCCAAAATGAATCTCCGATCCTATGTGAGGAAGATACAGCCTCACACTGCTGACAGAGATTTGTGGGTCCACTTCTTTCAAGACAGTCTATCCGGAACTCAGCTTGATTGGTTCTATCAACTGGAAAAGGGCCAATATCCATAATTGGGAAGACCTTACCGCTGCTTTTTATAAACAATATCAGTACAACGCAGACCTTGCTCCTACCCGTACTCAACTCCAGAGTATGGATATGGTTTCAAGTGAAGGTTTCAAAGACTACACTCAGAAATGGAGGGACTTGGCAGGAAGAGTCCAGCCTCCCCTTTCTGAAAGAGAGTTAGTAGACACGTTTATGGGTACCTTGTCTAGTCCTTTATTTAATCATTTAATTGGAAGCTCCTCAGCAGGCTTCACTGAATTAACTTGACCGGAGAAAGAGTGGAAGTTGGGATTAAGAGTGGGAAGATCCAAAAAGATGCATCCTTCATCGTTGTAAGAAAACCATTTATTGGGAAGAAAGGAGTTGGTGTTGTGTATCCTCAAAGAAATCAAGATAGAACTGAATGCCGACCAATGGTAGGGGCTGTCATGATCCCTAAGCCTGCACCTACTCAACAAAGGAATGATTAGCCTAGAACCGAAAGACCACTAAGACAATTTACCTGAATTAATATGACACTATCTCAAATCCTGCCACATTTGTTGAGATCTAATCTAGTAACTTTGAAGGAAGCTCCGAAGAATCCTAACACAACCTCTCCTCACTACCATCCTAATGCTCGTTGTGCTTACCATTCAGAAAGCCCATGCCATGATACCAACAACTGCTGGGCTTTGAAAAACAAGGTGCAAGACCTTCTTGAAGCAAAAGAAATTAAGTTTGATGCTCCTGAGATCCCAAATGCTATCACCGCCCCTATGCCCAAGCATGGCCGGGGTGTTAACATTGTTGAAGGTGATATGTTTTTTACTGCTGTTGATGAACTTGTTACTCCTCTCCTGACTGTCAAGAATAACCTATTGAAGGCCGGTTTATTTTCGGGATGTGATGAAGGTTGCGCAATGATTAGCTTGAGCAATGGGTGGCTGAAATGGTCTGGAGAAGTCAAATTATAGAGCTCTGTTTTTGGTTATGGAGGTTGATGAAGATGGAGTTACAGTTATGAAACAGGGTCAGGGATGGTTTGTATTTGATGTAAGGAAGCTTTAGGAATGAATTTGAGGGAAAACGCGCGAGGGAAATGAGAGATACAAGTTTAAGGTCAGAATTGTGTATCAATGGAGTTTTTTGTGAAATTTCTGGATAGAGGGAGTTTAGGAGTGTTTCAGGGTGCTTTAGCTACTCTCTAGCTCACAAATAGTGACTGTATTTATAAGCAACAAGTTTGGAGACTTGTCCTTGATCAAAATTCAAAAATCACATGTTATGGCTCTTTTTTCTTGTTTTTGAAGCAAGCTTGACACACATTGTCCCAATGCATAGTACAAGGCTGTCTAAAGTGGTTGCAAACTTTAAACATGTTTATCTGACTTTGTATGTTGAGTGTGTGCTGAACAAACAAGTTAGAGGCTCAAGAAGAGTGGACTTTATGCATAAAGCCACTTTTCCAAAATGGCAATGTTGTCTTTCTTCCTAAAATGGTATTAAGCATGGGCAATGCATTGAATGCTTGGATTAAAGCTTCTAGCAGCTGTGAAAAACATTAATTATCGAGTGACAAACAAGTTTGAGGCCTGCAAAGCAAAGATTATGCATCCTAGCATGGATTTGGTTCATGTGTTCGTAAAAAATGACTTGTAATTCAAGTTTGAAAACCCTAACTTCCTCTCTTCGATTCTCCCTGCTCAAGAATGATCTCAAGGAGTTATTGGACATTTTTGAAAGCTTGTAATATGCTCTACAACCCTTATTTGAATCACTTTTGAAATTTTCCATTGGAACTATATGAAAAAGTTCCATGAATTTAGGTCAAAATCCTGCCTAAACTAGGGCAAAATTTCACCAAGTGTTTAGTTTCAAGACTATGACTTCATGAATTAATAACTTGAGATCCAAGCACTTTTAGAAGAAGTTGTGTAAATCAAGGTTGTATATCTCATGGATATCTACAACTTTCATGTTGAAAGTTTTTTTGAATCATCTTGCATCTTGGTGAAAAATTTGCTCAAAGTTGTGAAAAAACATGACGTTTTAAACACTTAGAAAAATTTCTAAGTTAGAAAACTTTGACTTTTCAAAATGAAATCTTGAATTTTTGATTTCTTGATGAATAAATTTCATATTTTGACATGTTTTTATGAATTGTGATCTTTGACACTTGATTTTGACCAAAAAGTCAAAGTTTGACTTTTCAGTGTACAATTGACTTTTGATCAGTTGACTGAAAATTCACTAACAATCCAATTGAATCTTGAGCAATATTTTGGGTCATGCCATTAGGTGAAAATTATGCAATTTAACTCTTTATATCATGCCTCAAACCAATTAACCCTTTGCTAGGTCAAAAATTAGAAATTGCCATTTCTCAGTCAAAACCCTAATTTTGACCATTTTGCCCTTTTGATGATTTGTTCAAATTTCTTGAGGAATTATGGTCAAAACTTGATCAAATGATACATATTAGTTTACAATGTTGATGTGGACCATAAATTATGAAGTTTGACTGTAAATTGGCCACAATTGACTTTTTCCCAATACAGTTGATTTTTTAGGTCAACTACTCAATTGACTGAGCAAAAATGTGATTTAAGGCTTGAAACTTGACATGAGTAATCTTGGGGGTCCATAATGATCCATGAAAGTCATATGAGGCATTGAAAGTTTAATTATCCTTGTGAAATCTCAAACCCTAATTTAAGTCATCAGTGCTTAAGGAGGTGTCTTGAGGTTATCAACCCTAGTGTAGTCTTGAACCAAAAGAGATCTTTGTGAGAAGATATTTGATAAATGAGAGGTCAAATTTTGGGGTATAACAACTTCCCATGTTCAATATTCTTAAACCTAAAGAGTTAGATTGGCGGATTTGCCATTCATGACTTGAAGGTGAAAGATGATTGGACACTAGAGTGCCCAGAAATTTGCACTCGAGGATGTGGTGGTTGATGGTATAAGGAATGGGCTTAAAGA
Source organism: Vicia faba (assembly GCA_948472305.1). Lineage (NCBI taxonomy): Eukaryota > Viridiplantae > Streptophyta > Magnoliopsida > Fabales > Fabaceae > Vicia > Vicia faba. The sequence continues at coordinate 256,787,212 of OX451740.1, forward strand.
TGCCATTTGGAGAGGAGACGAGAAGTTGTTGGAGATGGGCTTACGCATGCCATCCAAAAATGATTGCTTATGGGAATGGAATAAGTGTCAGAATAAATCTCTGTTTGATTTATATTGAAGTACTGGATATGTGGGGTTGAGTACCAGAATAATATCCATAAACAGGTTATATTTGACTCATTTCTGAAAGTTGAATTTGAATGAGTAACAAAATGACATCTAAATTTGGATCTTATCTGAATTGTATCTGAAAGTTGAATCTGAATGAGTATCAGAATGGCGTCCGTGTCTGGAGCGTATCTGAAAGTTGAATCTGAATGAGTATCAAAATGGTGTCCGTGTCTGGAGTGTATATGAACTGTATCTTAAAGCTGAATCTGAATGAGTATCAGATTGGCGTCCGTGTCTGGAGCGTATCTAAACTGTATATGAAAGCTGAATCTGAATGAGTATCAGAATGGCATCCGTGTATGGAGCATATCTGAACTGTATCTGAAAGTTGAATCTGAATGAGTATCAAAATGGCATCCCTGTATGGAGCGTATATAAACTATATCTGAAGGTGAATCTGAATGAGTATCAGGATGACATCCGTATCTGGAGCGTATCTGAACTGTATCTGAGATCTGAATCTGAATGAGTATCAGAATGACATCCGTGTCTGGAGCGTATCTAAACCGTATCTGAAGGTTCAATTGGTCGTGTAGATAATTATCCTGACTTGTTTCAGGTATCGATCTCTGACCTTTTGTAAATTGTTGATGATATCCATTTGTTGATTGTTCTTTCCTGAAGAGATGAAAGATTAGTTATATGCAATGTCGTGATGCATGAAATGTATTGTATAATGATGTTCTTAATAAAATGAATGAGATTATGTTGTATGTGTTCGTGTTATCAATGTTATGACGTATGGATGTGATGTATGGGCATGTAAGCTATGTTGTTGTAAAACTGTTGGATTAGGGAAAATAAATCACTGACTGTTGTTGGGGACGTGGAGTGTAAGTCTTCATGTTTTTAAAGTGCTGATGAGTTGATGAGCTTCTATTTGTTAGAGAAATAAACTCTGCTGTAAGGCAAACACCGTGTATTGCTTGTGAAATCTTGTTGGAGAATCCTGAGAAATTGGACGACCTTTACTGGGGAGTGATAACTGGAAGTTTTGTTCCGCCGAGGATGTGAGAGAGCTTGATATCATTAAGTTGCACACTGTGGGGAATTTTATGGAATAGTCTAAAGATATTATCCTATTTCTTAAAGCCATTAGTGATTGTCTTCTATTTTTTGCTCATTTATAAACAGTAGTTACGTTCAAATGCATATGTTCAAAAATAAATCATTGGACGTTTTTGTAAACAAAACACGGAAATTAAAGAAAAACATATAGTTTTGCACTTTCAAAGGAGTGTCTTTGTATTAATAAGTATTTTGTACAATGAGACGAACATCCCAGTAAGAGAATATCGTCGTAAGAAAAACAGAAATTTGATACAAAGAAAAGATAGCTATGTGCAATAATCCCACGGGGTTCCCATTCTGATATAGCCTTCGTGTCTCTTAGCGTCTTGTCCACTTGCTGCCTTGTCTGAAGTTGACTTGATTGACTAGAACCGCTGAGTTTATTAATCGAAGCCAAAGGTTGTCTGTAAGATGATCAACGGGACATAGTCATACGCTTTATTTCCCTAACTTTTGCCTGGACCGCCTGTGATCGGTGGGAATGAGAACTGGCTGTTTTTGGAATGTTGGTTCGCGTTTTGCGTTTGTTTTTGCAAATAGTCGCGGTAAGCAAGAGTCGCCACCGTCTTTTATTTTATCCAACAAGGAAAGGAAAAAAGCACAGAAAAATTCCTTTTTCGAGATGTTTCTCGGGTTCGGGAGGTAGATTATAGAAAGGGAAGGTGTTAGCACCCTTTCTATCAATGGTTATCCATGGGCTCTTAGGTACTTGCTCAGAGTGTTTTCAAAATTTGCTTTTCTTTGTGTTTGTGGGTTTGAAAAAAGTCTTTGTTTGAAAGGAGTGTAAGTGCGAAAAGTTTTGTTTTGTTTTAAAAGGAGCAAGTACTTAAGAACCATCTACCTACTCGAAAAAGGAATTAATATGTACAAATGTCCTTTACATAATGCTATCCTACTATTGATGAGTAGGTAGCATCGTCGTTGGAGTTTAAGGGTCAATTCGATTAAGGGGCGTGTGGTCACTAAAGCAATGTTAGGACGCCTTAGCGGTAACCCTAATGTCTTAGATCATTTTATCTGAGGCAACTGTTTCGAGGCAACTTATGATCTTTGGACAAGAGGGTAACCTCTAAAACTTCCTATACTCAATGACCACGTTCGAAAGCAACCAAGTGAGGTGTATCCTAAGAGTGCGCATGTGCGAGTATGTTATTTCAGTTATATTATCTTTGTACATGTCATGGGTGAGCTATGTTGATTTTATGTTCATACATTTGATCTTGTCATGCATTCCCTATTATCAAAAATCTAACAGTATATAGTTGTCGAATTTAAATTTGCGGAAATTAAATCTAAACTATTACAAGGCGTCGGGTATTTACATCGCCAAAAACAAACCCTTTAATTTAAATTGAAGAAAGTAAAATAAAGCGATAAATAATTAAAGTCCTAATTAAAAGCTATTACATACCGGAAGCAATTACAATATTGGATAAAATGATACGCGTGTGAGAAAATTAAATCGGGCGAGTTTTTAGGGTTTTGACCCTTTTTTGAAAAGAAAGCAAGTTTTTGTTATTTTTTGAATTAAAAGGAATTAAATCAAATGAACAATTAAATTAAATTAAATAATGAAAATATTTTTGGATTTTTGTATTTAAGGAAATAAAATAAAATTGATTAAAATTATTAAAAACCTAATTCTACATTAGTTTTAATTTATTGCAAAAATATTAAATATTTAAACTTATTTAAAACTAAGTTAATTAATTAATATTTATTTACAAAAATAAAATAATGAAACTAATAAAAATAATATTTTTTGTGGTTTTGATTTTATTAAGAAAAATGATTTTAATTAGTCAGTGGTTTAAATAATAAAAATAATAATATAAAACAAATAATTAAATAAAAGAAAGAAAAGAAAAGGAATAAACCAAATGGGGGGTTTGGGCCCCAAATCCAGGGTGTGAAGAGCAATTTCCTTGGCCCAAAAGGCACAGATCTGCATTGACTTTGTTGATTCAGTGGGCGTCCATTGACCTTGGCGTATGGTGGATTTGCAATCTTGGCCATTGGATTTGGCCTGAAGGCCATCTGGCGCCTGATGGGATGAGGAGTATGGTGTACCACGCTTTGGAAATCACATGCAATTGCCTGAAGAAAAATTAAACAAATGTATTGGGGGACCTGGGATTCGAACCCAGGTCCCATGAGACTTTGAACTAACGCGCTTGCTTGTTGAGCCAATATACTTAATTGTTAGTGGAATATGAAACAAATATTATATTGAAAACAAACCACTATGCCTGAAATAAAAAAAAATAAGCGCGAATGGTTTAAATGGATGTATGGGATGGGGACACGTCTTCGTCCCTGTCATTGGAATTCTGGTTATCTTACCTGCAGATTTTTATCCGCAGCAAGATTCGTAGCTTGCTCCTAAAATGGACTATGGGCCATATAAACACAAACGGAGACCATCACCATGTTCGTATCTCCTCCCTGATCACAACCATGTCCATGGTTTGTTCCAATTTCACCTGCAAAGCGAATGCCCAAAAACGAACCTCCAAAACCCTAGATTCGGGTATGGTGTTATAGCTCACGAAAATAAAATCAAATGATGCAGAAAGACTAGAAATTGAACGTTAAGCATGATTGTACAAAAAAATTGGCAAAAAGATGCAAGAACATGGATTCACGATTTCATGTACAGGGCTATGTTCAAGAACACTTACAGCGTTGTTTAGGAGGTTTCAAGGCTTGATTTTGATTCCAATAGGTCCAGTGGACGTCCAATAAGAGAGTAGTGTGGAGTTTTTGCCTTGGAAAAGCCTCTAAGATCAATTTCAGATTCAAGCTTTTCAAGCTTTTTTCCAAGTTTTGTTTTGTTATTTGGGCAGCTTTCAGGTCGTGTCTTTGTGTGCTTCATGTTGTATATGTATCATAGAAACAATTAGGTTAAATCTTGGGCTTGTAATCCTTCTGTATTGATGATTCAATATTTGATTTGATCACCATTAACAAAGCTTCCAAAATTGTCCTAAATCAAATATTTTGTTCACAATATGGCATGGTACGAATTTGATTGTGTCCATCATGGAAATTGAAAGCTGTATCAATCAAAAAGATCACAAGTTATTAATATTGAGATTTTATTTTGATTTAAATTGATTAAAAATGAATTAAATCAATAAAAATCAAATAAAATAGAAAAATTAATAATTGGTCATGAAATTGAATATCGGACACGTGTGTGGTGTGAAAAGATCAAATCAAGTGGAAAAAAGTGGGCCTATTTGACAAAATTTGAAGTTTTGGGGATAGTTGACTTTTGGCAATTTTTGAAAAATGCCCAACTTCAACCATGCATAACTTCTTCAATTTTGAACTTTTGGAGGTGTTCTTGGACTTTTTAGAAACCTTGGGATGTCCTCTAACCAACACTTTTGGTCTCATATCATTTTGGTATTCCATGATCAAGTTATAAGCTTTTACAAAAAAGGTGTTTTTGTTGACTTCCAAAAATGACCTATAATGTCCAAATTTGTAACTTTTTGTGAGTGCATTTATTGATCTTGGTGTGTGAAGATGGATTGTAGGAAATTGCATCCTATTCAAAATGAGATTTGGATGGGTCATTTCTCATAAAGTATGAGAAAGTTATGCTTGGTCAAAGTTGAGTTGACTTTTCCTACAAAACCCTAATTTAGCAAATTTTGAATCTTGATGAATCTTGAGCAATCCTTGATGAATCATGATCAACCCTTGATAAAATGAAGAATTATCCTTCAAAATGAGAATGTTGACAAAAAATCTTGAGGTTTGACTATTTGTAGGTCACAATTGACTTTTGCCCTAGCATAGTAGATTTTTGGACCTCTTGAGCAATTGACTGACCAAACTTTCTCTGCAAGGCTTGAAATTTGACATGGATGAACTTGAGAACATATTAGGACATTTGGGAGAATTTGAGGCCATTTGGATGTAAGGACCTTGATGCAACACAAAACCCTAATTTTGAATTGACTGCCTTAGGAGGTGATTTGACTGTCCAACTCTTGAGCTAACTTGAGTCATTTGGAGATTATTCTTGACATGTCTTGAGAAATATGGGAGGGCAAATTTTGGGGTAGAACAGTTGCCCCTGTTCAATTTTCTTAAACCTGAGGATATAGATTGGCTTTCGAGCCTTTCGTGATCCGAAGGTGGAAGATAATTGAACACTAGAGTGCCCAAAAATTTGCACTCGCATGGTGTAGTATCAGCATTGTGATGTCGGGAATGGGCTTACAGATGCCATCTGCAGGAGTGTAGATCACATAAGAGATTCCTTAGAGAGAACTTGCATACCTATTGTTGTAGAAGATTCCGCTGGGGAAGTTTAACTTTTGTTGAGATTTAGGAACTTCCATGTACTTCAACTGAGAGAATACCTCGGCTGAGTCTTAAGAACCTATTCATAATTCAATTGGGGGGAAACATCTTCATCAAGATCTAGGAACCGTCTAGTATTCAACGTAGTATACTGTTGAGATTGTAGAACTCGTCCACACTTTGACGGAGGAAAACATCAAGATCTAGGAACTGACTAGTGTTCAACGTAGTACACCATTGAGGTTATAGCACTCGTCCACACCATGACATAGGGAAACATCTTCATCAAGATCTAGGAATTGTCTGGTCTTCAACGTAGTATACCATTGAAATTAGAGAACTCGTCCACACTATGACAGAGGAAAGCATCAAGATCTAGGAACTGACTAGTGCTCAACGTAGTATATCGTTGAGGTTATAGCACTCGTCCACACCATGACGTAGGGAAACATCTTCATCAAGATCTAGGAACTGTCTGGTCTTCAACATAGTATACCGTTGAAATTAGAGAACTCGTCCATACTATGACGGAGGAAAGCATCAAGATCTAGGAACTGACTAGTGCTCAACGTAGTATATCGTTGAGGTTATAGTACTCGTCCACACTATGACGTAGGGAAACATCTTCATCAAGATCTAAGAACTGTCTGGTCTTCAACGTAATATACCATTGAAATTAGAGAACTCGTCCACACTATGGGGAGGAAAGCATCAAGATCTAGGAACTGACCAGTGCTCAACGTAGTATACCGTTGAGGTTATAGTACTCGTCCACACTATGACGTAGGGAAACTGTCGAGATTGAGAACCTTATCTGAAATTCAACCGAGGATAATTCAATTGAGATTTAAGAACCTGGTCAGGTCTTCGACGTAACTGAGAACTTTAACTGTATCTTTCCTGAAAGGTAAAGGTCAGTCATATGTAATGCATGATATGGATCAAGCAATGGTATTCTCAAAATAAATGAGATTGTACTCGTATGATGCGTATATGCATGTATCATGATGTATGGGAATATAATGTTTTAGCTGGGGAAAATAAATCCCAGAGCTGCTGGAGAATAGAGTTGAGTTCTTCGTTTCCGCTGGGGATGATGAACGAAGATGATTGTGAGAATAAACCTGCAGGAGAAAAGAACTCTGTTGGGGGATAAACTGATGAAGAGATTACTCCGAGGGGAATTACTCTGTGGGGGAGAGATGTTCTGCTGAGGATTTTAACGATAAACTCCGTTGGGGATTCCACTGATGAACTCTGCTGGGGATTTCAACGATAAACTCCGCTGGGGATGGATTACCGTTGCTGGTGATATTGAATATGTTGAGGATTGAATTCCTGCTTGTGAAAGGAAAGAACTTCACTGGGGGATGATCTTTCATCTGCAACTTGCTGGGGATAAACCTGTTAGACTCTTGTGGGGATAACCCTCTGAATTTGGCTAGGGGAAAATTATTTTTGTACTCTGTAGGGGATAAGCTTCCAGAGTCTACTGGGGATGATGATTCAACTCCGTTGGGGAAGCTTTTTAGACTGTGCTGGGAAAATTGACTCCACTAGGGGTATCTTGTATGCTGTCGGGGAACATTCTTATACTCCATTGAGGAATATTAAGATTGTCGGGGATACTCTGATACTTGCTGGGGAATATTCTTATACTCCGCTGGGGAATATTAAGACCTTCTGGGGATACCAAGCCTTTTTAGGGCTGATGGTAGACTAACTCTGCTTGGGGAGAGTGTTGCTGATTCGTCCATAGTTGCAAGTCTCAGTTGGGAGAGCTACCATTACTGCCTTATTTTGCGGGGAGTGAAAGTATTTTGGTCATATTCTTCAGCTGAATCTACCTTGGTACCTGGTGGACAGAGAAACTTGTACAGTTCGGACAATTCTTATTTGCCCTTGTTTCTACTATTACCAGTAATTCATCTTTCGTTTCGCATGTAAATATTTATGATCAGCAATTAATGTCAAATGCATATATCAAAAATGAATTTTGGACGTTCTTTGAAAAACAAAACAGATAAAGGAAAACAGTTTGAAATTTGTGTGAAAATGAATTTGTATTGATTTTGAAGTTTGGCCTGTAAATAGGCATTTTTGTACAAGAGGTTGACGTCCTAGTAAGAGAACACCGCCGAACAAATAGAATTTATACAATTTGTAAAAAGAAAACAAAACAGCTATGTGAATAATCCCACTGGGTTCCAACTCTGCTATTGCCTTTATATCCTCGAGCATCTCATCACTTTGCTACTGGTTGAAGATGAATCAGGTTGATTAGTGCCATCTGAGCTTGATAGTCGATACCGGAGTCCGGATGCAAGGTGATCCAATGAGACATAGTGTTACGCTTTGATCCCTAATTTTTGCCTGGACCGCCCTTTCGGGTTTTCAGTCCACCGGGATACCCTTTTTGCCCAAGCCGCCTTTTCAGGTTTTCGACTTGCCGGGTGTACAGATTTTTTTCATTTTCATCCCTTATTTTTGCCCGAACCCTTTTGGTTCGCCGGGAAGCCCTTATTTTTGCCTAGGCAAGTCAACCTAGCGGGTCTTTGATTATGCGTAGTATCTTTTCACTATGTCTGCATTGACGGGGTGAGGAAGGTCGTCACCATCCATGGTGGTTAGAATCATAGCTCCTCTTGAGAAGATGCTCTTAACCACGAATGGCCCTTCATAAGTAGGGGTCCATTTGCCCCTGGGGTCACCTTGAGGTAGGATAATGCGCTTGATTACCAGATCCCCAACTTGATACTCTTGTCGTCTGACTTTCTTGTTAAATGCCTTGATTATCCATTTTCGGTACGTCTGACCATGACAAATAGTAGTAAGTCTCTTTTCGTCGATTATATTTAGCTGATCAAGCCGGGTCTGGATCCAGTCATCTTCACTCAAACCTGCATCCTTCATGATTCGAAGAGAGGGTATCTGAACTTCAATAGGCAAGACTGTCTCCATGCCATAAACCAAGGAATAAGGGGTTGCCCCTGTTGACGTCCGTGCTGAGGTACGGTACCCATGAAGAGCAAATGGTAACATCTCGTGCCAATCTTTGTATGTCACGGTCATCTTATGCACAATCTTCTTAATGTTTTTATTAGCCGCTTCAACAGCCCCATTCATCTTCGGCCGGTAAGGAGAAGAGTTGTGATGCTGTATCTTGAATTGCTCGCAGAGCTCAGTGATCATTTTATTGTTTAGATTAGTACCATTGTCTATAATGATCCTCTCTGGTACACCGTATCGACAGATCAGATTGTGCCGAATGAAACGTGCTACGACGTTCTTGGTTACAGTAGCAAAGGAAGCTGCTTCAACCCACTTTATAAAGTAATCGATAGCTACCAAGATGAAACGATGCCCGTTAGATGCTGTAGGTCTGATCTCGCTGATCATATCAATGCCCCACATTGCAAAAGGCCAAGGTGCCGTCGAGACGTTCAGAGGAACTGGAGGTATGTGCACCATATCAGCATAGACTTGGCACTTGTGACATGTCCAAGAATGCTGATAACAATCAGCTTCCATTGTGGACCAGTAATATCCTGCCCGAAGGATTTTCTTTGCCATGGTGTGTCCACTGGAATGAGTTCCGAAAGTACCTTCATGTAGATATGCCATGATCTTTTTTGCTCCATTCTTATCCACACAACGCAGTAAGGTTGAATCATGGTTACGCTTGTAAAGGATGTTATTACTGATGAAGAACTTCGCCGTGAACCTCCTCAGAAACTTCTTGTCATTAACAGATGCACCCTCGGGGTATTCCTGAGCCTCAAGGTACCTCTTCACCTCATGATACCAGGGATTTTCTGTTACCTCTTCAGCCTCAAGATCACAACAATGTGCAGGTTCGTCTAATCTTTCAATAATGATCTGGGGAGCCTCGTTGTCCCAATTGACTTTGAACATAGAAGACATCGTAGCTAGCGCGTTCGCCAACTGATTCTCCTCTCTAGGGAAGTGTTCAAAGGTTATCTCCTCGAAATGGGGAAGCAATGTCAACATATACTCCTTGTAAGGGATAAGATTTGGGTGTTTTGTATCCCACTCGCCTTTGATCTGACTGATCATGAGAGCGGAATCTCCGAAGACACTTAGAAACTTAATCCTCAAGTCAATTGCTGCTCGAAGACCCATAATGCATGCTTCATACTCCGCCATATTGTTGGTGCAGTTGAAACATAGTCGGGCGGTGAATGGAGTATGAGAGCCTTTAGGAGATATAATCACAGTGCTAATGCCATTACCCAAAGCGTTCGAAGCTCCATCAAAGTACATAGACCATTGAGACCCTTCCTCAGGTCCTTCATCCGGTCCATGTGTCTCACAATCCGTTATCAACAGGATATTCTCGTTCAGAAATTCAAAGTTCATAGACTGGTAATCATCCACTGCCTGATGTGCCAAATGGTCTACCAATACACTTCCCTTGATTGCCTTCTGGGTCGTATACTGGATATCATACTCAGTCAAGATCATCTTCCATCTTGCTATTCTTCCGGACAAGGCAGGCTTTTCGAAGATATACTTGATTGGATCCATCTTTGAAATCAATAGAGTAGTGTGAGTCAGCATATACTGTCTCAGCCAGCGAGCAGCCCATGCCAAAGCGCAGCAAGTTTTCTCGAGCAGTGAGTATCGGGTCTCACAGTCGGTAAACTTTTTGCTAAGGTAATAAATAGCATGCTCTTTTCGTCCAGACTCGTCATGCTGCCCCAGCACACACCCCATTGAGTTATCGAGTACTGTCAAGTATAAGATCAGAGGTCTCCCTTCAACTGGTGGCATCAGAATGAGTGGCTCTTGAAGATACTCTTTGATCCTTTCGAAAGCGGCCTGGCATTCATCGTTCCAACGTACTACTTGATCTTTCTTCAGCAGCTTGAAGATTGGCTCACAAGTAGCAGTTAGGTACGAGATGAATCGGGCAATGTAGTTCAGTCATCCCAGAAAGCCTCTGACCTCTTTCTCTGTTCTGGGAGCTGGCATCTCTTGTATAGCTTTCACTTTGGCAGGATCCACTTGAATACCTTTGTCGCTCACGACGAAACCCAGCAGCTTACCAGATCTCACCCCGAAGGTGCACTTGTTCGGGTTTAACCTCAGCTTGTACAACTTCAACCTGTCAAACAGCTTCTGTAGATGATCAAGGTGTTCCTCCTTAGTTTGGGACCTTGCAATCATCTCGTCGACGTATACTTCAATCTCATGATGGATCATGTCATGAAACAAAGCAACCATGGCACGCTGATATGTTGCCCCGACATTCTTCAGTCCAAAAGGCATGACCTTGTAGCAAAAGGTACCCCACTGAGTAATAAAAGTCGTCTTCTCCATGTCTTCGGGAGCCATCTTTATTTGATTATAACCGGAGAAACCATCCATAAAGGAGAATACCTTATGCTGAGCGGTGTTGTCAACCAGAACATCGATGTGAGGTAAAGGGTATTCATCCTTAGGGCTTGCCCTGTTCAAATCCCTGTAATCAACACACATTCGGACCTTACCATCCTTCTTCGGCACAGGAACCACATTGGCCACCCACTGAGGGTAAGAAGTAACTGCCAGAAAACCGGCGTCAAACTGTTTCATAACTTCAGCCTTGATTTTCTCAGACATCTCTGGGCGCATTTGGCGGACCTTCTGTTTTACTGGAGGGCAGTCTTCCTTGGTAGGCAGGCGATGAACCACAATATTAGTATCCAAACCAGGCATATCTTCGTAAGACCAGGCAAAGATCTCAACGTAGTCACGCAGCATCTGAATCAACCGTTGCTTCACATTAAGCTCCAGATTTGCACCGATCTTGACTTCCTTCTTATCTGTCTCTGTACCCAGATTCACTGATTCTACTGGCTCTTCATGTGGTTGAATAGCCCTCTCTTCTTGGAGTAGCAGTCTTGCAAGTTCACCAGGCACCTCGCAACCATCTTCACCTTCGTCTTCGGCTAAGTTGATCGGATTTTCGAAGTCATAACTGGCAATAACAGTGTCGTTACCAGTGAGATCCATAGTAGATGTGGACCTGTATATGTGAGTGTGTGTAAATAGCTGTTTTGCAATATATAATAAAGAAAAACAAGGAGCGCAAAATTTGAAATGCAAGAACGTCCAATGCTTTTATTAATCATATATGAAAATGACACACATAAAGCCCTCACAAATGAAGCCACGGTGCCCCGGGTAAGACACCGGGCCATAAAGTTTAAAACATTGTTTGTTACATATTCAAAACAAAAAGTTTCATTACTGGGTAACAACTGAAACGGGCATAGAATCCTTCGATGTACAGTTGCTTAATCCACCTTTGGCAGTCGGGTTGATCCAACCGTCGATATCGAACTCTTCATCATCGTCATCCCTGATAGCATTCACCCCTGCATCTTGTTTAGGTTTCTCTCGTGCTCCGAACTCGATCTCTTTCGCATCGATCAAATCCTATACTTTGTTCTTCAAAACCCAACAATCATCTGTATTATGCCCCGGGCTATCAGAGTGAAAAGCACAGCGGGTATTAGGGTTATACCTCGGTGATGTGGTATTTGGATTCTTCGGGGCTTTCTTTAGAACCACCAGATTGGTCTTCAGCAACTGTGGCAGAATCTGAGATAAGGTCATGCTGAGACGGGTGAATTTCCTTTGAGGTCTCTCATCCTTCTGTTGATTGCTATGCTGAGGAGCACTAGCAGGTTTTGAAATAACAACCGCGTTAACAGCTTGGCGGTGTTCAGGTCTATTTTGTCTTCTCGAACTGTAGACAGCACTGGACTCTTTCTTAAATGGCTTCTTCTCGGTGCTTGACGAGGCACCCTTCTGTATCTTACCAGCCTTAATACAAGCCTCAATCCTTTCACCGGTCCAAATAAGATCTGTAAACCCAGATGAAGAGCTTCCAATTAAGTGGTTGAAAAATGGACCAGACAGGGTCCCCAGAAACATGTCAACAAGTTCCCGATCAGCTACGGGTGGTTGCACTCTACCAGCGAGGTCCCTCCACTTCTGAGCATAATCTTTGAATCCTTCACCCGTTCCCATTGACATACCCTAGAGTTGGGTACGCGTGGGAGCGAGGTCGGAGTTGTACTGATACTGCCTGTAGAATGCAGTAGCCAAATCTTCCCAGTTGCGGATACTGGCTCCGTCTAACTGATAGAACCACTCAAGCTGAGTCCCTGAGAGACTATCTTGAAAGAAATGGATCCATAAGTTTTTATCAGCGGTATACAGTTGAATCTTCCTCACATATGACCGGAGGTGCAGCTTTGGACAAGAAACTCTGCCATACTTAGCAAAGGTTGGTGCCTTGAACTTATGGGGAATCACCACCCTAGATGATAGACCAAGATCTCCGAAGTCCAGACCAGGCACCTTCTGAATTTCCATAGCGCTCAACCGGTCCTCAGCCGAAGGATACTGTTCTTCATCATAGTCTGTCTCGTTGTCGGAGACCACAGGGCTAGCAGCCCTCCTTTCTTGTGGACTATCTTTCCCTCCAGATGAGGTGGTCAGATCAACTTCATTATGTAGCCTGTTTCCAAACCTGTGCCCTGTGTTGAACAGGATGGTCCTCTTCTTCTTCTTCTTCTTCTCTTTCAGAATCAGGGTCTTCAGGTCCTGCTGACCCTTAGCTAGATTCATGAACAGCTCTTGAAATTGGGCATTATGGGCCTGGAGGGCCTTGATAGCTTGCTTAGTTGAAGGTTCAGTAGACATGATAATTGCTGAAATAAACAGTGAAGAAGATAAGAGACCTGTAAAGGGTACCTGTTCATGACGTGCATGAGATGAAATGCGTATAATTATGATTTCAAAGACAATTGAGATTCAAATTTGTAAACAAGAAAGGAATCACACTTTATTAGATTTAAACTTCAAAATTCAAATTGTTCAACTGATGCCCTCAGGGCGTTACAAAAATGGAAATACTGAAAAGTAAATAAAAACTGGAAAGGAAATCATCAAAAGTCAATCAAAGCTCCCATGGCCTCTTCTTATCAGTGCGGACATAATCGTTGAGAATCCGCTCATTCTCTAACTATCTAGTCAACCTCTGGATCTTCTGCACTTGCTCGTTGAACTTCTCTCTGTAAGAATCCCGTTCCTCCCTCAATTGCATCCAAGATCTCTTCAGTGCCCCAATGTCAGTGGGCATATAAGGATGGAGGATAGTTGGAAGAACCCCTTCTTCATTGGCAACTTCAAGAGTGACAGGCCGGACAGCTTCATATGGCATACCTAGCTTCTGGGCGCGGATACGGACCCATCTGAGATATGGCTCCATCGGCAGAGAAGTTTTTGGGCCCAACTCATGTGGATCAGATTGGTGAACTCTATCCCAAGCCCTTATGAATCTGCGACGCTGCTCGTCGCTATCCCCTTGAAAATCAAAGATGATATGAGGCATTAGCATCTCATGAGGTCCTTCTCTTCTGGCTCTTCCAAACTGACGGAGAGCTAAGCATGGGTTGTAAGAAATTCCTCCATGGGTTCCTATCAGTGGAACATTAGGATACTCTCCACGGCGATCAATGATAGTCACCTCATCCATACCTTTGAGAGTCCAGATAATGTCATTATGCGAGAGAGACATCACTCTATAAGCTCAGTCCATTCCTTCTTTGTTCTTCAGTACTGACTTAGAGAGGTGCGAAATAAACCACCTCGACAATAAAGGAGCACAACACATCAAGGTTCCCCGCTTTTGGGCAGTACGAGCATAGAGCTGATGAAGAATGTCACCCAAGAGAGTGGGTACAGGATTCTGAGAGATGAAGATCTTTATCGCATTCACATCAACAAAAGTGTCTGGATTCAGAAACAATACCAAGCCATAAATCAGAAGAGCCAGAATATCCTCGAACGCCTTAAAGTCTAGGCTATCCCAGAAGTAGTTAGCCTTTCCAACCAAGAACTTAGTCAGAAAGCCCTTAGCTCCACTTCTAGTCTCCCAATTAGCCATTACCTCCTCTTTAGTCAAATGAAGGGCTGCATCAATTTCTTCGGGCCTAAGGGTCTTTTCCCAACCAGTAAATGGGGTATGCTCCAGGACAGAGATACCGAGCAGCTCATAGAACTCTTCTAGGGTAGGAACCAGCTGATAGTCTTGAAAAGTAAAACAATGGTACAGCGGATCATAGAACTGGACTAGGACACTCATCATCTGTTCGTCCAATTTGGAGGTGACCAAACTGAGAAGAGAACCATGCCTCCTGATGAAGGAAGTAGTGTCAGGCATCTTGGCAACCAACTCTTTAAGAAAGGTAGGGACTTGGACAAAGTTGATCCGGATGGTATTCTTACGCATGGGCATCATGATGACCTACAAAACAGAACAAAGATGAATCCCTCCTGTCTTTGAAATAGGTTAGTCCAATGCAAGATGTATGCAATTTTATGATGTCATGATGTCATGATAGTAGGCACACCATAAGTATCCACAAATAGCAAACATGGTGAAGGCACACAAGTCACAGAAAAGAGCCCTTAGATTTCAGGCTGGCAAGGAGCTTAGGCACTACCCTTTTTCAGTTCAGTTGGTTTAAACCTGTCCTAAAAATAGTAACCGGGTTCTAGAGGATCTCAATATCACTGACTACCCTCGATCGGTCATAATTCCAGTTTAGCAACCTTTTCTTGCAGCCGGAATCATCGTGAGAGTTTAGTCTCAATGAGTGTAGCATACTGCTACTGTTCTATGGCCAAGTTGGTCAATTTAAGGTTCTAAGGCCAGTTAGTGCTTAATGACCCCTTAGAAGACCCATATTCTCCTTGTTCCAACACAAGGGATATCGGTACAGACTAAAGTGCCACACCAACGTAGCTACTGCTTCAACCGTGTCGGTCTACGTCGGACAGTTCCCTCACAGTTTATTGCTACTTACCTAAAAGGGTGCCCCCAGATCCAGGTTAGGATCTATAGAACTCCGATACAAGCCCACAAATATAAATCATACAAAGCATACAATTGAAAACACAATGATCTAATCCTAAGGTACACCTCACTTATTATATTCCCCAACAGAGTCGCCAGTTCTGTGATCGGTGGGAATAAGAACTGACTGTTTTTGGAATGCTGGTTCGTGTTTTGCGTTTGTTTTTACAAAATGTCGCGGTAAGCAAGAGTCGCCACCGTCTTTTATTTTATCCAACAAGGAAAGGAAAAAAGCACAGAAAAATTCCTTTTTCGAGATGTTTCTCGGGTTCAGGAGGTAGATTATAGAAAGGGAAGGTGTTAGCACCCTTTCTATCCATGGTTATCCATGGGCTCTTAGGTACTTGCTCAGAGTGTTTTCAAAATTTGCTTTTCTTTGTGTTTGTGGGTTTGAAAAAAGTCTTTGTTTGAAAGGAGTGTAAGTGCAAAAAGTTTTGTTTTGTTTTAAAAGGAGCAAGTACTTAAGAACCATCTACCTACTTGAAAAAGGAATTAATTTGTACAAATGTCCTTTAGACAATGCTATCCCACTATTGATGAGTAGGTAGCATCGTCGTTGGAGTTTAAGGGTCAATTCAATTAAGGGGCGTGTGGTCACTAAAGCAATGTTAGGACGCCTTAGCGGTAACCCTAATGTCTTAGATCATTTTATCTGAGGCAACCGTTTTGAGGCAACTTATGATCTGTGGACAAGAGGGTGACCTCTAAAACTTCCTATACTCGATGACCATGTTCGAAAGCAACCAAGTGAGGTGTATCCTAAGAGTGCGCATGTGCGAGTGTGTTATTTCGGTTATATTATCTTTGTACATGTCATGGTTGAGCTATGTTGATTTTAAGTTCATACATTTGATATTGTCATGCATTCCCTATTATCAAACATCTAACAGTATATAGTTGCGGAATTTAAATTTGCGGAAATTAAATCTAAACTATTACAAGGCGTCGGGTATTTACATCGCCAAAAACAAACCCGTTAATTTAAATTGCGGAAAGTAAAATAAAGCGATAAATAATTAAAGTCCTAATTAAAAGCTATTACATACCGGAAGCAATTACAATATTGGATAAAATGATACGCGTGCGAGAAAATTAAATCGGGCGAGTTTTTAGGGTTTTGACCCTTTTTTGAAAAGAAAGCAAGTTTTTGTTATTTTTTGAATTAAAATGAATTAAATTAAATGAACAATTAAATTAAATTAAATAATGAAAATATTTTTGGATTTTTGTATTTAAGGAAATAAAATAAAATTGATTAAAATTATTAAAAACCTAATTCTACATTAGTTTTAATTTATTGCAAAAATATTAAATATTTAAACCTATTTAAAACTAAGTTAATTAATTAATATTTATTTACAAAAATAAAATAATGAAATTAATAAAAATAATATTTTTTGTGGTTTTGATTTTATTAAGAAAAGTGATTTTAATTAGTCAGTGGTTTAAATAATAAAAATAATAATATAAATCCAGGGTGTGAAGAGCAATTTTCTTGGCCCAAAAGGCACAGATCTGCATTGACTTTGTTGATTCAGTGGGCGTCCATTGACCTTGGCGTATGGTGGATTTGCAATCTTGGCCATTGGATTTGGCCTGAAGGTCATCTGGCGCCTGATGGGATGAGGAGTATGGTGTACCACGCTTTGGAAATCACATGCAATTGCCTGAAGAAAAATTAAACAAATGCATTGGGGGACCTGGGATTCGAACTCAGGTCCCATGAGACTTTGAACTAACGCGCTTGTCAGCTGAGCCAATATACTTAATTGTTAGTGGAATATGAAACAAATATTATATTGAAAACAAACCCTATGTGTTGTACCCCAAAATTTGCCCTCCCATATTCTCCAAGATTTGACAAGTCAAGGTTACAAAATTCCCCCAGGGTTGTGCAACTCAACTGTCTCCTATACAGTCAAAACTAGGGTTTGAGTTCTGGTCAAGCAAATGAACTTTTCAAAGACCCAATCAAGCCTCATATGCCTACAAAGATGGTCAAGTATCCTCATGTCAAGTTTCAAGGCACTCAGCTCAAAATTGCACAGTCAAAACCCTAGATTGCACTACAGTCAACTGTAGGGGCAAAATGGTCATTTGACAGTCAAAAGTTCAAATTTTTGGTCAACATATCATTTTGAAGCCACAAACATCATTTGATCAATGCTTGATCATGATTTTCAAGATTTGGCTCAGAAATCATCAAAGATGCAAAAGTTGCTATATTTGGACAGTTGAAAAAGTCAACTGAAATTGACCAGGGCATAACTTTCACATGGATTATCAGAAAAATTCCATCCAAAGCTCATTTTGAAGAGAAAGACATTTCCTACAATTCATCTTCATGTTCCAAGTCCAAGAAATGTTCTCACAAAAAGCTATCAATTTCAACATTATAGGTCATTTTCAAAAGTCAACAAAAAGGGACTTTAAGTCAAAGGCCATAACTTGAGATTGGTAAATCAAAATGACATGGGACCAAAGGCATTGGTTAAAGGACTCAAAGACCTTTCCAAAATGTCCAAGAACATGTGAAAAGCTTAAAAATTGACCAAGTTATGCCTTGTGGAAGTTGGGAAATTTTTAGGAATTTTGAAAAGTCAACATTGATGCAAAAGGCCTAAAAATGCAAATGGGCCCATTTTTCTTCCAAGTTTCTTCATGCCAAGCCTATGCACGACCACTAGGCCCAAAGGGAAGTATTTTCATATTTTTTAATTATTTATTTGAATTTATATCAATATTAATTCATTTAAATTAATTAAATACATGAAAAATATCAAACTTAACCTAAAAAAATCTTTTCATGCATGTTTATTCTTAATATTTCGTGCTTGATTGATTATAGCAAGTTTTGATAAGATTTGAGCATGATTGAACTAAAAGCCATGAGAAAAAGATTTGAAAAAGATCTTGTAAAATCAAATATTGAAATTCATCAATGCATAAGATTTTGTCCAATGTTTCTTAACCTAATCACTCCATATATGATCAGGATGAGAACCCTAATGCTCCTAGACTAGAAGCTGCGCAAAAACCCAATAGACAAACTTGAGAAAATTGCCTTAAAACTAAAAAACTGAAATCAAGGTTTTAGGCCGATTCAAGCATCAACTCTCATCCCATTAGCATTCTGAGACATCATTGAGTGTTTCTCAATCATTAACAACAAGCAAAACACCAAGAATCGGTATCAAGAACCTGGACTGAACCACAAAAATTTTGAAATCGCATTGCATGATTCCATCATCTTTTTGCATTTTTCTTTGTTGATTCATGTTTATATTGATGTTTCTGAACTAACTGATACATTTGATTGTGTTTTTGAGCCACATATGCGAATTCGCCATTGTCACATACTAGGGTTACAGGTTTCCCAAATTGGGGGTTTCACAACCAAGTAAAATTAGGACTCAAGATGGCCAGGGTTGGATTCAGCACCTCCAGACGATGATGTCTGAACCCTCGCGATGAATTTATGTTTCATATATTTCTAATCGCTATTTTCTCATAAACCCCCTAAAGCCACGATCAAAAACCGTTGCCCATGTGTTTCATGTTTCAGGAAAACAAAGAAGAAGGAGTCGTGTCTGAACGTGATTGGATCTTTTAAATTTCGCGCTAAAAGTCTCCACTAACTTTATTTTTCCTTTATATTATTTATATTATATTATATATTAAAAGAAATTGCATAGTTCAGCTGGCAAGGAGACGCGCTTATAACCTTCAAGACCTGGGTTCAAGTCCCAGGTCTGGCAAATTCCAATGCTATTTTTCAATGTGGAATTCCATGTTACGCTAACATCCAGGTACACCATACATCCTCCTCATCCATTGTCCACGCGTCCTAAATGATCAAACCAAAGGCGTGGATTCAAAAGGATACGCTACGCCTGGTCAAGCATGTCACATAGGATTCAGAAAAGTCAACAAATTCTGAATGCTTATTGGGCCAGATTACCAGGCCTTACCTCCTTATTTGGGGCAACACCCCACCCTGGTTTGCATTTTATATTTTTTTTCTCACTTTTATTTTTATTGTTTTATTTATTTTATTGTCTTAATTCAATTACTTAATTTTTTCTATAAAATATAAAAACATTATAAAAATCAGAAAATACAAAAATATAATATTATTTTATGTATTAATTATTTTTATAAATAAATTAGAATGTAAATTATGTAGTGTAATTAGGTTTTAATTTTAATTCCTTTTTAATAAAAAATCAAAAAAATGTAGAATTTAGGTTAATTGTTAATTCTTTTTTATTCCCCTTTTTTCCACAATAATAATTATTATTTATTTATTTATTTATTTTCCTATTTAAATTGTACATAAATGAATTAGGTTTAATTTAGGTCATATTTTAATTCGTTCACAATAAATAAAAAATATTAGAATTAGGGTTTGCTTCTTAATTTAATTTTAATTAACTTTTTTTTTCCTCATTAAATCTAAAAAAAACATAAAAATCTAAAAAACATTTTCTTTTTGAATTTTAATTCTAATTCCCTATTTAATTCTTATTAATTTTTAATTGTTTGCAAAAGGGTCCAACGCCCTAGTTTTGTTTTAATTATTTTTCGCGCATTTACTTTATTGCTTATTATTATGTAATTGTCCCTAAGCCATGTAATTTACTTTTCGCACTTTATTTCTTCGCATTATTTATTTTTCCGCTAAATCGGGTCCGGTTTAATTTTGGCGATGTGGACCCGCGCCATTTGTAATAGTCTAGCTTTATTTCCTCGCAACTTATAACTGTTAAATATGCATGCAAGAATGGATGGACAAATTAAAATCAAGCGTAGAACACAAATAAACATGACAAGACAGATAACTGAAAATGACACACGAATCGCACACACCACCCCTAGGGTACGCCTCACTGTTGCCTTTCGAAAGGTGATCGTCGAGTAGAGGATGTCTTAGTAAGTCCTCATGATCCGGGAACCTGGCATGAGGGTAGCTTCTAAGGTGTCTTCCTATTGCTCCGGTGATCACCATGTCCCTAAAACTCGAATTGACCCGAACACCTCCAACGATGGTGCTACCTACCTCTCAATGGTGGGATGGCACTACTTTTAAGGACTCTTACACAGACGAATTCCTTAGGGTAGGTAGGTTCTCAAGGATACTTGCTCTAATCTCTAAACAAACTCAAAAAGACTTTTCACACTGACACTTTTCAAAAGCTTTCAAAGCAAACTTTTCAAACACTCTGACGTACGAGTCGATCTGAAATTTTTCAAAAGAAACTTTTAAACCCACATTGAAAAGCAAGCAAACATTTTGAAAACACGATGAGCAAGTATCTAAGAGCCCATGGATAACCATGGATAGAAAGGGTGCTAACACCTTCCCTTTCTATAACCTACCTCCCGAACCGAGAGCAATCTCTTTAAAGGAATTTTTCTGTGCTTTTGTCCTTTCCATTTGGAGAAAATAAAAGACGGTGGCGACTCTTGCTTCCGCGACATTTCGCGAACCAGCTTTAAAACAGTCAGTTCCAGATCCACCGATCACAGAACTGGCGACTCTGCTGGGGAATCTTTATAAAGTGAGGTGTACCTTAGGACTAGGTCATAACTGTGTTTTCACTTGTATTGTTTTGCTTGCTTTACTATTGTGGGTTGCATCGGAGTTACATAGATCCTAACCCGGATCTGGGATACCTTGTTTAGGTAGCATAAGCTGTGAGGGACCTGTCCGGCGTAGACCGACACAGGTGAAGCAGTGGCTACGTTGGTGTGACACCTTAGTCTGTACCGATATCCCTTGTGTTGCAACGAGGAGAATATGGGTCTTCTAAGGAGTCATTAAGCACCAACAACCTTAGAACCTTAATTGACACAACTTGGCCTTTAGAACAGTAGCAGTATGCTACGCCCATTGAGGCTAAACTCTCGTGATGGTTCTGGCCGCAAGAAAAGATTGCGATGCTGGAGTTATGACCGATTGAGGGTAGTCAATGATATTGGGATCCTCTAAGAACCCGGTTACTTTTGATTAGGACAGGTATGAACCAACAAACTGAAAGAGGGTAGTACCTAGACCTCATGCTGGCCTAAACTTTAGGGGCTTGCCTTGTGTGACTTGTGTGCCTTACTATGTTTGCCTTTGTATCTGTATGTGGTGTGCTTTATCATAACATCATAGCATCATGAGCATTGCATGCATAAGAACTGACCATTTCAAAGACAAGAGGGTTTCATCTTTGCTCTGTTTTGTAGGACATTATGATGCCTGTGCGAAGGAATACTATCCGGTTCAACTTTGTTCGTTCACCTGAGTTGATTGATGAGTTGGTTAGCAGAATTCCAAACACCACTTCCTTCATTCAGAGGCATGGTTCTCTTCTCAGTTTAGTCACTGCAAAGCGGGATCAACAGTTGATGAGTGTTCTGACCCAGTTCTATGACCCTCAGTACCAGTGCTTTACCTTCCAAGACTTCCAGCTGGTCCCTACCCTGGAAGAGTTCTCTAATCTGCTTGGTATCCCTATCTTGGATCAGACTCCCTTTACTGGTTGGGAAAAGACCCTCAGGCTTGAAGACATTGCTGCAGCTCTTCCTTTGACCCATCAAGAGGTAACAGACAACTGGGTAACTAGGAGCGGAGTTAAGGGTTTCTTGGCCAAGTTTCTGATTGGTAAAGCTAACAGCTTCTGGAATGACTTGGACTTTAGGGCATATGAAGACATCTTGGCTCTCCTAATCTATGGGTTGGTCCTGTTTCCTAATCCTGACAACTTCATCAATGTCACTTCCATTAGGATCTTTATGTCTCAGAACCCTGTGCCCACTCTCTTGGGTGACATCTTGCAACAACTTCATGCCCGTACTACCCGAAGACGAGGAACCCTATGGTGTTGTATCCCTTTGTTGGTGAGGTGGTTTATTTCGCACCTCCCTACGTTCGTACTGAAGAACCAAGGAGGAAGAGGTTGGGCTCACAGGTTAATGTCTCTCACCGATAAAGACATCATTTGGACTTGCAGAGGTTTGGATGAGATAGCCATTATTGATCGATGCGGGGAGTATCCTAATGTTCCTCTGATTGGTACTCAAGGAGGGATCTCTTACAATCCATGTCTAGCACTCCGTCAGTTTGGAAGAGCAAGAAGAGCAGGCCCCCATGAGATGTTGGTGCCTCACATCAGTTTCGAGTTTCAGGTGGATAGTGACGAGCTACGTCGTAGGTTCATCAAGGCTTGGGAGAAGGTTCATAAAGCTGACCCACAAGAGCTAGGGCCAAAGACTTCTTTACCTATGGAAGCCTACTACAAATGGGTCCGCATCCGTGCTCAGAAGTTAGGTATGCCGTATGAAGCTGTCAGACCCGTCATTCTTGAGTGTCTTGATAAAGATGGTGTTCCTCCAACTGTCCTTCCTCCTCAGATACCTACTGATTATGAGACATTGAAGAGATCTTGGTCGCAACTGCAAGAAGAGCGGGATTCTTACCGGGAAAAGGTCAATGAGCAGGAATCAAAGATCCAGAAGCTGACAAAGCAGTTGGAGAATGAAAGAGCTCTGAATGCCTACCTCCGTACTGAGAAGAGGAGACCATGGGATCAATGAGGAATTCTGAATGTGCCTTTATAGTTTTTATTCCAGTTGTTTCATTTCATGTAAATGCCTAAGGGCAACTTGTTGAATAATCTCAGTTACAAAGTTGAATCTAATGAAGTGTGTTCCTTTTTTGTTTACAAAGTTGATTCCCGATTGTCTTTGAAAACATAATTCATACGCATTTCATACATCATGTGCATAGCAGGTTTTTCCCTTTTTTCAGGTTGCTTACAGTTCTTCGCTGTTTATTTCAGCATCATGAATTCCGGATCTGAATCAACTGAGACTTCAATCAAGGCTCTCCAGGCGCAGAACGCGCAGTTTCAAGAGCTAATCCTGGGTCTAGCTAAAGGCCAAGAGGAACTAAAGACTATGCTCCTGAAGAAGGAGAAGAAGAAGAAAAGAAGAACTGTTCTATTCAACACGGGCCGAAGGTTGGGTAATACTCTGCACCAGGAAGAGGCTGTTTCTTCTGTTGGCAAGAGTCCTTCTCAGGCAGAAGTAAAGCTTCCTACTCCAGAAGTCTCCGACGACGAGACAGATTTTGATGAGGAACAGTATCCTCCTGCAGACGACAGGTACAAACAACTGGAAGACAGGTTGAAGGCTATGGAGGTGCAACAGGCACCTGGGCTGGATTTCGGAGATCTGGGTTTGTCGACTGGTGTAATTATCCCGCACAAGTTCAAAGCTCCAACTTTTTCTAAGTATGACGGGGCATCCTGTCCCAAGCTGCATTTGAGGTCCTATGTTCGGAAGATTCAGCCGTACTCTGCGGACAAGAATCTATGGATCCACTTCTTCCAGGAGAGTCTTTCAGGGACTCATCTCGAATGGTTCTATCAGCTGGATGGGACCAAAGTTCGTAACTGGGAGGAGCTGGCTACTGCTTTCTACAAGCAGTATCAGTATAATGCCGACCTTGCCCCCACACGTACCCAACTCCAGGGTATGTCGTTAGGTGCAAGTGAAGGTTTTAAAGAGTACGCGCAGAAGTGGAGAGACCTGGCTGGCAGGGTGCAGCCACCTTTGACTGATCGGGAGTTAGTGGACATGTTCTTGGGGACCCTATCTGGGCCGTTTTTTAATCATCTCATTGGGAATTCTTCTGCTGGTTTCATTGATCTGATCTTGACTGGAGAGAGAATCGAAGCTGGGCTGAAATCTGGGAAGATTGCAAAGGGTGCATCATCTAGTGCAGACAAGAAACCCTTCAAAAAGGAGTCTAGTGCCGTGTATGGCTCCAGAAAATCAGAAAGACCTGATCACCGCCAATCTGTCAGCGCGGTAATGATCGCTAAGCCTGCTGCCGCTCCCCGGCCAAATAATCCTCAAAGGGCTGATAGACCCCGGAGAGAGTTTACCAGGTTAAGCATGACCCTATCGCAAATCCTGCCACAGTTGCTATCCACCAATTTGGTGACTGTCAAGGAGGCGCCAAAGTTCTCAAACACTACCTCTCCTAAGTACAACCCGAATGCCCGTTGTGCTTACCATTCAGAAAGCCCGGGGCATGCCACTGATGACTGTTGGGCGTTAAAGAATAAGGTGCAAGACCTTATCGATGCTAAAGAGATACAATTCGAAGCGCCCGCAAAACTGAATGTAGTTACTGCCCCTATGCCTCAGCACGGGGTAAATGCTATTGATGAAGATGTTTATGCTGTTTCTGTGGATGATCTAGCCACCCCTTTAAAGATCATTAAGAAGAACCTACTGCAGGCCGGTTTATTTCCGGGTTGTAGTGAGGGTTGCCTATTCTGTGTTGTGTCTCCACCCGGTTGTCCCTTGCTAAAGTTAGGCATCCAAAGCTTAATGGATAGCAAGGAGATTCTATTCAAGAAGTCTGCTGTTCGTATGATTCCAATGGAAGAGGTCTCTGTGGTGACTATCTTCAACAATCCGATCCCGGCTATCCAGAAGAAGCCCATCCAAATTCTGACCGTTGCACCTGTCACTATCACTGTTCCTGGGCCCCTGCCCTATGTATCCAACAAAGCTGTCCCTTGGCACTATGGGGCAGATGTATATATAAACGGAGTTAAGCAAGAGCTCAACGCTGGCGCCAGCATCTGTGACATCACTGGCCCGGCCAAAGTTACCCGCAGTGGCAGGCTCTTCTCGCCTGACATTGCGCCACCTGCTGCTAGAAGACCACTCCTGATAATTCCTGCAAGTACACCTGCTCCCGTTGCCGATCAAGTTGTTGTTCCTGCTACTGATCCAATTGTTTCTCCTGCTGCCGAGTCATCCAATGCTCGGGGCAAGGGAATTGAAACTGAGCCTGCCCAGATGGAGGTACCCATACCCATAGCTGCTGAGGCCTCCCCACAAGAGATGGAGGAGATTTTGAAGATTATAAAGAAGAGCGATTTTAACGTTGTGGAACAGTTGGGGCATACGCCCTCCAAGATCTCCATGCTCTCTTTACTGTTGTGCTCTGAGGCCCATGCAAAGGCCCTCATCTCATTCCTCAAGACGGCCCATGTGCCACATGAAACCTCTGCAGTCCAGTTCACTGATTGCGTGGCAAATCTGACGGCAGATAATGGCTTGGGCTTCTCAGATGCTGACTTGACCTCAAAGGGGAAAGATCATAATGATGCTCTGCATGTCTCAATCGAATGCAGGGGCACCACCTTGGCACATGTGTTGGTTGATACTGGGTCATCTTTGAATGTGCTACCCAAGAAAGCTCTGGATCGTCTAGATTGTGAAGGCCTGGATTTGAAGCCCAGCAACATCATTGTCAGGGCCTTTGATGGTTCAAAGAGGATGGTCCACGGGAAGGTTGACATTCCAATTCGTGTGGGTTCTCAGGTGTTCGATTCCACTTTTTATGTGATGGACATCCGTCCATCTTACTCTTGTCTGCTGGGTCGACCCTGGATACATAAGGCTGGGGCAGTGACCTCTACCTTGCATCAAAAGCTGAAGTACCCCGTCAGAGGGAAGATCGTCACCGTGCAAGGTGAGGAAGAATACATGGTGAGCCACCTAAACTCGTTCAGATACATTGAGATGGATGGGGAGTTCATTGAGACCCCCTTTCAGCATTTCGAGGAGGTGTTTCCAATCGCAGCAGAAACAGCAGAAGCAGGTGGTCCTCTGAAGATGGCTTCCCTAAAGGATGCCAGGGCTGTAGTGCAAAAGGGTGAAGGTGCCAACTGGGGCAGACTGCCAGACTTCACCCAGAAGACTGATAAACTTGGGCTGGGTTTCACCTCAGAAGGGCAGAGAGCTATGAGGAAAGAGAAGATCGGAAGGCCTCCGGTATTTATTAAAGGTTCAGAAGCGAATGCTGTTGGGGAAGATCTTGAAGTGGACGAAGCCGAATTCAACAGCTGGATTTATCCGACGGCCGAAGAAGGATTGAACAATTGGAGTGCAAAGGATCATACCCCTGTTACCTTTGTGACACAGTAATGAATTCCAATGTTTTTGTTATTTTGTAATAAACATTGATAAACTCTATGGCCCGGTGTCTTACCCGAGGCACCGTGGTTCTATTTTGTGAGGGCATATGAACTGTCATTTTATACATCATGAATGAAAATCTTGGACTATTTCCGCATTACAAATATTGTGTTCCTTTTCTATCTTTCCTTTCCTTTACATAATTTTCAAAACAGCTGTATTTACACACACACTCACTCATACAGGTTCCAATCCACTCTGGATCTCATTGATAACAGCTCTGCTAATGCCAATTATGACTTCGAAAATCCGATCAACTTAGCCGAAGACGAAGGTGAAGACGATTGCGAAGTGCCTGGCGAGCTTGCTAGACTGTTGCTTCAGGAAGAGAGGGCAATTCAACCCCATGAAGAGCCAGTGGAAACTATAAACCTGGGTACTGAGGCAGACAGAAAAGAGGTAAAGATTGGTGCTAACCTAGAGCTCAGCGTGAAGCAACGGTTAACCAAGATGCTACATGACTATATGGAGATCTTTGCCTGGTCCTACGAAGACATGCCAGGGTTGGATACCGATATTGTTGTCCATCATTTGCCGACTAGGGAAGGCTGCCCTCCAGTTAAACAAAAGGTCCGTCGGATGCGTCCAGAGATGTCCGAGAAGATTAAAGCCGAGGTGATGAAACAGTTTGATGCCGGGTTCCTTGCAGTAACTTCTTACCCTCAGTGGGTTGCTAACGTGGTGCCGGTACCTAAAAAGGACGGCAAGGTCAGAATGTGTGTTGATTACAGGGATCTGAACAGGGCCAGCCCCAAGGATGACTTCCCCTTACCTCACATTGATGTCCTTGTTGATAATACAGCTCAGCACAAAGTGTTCTCTTTCATGGATGGCTTTTCAGGCTACAATCAGATCAAGATGGCACCTGAAGACATGGAAAAGACTACATTTGTTACTCAGTGGGGCACCTTCTGTTACAAGGTCATGCCATTCGGGTTAAAAAATGCTGGGGCAACCTACCAGCGTGCCATGGTTGCCTTATTTCATGATATGATCCATCATGAGATCGAAGTGTATGTGGACGACATGATTGCTAGGTCCCAGACTGAGGAAGAGCACCTAGATCATCTGCAGAAATTGTTCGACCGGTTGAAATTGTACAAGCTGAGATTGAACCCGAACAAGTGCACCTTCGGGGTAAGATCTGGGAAGTTGCTAGGCTTCGTGGTCAGTGATAAAGGTATTCAAGTGGACCCTGCTAAGGTCAAAGCTATTCAAGAGATGCCAGTTCCCAAGACAGAGAAAGAGGTCAGAGGCTTTTTAGGACGCCTGAATTACATTGCTCGATTCATATCTCATTTGACTGCTACCTGTGAGCCAATCTTCAAGCTGCTGAAGAAAGATCAGGTAGTACGCTGGAACGATGAATGTCAGGCCGCTTTTGACAGAATCAAAGAGTATCTCCAAGAACCACCTATCCTTATGCCACCGGTTGAAGGGAGACCTCTGATCCTATACCTGACAGTGTTAGACAACTCAATGGGGTGTGTGCTGGGGCAGCATGACGAGTCTGGCCGAAAAGAGCATGCCATTTATTACCTTAGCAAAAAGTTTACCGACTGTGAGACCCGATACTCACTGCTTGAGAAAACTTGTTGCGCTTTGGTATGGGCTGCTCGCCGGCTGAGACAGTATATGCTGACTCACACTACCTTGTTGATCTCAAAGATGGATCCGATAAAATACATATTCGAAAAGCCTGCTCTGTCTGGGAGGATTGCAAGATGGCAAATGATCTTGACGGAATATGACATTCAGTATACAACCCAGAAAGCCATCAAAGGGAGTGTATTGGCAGACCACTTAGCTCATCAAGCTGTAGATGACTACCAATCAATGAACTTCGAGTTTCCGGATGAAAGCATCATGATTGTAACTGACTGTGAAGTACCTGGACCGGATGAAGGACCTGAGCCAGGATCCCGATGGTCTATGCACTTTGACGGAGCTTCCAATGCTTTGGGAAATGGTATCGGCGCCATTATCATATCTCCACAAGGTACTCATACTCCACTCACTGCCCGGCTGTGTTTCAACTGTACCAACAACATGGCAGAGTATGAGGCGTGTATCATGGGTCTTCAAGCTGCGATCGACTTAAGGATCAAATTTCTAAGTGTTTTCGGAGATTCCGCTCTTGTGATCAATCAGATCAAAGGAGAGTGGGATACGAAACATCCAAACTTGATCCCTTACAAAGAATGTGTGTTGACCCTGACTCCCCACTTCACGGAGATAACCTTTGAGCACTTTCCAAGAGAAGAGAATCAGTTAGCGGACGCGTTAGCTACAATGTCTTCAATGTTCAAGGTCAAATGGGATAATGAAGCTCCCCGGATCATCATCTGGAAACTGGACGAACCGGCATACTGTTGCGACCTCGAAACTGAATTGGTGACTGAGAAGCCTTGGTACCACGAAGTGAAGAGATATTTGGAAGCTCAGGAATACCCTGAAGGTGCCTCTATCAATGACAAGAAATTCCTGAGGCGGTTCGCAGCCAAGTTCTTCCTAAGCAACGGCATCTTGTACAAAAGAAACCATGATTCAACTTTACTACGTTGTGTGGACAAGACTGAAGCGGAAAGAATCATGGAAGAGCTACATGAAGGGACCTTTGGTACGCATTCCAGTGGGCACACTATGGCTAAAAAGATCCTACGGGCAGGATATTACTGGTCCACAATGGAAGCCGACTGCTACCAACACTCCAGGACATGCCACAAGTGCCAGATCTACGCAGATAAGGTGCATGTTCCTCCGGTTCCCCTGAATGTTCTGACTGCGCCGTGGCCATTTGCAATGTGGGGCATAGACATGATCGGCGAGATAAGACCTACAGCATCCAATGGACATCGTTTCATCCTAGTGGCGATCGACTATTTTACAAAGTGGGTTGAAGCAGCATCCTATGCTACAGTAACCAAGACTGTTGTGGCACGGTTCATTCGGCACAACCTGATCTGTAGGTACGGCGTCCCTGAGTGGATAATTACAGACAACGGTACCAATCTGAACAATAAGATGATTGCTGAGCTCTGCGAACAGTTCAAGATACAGCACCACAATTCTTCTCCTTACAGACCGAAGATGAATGGGGCTGTAGAAGCAGCAAACAAGAACATCAAGAAGATCGTGCAGAAAATGACAGTGACGTACAAAGATTGGCACGAGATGTTACCGTTCGCTCTGCATGGGTACCGTACCTCAGCCAGGACGTCAACCGGGGCAACTCCATTCTCTCTGGTTTATGGCATGGAGGCAGTCTTGCCGATCGAAGTGCAAATTCCCTCTCTCCGGATAATGAAGGATGCAAACCTGAACGAAGATGATTGGATCCAGACACGACTTGACCAACTCAATCTCATTGACGAAAAGAGACTTGCTGCTATCTGTCATGGTCAGACGTATCAGAAACGGATGATCAGGGCATTTAACAAGAAAGTCAGACCACAAGAATATCACGTTGGGGATCTGGTTATCAAGAGAATCATCCTTCCTCAGAGTGACCCAAGGGGCAAGTGGACCCCTACATATGAAGGGCCATTTGTGGTTAAGCATGTGTTCTCAGGAGGAGCAATGATCTTAACCAACATGGATGGTGACGACCTTCCTCACCCCGCCAATGCAGACATAGTTAAAAAATACTACGCATGAAAAAAGACTCGCTAGGCTGACATGCCTAGGCAAAAATTAGGGCTTCCCGTCGAACCAAAAGGGTTCGGGCAAAATGTAGGGATGAAAATGAAAAAAATCTGTACACCCGGCAAGTCGAAAACCTGAAAAGGCGGCTTGGGCAAAAATGGGTATCCCGGTGGACTGAAAACCCGAAAGGGCGGTCCAGGCAAAAGTTAGGGATAGAAGCGTAAAACTATGTCTCATTGATCACCTTGCATCCAGAATCCGGTATCTACATCAAGTTCAAAACGGCATCAATCAGTCAGCTTCACCTTCAACCAAGGTCATCAAGTGATGAGACGCTCGGAGTTATAAAGGCGATAGCAGAATTGAAACCCAGTGGATCATTCATCTTTCACACAGCTGTTTTACTTTTCTTTTGTACAAAGCTTGTATAAACTCTTTTTATCGGCGACGTACCTCTTACTAGGACGTCAGCCTCTTGTACACAAAACGCCTATTCAGGCCATTCAAAATCAATAAAAATATATTTCCAGTTAAACGTGCCCAAGTGTTTTTCTTTTTCTGTTTTGTTTTGCGAAGAACGTCCAAGGTTCAATTTGTGATGTATGCATTGACAATAATTTGCTAACTCATAAATATTTGCATACGAAACAAAGGAATTCATTGCAGGTGACACTAGAAACAGGGGCAATAAAGAGTCGTCTAAACAATCCAATTGTTCTATCCTCCAAGGTACCAAGATAGGTTCAGCTAAAGAATACGGCCGAGTATCTTAATTCCCCAGAGAGTAGCTCAGTAAAACAATACATGTCTCTCCAAGCAAAATTACAATTATCAAGGAAATTGAGTATCCTCCTGTAGATCTCAATACCTCCTCAGCAGCACGCATTCTTAACAAGCATCCCCGGCAGTCTTGGTCTAAAGATTGTTCCCCGACGGTATCTCACTATTCAAAGGAATCACTTCCCCAGCATGTCAAACTCCCCAGAAGAGTCCAATCCAGCTTCACCAACAAAGTTGGAAATCATATCCCCAAGCAATAAGCATATCCCCAGTAGATTCTGGAAGCTTACCCCCTCGCAGAGCACGAACGCGTCGTCCCGGCTTGATTTAAAGAGTTATTTCCGTAATAGGATATAACTGGGTTATCCTCAGCCGAAAGCCACGGAAAGAGCGTCCTCGACAAAATATCCTCCTACCCCCAGCGAAGTCTATCAACACTTCCGACAACAAGGATATCCCCAGTGGAGTTATCTTCATCAATTCAGCAAAGCATCTCTATCCCCACAGAGTATTGCTTCCCAGCATGATCACTAGAGTATCTTTTCTCCCGCAGAATTATTTCATTTGCCAAGTATATTCCTCAACGGAGTTATCTTCTCCCACTGGTATTCTTGCAACAAATCATCCACAACGGAAGCAAAATCTCTTCCTCAACATCAGCCCAGGATATGACTTCCCGGCACCCGTCAAGGATTTACTTTCCTAGACGAAAACTGATGGGGGATGTTTAATCTGTAGCCTAAATATAGTACTGCAAGTGTACAGCCTATCGAAGTAATATATAAGATTATCGAACCACAGAGACCAATTGTCAATCTATCAACTCTATTGCTAAGGTGCTTATCTAAGGCGAATAAGGATATTGATGTGAGTGCAGTGCACGAAGTAAATATGCGAGGGAAATAACAGTTTAAAAGACAGGTTGGAATGTAAATCATGTAATCAGATATTGGTCCGGTCATGCGTAGATGAACCTACTTATGGGGCAGTATTTTCTATTGATAGCAAAGAATCAGTTTAACGGGAACTTGTAGCTTTTGACTACTAAGAACCGAGTTTACTCTTTAAATTAAATTCCTTTATTGTCACATATAAAGGGTGCCTTCCGCGTTAAAGAGGTAAACCTATTTTTAAGAAATTGATAGTTTTGACTTAACAGAAAAGTGATCTTACTCGGAAAGATTAACTTAAAGAGACTTTTGGCTTTTGGCCAGGAGTCAGATTTTAAACCTACAAACGCGTCCGAAAATAGTTTCAAAATCGTTTTCTAAAAAGGGTCAATGATTCCTATTTAACCAATCAACGGCTGTCGCTCTTTTTGTTTGGTTAAATAATAATCAAGTCGTATCATTAGTTTGGACGGCTTTCGATCTTACCCAATTAAACATTTAAACACAATTGACTTAAGTTAGAAGCAAAACATCCCCAGAGTATTTTCACTAGCATGATAATTGGAACACAACCACGATGACAATCATTACATCCTAACCTTTATAGTTTAGCCAGACATAATAAGTGCGAGTCTATAAAACGTGTAGACTATGGTAAGAGCATTTAAAGTCTATAAAACGTGTAGACTATGGTAAGAGCATTTAAAGTCTATAAAACGTGTAGACTATGGTAAGAGCATTTAAAGTCTATAAAACGTGTAGACTATGGTAAGAGCATTTAAAGTCTATAAAACGTGTAGACTATGATAAGAGCATTTAAAGTCTATAAAACGTGTAGACTATGGTAAGAGCAATTAAATAAAGAAATGCAATAAATTAGAACCTTGCTCCGGTCGGAGACTTGAATCTGATACAAATCTACGGAAAAGTAAGGCCGGTATGATGAACTTCAACCAAAGTGCTCCAAGACTCGATTACAACTCAATCTACACCGCAATAACTCCCCGATGTGAAGAGATTATTACTTTACAGAAACTGATAGTATATGGCTTAAGATTGTACTAAGCTTGGATGAAACTAAAGAATG
This sequence comes from Vicia faba, assembly GCA_948472305.1. Classification (NCBI taxonomy): domain Eukaryota; kingdom Viridiplantae; phylum Streptophyta; class Magnoliopsida; order Fabales; family Fabaceae; genus Vicia; species Vicia faba. The sequence goes on from OX451740.1 coordinate 256,820,165, forward strand.
AGAATCGAAAGCTATTTATAGAGGAACTTTGAGGTGCGTAAGGACCAGCATGCCCCTTAACTTCTTTTGAGCGGGAGCCTTTTTGTGAAGGCCGCGGGCGCGGTGAGGGTGGCCGCGGGCGCGGCGCCTGGAACCGCCACATCATGGGAACGTGGCAGTTGATCTCTGGGTGAAAGTGGGCCATGTCATCGCGTTTCCTGTAGCCAGCGCGGTGCTGAACGCCATAAGTGCAAAATATCTTGAAAAACCCTAATTTCTTGGCGTTTTGGCTCGTTTCTTCACAGAAGGCTCTGAAATGACAAGAATCCTGAAAACAAAGGAAAAAGGAACATAATACGAGAAAATGACAATAAAAACTAAGGAAAACATGTGATATTTGAGTCAGAAACATAGTGCGATTTAGTGCGATCAAATCCTCCCACGCTTAGACCTTTGCTTGTCCTCAAGCAACAACTCTTAAAAGTAGATGAAAGAAAATTTATGGTGTATACAGGTTTTGGGCAAAGAGGGCTTCTAAGTCCGAGTAAGGGTGTGTTGTCAGGCACTAACTATCTGAATCAAGGGTATCTTAATTACACTACTCGCAGAAATGCGGACATAAACCTCATAAGTATACAGATTGATCCAAATATCCTTACTATGCTAAGACTTCTTTTTGTACGAGGTCCTTTTTCATTCAGGCGCAATCACATTAAGCCCGTTATCCGTACATACTCATGGTGTAGTGACCGGTTAGTGACTCTGATCTCAAGTGATGGGATTCTGGTACAAGAGTTGGTTTAATCCCTTTTTATTTTACCCATTTGCAGTTGCGGGGGATCGGACCGTAGTCCGCCCTACCAAGTTCAGCACCAGATACCTCTGAACCAACTACAACAGATATGCCTTATATATATTTTTTTCTTTGTTTTTGTTAGTGTTTACAACTTTCTTGAGTTAAGTAATCTTTGTGAGGATCACCCAACTCGTAGTCGTATTCATACTTTATTTTGTAACTTTTAAGGCAAAAATAGAGATCATCCACTTATATTCATCGATCCCACACTTAGAGCATGCTCAGGCCGGAGCTGACTGCTAAGATAAACTACTTGAAGACCTATTTGTACAGTTTTATTCAAAATCATAGCATATTGGGGAGAAAGGATCTAATCTAAATATTCAAAAAGGCTTATGGTGTAAAAATGATAACGAATTTTTCAAAAAGTGAGTGTCCGAGAAATAGACCCTATCTAGGACCTGTCTCATAGCCCAAATCCTTAAAAACAACCATAAATCTTTGAAAAATAAAAATTTTGTAAGGCTAAAAGGTGGGGGAAATGAAAGGGTACACTACGCAGAAAGACTCGCCTATCACATGCATTTTATTAACTACGAATAAAAAGGAAAAATGCGGAAGGAAAATAAAAGCGAAAAATAAAAGCGAAAAATGGGAAATAAAAGCGATAAATGCTCCTCCCACACTTAAATCAGACATTGTCCTCAATGTTCCAAAATAAGGTAGGAGGAGGTACCTGAAAACACTAGTGGGGGCCACTAGGACCTTCACCATCCTGGTTGGTACGACCGGAACGGCGGCTACGGCTGCGACGGCGGCTATCTCGGTCCAAAACAAGCTGCTCCAGTCTCTCTGACAAGGCGGCATTTGCCGCTTGTAGCTCTTGGGTCCGACCAATGAGGGTGCCTTGGGTTGCCTCCATCAATTGGAAGTGACGAGCGTATGTGGTCTGGTGTAGGTGCTGTTCTCTCTGAAAAGCCAGCTGACTTTCCATAATAGTGCGCAGAGAGCTAGCATTTTGTTCTTGGGACGCTTGCATGAAGGCCATGTTGTCGGCCGCCTGTTGCTGCAAGGTAGCAAGGAGGGTGTCCCTCTGGGCCTCTCGGGCCATATGCTCACGCCACATGTCCTCAGTGACATGGAAGCTAGGAGCTGTACCTGCATGTGGGTTAGAGGTTGAAGGTGCCGTGTGTGAAGGTGAAAAATGGGGTGGTTCCTCTGTTTGGAAATCGTATTCATCATCAGTGTTGTTACCCTCATTTAAAGGTAGATTTGGGGGCAACGGACCAATAAAAGCAGGAGCGTTGAGATCGTAGGTCCAGTTACGCTCAAATCTAATATCAGTACGACGGGTGCAAGGCATAACAACACTGGGTATAGCAGCACCTCCAACCATGAGGAAGTAACCACCTTCCTTCCTCGTCTTGCATAAACGCATATCCCTGAAAAATTTAAGATTTTGCAATCCGAGGAGGAAGTGGTTCTAGGGTGGCAAGTTCCGTATCCAATCCTATGGCACGGGCAATAGTGGTAATCAGTCCACCAAAGGAAATCGGCCCACCTTTTCTTAAAACATGGTGCATGTGGGCAATCATGAATGGGACGGGATTAACTTTGGTGTCTGTGAGGCAGCTCTGCATGATAATTAATTCTTTAGCATTCACCTTGTTTGGGTTTTCCCGAGCAAAGATGGTGGATGCTAAAAGAAATCTAAAGACACGAAGGGCAGGATTGTGGATGTGAGAAGCAAGAAGGCCATCAAAAGATGTTGCATTTTGTTTAGTAATTCTGGCCCAAAATGCTTCAAATGCCCAATCCGTGTCTAAAGGTGCTTCACAAATGGCACCATCCCCATAAGGCAATCCTAACATGGCGGCTAGACCGTCAGTGGAGTAATCATATTCGACATTAAACATTCTAAATTTGACTCCACCTACGGTGCTAGCAGTGTTAGGAGAGACGTTATAAATTAAAGAACTTAAAAACTCGAACGTCAGCCTAGGGTAGGTTGGTGCTTGAGTAGCAAAAATATCATGCATACCTATTTTATCTAGAAGGAAGAATACACTATGGTATATACCTAATGAATATAGACAGTTTTCATCGATATACCTGGTAGAGTGTATTGGTGTTGTCAGCAATTTTTCAAGCCGCTTTAGTTGCCTTTCTCCGGCTTGACCACCACGTAAAATGTAGCCGTGATATTCCATAGGATTTTCTTGTGGATAAAAAGAGAGAAAGAATGGGATGTAGAAGTAATGAAGGTGTGAGGAAGAAAATGATATAGTAGGGGGTATTTATAGGAAGGGAAGAAAGAAAATGGTGGTTGTAAATATTTATGATGAAAATAATGGAAATAAATGTAGTGGGTTGGTATGGGTAATAAAGTGGGTTAAAATTGGAAGAAAATGGGATTGGAAATTGAAAAAGTGGTAAAATGGGGGGAAAAACGAGCTACTAGCCGTTAGGTGACCGTTGCGTCACCGCGGGCGCGGCAGGGCCTACCGCGGGCGCGGTGAGGTCGAGGTCAGTTGGGCTGGCCTGGCTTTCTTTCCATTGGGCTTTTTCTTCCTCGCCATTATCTTCAATTTCTGGAGGTGTACCTATTTTTGTTATAAATGTGCATATATGTACGTGAATACATATACACATGTTTAATTATTTTATTTTTATATTAAAACTATGGTGACCTAGAAAAACAAAAACATTAGTAAATAAATATAACATATGCATATATATATATATATAGATATAGGTACGGACATTGGGTCATCAAAATAAATATTAACAACTCAGGAAACAGATAATGCAAAAATAAAAATGAGTCTGAAAAGGAAATCAACATAATACTAATAATACTGAAACTAGATATCTTGTGAACAATAAAGATCTATTGCCAACCGGTAGGAAGCTCTGCAGGAGTGCCTGGGCCACGCAGCTCAGTCAGCTGGCGTCGAATCTCTGCCACCTCGTGAGCTAATTCATCTAACTCACCAGCGAAGGTAACATCATTCACTTCCAACTGCAAATGAAGGTCAGCCACCTCATTGCGGAGAGTGGTTATCTCAGTGCGCATAGCAGTCAATAGAGTGCGAATATCAGGTTCCTGCAAGCTGAGGTTATTAGTAAGAACAGTAGTATGTGTAACCTCGGGTCGGGATGTGTGATCTGGAGCGGAGTCCTCGGAGGCAGGAGTGTAGTCCTGAGTGGGATCTTCAGAAGCAGGAGTGTATTCTGGAGTGTACTCTTCGGAGGCAGGAGTGTATTCTGGAGTGTACTCTGATATCTCACCCCAACCTTCTACAGAATAGTTCCAGTTAGCAGAGTTGGAAACACAAGTCATCTGAGGGTCTGGCATGGTGAAGGTGTAAACTGTCTGGTCATTGATAAGCAATCTGTACCGATATGGGTGGAAAGAGGCCCTCCTCATGAATCCACGATCCATGCAAAAGTCTAAATCCAGAAAAGTATATCCACAGTATGGGGTCAGCTGTGCTATCATACTGTCTAAACCCAAAGCAGAAGCTATCTGTGTCACATTCCCTCCGGAATGAATGAGCCCTACAGCGGATCGAGCAGTCTGCTCGAGGCTCTCTATCAGAAAACCTCCACTAGCTATAGGTCTGGACTGACTAGCACAGTATAAGAAAAGGATCTCCTCAGCGGTGACCAAGTGGTCACAGTAACTCCTCCCAAAGAAAGTGTGGCATAGGATCATCTCGAAGTATCGGAAGGCCGGGTTATGGATCTTCCGGGACAGCTGGGTAGAGGGGTCAAGACTGGCTCTATCAGTAATGTCCTGCCAAAATTTGTCAATGTCTCTGTCCATGTAGGAACTCAATGGGAACTCAGTTATAGCGGTCGGTCCAGTTTGGAAACCAAGCAAATCCCCAAATTCTTTGGTGGTCAGGGTATACTCGGTGCCAAACAATCTGAAACTCAGGCGTCCTCGCTCATCTCCTTCACCTACTCGTGGATTATAGTCCATAGAGCTAAGAAACTCCAGAGTAAGGTTCCTGTAGGTTTTGTGGACATCATCGGCATAAGAATCCCAGCTAAGTTGGTTGCATAGATACCGAATACTTGGCTCAATCCCGAGTGCCTCCATGCAGCTCTGATCGGGGTACCTAGTGGGTACCATAGGTCTAGCAGATAAGGTAGCAAATCGGGCCTTTTGCGCTTCATCTCTGAAAATCACAACCATACCATCGGGGTGATGCATCCTGAAAATATAAACACAAGAAATTAGTCCAGATAAAATATATAAATTACTAAAATAAAATAAAATAAAATAAAGAATAAACCATGGGTTGCCTCCCATGCAGCGCTTGTTTAACGTCGTTTAGCTTGACGATTAGATCTTACTTTATGTGGGTATTGGTGGGTCTATAAGAATATGACTAGAGTAGTCAACAGGCAAATCGCCTCCTTTGTAGAGCTTCAGTCTTTGTCCATTTACCACAAATGGAGCACATGAATTGTTTTTTATTTCTACTGCTCCAGACTTTAGAACTTTTGACACTTCAAATGGACCTGTCCATCTTGAACGAAGCTTACCAGGAAAAAGTCGTAACCTTGAGTTAAATAGGAGAACAGGATCACCAATGTTGAAATCTTTCTTGATGATTTTTTTATCATGCCACATTTTGGTTCTTTCCTTATATATGATGGCATTCTCATAGGAATTCAAGCGAAGCTCTTCTAGCTTGTGAATGTCCAGGATACGTTTTTCTCCGGCTTTCAGGTAATCTAGATTCAAGGATTTAATGGCCCAATAGGCTTTATGTTCTAGTTCGAAGGGTAAATGACAGGACTTTCCATAAACCAATTGATAAGGAGTTGTTCCAATAGGGGTTTTATAAGCCGTTCTATAAGCCCATAAGGCGTCTTTAAGTTTTCCAGACCAGTCTTTTCTGGATAATGATACGGTTTTTTCTAGGATCTGCTTAATCTCCCTATTCGATACCTCTACTTGGCCACTGGTTTGCGGGTGATATGGTGATGCTACTCTATGTTTTACTCCGTATTTTCTTAGAAGCTTGTCAAATATCTTAGATATAAAATGCGATCCTCCATCACTTATGACTAACCTCGGGGTTCCAAACCTAGGGAAAATAATATTCTTAAACAGTTTGATAACTACCTTGGTATCGTTTGTGGGTGATGCAACAGCTTCGATCCACTTTGAGACATAATCGACAGCTACTAGGATATACTTGTTACCCATTGAGGAAGGAAAAGGTCCCATGAAATCTATACCCCAGACATCAAATATTTCCACTTCTTGGATGTTTCTTAAAGGCATTTCATCACGTCTTGAGATGTTCCCAGTGCGTTGGCATCGGTCACATTTTGTAATGTAAGTGTGGACATCGCGCCATACAGTAGGCCAATAAAAACCTGCTTGAAATATTTTGGCGCATGTTTTAGACGTGCTTGCATGTCCACCATAAGGTGAAGCATGACAATGTTTAATGACATTTCCTACTTCTTCCTCCGGCACACATCGTCGGAATATATTATTTATTCCTCTTTTGAATAGGAGGGGTTCATCCCAAAAGAAGTGTTCAACATCTCTGAAAAACTTCTTCTTCTGTTGGTAGCTTAAGTCGGGGGGTATGATATCAGCGGCTAGATAATTTACAATATCTGCGTACCATGGTATGTTGTTCATGGTTGAGATTTCCTCATAAGTCTCTTCTTCAGTTGAGTTTATCCCAGCTATTAATCTTTCATAAGTAGAGTGATCGTCTATAGGTATAAGTTCAGGCTTAAGGTGTTCTAACCTAGAGAGATGATCAGCTACTAAGTTTTCAGCTCCTTTTTTATCCTTAATATCCAAGTCAAATTCTTGGAGTAAAAGTACCCATCTGAGCAATCTAGGCTTAGCATCTTTCTTACTTAACAAGTACCGGATTGCTGCATGATCTGTGTATACTATTATTTTTGCTCCCACCAAATAAGATCGAAATTTATCAATAGCAAAAACTACGGCTAGCAATTCTTTTTCTGTGGTTGTATAATTTAGCTGGGCGGCGTCTAATGTTCTACTAGCGTAGTAAATTGCATGCAGTTTTTTGTCTTTTCTTTGCCCTAGTACAGCCCCTACAGCGAAATCACTAGCATCGCACATGATTTCAAAGGGTTGTGTCCAATCAGGTGGTCTTATGATAGGTGCTGAAATAAGAGCTTGCTTTAAAACTTCAAAGGCCTCAAGACATTTTTGGTCGAATTCAAACCCGACATCCTTCATCAATAAGTTAGTTAAAGGTTTAGTTATTGCGGAAAAATTCTTGATGAAACGTCGGTAGAACCCGGCATGTCCTAGGAAACTTCTTATTTCCCTAACGGTCTTAGGTGGGTTTAAGTTTTCTATAACTTCTATCTTGGCCTTATCGACTTCTATACCTCTTTCAGAAATAATGTGTCCCAAGACTATCCCTTCACTTACCATAAAGTGGCACTTTTCCCAATTCAACACAAGGTTTACTTCCACACATCTTTTTAAGATTTTCTCCAAGTTCGAGAGGCAGTTTTTGAAATCAAACCCACACACTGAAAAATCGTCCATAAATACTTCCATAATTCCATCTAGGTAGTCTGCGAAAATTGACATCATACAACGTTGGAAAGTGGCAGGTGCATTACAGAGTCCAAAGGGCATTCGTCTATAAGCGAATGTTCCATAAGGGCAGGTAAATGTGGTTTTTTCTTGGTCCTCTGGGTGAATAGGGATTTGGAAAAATCCCGAATATCCATCAAGATAGCAGAAACATGAGTGTCTTGCTAGACGTTCAAGCATCTGATCTATAAATGGGAGAGGGAAATGGTCTTTTCTTGTTGCCTTATTCAACCTTCTGTAATCTATACACATTCGCCATCCTCCTTCTGTTCGTTTTGCCACATGCTCACCTTTCTCATTTTTTAGAACAGTGATACCTCCTTTCTTGGGTACCACATGGACTGGGCTTACCCATTCACTGTCCGAAATTTGGTATATGATACCAGCCTCTAATAACTTAAGAACTTCTTTCTTGACTACATCACTCATGATAGGGTTTATTCTTCTTTGATGTTCTCTTGAGGGTTTCGAATCTTTTTCTAGCATAATCCGATGCATGCATACGGATGGGCTTATACCTCTTAAATCTGAAACTTTATACCCTAAAGCTGAGGGATATTTTCGCAAGGTATCTAATAGTTGATTTGTTTCTATTTGGTTTAGAGTGGCGCTAATTATAACAGGTCTATTCATCTCCTCATCCAAAAACTCATATCTTAGATTCTTGGGTAGTTCCTTAAGTTCTATAGTGGTTTTCTCAGCACGTGGCATAAGGTTATGGGTAAGAGCTAAGCATTCGAAAAGGTTGTCGTCAATGTACGGTTCGATACTCTCAAATCCGTCATCCTCTAAAATAGGGGTTGATGGTAATTTGGTTAATAATTCATTTTGTTCGAGCTCATTTACACATTCATCAATGATGTCGATGGCATAACACGCATCTCCTATCACTGGTGCCATTAGAAATTTTGATAAAATGAACTCAATCTTTTCATCTCCTACCTCGAAAGTCAGTTTCCCTTTCTTAACATCTATTATAGCTCCGGCGGTTGATAGGAAGGGTCTTCCTAAGAGGATTGGGATGTCTTCATCTTCTTTGATATCCATTACGACGAAGTCGGTCGGAATGTACAACTGACCAATCTTGACAGGTATGTCTTCTAAAATACCCATGGGATATTTGACAGATCTATCAGCTAGTTGTAAGGACATCTTAGTAGGTTGAAGTTCTCCTAATTTTAACCTCTTACAGACGGCCAGAGGCATCAGACTTACACTTGCTCCTAGGTCTAAAAATGCTTTGTCTATCATATGGTTACCTAGGATGCAAGGGATAGAAAAACTTCCAGGGTCTTTATCTTTCTTGGCGAGTTTATTTTCGGATATAAAATGACATTCTAAAGGCTTGGGATCATCGAGTCGTCGTTTATTGGTCAAAATATCTTTCAGAAACTTAGCATATGATGGTATCTGGGTTATAGCTTCAGTAAAAGGAATCTCAACATGGAGTTTCTCTATTACCTTAATAAACTTTTGGTACTGGTTTTCTACTTTGGTGTTTTTCAGCCTCTGTGGGAATGGAATAGGTGGTTTATAAGGTTGTTGAGTGTTTTTTTCTACTTCTGGTTTTGATTGCTTTCCTGGTTTCTCTGGTTCCTCCACCTGGTCTTTGGGCGTAGCATCTTCCATAGGTTTTTCTGATGTGCTTAAGTCAGGATTTCTAGGTCCTTCATAAGCGGTTCCACTTCTTAGTGTGATAGAATTTGCTTGGCCTTTTGGATTTGGTTGAGTTTGTCCAGGGAATTGTCCTCCAGGTGCAACTTGTACAGAGGTGTTTTGTGCTACTTGGGAAATCTGAGTCTCAAGCATTTTGGTGTGGGTTATTATCTGGTCAAACTTGGTTGCTAGTTGAGTAACCAGTTCGTTCGTGTGAATATGTTGGTTCATAAACTCCTTATTTTGCTGGGTTTGAGCTTGAATAAAGGTGTCTATGGTTTCTTTAAGGTTTGGTCTTGGGGGTACTATTTGCATAGGTTGGTTTTGTTTTTGTGTTTGGAATCCTTGAGGTCTCTAAGGTCCGGGATTTTGGATAGGGTTGTTGTTTTTGTAAGAGAAATTCGGGTGGTTCCTCCATCCAGGATTGTAGGTATTCGAGAAAGGGTTCCCTTGAGTATAGTTAACTTGGTCTGAGCTTGATTCGTTCAAAAGGTTACAGTCAACGGTTTGATGTCCTTGAGCTCCACAGAGTTCGCACTCCGATTGGATTGTTGCTACTGTGGTTGGGTTTTGAGACATGTTCTCGACTCTCAAGGCTAGGGCGTCCATCTTGGCACTGATCATGTCCATGCAACTTACCTCATGCTTTCCTCCATGGCTCTCCTTTTTCTCTACTGTCGCTCGTTCTAATCCCCATTGGGCATGGTTTTGGGCCATGTCCTCTATGAGGGCACAAGCGTCAGGGTAAGGTTTGTTCATCAACGCTCCGCCAGCGGCGGCGTCTATGGACATCTTTGTGTTGTAATGGAGTCCATTATAGAAGGTATGTATGATTAACCATTGCTCTAGGCCATGGTGCGGACAGGCTCTTAAAAGTTCTTTATATCTCTCCCAGGCATCAAAAAGTGATTCGCCTTGGTTTTGGGTGAAACAAGTGATCAGGTTCCTAAGAACAGCGGTCTTGCTTGGTGGAAAATACCTCGCAAGAAAAGCTCTCCTAAGGTCTTCCCAAGTTGTTATTGAGTTAGTTGGAAGGGCGTCTAACCAGTCGTGAGCTTTACCTCTAAGGGAAAAAGGAAATAGTCTTAATCGGATAGCTTCGGGCGTGGCTCCATTTGCCTTAAGGGTGTCAGCTAACTGGATAAATACCTTTAAATGTTGATTCGGGTTCTCGGTAGCGAGACCAGCGAATTGGTTTTGTTGTACTAATTGTAGTAACGAGGGCTTTAGTTCAAAGTTGTTGGTAGTTATAGCAGGGTTTACTATACTAGAACTAGGTTCCTCGTTAGATGGTTGGGCGAATTCCTTGAGCGGTCTTTGGTTACGATCTTCTGCCATAGCTCTTCTTATCTTGCGAATAAAAAGACGGGCACGAGCGTAACGTTCAGGTTCTACTAAAGGATCTATTAGGTTGCCGGTGCTACGATTTCTACGCATCTACCGGCTAGAATAGCCTTAGTCTAAACGGGATAACAATAGGGTACGAAATTTGACGAAGTTGGTCCCCGGCAACGGCGCCAAAAACTTGATGGGGGATGTTTAATCTGTAGCCTAAATATAGTACTGCAAGTGTACAGCCTATCGAAGTAATATATAAGATTATCGAACCACAGAGACCAATTGTCAATCTATCAACTCTATTGCTAAGGTGCTTATCTAAGGCGAATAAGGATATTGATGTGAGTGCAGTGCACGAAGTAAATATGCGAGGGAAATAACAGTTTAAAAGACAGGTTGGAATGTAAATCATGTAATCAGATATTGGTCCGGTCATGCGTAGATGAACCTACTTATGGGGCAGTATTTTCTATTGATAGCAAAGAATCAGTTTAACGGGAACTTGTAGCTTTTGACTACTAAGAACCGAGTTTACTCTTTAAATTAAATTCCTTTATTGTCACATATAAAGGGTGCCTTCCGCGTTAAAGAGGTAAACCTATTTTTAAGAAATTGATAGTTTTGACTTAACAGAAAAGTGATCTTACTCGGAAAGATTAACTTAAAGAGACTTTTGGCTTTTGGCCAGGAGTCAGATTTTAAACCTACAAACGCGTCCGAAAATAGTTTCAAAATCGTTTTCTAAAAAGGGTCAATGATTCCTATTTAACCAATCAACGGCTGTCGCTCTTTTTGTTTGGTTAAATAATAATCAAGTCGTATCATTAGTTTGGACGGCTTTCGATCTTACCCAATTAAACATTTAAACACAATTGACTTAAGTTAGAAGCAAAACATCCCCAGAGTATTTTCACTAGCATGATAATTGGAACACAACCACGATGACAATCATTACATCCTAACCTTTATAGTTTAGCCAGACATAATAAGTGCGAGTCTATAAAACATGTAGACTATGGTAAGAGCATTTAAAGTCTATAAAACGTGTAGACTATGGTAAGAGCATTTAAAGTCTATAAAACGTGTAGACTATGGTAAGAGCATTTAAAGTCTATAAAACGTGTAGACTATGGTAAGAGCATTTAAAGTCTATAAAACGTGTAGACTATGATAAGAGCATTTAAAGTCTATAAAACGTGTAGACTATGGTAAGAGCAATTAAATAAAGAAATGCAATAAATTAGAACCTTGCTCCGGTCGGAGACTTGAATCTGATACAAATCTACGGAAAAGTAAGGCCGGTATGATGAACTTCAACCAAAGTGCTCCAAGACTCGATTACAACTCAATCTACACCGCAATAACTCCCCGATGTGAAGAGATTATTACTTTACAGAAACTGATAGTATATGGCTTAAGATTGTACTAAGCTTGGATGAAACTAAAGAATGAGAATCGAAAGCTATTTATAGAGGAACTTTGAGGTGCGTAAGGACCAGCATGCCCCTTAACTTCTTTTGAGCGGGAGCCTTTTTGTGAAGGCCGCGGGCGCGGTGAGGGTGGCCGCGGGCGCGGCGCCTGGAACCGCCACATCATGGGAACGTGGCAGTTGATCTCTGGGTGAAAGTGGGCCATGTCATCGCGTTTCCTGTAGCCAGCGCGGTGCTGAACGCCATAAGTGCAAAATATCTTGAAAAACCCTAATTTCTTGGCGTTTTGGCTCGTTTCTTCACAGAAGGCTCTGAAATGACAAGAATCCTGAAAACAAAGGAAAAAGGAACATAATACGAGAAAATGACAATAAAAACTAAGGAAAACATGTGATATTTGAGTCAGAAACATAGTGCGATTTAGTGCGATCAAAAACATACATGAATCATCACATACATCATTATAGCATGCATGTACACATCATATCATATAAATCGTATCCATGTTTGCTTGATCCATATCATGCATCGCATATAACTGACCTCTACCTTTCAGGAAGGGTGCAGTTGAAATTCTCAAACATATTTCAAGGACTTCTCTAGTCCAGTTAAATCGACTCCAAACAGATTTTTCTGATAAAGACTCAGTAGAAGTTCTCTTATGGTCCCCTCTCCAACGGCGTGTGAGGTGGTAATTCCTTCTTCAGATGTTTCCCTCTCCGGCATGAGCGTGAGGTGATATTCTCTTATGGTCCCCTCTCCAACGGCGTGTGAGGTGGTAATTCCTTCTTCAGATGTTTCCCTCTCCGGCATGAGCGTGAGGTGATATTCTCTTATGGTCCCCTCTCCAACGGCGTGTGAGGCGGTAATTCCTTCTTCAGATGTTCCCCTCTCCGGCATGAGCGTGAGGTGATATTCTCTTATGGTCCCCTCTCCAACGGCGTGTGAGGTGGTAATTCCTTCTTCAGATGTTTCCCTCTCCGGCGTGAGCGTGAGGTGATATTCTCTTATGGTCCCCTCTCCAACGGCGTGTGAGGTGGTAATTCCTTCTTCAGATGTTCCCCTCTCCGGCATGAGCGTGAGGTGATATTCTCTTATGGTCCCCTCTCCGACGGCGTGTGAGGTGGTAATTCCTTCTTCAGATGTTCCCCTCTCCGGCATGAGCGTGAGGTGACATTTCCTTCCAGAATATAATTTCCTATAGTTCCCTCTCCAACGGTGAGTGAGGTGACTCCCTTTGAGATTATAAGGTCCTTTGGTTCTCTTCCTGACACTACGAAGATGGTAATTCTCACCAAGATTTTCTCAACGAGCGTTGTTGAGGTTGAAATCATTCAGGATTCTCTTACCATTCATGCTAAGGCAGTAACCATCCCTGGTTCATTCATCAATGTTTGAAGCTCCAAACCCAGCTCCTGTAACCAGTCAGGACATATCTATATCAAGCATCTAAAATCAGCTCCTGCGACGTGTCAGGTACTCATTTTTCTGTTTTGCAGGTATGCAGGTTCTCGCTAAGGAATCTCTTACTCAATCAACATCCAGATGGCATCTATAAGCCCATCATCCTATTCAAGTAACATCCAAATGGCATCTATAAGCCCATTCCCTCACCATCATGGCTACTATGTGAGCGCAAATTTCTGGGCACTTTAGTGTTCAATCATCTTCTACCCTCGGATTACGAAAGGAACGTCAGCCAATCTGCATCCTCAGGTCTAAGAAGATTGAACAGGGGCAACTGTTGTACCCCAAAATTTGCCCTCCCATATTCTCCAAGATTTGACAAGTCAAGGTTACAAAATTCCCCCAGGGTTGTGCAACTCAACTGTCTCCTATACAGTCAAAACTAGGGTTTGAGTTCTGGTCAAGCAAATGAACTTTTCAAAGACCCAATCAAGCCTCATATGCCTACAAAGATGGTCAAGTATCCTCATGTCAAGTTTCAAGGCACTCAGCTCAAAATTGCACAGTCAAAACCCTAGATTGCACTACAGTCAACTGTAGGGGCAAAATGGTCATTTGACAGTCAAAAGTTCAAATTTTTGGTCAACATATCATTTTGAAGCCACAAACATCATTTGATCAATGCTTGATCATGATTTTCAAGATTTGGCTCAGAAATCATCAAAGATGCAAAAGTTGCTATATTTGGACAGCTGAAAAAGTCAACTGAAATTGACCAGGGCATAACTTTCACATGGATTATCAGAAAAATTCCATCCAAAGCTCATTTTGAAGAGAAAGACATTTCCTACAATTCATCTTCATGTTCCAAGTCCAAGAAATGTTCTCACAAAAAGCTATCAATTTCAACATTATAGGTCATTTTCAAAAGTCAACAAAAAGGGACTTTAAGTCAAAGGCCATAACTTGAGATTGGTAAATCAAAATGACATGGGACCAAAGGCATTGGTTAAAGGACTCAAAGCACTTTCCAAAATGTCCAAGAACATGTGAAAAGCTTAAAAATTGACCAAGTTATGCCTTGTGGAAGTTGGGAAAGTTTTAGGAATTTTGAAAAGTCAACATTGATGCAAAAGGCCTAAAAATGCAAATGGGCCCATTTTTCTTCCAAGTTTCTTCATGCCAAGCCTATGCACGACCACTAGGCCCAAAGGGAAGTATTTTCATATTTTTTAATTATTTATTTGAATTTATATCAATATTAATTCATTTAAATTAATTAAATACATGAAAAATATCAAACTTAACCTAAAAAAATCTTTTCATGCATGTTTATTCTTAATATTTCGTGCTTGATTGATTATAGCAAGTTTTGATAAGATTTGAGCATGATTGAACTAAAAGCCATGAGAAAAAGATTTGAAAAAGATCTTGTAAAATCAAATATTGAAATTCATCAATGCATAAGATTTTGTCCAATGTTTCTTAACCTAATCACTCCATATATGATCAGGATGAGAACCCTAATGCTCCTAGACTAGAAGCTGCGCAAAAACCCAATAGACAAACTTGAGAAAATTGCCTTAAAACTAAAAAACTGAAATCAAGGTTTTAGGCCGATTCAAGCATCAACTCTCATCCCATTAGCATTCTGAGACATCATTGAGTGTTTCTCAATCATTAACAACAAGCAAAACACCAAGAATCGGTATCAAGAACCTGGACTGAACCACAAAAATTTTGAAATCGCATTGCATGATTCCATCATCTTTTTGCATTTTTCTTTGTTGATTCATGTTTATATTGATGTTTCTGAACTAACTGATACATTTGATTGTGTTTTTGAGCCACATATGCGAATTCGCCATTGTCACATACTAGGGTTACAGGTTTCCCAAATTGGGGGTTTCACAACCAAGTAAAATTAGGACTCAAGATGGCCAGGGTTGGATTCAGCACCTCCAGACGATGATGTCTGAACCCTCGCGATGAATTTATGTTTCATATATTTCTAATCGCTATTTTCTCATAAACCCCCTAAAGCCACGATCAAAAACCGTTGCCCATGTGTTTCATGTTTCAGGAAAACAAAGAAGAAGGAGTCGTGTCTGAACGTGATTGGATCTTTTAAATTTCGCGCTAAAAGTCTCCACTAACTTTATTTTTCCTTTATATTATTTATATTATATTATATATTAAAAGAAATTGCATAGTTCAGCTGGCAAGGAGACGCGCTTATAACCTTCAAGACCTGGGTTCAAGTCCCAGGTCTGGCAAATTCCAATGCTATTTTTCAATGTGGAATTCCATGTTACGCTAACATCCAGGTACACCATACATCCTCCTCATCCATTGTCCACGTGTCCTAAATGATCAAACCAAAGGCGTGGATTCAAAAGGATACGCTACGCCTGGTCAAGCATGTCACATAGGATTCAGAAAAGTCAACAAATTCTGAATGCTTATTGGGCCAGATTACCAGGCCTTACCTCCTTATTTGGGGCAACACCCCACCCTGGTTTGCATTTTATATTTTTTTTCTCACTTTTATTTTTATTGTTTTATTTATTTTATTGTCTTAATTCAATTACTTAATTTTTTCTATAAAATATAAAAACATTATAAAAATCAGAAAATACAAAAATATAATATTATTTTATGTATTAATTATTTTTATAAATAAATTAGAATGTAAATTATGTAGTGTAATTAGGTTTTAATTTTAATTCCTTTTTAATAAAAAATCAAAAAATGTAGAATTTAGGTTAATTGTTAATTCTTTTTTATTCCCCTTTTTTCCACAATAATAATTATTATTTATTTATTTATTTATTTTCCTATTTAAATTGTACATAAATGAATTAGGTTTAATTTAGGTCATATTTTAATTCGTTCACAATAAATAAAAAATATTAGAATTAGGGTTTGCTTCTTAATTTAATTTTAATTAACTTTTTTTTTCCTCATTAAATCTAAAAAAAACATAAAAATCTAAAAAACATTTTCTTTTTGAATTTTAATTCTAATTCCCTATTTAATTCTTATTAATTTTTAATTGTTTGCAAAAGGGTCCAACGCCCTAGTTTTGTTTTAATTATTTTTCGCGCATTTACTTTATTGCTTATTATTATGTAATTGTCCCTAAGCCATGTAATTTACTTTTCGCACTTTATTTCTTCGCATTATTTATTTTTCCGCTAAATCGGGTCCGGTTTAATTTTGGCGATGTGGACCCGCGCCATTTGTAATAGTCTAGCTTTATTTCCTCGCAACTTATAACTGTTAAATATGCATGCAAGAATGGATGGACAAATTAAAATCAAGCGTAGAACACAAATAAACATGACAAGACAGATAACTGAAAATGACACACGAATCGCACACACCACCCCTAGGGTACGCCTCACTGTTGCCTTTCGAAAGGTGATCGTCGAGTAGAGGATGTCTTAGTAAGTCCTCATGATCCGGGAACCTGGCATGAGGGTAGCTTCTAAGGTGTCTTCCTATTGCTCCGGTGATCACCATGTCCCTAAAACTCGAATTGACCCGAACACCTCCAACGATGGTGCTACCTACCTCTCAATGGTGGGATGGCACTACTTTTAAGGACTCTTACACAGACGAATTCCTTAGGGTAGGTAGGTTCTCAAGGATACTTGCTCTAATCTCTAAACAAACTCAAAAAGACTTTTCACACTGACACTTTTCAAAAGCTTTCAAAGCAAACTTTTCAAACACTCTGACGTACGAGTCGATCTGAAATTTTTCAAAAGAAACTTTTAAACCCACATTGAAAAGCAAGCAAACATTTTGAAAACACGATGAGCAAGTATCTAAGAGCCCATGGATAACCATGGATAGAAAGGGTGCTAACACCTTCCCTTTCTATAACCTACCTCCCGAACCGAGAGCAATCTCTTTAAAGGAATTTTTCTGTGCTTTTGTCCTTTCCATTTGGAGAAAATAAAAGACGGTGGCGACTCTTGCTTCCGCGACATTTCGCGAACCAGCTTTAAAACAGTCAGTTCCAGATCCACCGATCACACTATGCCTGAAATAAATAAAAAAATAAGCGCGAATGGTTTAAATGGACGTATGGGATAGGGATACGTCTTCGTCCCTGTCCTTGGAATTCTGGTTATCTTACCTGCGGATTTTTATCCGCAGCAAGATTCGTAGCTTGCTCCTAAAATGGACTATGGGCCATATAAACGCAAACGGAGACCATCACCATGTTCGTCTCTCCTCCCTGATCACAACCATGTCCATGGTTTGTTCCAATTTCACCTACAAAGCGAATGCCCAAAAATGAACCTCCAAAACCCTAGATTCGGGTATGGTGCTATAGCTCACGAAAATAAAATCAAATGATGCAGAAAGACTGGAAATTTAACGTTAAGCATGATTGTACAAAAAAATTAGCAAAAAGATGCAAGAACATGGATTCACAATTTCATGTACAGGGCTATGTTCAAGAACACTTACAGCGCTGTTTAGGAGGTTTCAAGGCTTGATTTTGATTCCAATAGGTCCAGTGGACGTCCAGCAAGAGAGTAGTGTGGAGTTTTTGCCTTGGAAAAGCCTCTAAGATCAATTTCAGATTCAAGCTTTTCAATCTTTTTTCCAAGTTTGGTTTTGTTATTTGGGCAGCTTTCAGGTCGTGTCTTTGTGTGCTTCATGTTGTATATGTATCATAGAAACAATTAGGTTAAATCTTGGGCTTGGGATCCTTCTGTATTGATGATTCAAGATTTGATTTGATCACCATTAACAAAGCTTCCAAAATTGTCCTAAATCAAATATTTTGTTCACAATATGGCATGGTACGAATTTGATTGTGTCCATCATGGAAATTGAAAGCTGTATCAATCAAAAAGATCACAAGTTATTAATATTGAGATTTTATTTTGATTTAAATTGATTAAAAATGAATTAAATCAATAAAAATCAAATAAAATAGAAAAATTAATAATTGGTCATGAAATTGAAGATAGGACACGTGTGTGGTGTGACAAGATCAAATCAAGTGGAAAAAAGTGGGCCCATTTGACAAAATTTGAAGTTTTGGGGATAGTTGACTTTTGGCAATTTTGTAAAAATGCCCAACTTCAACCATGCATAACTTCTTCAATTTTGAACTTTTTGAGGTGTTCTTGGACTTTTTAGAAACCTTGGGATGTCCTCTAACTAACCCTTTTGGTCTCCTCGCATTTTGATATTCCATTCTCAAGTTATAAGCTTTGACAAAAATTGTGTTTTTGTTGACTTCCAAAAATGACCTATAATGTCCAAATTTGTAACTTTTTGTGAGTGCATTTATTGATCTTGGGGTGTGAAGATGGATTGTAGGAAATTGAATCCTCTTAAAAATTAGCTTTGGATGGGTCATTGCTCATAAGGTATGAGAAAGTTATGCTTGGTCAAAGTTGAGTTGACTTTTCCTACAAAACCCTAATTTAGCAACTTTTGAATCTTGATGAATCTTGAGCAATCCTTGATGAATCATGATCAACCCTTGATCAAATGATGAATTATCCTTCAAAATGAGAATGTTGACAAAAAAATCTTGAGGTTTGACTATTTGTAGGTCACAGTTGACTTTTGCCCTAGCATAGTCGATTTTTGGACCTCTTGAGCAATTGACTGGCCAAACTTTCTCTGCAAGGCTTGAAATTTGACATGGATGAACTTGAGAACATATTAGGAAATTTGGGAGAATTTGAGGCCATTTGGATGTAAGGACCTTGATGCAACACAAAACCCTAATTTTGAATTGACTGCCTTAGGAGGTGATTTGACTGTCCAACTCTTGAGCTAACTTGAGTCATTTGGAGATTATTCTTGACATGTCTTGAGAAATATGGGAGGGAAAATTTTGGGGTACAACACCTCCCTTTCGGGTTTTCAGTCCACCGAGATACCCTTTTTTGCCCAAGTCGCCCTTTTGGGTTTTCGACTTGCCGGGTGTACAGATTTTTTTATTTTATCCCTAATTTTTGCCCGAACCCTTTTTTTTGTTCGTCGGGATGCCCTTGTTTTTCATAAGTGTGTCAACCTAGCGGGTCTCTTATGCGTAGTATCTTTTGACTATGTCTGTGTTCACAGGGTGTGGAAGGTCGTCGCCATCCATAGTGGTCAGTATCATTGCTCCACCAGAGAATATGCTTTTGATCACAAACGGTCCTTCGTATGTAGGAGTCCATTTTCCCCCTGGGATCACCCTGCGGCAGTATGATGCGCTTGATCACCAAATCCCCAACTTGATACACTTGGCGTCTGACCTTTTTGTTGAAAGCCTTGATCATCAGTTTTTGATACATTTGACCATGACAGACAACAATAAGCCTTTTCTCATCAATCAAGTTCAGTTGATCAAGACGAGTTTGGATCCAATCTTCTTCATTCAGCCCTGCATCCTTCATAATTCTCAGAGAGGGGATCTGGACCTCAATAGGCAAGACAGCCTTCATGCCGTATACCAGAGAGTAAGGTGTTGCCCTAGTTCATGTTCGTGCCATGGTATGATAACCGTGGAGGGCTAATGGTAGCATCTCATGCCAATCTTTGTATATGACTGTCATTTTCTGTATGATCTTTGTTGTACCCCAAAATTTGCCCTCCCATATTCTTCAAAAGTTTTGACAAACATCACCTCAAATGGTTCAAAGTCTACTCAAGGGCTACACAATCAACCATCCTCTTAAGCCAGTCCAATTAGGGTTTTGGTTCTTGCAAGGAAGTTGAGGTTTTCAAGGGCTCAATCAAGTCCCATATGCTCATATACATTGTCAAGCACCTACATGTCAAGTTTCAAGGCTCACAAGGTCAAGTTGCACAGTCAAAAACCCTAATTGCTCCACAGTCAACTACAGGGGCAAAATGGTCATTTGGCAGTCAAAATCAAAAAATTTGCTCAACATCTTATTTTGAATCCACAATCATCATTTGATCAAGTCTTGATCATGATTTCACAAGAATGGCTCAAAAATCATCAAGGTGTCAAAAGTTTCTATTTTTGGACAGTTGAAAAGTCAACTGTAACTTGACCAAGGCATAAATTTTTCATGGTTCATCAGAAAAATCCCATCCAATGCTCATCTTGAAGGGGAAGACATTTCCTACAACTCATCTTCACATTCCAAGTCCAAGAAATTCTCTCACAAAAAGTTATCAATTTCAACATTATAGGTCAGTTTCAAAAGTCAACAAAAAGGAACTTTAAGTCAAAGACCATAACTTGAGATTGGTAAATCAAAATGACATGGTACCAAAGACATTGGTTAGAGGACTTCAAGACCTTTCCAAAATGTCCAAGAACATGTTCATAGCTTCAAAATTGAGCAAGATATGCATTGGAGAAGTTGGGAAATTTTTGTGAAATGGCCAAAGTCAACTATCCTTGAAATTTCATTTTTGACAAAGAGGGCCCACTTTTTCCACTTGGTTCAGCTTGGCCATGCCTCCCACGTGTCCCACAATTTATTTCAAGATTAAAAATTAATTTTTCCATTTTTATTTAATTTTATTTGATTTAAATCATTTTAAATCTTTAAAATTCAAATAAAAATCAAGAAAATTAATGGAGGGATATCTTTGAGTTTGAATAGATTTGATACACCATCATTCACCTTCCAAATTCGTGCAAGGCCTATTCCAAGCAAGAAATTCAAATTTTGACAAGAATGGTAAGTTTCTTTAATGGTGGTTATGGAAAAATCTCAAACTTCATTGCAAGGGTTAATGGCTCATATTATTGCTTGATTCTCATTCAAAGACATATATGCAAGCCTCTCATACCATTTACAAGGGCTAGAACTCTCTAAAACGAAAAAAACAAAATTCCAAAAAAAAGCTCTGCATAAAATCCCTATCCATGCTCACAATTTTTTTCGTACTCCATTCTTTTTTTTTTACATAGCTAACAACTAATTTTTATACTTTTCTTACTTGTGTTTTATACACCACGAATCTTTAATTTCCTTCACCATCCATGACTACTACCAACAACTTTTCCATCTGAATTTCCAAACCACTATCATTTACATCTATTCACTAAATTTCACTATTAGACCAAAACATCTTGCAGAACCGCTGCAGATCCGAGAACCACCGTTTCCTAACCGCCATCACCCTCTGCGTGTAATTACGTTTTTTTTATCAACATTTTGTTTTTTTGTTTTTGTGTATGCAGGAAAGGGAGAATAAAGGTGCCTCTTTTTTTTCTACTCTTTAAAGAAGAAGAATGGAAAACAATCTATTAGGATGACAAAAGGGGAAAAGTAATTACAAGAGAAGGATAATAAAAAAGGCGCGATGAAGTGGTATCTTGACACAAACAAGCGAATGATGTAGTGGTTGATGTGAGTTAGTTGGTAATCACTGGGACCTGGGTTCGATTCCCAGGTCCCCCCGTAATTCATTGTTATTTTTTCTAACGCTTTCCTGTGCAGCATTCCAAAGAGGACTCACCATAGACTCACACACCCAACATGCCAAGTGTCCATCAGTGCAGATCCAAGGGCCAAGAAGTAAGGAGCACCATGCTCAGGAGTCAACAGCGCTCCACTCAATTCCAAAGGTCAACGTGGCTGAAGCTTCAATGGGCCATAATTCCAATCAAACACCCTCAAATTCCAGCCCACACCCCCCTTGGGTTTACTCTTCCCTTTTTTTTTGTCATTTTCATTTTTTTATTTGCCTTATTTTATTTATTATTAACAAATTAACCAACTAATATTTTTTATAAAAAATCAAAAAGAACTAACATCATTATTATTATTATTATTATATTTTATAAATAAATATTAAATAATTGAATTAGCTTTAATTAGGCAATTTTAACTTTTTTTAAATAACTAAAATAATTTAGAATTAGGTTAACTTAGAATTTTAATTCTTTTATTTTATTTCATAAAACATAAAAACACAAAAAACATTTTCTTTTAATAAATTAATTAATTAGTTTAATTATTAGTTATTAATTTCATTTAATCATAAAAAAGACCAAAAAATTTCAATTTCTTTCTTAAGAGGGTCAAAACCCTTAGAACGTTCCCGATTCATTCTTTCGCGCGCATTTTAATTTTAATTCTTTATTTTGATTATTTTTGTAACTGCCTCCGGATGTAATAGTAATTAGGGTTTTACTGCTTTACTTTCTGTACTTATTTACTAAAAAAATGAGTCTTTGTATTTTTGGCGATGTATAGACCCGCGCCTTGTAATAGCGTAGGATTTATGTTTCCACAATTTACTTTCCGCACCCCCTTAACTGCTAAACTTACATGAAAGAATGTATGTAAATAAAAACAACTCGTAGCTCACTAATTACAAAGACAAACATTAACTGAAAACAACACACAATACACACACCACTTCTAGGGTACGCCTCACTCGTTGCCTTCGAAACGTGGTCATCAAGTATAGGACGTCTTAGAGGTCACCCTTAGTCCAAAGATCTAGTTGCCGCGAAACAGTTGCCTCGAAACGGTTGCCTCGAAATGGTTGCCTCGAAACAGTTGCCTCGAAACAGTTGCCTCAAAACGGTTGCCTCAGATTAAAAAGGATCTAGGACATTAGGGTTACTTCTAAGGTGTCCTAACTGTTGCTTCGGTGACCACAATGTCCCTAAAATCGAATTGACCCGAACACCTCCAACGATGGTGCTACCTACCTCTCAATGGTGGGATAGCACTATCTAAAGGACTCTTACACAGCCTAATTCCTTAGAGTAGGTAGATTTCTCTTAAGTACTTGCTCTTTTCAAAACAAACAAAAACAACTTTTCGCACTCACACTTTCTAAAAGTTTTCAAACAAATTTTTCATACACTCTTGAGGACTGATACAAGAGTTACTTAGAAATTTTTCAAACGAAACTTTTTCAAAACCCACACACACTTGAAAAGCAAACAATCTTTTGAAAACATAAGAGCAAGTACCTAAGAGCCCATGGATAACCATGGATAGAAAGGGTGCTAACACCTTCCCTTTTTATAAATCTACCTCCCGAACCGAGAAACATTCTCGAATAAGGAATTTTGCTGTGCTTTTGTCCTTTCCATGTTGGAGAACATAAAAGACGGTGGCGACTCTTTCTTACCGCGACATTTCGCGAAACCAGCTAAAAACAATCAGTTCTATTTCCACCGATCACAGAACTGGCGACTCTGTTGGGGACACTTTAAAGTGAGGTGTACCTTAGGATAGATTATACTTGTGTTTTCAATTGCTTGCTTTGATTGCTTTAATATTGTGGGCCTGTCTTGGGAGTTTCATAGATCCTAACCCGGATCTGGGAGATACCTTCTTAGAAAGTAGCAACAAGGCTGTGAGGGAACTGTGCGGGGTATACCGACACGGTTGAAGTAGTCTGCTACGTTGATGTGGCACTTTGGTGAGTACCGGTAACCCTTGAGTCAAGTCAAGGAGAGTACGGGGCCGCCGCGTGGTGTCGTGAAGCATCAACTAACCTTAGGAACCTTAATTGAACCATCCTGGCCTCTTTAGGGGTAGTGAGATAACTGACTTTGGTGCAGTCCGAAGTTGGTTGATACTCGATACTACACTCATTGAGGGTTGTTTTCTTGGAATATTTTGATCGCTAGTTCAGTGGCTAAATCAAAACAATGAACATAGAAAACAACCCAATGATATTGAGCTCCTTAGAACCCGGTTACTTTTGATAGGACAGGTTTGAGCCCACCAACTTCAAGAGGGTAGTACCCCAAACTTCATGCTGGCCTGAACTCTAAGGGCTGTGGTGTGACTTGTGTGCCTTCAAACTTGAATTACTTGCATGCTTGTTATCTAACACATGAGTTTCCTGCAGGGTTTGTTTATAGTCCTTAACCTGGACTCATAACAGGGTTTACTTACATCACTCCACGCATAGCATTATGCCATCATACCATTGCATACATCCTACATAAGGACTAATCCATTTCAAGGATCTCAAGGGTTTGTGATGCAGGTCATGATGTCTAGCAAGGGGCAAAGGGGATTTATTTTCCTCTAGCCAAGGTTGTCAGGGGCTATGACCCACTCGATATGGTGAGCCTTGACTCTTGAAGAAGGATTCTCAACAACAGGAAGTTCCTTCAATCAAGCTACCGGATTCAAATTCTGACAATTTTCTTGTTTACCCCGCGAGACCCTTGAAAACATTGCATGCATATCATACATATCATTGCATTACAGGTACCCTTTGTACAGGTCACTTACCTTCTCCACTGTTTATTTCAGCAATGGCTTCCCAACAAGATAACCAGGGTCTTCATGCTCAAGAGACTCAGTTCAGAGAGATCTTCCTAAGCCTTTCCAAGGGGCAGGAAGAGTTGAGGACACTCCTCATGGGGAATTTGGCCAAGAAAAGTCCCGAAGATGATAAGGACGAACGACTGGAACGTCTGCAAGCTGAGGTAGATACAATGAGAACCCAGATGCTGGGGCAAATGGCTCTCATCCAAGGCTTAGCTCGGGAGCAAGAAGAGTTGAGGACCATGATCAGTCAGCTTCATCAAGACAGATACAACATGAAGCAAACAGTCCAAGTCAAGGACCAGGTCATTGATCAGCTTCCGAGAGGACAAGAGTCTGGCATGGTGAAGATTAGACCTCTCCAAATTGTTACCACTTCACAGGTCCAACCACAACCTCGCCCAGAGCAACGGGTTGATCAGAGCAAGCCAGACAAGCCTAGGAGGCAATTTACCAAGATTAACACGTCGCTGTCTCAAGCTTTACAACATCTGTTGAGGTTGAATTTGGTAACTCTAAGGGACCCTCCTAAGAACCCCAACAAGATACCTTCAAGGTATAACCCCAACGCCCACTGCGCTTATCATTCGGACATCCCGGGGCATGCCACAAACGACTGCTGGTCTCTGAAGAACAAGATCCAGGATCTGATTGATGAAGGAGCAGTGGAATTCACCCAAGATGGCCAAGCTGAGTTCTTCTACTATCCCTGCAAGATTCATCACTTGAAGTGACTAGTTCAAATTAGAAGACTTTTGTTCATTAGATTTTTCAAGTTGTATTTTTTCTTTTGATTGTTCAAACAATTATTGTCATAGCAAACTTTATTACTTTATCAATGCATCGCATATGTCTGTTTTGAATCAATATATTCGCATTCGCTATATGCAAACTATTTTCATATTTTTATGATGATCAACTCTTGATTAATAATTCTGAGCCTCTTGAGGGAGGATGACGAGAATGATACCATGATCTACAGTATGCTTTTGAACAGACCCCGCTGATGAGGTACAGGCATTGTTTCAATTCCTAAACATTGGAGTTATAAGGCAAATAATCCCTCGTTAACCCCTTTGAGCCAAAGAAGTAGGAGTTTTTCTTTTCGAAAATTAAAACCCTTAATCATAACCTGGGGCAGGGTAGTTTTCTTAGTTGATCCAAGTGCACAACGAATAGCACCAAAGAGGTCCTCACAAAAAAAAAGACAGTGATGGTCCTAAATAATCATAGAGACAGGCAGTCATTACAAAAATAAAAACTAGAGCCCAATAAGTCAAAACCTATGAAGGAGACTTACAAAACTAGGGCATCCCGCTGACTGTAATCACAAAAGAAATAGCTCAGGCAAAAATAGGGATAACGAAATGAAAAAAGAAAGAGGTCCTACAAACCCTCAACACAAAAGGAAATGACTGCCTATTTAAGATAAACTGTCAATATCCAAACCATCATTGGAATATCAGGACAAAGACTCAAACAAGGTCTAATGCACGATTAGCTGAGTTTAGGTTTGAAGAACATCACGAAGAGCGGGTGGGTATAATTACATTTTGAGCTTTATCCTTTGTTTCTTAAACCATGAACCAGGCCACGCTACAACCCTTAAAAGTCCTAGCTGAAGCATGGGTTAGTTCGAAAGCATACTGTTACGAAAGGTATCCTGACTCCTTAAGGTTTGCGGTAAAATAACGAGTTGACATCACAGTTTACAAAAATTCACTTGTTTTTATGAAAAATGCATTTTCAAAGACTTCAAGACAGACATAAGCTTTGCATTTTTAATATAAAATTGCTTGCATATGACTATTTGTTTGAACAACATAGAAGTTCGCGTGACGAATGTCTAATGAACAAAAGCACCTCCAATCAAGGGGCATGGCATGATCATTGTCCATCACCTGGGGCAGTTAAGTCAAGATTCGGAGAATCTCTCAAAAGGCCAACCAGCTTGGAGCAAATCTCCATCTAGATCACTTGGGGCATTGAACGATCAAACGAAGATCTTCTGGTGGTATGGTAACACTGCACTACTGACAATGACAACTCCCTACACTCCGAGAATGTGGACATAGTCGGAAAAAATAGTACGCATAATCAAAGACCCGCTAGGTTGACACACCTAGGCAAAAATAAGGGCTTCCCGGCGAACCAAAAGGGTTCGGGCAAAATAAAGGATGAAATAGAAAAATCTGTACACCTGGCAAGTCGAAAACCTGAAAAGGCGGCTTGGGCAAAAACGGGTATCCCGATGGACCGAAAACCCGAAAGGGCGGTCCAGGCAAAAGTTAGGGATCAAAAGCGTACGACTATGTCTCGGCATCCCGTCACTTGCCTACCAGAAGAAGATTTGTCAGTCGGTAGTCATCAAGCACCTCCACGGGTATCTTCTCCCGCAGAAACTGGGGCAATAAGAATTGTCTAAGCGATCTGGTTGCTCTGTCCACTGAGGTACCAAGGCAAGTTCAGCTGAAGAACATGACCAAGTTACCTCCACTCCCCGCAGAGTAAGACAGGAGTCAGCAGTACTCTTCCCCGAGCAGAGTTTGGTCTACCAATCAGCCCTGAAAAGGCACATCATTCTCCAGCAAGTCAGCAACACTCTCCCCAGGCAGAGTTAATCTACTGTCAGCCATAAGGAAGATGGGTATTCCCAGAAGATCTCAACATTCCCCAACGGAGTATACAAACATTCCCAACAAGCATCCCCGGCAATCTTGATCTAGGATTGTTCCCCGGCGGAATACAGACATCCAGTGGAGCCACTCCCCCAGTACAGTTCAAAGTCTCCCCGGGAGAGTTGAATCAATCTCCCCAGTAGGAAGCTTATCCCCAGTAGATTCTGGAAGCTTACCCCTGCAGAGTACGAACGCGTCTCCCGGGCTTTATTCAAAGGTTATTCTCCACCAAAGCTTATAACTGGGTTATCCTCAGCCAAAAACCACGGAAAGATCGTCGTCGGCAAAGTTCTTCCTATCCCCCAGCGGAGTTCATCAAATCTTCCAACATAACATATCAACGGTATCCCCAGCGGAGTTATCATCAATTTCAAAACCTCAGCGAAGTATCTCTTCCCACAGAGCATTCCCCGCAGAGTAATCTCTCCAACAAGTTTATTACCCCAACGGAGTCATCTTCTCCTACCGGTTTATTCTTGCAACCATCATCCCCAGCGGAAACAAGGAACTCTACGCCTCAACATCAGCACGGGATTCAACAAACTCCTGGCATTCGTCAAGGATTTACTTTCCTAGACAAAGATACATTCATAAACATCATGTCTTCATACATTATAGCATGCACATACGCATCATGAACATACAATCTCATTTATTTTGAGAACATCACGCATTTCATACATCATGACATCGCATACAACTAACGTTTTGTCTTTTCAGGACAAAGGTCAATACAAAGATAATTACTATCAACTGTTGGAATTCCAGATTCGATACCTGTAACTAGCCAGGGCATATCTGTGAGCAATTACCTGTGGATTCGACACCTGTATCCTGCCAGGGAACATCTGCATTCCGGACTCGATTCCTATATCCTGCCAGGGCACGTCTGAAGAGTTTGAAGATTTGATTCCTGTATCTAGCCAGGGCGTATCTGTTGATGACTATTTCCGGACTCGATTCCTGTATCTAGCCAGGGCATGTCTGAAGAGTTTGAAGATCCGATTCCTGTATCCTGCCAGGGTGTATCTGTTGACGACTATTTTTTGGACTCGATTCCTGTATCCTGCCAGGGCACGTCTGAAGAGTTTGAAGATCTGATTCCTGTATCCAGCCAGGGCGTATCTGTTGACGACTATTTCCGGACTCGATTCCTGTATCCTGCCAGGCAACATCTGAAGAGTTTGAAGATCCGATTCCTGTATCCTACCAGGGTGTATCTGTTAACGACTATTTTCCGGACTCGATTCCTGTATCCTGCCAGGGCACGTCTGAAGAGTTTGAAGATCCGATTCTTGTATCTAGCCAGGGCGTATCTGTTGATGACTATTTCCAGACTCGATTCTTGTATCTAGCCAGGGCATGTCTGAAGAGTTTGAAGATCCGATTCCTGTATCCTGCCAGGGTGTATATGTTGACGATTATTTTCCGGACTCGATTCCTGTATCCTGCCAGGGCACGTTTGAAGATCTGATTCCTGTATCCAGCCAGGGCGTATCTGTTGACGACTATTTCCGGACTCGATTCCTGTATCCTGCCAGGCAACGTCTGAAAAGTTTGAAGATCTGATTCCTGTATCCTGCCAGGGTGTATCTGTTAACGACTATTTTCCGGACTCGATTCCTGTATCCTGCCAGGGCACGTCTGAAGAGTTTGAAGATCCGATTCCTGTATCCTGCCAGGGTGTATTTGTTGACGACTATTTTCCGGACTCGATTCCTGTATCCTGCCAGGGCACGTCTGAAGAGTTTGAAGATCCGATTCATGTATCCAGCCAGGGCGTATCTGTTGACGACTATTTCCGGACTCGATTCCTGTATCCTGCCAGGGCACGTCTGAAGAGTTTGAAGATCTGATTCGTGTATCCTGCCAGGGCGTATCTGTTGACGACTATTTCCGGACTCGATTCTTGTATCCTGCCAGGGCACGTCTGAAGAGTTTGAAGATCCGATTCCTGTATCCTGCCAGGGTGTATCTGTTGACGACCATTTTCCGGACTCGATTCCTGTATCCTGCCAGAGCACGTCTGAAGAGTTTGAAGATCCGATTCCTGTATCCTGCCAGGGTGTATCTGTTGACGACTATTTTCCGGACTCGATTCCTGTATCCTGCCAGGGCACGTCTGAAGAGTTTGAAGATCCGATTCCTGTATCTAGCCAGGGCGTATCTGTTGACGACTATTTCCAGACTCGATTCCTGTATCTAGCCAGGGCATGTCTGAAGAGTTTGAAGATCCGATTCCTGTATCCTGCCAGGGTGTATCTGTTGACGATTATTTTCCGGACTCGATTCTTGTATCCTGCCAGGGCACGTTTGAAGATCTGATTCCTGTATCCAGCCAGGGCGTATCTGTTGACGACTATTTCCGGACTCGATTCCTGTATCCTGCCAGGCAACGTCTGAAGAGTTTGAAGATCTGATTCCTGTATCCTGCCAGGGTGTATCTGTTAACGACTATTTTCCGGACTCGATTCCTGTATCCTGCCAGGGCACGTCTGAAGAGTTTGAAGATCCGATTCCTGTATCCTGCCAGGGTGTATTTGTTGACGACTATTTTCCGGACTCGATTCCTGTATCCTGCCAGGGCACGTCTGAAGAGTTTGAAGATCCGATTCATGTATCCAGCCAGGGCCTATCTGTTGACGACTATTTCTGGACTCGATTCCTGTATCCTGCCAGGGCACGTCTGAAGAGTTTGAAGATCTGATTCCTGTATCCTGCCAGGGCGTATCTGTTGACGACTATTTCCGGACTCAATTCCTGTATCCTGCCAGGGCACGTCTGAAGAGTTTGAAGATCCGATTCCTGTATCCTGCCAGGGTGTATTTGTTGACGACTATTTTCCGGACTCGATTCTTGTATCCTGCCAGGGCACGTCTGAAGAGTTTGAAGATCCGATTCATGTATCCAGCCAGGGCGTATCTGTTGATGACTATTTCCGGACTCGATTCCTGTATCCTGCCAGGGCACGTCTGAAGAGTTTGAAGATCTGATTCGTGTATCCTGCCAGGGCGTATCTGTTGACGACTATTTCCGGACTCGATTCCTGTATCCTGCCAGGGCACGTCTGAAGAGTTTGAAGATCTGATTCCTGTATCCTGCCAGGGTGTATCTGTTGACGACTATTTTCCGGACTCGATTCCTGTATCCTGCCAGAGCACGTCTGAAGAGTTTGAAGATCCGATTCCTGTATCCTGCCAGGGTGTATCTGTTGACGACTATTTTCCGGACTCGATTCCTGTATCCTGCCAGGGCACGTCTGAAGAGTTTGAAGATCCGATTCCTGTATCCTGCCAGGGTGTATCTGTTGACGACTATTTTTCGAACTCGATTCCTGTATCCTGCCAGGGCACGTCTGAAGAGTTTGAAGATCTGATTCCTATATCCTGCCAGGGTGTATCTATTGACGACTATTTTCCGGACTCGATTCCTGTATCCTGCCAGGGCACGTCTGAAGAGTTTGAAGATCCGATTCCTGTATCCTGCCAGGGTGTATCTGTTGACGACTATTTTCCGGACTCGATTCATGTATCCTTCCAGGGCACGTCTGAAGAGTTTGAAGATCCGATTCCTGTATCCTGCCAGGGTGTATCTGTTGACGACTATATTCCAGACTCGATTCCTGTATCCTGCCAGGGCACGTCTGAAGAGTTTGAAGATCTGATTCCTGTATCCTGCCAGGGTGTGTCTATTGACGACTATATTCCAGACTCGATTCCTGTATCCTGCCAGGGCACGTCTGAAGAGTTTGAAGATCCGATTCCTGTATCCTGCCAGGGTGTATCTATTGACGACTATTTTCCGGACTCGATTCCTGTATCCTGCCAGGGCACGTCTGAAGAGTTTGAAGATCTGATTCCTGTATCCAGCCAGGGCGTATCTGTTGACGACTATTTCCGGACTAGATTCCTGTATCCTGCCAGGCAACGTCTGAAGAGTTTGAAGATCCGATTCCTGTATCCTGCCAGGGTGTATCTGTTAACGACTATTTTCCGGACTCGATTCTTGTATCCTGCCAGGGCACGTCTGAAGAGTTTGAAGATCCGATTCCTGTATCTAGCCAGGGCGTATCTGTTGACAAATATTTCCAGACTCGATTCCTGTATCTAGCTAGGGCATGTCTGAAGAGTTTGAAGATCCGATTCCTGTATCCTGCCAGGGTGTATCTGTTGACGATTATTTTCCGGACTCGATTCATGTATCCTGCCAGGGCACGTTTGAAGATCTGATTCCTGTATCCAGCCAGGGCGTATCTGTTGACGACTATTTTCGGACTCGATTCCTGTATCCTGCCAGGCAACGTCTGAAGAGTTTGAAGATCCGATTCCTGTATCCTGCCAGGGTGTATCTGTTAACGACTATTTTCCGGACTCGATTCATGTATCCTGCCAGGGCACGTCTGAAGAGTTTGAAGATCCGATTCCTGTATCCTGCCAGGGTGTATTTGTTGACGACTATTTTTCGGACTCGATTCCTGTATCCTGCCAGGGCACGTCTGAAGAGTTTGAAGATCCGATTCATGTATCCAGCCAGGGCCTATCTGTTGACGACTATTTCTGGACTCGATTCCTGTATCCTGCCAGGGCACGTCTGAAGAGTTTGAAGATCTGATTCCTGTATCCTGCCAGGGCGTATCTGTTGACGACTATTTTCCGGACTCGATTCCTGTATTCTGCCAGGGCACGTCTGAAGAGTTTGAAGATCCGATTCCTGTATCCTGCCAGGGTGTATCTGTTGACGACTATTTTCCGGACTCGATTCCTGTATCCTGCCAGAGCACGTCTGAAGAGTTTGAAGATCCGATTCCTGTATCCTGCCAGGGTGTATCTGTTGACGACTATTTTCCAGACTCGATTCCTGTATCCTGCCAGGGCACGTCTGAAGAGTTTGAAGATCCGATTCCTGTATCCTGCCAGGGTGTATCTGTTGACGACTATTTTTCGAACTCGATTCCTGTATCCTGCCAGGGCACGTCTGAAGAGTTTGAAGATCTGATTCCTGTATCCTGCCAGGGTGTATCTGTTGACGACTATTTTCCGGACTCGATTCTTGTATCCTGCCAGGGCACGTCTGAAGAGTTTGAAGATCCGATTCCTGTATCCTGCCAGGGTGTATCTGTTGACGACTATTTTCCGGACTCGATTCCTGTATCCTGCCAGGGCACGTCTGAAGAGTTTGAAGATCCGATTCCTGTATCCTGCCAGGGTGTATCTGTTGACGACTATTTTTCGAACTCGATTCCTGTATCCTGCCAGGGCACGTCTGAAGAGTTTGAAGATCTGATTCCTGTATCCTGCCAGGTGTATCTGTTGACGACTATTTTCCGGACTCGATTCCTGTATCCTGCCATGGCATGTCTGAAGAGTTTGAAGATCCGATTCCTGTATCCTGCCAGGGTGTATCTGTTGACGACTATTTTCCGGACTCGATTCATGTATCCTTCCAGGGCACGTCTGAAGAGTTTGAAGATCCGATTCCTGTATCCTGCCAGGGTGTATCTGTTGACGACTATATTCCAGACTCGATTCCTGTATCCTGCCAGGGCACGTCTGAAGAGTTTGAAGATCCGATTCTTGTATCCTGCCAGGGTGTATCTATTGACGACTATATTCCAAACTCGATTCCTGTATCCTGCCAGGGCACGTCTGAAGAGTTTGAAGATCCGATTCCTGTATCCTGCCAGGGTGTATCTGTTGACGACTATTTTCCGGACTCGATTCCTGTATCCTGCCAGAGCACGTCTGAAGAGTTTGAAGATCCGATTCCTGTATCCTGCCAGGGTGTATCTGTTGACGACTATTTTCCGGACTCGATTCCTGTATCCTGCCAGGGCACGTCTGAAGAGTTTGAAGATCCGATTCCTGTATCCTGCCAGGGTGTATCTGTTGACGACTATTTTTCGAACTCGATTCCTGTATCCTGCCAGGGCACGTCTGAAGAGTTTGAAGATCTGATTCCTATATCCTGCCAGGGTGTATCTGTTGACGACTATTTTCCGGACTCGATTCTTGTATCCTGCCAGGGCACGTCTGAAGAGTTTGAAGATCCGATTCCTGTATCCTGCCAGGGTGTATCTGTTGACGACTATTTTCCGGACTCGATTCATGTATCCTTCCAGGGCACGTCTGAAGAGTTTGAAGATCCGATTCCTGTATCCTGCCAGGGTGTATCTGTTGACGACTATATTCCAGACTCGATTCCTGTATCCTGCCAGGGCACGTCTGAAGAGTTTGAAGATCCGATTCCTGTATCCTGCCAGGGTGTGTCTATTGACGACTATATTCCAGACTCGATTCCTGTATCCTGCCAGGGCACGTCTGAAGAGTTTGAAGATCCGATTCCTGTATCCTGCCAGGGTGTATCTATTGACGACTATTTTCCGGACTCGATTCCTGTATCCTGCCAGGGCACGTCTGAAGAGTTTGAAGATCTGATTCCTGTATCCAGCCAGGGTGTATCTGTTGACGACTATTTTCGGACTAGATTCCTGTATCCTGCCAGGCAACGTCTGAAGAGTTTGAAGATCCGATTCCTGTATCCTGCCAGGGTGTATCTGTTAACGACTATTTTCCGGACTCGATTCCTGTATCCTGCCAGGGCACGTCTGAAGAGTTTGAAGATCCGATTCCTGTATCTAGCCAGGGCGTATCTGTTGACGAATATTTCCAGACTCGATTCCTGTATCTAGCTAGGGCATGTCTGAAGAGTTTGAAGATCCGATTCCTGTATCCTGACAGGGTGTATCTGTTGACGATTATTTTCCGGACTCGATTCATGTATCCTGCCAGGGCACGTTTGAAGATCTGATTCCTGTATCCAGCCAGGGCGTATCTGTTGACGACTATTTCCGGACTCGATTCCTGTATCCTGCCAGGCAACGTCTGAAGAGTTTGAAGATCCGATTCCTGTATCC
Source organism: Vicia faba (assembly GCA_948472305.1). Taxonomy (NCBI): domain Eukaryota; kingdom Viridiplantae; phylum Streptophyta; class Magnoliopsida; order Fabales; family Fabaceae; genus Vicia; species Vicia faba. The sequence goes on from OX451740.1 coordinate 256,854,242, forward strand.
TGCCAGGGTGTATCTGTTAACGACTATTTTCCGGACTCGATTCATGTATCCTGCCAGGGCACGTCTGAAGAGTTTGAAGATCCGATTCCTGTATCCTGCCAGGGTGTATTTGTTGACGACTATTTTTCGGACTCGATTCCTGTATCCTGCCAGGGCACGTCTGAAGAGTTTGAAGATCCGATTCATGTATCCAGCCAGGGCCTATCTGTTGACGACTATTTCTGGACTCGATTCCTGTATCCTGCCAGGGCACGTCTGAAGAGTTTGAAGATCTGATTCCTGTATCCTGCCAGGGCGTATCTGTTGACGACTATTTTCCGGACTCGATTCCTGTATTCTGCCAGGGCACGTCTGAAGAGTTTGAAGATCCGATTCCTGTATCCTGCCAGGGTGTATCTGTTGACGACTATTTTCCGGACTCGATTCCTGTATCCTGCCAGAGCACGTCTGAAGAGTTTGAAGATCTGATTCCTGTATCCTGCCAGGGTGTATCTGTTGACGACTATTTTCCGGACTCGATTCCTGTATCCTGCCAGGGCACGTCTGAAGAGTTTGAAGATCCGATTCCTGTATCCTGCCAGGGTGTATCTGTTGACGACTATTTTTCGAACTCGATTCCTGTATCCTGCCAGGGCACGTCTGAAGAGTTTGAAGATCTGATTCCTGTATCCTGCCAGGGTGTATCTGTTGACGACTATTTTCCGGACTCGATTCCTGTATCCTGCCAGGGCACGTCTGAAGAGTTTGAAGATCCGATTCCTGTATCCTGCCAGGGTGTATCTGTTGACGACTATTTTCCGGACTCGATTCCTGTATCCTGCCAGGGCACGTCTGAAGAGTTTGAAGATCCGATTCCTGTATCCTGCAAGGGTGTATCTGTTGACGACTATTTTTCGAACTCGATTCCTGTATCCTGCCAGGGCACGTCTGAAGAGTTTGAAGATCTGATTCCTGTATCCTGCCAGGTGTATCTGTTGACGACTATTTTCCGGACTCGATTCCTGTATCCTGCCATGGCATGTCTGAAGAGTTTGAAGATCCGATTCCTGTATCCTGCCAGGGTGTATCTGTTGACGACTATTTTCCGGACTCGATTCATGTATCCTTCCAGGGCACGTCTGAAGAGTTTGAAGATCCGATTCTTGTATCCTGCCAGGGTGTATCTGTTGACGACTATATTCCAGACTCGATTCCTGTATCCTGCCAGGGCACGTCTGAAGAGTTTGAAGATCCGATTCCTGTATCCTGCCAGGGTGTGTCTATTGACGACTATATTCCAAACTCGATTCTTGTATCCTGCCAGGGCTAGTCTGAAGAGTTTGAAGATCCGATTCCTGTATCCTGCCAGGGTGTATCTGTTGACGACTATTTTCCAGACTCGATTCCTGTATCCTACCAGGGCACGTCTGAAGAGTTTGAAGATCCGATTCTTGTATCCTGCCAGGGTGTATCTGTTGACGACTATTTCCAGATTCAATTCCTGTATCCAGCCAGGGCACGTCTGAAGAGTTTGAAGATTCGATTCTTGTATCCAGCCAGGGCAAATCTGTTGACGACTATTTTCCAGATTCGATTCCTGTATCCAGCCAGGGCACGTCTGAAGAGTTTGAAGATTCGATCCCTGTATCCAGCCAGGGCATATCTACATGAAGAGTGTGAAAATCAACCCCTGTAATAGGCCAGGTAATTATCTTTCTTTCTCAGGTACGCAAGTTCTCGCTAAGGAATCTCTTACGCGATCGATACCTAGATGGCATCTATAAGCCCATCCTCCCATTACAGTTCCAAATGGCATCTATAAGCCCATTCTCGACAAGGTTCTGTCACACTTCCAGATGGCATCTATAAGCCCATCCTCCTATCCAACAGTCTCCAAATGGCATCTATAAGTCCATTCCCGACAAGGTTCTGTCACACTTCCAGATGGCATCTATAAGCCCATCCTCCTATCCATCATCTCTCCGAATGGCATCTGTAAGCCCATTCCCGCCATCACACTGCTGATGCTCAACTATGTGAGTGCAAATTTCTGGGCACTCTAGTGTTCAATCATCTTCCACCCTCGGATCACGAAAGACACACAAGCCAATCTACATCCTCAGGTCTAAGAAGATTGAACAGGGGCAACTGTTGTACCCCAAAATTTTCCCTCCCATATTCTTCAAAAGTTTTGACAAGCATCACCTCAAATGGTTCAAAGTCTACTCAAGGGCTACACAATCAACCATCCTCTTAAGCCAGTCCAATTAGGGTTTTGGTTCTTGCAAGGAAGTTGAGGTTTTCAAGGGCTCAATCAAGTCCCATATGCTCATATACATTGTCAAGCACCTACATGTCAAGTTTCAAGGCTCACAAGGTCAAGTTGCACAGTCAAAAACCCTAATTGCTCCACAGCCAACTGCAGGGGCAAAATAGTCATTTGGCAGTCAAATGTCAAAAATTTTGGTCAACATCTTATTTTGAATCCACAATCATCATTTGATCAAGTCTTGATCATGATTTCACAAGAATGGCTCAAAAATCATCAAGGTGTCAAAAGTTTCTATTTTTGGACAGTTGAAAAGTCAACTGTAACTTGACCAAGGCATAACTTTTTCATGGTTCATCAGAAAAATCCCATCCAATTCTCATCTTTAAGGGGAAGACATTTCCAACAACTCATCTTCACATTCCAAGTCCAAGAAATGCTCTCACAAAAAGTTATCAATTTCAACATTATAGGTCAGTTTCAAAAGTCAACAAAAAGGAACTTTAAGTCAAAAACCATAACTTGAGATTGGTAAATCAAAATGACATGGGACCAAATACATTGGTTAGAGGACTTCAAGACCTTTCCAAAATGTCCAAGAACATGTTCATAGCTTCAAAATTGAGCAAGATATGCATTGGAGAAGTTGGGAAATTTTTGTGAAATGGCCAAAGTCAACTATCCTTGAAATTTCATTTTTGACAAAGAGGGCCCACTTTTTCCACTTGGTTCAGCTTGGCCATGCCTCCCACGTGTCCCACAATTTATTTCAAGATTAAAAATTAATTTTTCCATTTTTATTTAATTTTATTTGATTTAAATCATTTTAAATCTTTAAAATTCAAATAAAAATCAAGAAAATTAATGGAGGGATATCTTTGAGTTTGAATAGCTTTGATACACCATCATTCACCTTCCAAATTCGTGCAAGGCCTATTCCAAGCAAGAAATTCAAATTTTGACAAGAATGGCAAGTTTCTTTAATGGTGGTTATGGAAAAATCTCAAACTTCATTGCAAGGGTTAATGGCTCACATTATTGCTTGATTCTCATTCAAAGACATATATGCAAGCCTCTCATACCATTTACAAGGGCTAGAACTCTCTAAAACGAAAAAACAAAATTCCAAAAAAAAGCTCTGCAGAAAGTCCCTATCCATGCTCACAATTTTTTTCGTACTCCATTCTTCTTTTTTTACATAGCTAACAACTATTTTTTTATACTTTTCTTACTTGTGTTTTATACACCACGAATCTTTAATTTCCTTCACCATCCATGACTACTACCAACAACGTTTCCATCTGAATTTCCAAATCACTATCATTTACATCTATTCACTAAATTTCACTATTAGACCAAAACATCTTGCAGAACCGCTGCAGATCCGAGAACCACCGTTTCCTAACCGCCATCACCCTCTGCGTGTAATTACGTTTTTTTATCAACATTTTGTTTTTTTGTTTTTGTGTATGCAGGAAAGGGAGAATAAAGGTGCCTCTTTTTTTTCTACTCTTTAAAGAAGAAGAATGGAAAACAATCTATTAGGATGACAAAAGGGGAAAAGTAATTACAAGAGAAGGATAATAAAAAAGGCGCGATGAAGTGGTATCTTGACACAAACAAGCGAATGATGTAGTGGTTGATGTGAGTTAGCTGGTAATCACTGGGACCTGGGTTCGATTCCCAAGTCCCCCCATAATTCATTGTTATTTTTTCTAACGCTTTCCTGTGCAGCATTCCAAAGAGGACTCACCATAGACTCACACACCCAACATGCCAAGTGTCCATCAGTGCAGATCCAAGGGCCAAGAAGTGAGGAGCACCATGCTCAGGAGTCAACAGCGCTCCACTCAATTCCAAAGGTCAACGTGGCTGAAGCTTTAATGGGCCATAATTCCAATCAAACACCCTCAAATTCCAGCCCACACCCCCCTTGGGTTTACTCTTCCCTTTTTTTTTATTTTGTCATTTTCATTTTTTTATTTGCCTTATTTTATTTCTTATTAACAAATTAACCAACTAATATTTTTTATAAAAAATCAAAAAGAACTAACATCATTATTATTATTATTATTATTATTATTATTTTGTAAATAAATATTAAATAATCGAATTAGCTTTAATTAGGCAATTTTAACTTTTTTTAAATAACTAAAATAATTTAGAATTAGGTTAACTTAGAATTTTAATTCTTTTATTTTATTTCATAAAACATAAAAACACAAAAAACATTTTCTTTTAATAAATTAATTAATTAGTTTAATTATTAGTTATTAATTTCATTTAATCACAAAAAAGACCAAAAAATTTCAATTTCTTTCTTAAGAGGGTCAAAACCCTTAGAACGTTCTCGATTCATTCTTTCGCGCGCATTTTAATTTTAATTCTTTATTTTGATTATTTTTGTAACTGCCTCCGGATGTAATAGTAATTAGGGTTTTACTGCTTTACTTTCCGTACTTATTTACTAAAAAAATGAGTCTTTGTATTTTTGGCGATGTATAGACCCGCGCCTTGTAATAGCGTAGGATTTATGTTTCCGCAATTTACTTTCCGCACCCCCTTAACTGCTAAACTTACATGAAAGAATGTATGTAAATAAAAACAACTCGTAGCTCACTAATTACAAAGACAAACATTAACTGAAAACAACACACAATACACACACCACTTCTAGGGTACGCCTCACTCGTTGCCTTCGAAACGTGGTCATCAAGTATAGGACATCTTAGAGGTCACCCTTAGTCCAAAGATCCAGTTGCTGCGAAACAGTTGCCTCGAAACAGTTGCCTCGAAACAGTTGCCTCAAAACGGTTGCCTCGGATTAAAAAGGATCTAGGACATTAGGGTTACTTCTAAGGTGTCCTAATTGTTGCTTCGGTGACCACAATGTCCCTAAAATCGAATTGACCCGAACACCTCCAACGATGGTGCTACCTACCTCTCAATGGTGGGATAGCACTATCTAAAGGACTCTTACACAGCCTAATTCCTTAGAGTAGGTAGATTTCTCTTAAGTACTTGCTCTTTTCAAAACAAACAAACAAAAACAACTTTTCGCACTCACACTTTCTAAAAGTTTTCAAACAAATTTTTCATACACTCTTGAGGACTGATACAAGAGTTACTTAGAAATTTTTCAAACGAAACTTTTTCAAAACCCACACACACTTGAAAAGCAAACAATCTTTTGAAAACATAAGAGCAAGTACCTAAGAGCCCATGGATAACCATGGATAGAAAGGGTGCTAACACCTTCCCTTTTTATAAATCTACCTCCCGAACCGAGAAACATTCTCGAATAAGGAATTTTGTTGTGCTTTTGTCCTTTTCATGTTGGAGAACATAAAAGACGGTGGCGACTCTTTCTTACCGCGACATTTCGTGAAACCAGCTAAAAACAGTCAGTTCTATTTCCACCGATCACAATCTTCTTAATATTCTTATTTGCGGCTTCGATAACACCATTTATCTTTGGCCGGTAAGGGGAAGAATTATGGTGTTGGATCTTGAATTGCACGCACAGTGCGGTGATCATACTATTGTTGAGATTCGTACCATTGTCTGTGATGATCCTCTCTGGGATACCGTACCGACAGATGAGATTCTGTTTGATGAACCGGGTGACAACATTCTTGGTAACGGAAGCGAAAGAAGCCGCCTCAACCCACTTCGTGAAATAGTCAATGGCCACCAAGATGAAACAGTGTCCATTGGAGGCTATTGGCTTGATTTCCCCAATCATGCCGATGCCCCACATAGCAAAGGGCCAAGGAACCGTCAAGACATTTAAAGGAACTGGAGGCACGTGCACCTTGCCATCATAGATCTGACACTTATGAAAAGTTCGAGAGTGTTGATAGCAATCTGCTTCCATGATATACCAGTAATAACCTGCCCGTAGGATCTTCTTTGACATCGTATGCCCACTCGAATGGGTGCCAAAAGTGCCTTCATGTAGATCAGCCATGATCTTATCTGCCTCAACCTTGTCTACGCAACGGAGCAAAATAGAGTCATGGTTGCGTTTATAGAGAATGCCATTACTAAGGAAGAACTTAGCCGAGAATCTCCTTAAGAACTTCTTGTCGTTGAGTGAAGCTCCTTCCGGATATTCTTGAGCCTCGAGATACCTCTTGACTTTGTGGAACCAAGGCCGGTCCACTACTTCTTCAATATTGATCTCGTGACAGTGAGTTGGTTCATCCATTCGTTCAATGGTGATTTGGGGAGCCTCGTTATCCCATTTAAGTTTAAACATGGATGACATTTGTGGCTAGCGCGTCTGCTAGTTGATTTTCTTCTCGCGGGAAATGCTCGAAGGTAATATTCTCAAAGTGTGGGATTAATATCAACACATGTTCTTTGTAGGGGATAAGGTTAGGGAGCTTCGTATCCCATTCTCCTTTGATCTGGCTGATGACCAAAGCTAAATCTCCGAATACACTTAAGGACTTGATCCCCAAATCTACGGCAGCTTTGAGACCAAAAATGCACGCTTCGTATTCTACCATGTTATTTGTACAGTTGAAGCAGAGTCTTGCAGTGAAAGGAGTGTGACATCCTTCAGGGGATATGAGTACGACACCAATGCCATTGTCGAGTGCGTTGGACACCCCATCAAAAACCAGGATCCATCGGGATTCTTGTTCAAGTCCGTCATATGATATGAGTTCTTCACAGTTGTTTACCATCATGGTGTCTTCATCTGGGAATTCGAACTTCATGGATTGGTAGTTATCCACAGCTTGATGAGCAAGGTGACCAGCTAGTACACTTCCCTTTATTTCTTTCTGGGTAGTGTACTGAATGTCATATTCCGTCAGGATCATCTGCCATCTCGATATTCTCCCAGAGAGGGCAGGTTTCTCGAATATGTATTTTATTGGATCCATTTTGGATATCAATAAGGTAGTATGGGTTAGCATATATTGTCTTATCCGGCGAGTAGCCCATTCCATAGCGCAACAAGTTTCCTCGAGCAGTGAATATCTTGTTTCACAGTCGGTAAACTTTTTGCTCAGGTAATAAATAACATGCTCTTTTCGGCCAGACTCGTCATGTATTCCCAGCACACACCCCATTGAATTTTCCAAAACAGTTAGATACATGATCAATGGTCTTCCCTCGACTGGTGGCATCAAAAAAGGAGGCTCTTGTAGGTACTCTTTGATCTTATCGAAGGAAGTTTGGCACTCATCATTCCATTTGACTACTTGATCTTTCTTCAGTAATTTGAAGATTGGTTCACAAGTAGTTGTTAAGTGAGAAATGAATCGGGCAATGTAGTTTAGTCGTCCTAAGAATCCTCTGACTTCCTTCTCGGTGCGAGGAGCATTCATTTCTTGTATTGCTTTCACCTTGGCAGGATCCACTTCGATACCTTTACCGCTGACGACAAAGCCTAGGAGTTTACCGGTCCTCACCCCAAATGTGCATTTATTCAGGTTCAACCTCAGCTTGTATTTCTTTAGTCTCTCAAACAGTTTCTACAAATGGTTAAGATGTTCTTCTTCATTTTGAGATCTGGTTATCATATCATCCACATAGACCTCTATTTCGTGATGTATCATGTCTTGAAATAAAGCTACCATGGCACGTTGATAAGTTGTCTCAGCATTCTTTAACCCGAATGGCATAACCTTGTAACAGAATGTGCCCCACTGTGTGATAAAGGTCATTTTCTCCATGTCCTCGGGCGCCACTTTGATTTGGTTGTAGCCTGAGAAACTGTCCATAAATGAGAACATTTTATGTTATGCGGTGTTGTCAACCAAAATATCGATGTGGGGAAGTGGGAAATCGTCCTTAGGGCTTGCCCTATTCAAATCTCGGTAGTCCATACACATTCGCACTTTGCCGCCCTTTTTAGGCACGATAACAACATTGGCGACCCATTGTGGATAGGAGGTAACGGCTAAGAATCCGGCGTTGAATTGTTTTATGACTTCGACCTTAATTTTTCTGACATGTCGGGTCGCATGCGACGGACATTTTGTGTTACCAGAGGGAAATCTTCTTTTGTTGGTAGACGATGTACCATAATATCAGCATCAAGTCCTGGCATGTCTTCATACGACCAGGCAAAGACCTCAACATAATCATGTAACAACTAAATCAGACGCTTCTTGACACTAGGTTCCAGATTGGCACTCACCTTGACTTCTTTCTTTTCCTCTTTGGTGCCTAGGTTAACTGTGTCCACTGGTTCTTCGTGGGGCTGAATGGTCCTCTCTTCTTGTTGTAGTAACCTTGCTAGTTCCCCTGGCATTTCATAATCTTCCTCACATTCGTCTTCGGCTTGGTAGATTAGATTTTCAGAGTCACAAAAGGCCATAGCAGAATCGTTACCCATGGGATCCTGAGTGGATGTAGACATGCATTTTGAATGTGAGTGTGTGTAAGAGTATAGTTATCTTTGAAAGAAATAAAAATGTAAAAAGAATAACAATGAGCACAAAGTTTGTATGCAAAAACGTCCATGATTCATTGATGACATATGAAAATGAGGTAACCCTTACAAATGGACCGTTGTGCCTCGGGTAAGACACAAGGCTTTAAAAGTCTGAATTGTTTAATTATTACAAGTCCGAAAAAATTTAAAGACAATTACTGTTGAATAAAAGTAATGGGGACAAAATCTTTAGCTTCCCAATTGCTGAGTCCTCCATTGACAGTTGGGAAAATCCAATCCTCCAGGTTGTAGCTATCCTCATCATCATCCACTGCATTGACTTCATGGTTGCTGATCTTCAAGGGTGGTCCCCCGACACGAGCACGACGTACAGCTTTCTGGGCTCCTGAAGTGAAACCCAAACCAAACTTGTCAAATTTGTATGGGATATTCAAGAGTTGGACCCAAATAGTGCACCCACCTTCTTTGATTATTGCATTGGCATCTTTCAGAGAAGACATCTTTAGTGGAGGTCTTGTAATCTTTGGGACTTAGGAAACAGCCTTGGTTACTGCCACGGTTGGTGGGACTTCTTCGAAATGCTGAAACGGAGTTTCAATGAATTTACCATTCAATTCCACGTATCTGAAGGAGTTTAACTGACTGACCATATATTCCTCTTCTCCATGAACAGTAATGATTTTTCCCTTGGTTGGATATTTCAGCATTTGATGTAATGTAGAGGTAACGACACCAGCATTGTGAATCCATGGTCGGTCCAATAAGCAGGAGTAGGAAGGGAGAATGTCCATCACGTAAAAAGTTGAATCAAAGGTTTGGGTTCCAACTTTTATGGGGATGTTCACCTCCCCATGCACCATTCTCTTTGAACCATCGAAGGCCCTTACCACTATATTGCTGGGTTTTAAGGTCAAACCTTCACAGTCAAGTCTATCAAGAGCCTTCTTAGGCAACACATTCAAAGACGAACCAGTATCAACCAAGACATGGGCCAAAGTTGTGCCCCTGTATTCGACAGAGACATGAAATGCCTTGTTGTGCTTCCTCCCTTTGGGTGTCAAGTCAGCATCAGAAAAGCCTAAACCATTGTCAACAGTTAAACTGGCCATGCAGTCTTGGAACTGATCAACAGAGGTTTCTTGTGGTACATGGGCAATTTTAAGAAGTTTCACCAAGGCTTTCGCATGAGCCTCGGAGCACAACAATAAAGCCAACATGGAAATCTTTGACGGAGTCTGCCCTAGCTATTCGACTATGTTGTAGTCGCTTCCCTTTATAATTTTCATAATTTATTCCATCTCCCTTTGGGAGGCCTCAGGGATAGATACTGTTTGCGCCTTCATCCAGAAAGGCTCAACCAGAATACCTTTGCCTCGAGTCTCGATCGACTTAGGAGTGTCAGCAGGGGTAACCAAAGGGATTGTAGTAGTAGTAGTTTCAATAGGAACAAAAACATGGATGATCACAGGATCGGTAATAGTCTTCGGAGACTTGAGTAGTTTTCCTGCGAATAGAATCCATGTCCTACAAAATAGAACAAAGATAAATCCCAAGATCCTTGAAATGGTTAGTGAATATGAGTATGATGTTATGATGTTTATGATGTTATGTACAAGTAAATATAAATAAAGAAAACAAGTCATTGGGTTTAGGCTTGCATGGAGTCTCATAGGTAAGTACCCTCTTGAAGTTTAGTTGGCTCAAACTTGTCCTAGAAATAGTAATCGGGTTCTAACGAGCTCAATATCACCGATTTATTTCTTTGGGCATTGTTTCAGCGCAAGCCTCTTTAATGGCGACCGAAATATCCCAAAAAACCATACCTCAATGAGTGTAGTATCAAGTATCTACCAACTTCGGACTGCACCAAAGTCGGTCATCTCACTATGTCCTAATGGCCAAGTTGGTCAAGTAAAGGTTCTAAAAGTTCATTAGTGCTTCATGACATCACTCAGTGGCCCCGTATTCTCCTTGACTACTCAAGTGCTACCAGTACCCATAAATATGTCGCACTAACGTAGTTATTGCTTAGACCATATCGGTATACCCCACACAGTTTCCACAATGTATTACTACTTACCTATAAGGTATCCCAAATCTGGGTAGAGGATTCAAACCCAAACAAAGAACTATAATGTAAAGCATACAAGCCAAACAAAGAAAGCAAGTAAATGTGACCTAACCCTAAGGTAACCCCACTTTTAGAATTTTCCCCAACAGAGTCGCCAGTTCTGTGATATGGTGGGAGAACTAACTTGGGTGTTTTGCGTTTGATCGCAAATGTTGCGATTACCAAGAGTCGCCACCGACTTTTCTTTTATCCAAAAGGAAAGGTGAAAAAGCACAAGAAAGACCTTTGAGATTGTTTCTTGAGTTCGGGGGGGTAGATTATGAAAAGGAAAGGTATTAGCACCCTTTTCATCCATGGTTTTCCATGGGCTCTTAGTTACTTGCTAGATCACTTGATTTTGTTTGAAAATGTTCTTTGTGTGGTTTTTGAAAGTATTTTGTAAAGAGGCCATTGTTTAGGCAAACTTTGTAATGATTCTCGTTCGTAAGAATGTATACAAAGGTGTTGATCTTTTGAAAATGTTTTCAAGTTTTGAAAGATATTTTGGAAGTGTTGGTGTTTGTTTTGAAAATAGCAAGGATTTTTTATTTTGGCATTGAGCAAGTAACTAGAAACATTCTACCTACTCAAAAGTCTTTCATGTTCATTTCCTTTTTCCTTTGACATTGTTATCTTACCATTAATTTGGTAAATAACCTTATCTTTAGATGTAAAAGGGACAGGCGTGGGTCATCGTATAACCATGATTAGCAATGTTGCAAGTTATCTTAGCATTTTTATTTAGGGACTAAGATCATTTTAAAAAGGCAACATAGATAGCGTCATCGAGGGACTATGATCTTGTATTTTACTTATCTTTGCTAAGGTACCTCACATGCGTAATATGCCCATTTTTGTAAGGCAACCAAGTGGATTTACCTTAGGGGTGTTTGTGTGCAAGTGTATTGATTTTCATGCTTGTTTATCTTGGATTAAGGTTTGCTAATTATTGATTTTATCTTGCTATACAAACCCTAGTTTACTAGCATTTATATAAAGCGATAAATTGCGGAAAATAAAAATACTAAGCTATTACATCATTAGGGGAGGGGTGTACAAATTTACAAATGGGGATTTTGCAAGAAAATTAAACTTGATTATCTATTACAGCCATATTGAATATGTACAAATAATTGAATAAATAATATGTATAAATACAAGAATATAAATGGAAAAAGAAATGATTTTTGTTTGGTTTTCATGAAAAGGGTTTAACCTAAACTTAATTAATAAAAATGATTAGTTAAAATTAAAATAAAATTAACTTAAACTAATTGAGAAAAGAAATTAAATTAAAAAAGGATTTTTAGGGTTTTTCTATGAAAAGGTTTTTAATTAGAATTAGCAAAAAATTAATTAATTAAAATAAACCTAAGTTCTAAATTAATTTTTATTTACAAGAAAACAAAATAATATAATAATTAAACCTAAGTCTAAATATTAATTATTAAGAAAGAAATTAATTTATTAAGAAAATGTTTTTGTTCTTTTAATTTTATTAAAACAAATAAAATAAATAAATGAGTGTAAAAATAATAGAATAAATATTTTTTGGATTTTTATGATTAATAATAAAAATAATAATAATAATAATAATAATAATAATAATAATAATAATAATAATAATAATAATAATAATAATAATAATAATAATAATAATAATAATAATAATAATAATAATAATAATAATAAAAAGAAAACAAGAAAAGAAAATAAATTGAAAAAAAGTTTGGGCTAGGTGTATGGAAGTGACAACAGGGGTTAGTAAAAGCAAAAAAAAAAGAAGCAAGGCCCAATTGTTGGAATCCCAGGCGCCTGTTTCAAACAAAAAAATGGAAGAAAATGTGAAAAATAGCAAAAGGGTACCACTGGGGCTCGAACCCAGGTCCTAGAAGTTAACAGGTGCGCGCTTTACCACTGGGGTGGCTATACATCCGTTAACATTGGAACAACAATAAATATATAACATAAGTTATGCCCTGAATTCAACTTTATCTTCAACCTCCAGCCATGGATCCTGTAACTTGCTCATTTCTCAACAAAAATGAAAGATGCAAACATGAAAATTGCTCCATTTTCCACATGAATCCAACCATATAAATATCATAAGATATAAATCAAAGATGAATGAGAATTTCTAAAAGCACCAAATTCTAACATAAATATTTCAGAAAGTTCAAACTCAAAATTCTCCTAGCTCAATCAAAATAAATGAAATTTATGGACATGTATAGTTTCAGGGTAATGATGTCTACATTTTATATTCACAAATGCAAGCCTAACAATGCCTAAATATGAAGATAGAAGTTCAAGGAAAATACCTCAAAACTGGAAATGGTTATATGCAAATGGGCTTGATTCAAGGTGTTGCAATGACCAGGTTAGCTTTCTCAAGTTCCCAGGAAGCTAATGCAATGATTAGCTTGAGCAATGGGTGGCTGAAATGGTCTGGAGAAGTCAATTTGCAGAGCTCTATTTTTGGTTATAGAGGTTGATGAAGATGGAGTCACAGTTATGAAACAGGGTCAGGGATGGTTTGTATTTGATGTAAGGAAGCTTTAGGAATGAATTTGAGGGAAAACGCACGACGGAAATAAGAGATACAAGTTTAAGGTCAGAACTGTGTATCAATGGAGTTTTTTGTGCAATTTCTGGCTAGAGGGAGTTTGGGAGTGTTTCAGGGTGCTTTAGCTCCTCTCTAGCTCACAAATAGTGACTCTATTTATAAGCAACAAGTTTGGAGACTTGTCCTTGATCAGAATTCAAAAATCACATGTTATGGCTCTTTTTTTCTTGTTTTTGAAGCAAGCTTGACACATATTGTCCCAATGCATAGTACAAGGTTGTCTAGAGTGGTTGAAAACTTTAAACATGTTTATCTGACTTTGTACGTTGAGTGTGTGCTGAACAAACAAGTTAGAGGCTCAAGAAGAGTGGACTTTATGCATAAAGCCACTTTTCCAAAATGGCAATGTTGCCTTTCTTCCTAAAACGGTATTAAGAATGGGGTAATGCATTGAATGCTTAGATTAAAGCTTCTAGAAGCTGTGAAAAAACATTAATTATGGAGTGACAAACAATTTTGAGGCATGCAAAGCAAAGATTATGCAGCCTAGCATGGATTTGGTTCATGTGTTCATCAAAAATGACTTGTAATTCAAGTTTGAAAACCCTAACTTCCTCTCTTCTTTTCTACCTGCTCAAGAATGATCTCAATGAGTTCTTGGACATTTGGAAATCTTGTAATGTTCTCTACAACCCATCTTTTAATCACTTTTTAAAATTTCCCTTGGAACTATATGAAAAAGTGCCATAAAGTTAGGTCAAAATTCTGCCTAAACTAGGGCAAAATTTCACTAAGTGTTTAGTTTCAAGACTATGACTTCATGAATTAATAACTTGAGATCCAAGCACTTTTAGAAGAAGTTGTGTAAAGCAGTGTTGTAGATCTCATGGAGATCTACAACTTTTATGTTGAAAGTTTCTTTTTAATCATCTTGCATCATGGTAAAATTTTTGCTCAAAGTTGTGAAAAAAACATGAAGTTTTAAACACTTAGAAAAATTTCTAAGTTAGAAAACTTTGACTTTTCAAAATGAAATCTTGACTTTTTGATTTCTTGATGAATAATTTTCATATTTTGACATGTTTTGATGAATTGTGATCTTTGACACTTGATTTTGACCAAAAAGTTAAAGTTTGACTTTTCAGTGTACAATTGACTTTTGATCAGTTGATTGAAAATTCACTAACAATCCAATTGAATCTTGAGCAATGTTTTGGGTCATGCCATTAGGTCAAAATGATGCAATTTAACTCTTGAGATCATGCCTCAAACCAATTAACCCTTTTCTAGTTCAAAAATCAGAAATCGCCCTTTCTCAGTCAAAACCCTAATTTTGACCATTTTGCCCTTTTGGTGATTTGATCAAATTTCTTGAGGAATTGTGGTCCAAACTTGATCAAATGGTACATATGAGTTTATAATGTTGATGTGGATAAAAAATTATGAAGTTTGACTGTAAATTGGCCACAGTTGATTTTATAGGTCAACTGCTCAATTGACTGAGCAAAAATGTGATTCAAGGCTTGAAACTTGACATGAATAATCTTTAGGGTCCATAATGATCCATGAAAGTCATATGAGGAATTGAAAGTTCAATTATCCTTGTGCAATCTCAAACCCTAATTTGAGTCATCAGTGCTTAAGGAGGTGTCTTAAGTTGATCAATCCTAGTGTAGTCTTGAACCAAAAGAGATCTTTGTGAGAAGATATTTGATAAATGAGAGAGAAAATTTTGGGGTACAACACTTTCCATGTTTGTTTTTGTCAGAATAGATGTATGACATCCTATAGGAAATATGTGATTTGACTTACCAGAATTTCAATTGGTATCAGAGCAGGCATCATGTTCAGTTCTGGGTGATATCTTGGGAATATACTTTTTGGTTCATGGGAAAGAATGAGATATCTACTAAAAATTTGTTTGAACTTGGATATTTCATATTGTTGTTTGAATGGTCCCTTAAAGTGGGGATGGACTATTCGTGACAAGGTGTGTATTAGACCTATATGTTGTTATCAGGCATGTAGCTTTGGTGGTGAGTTGCTATGTTGGGTTTGATTTATTTTCAAACCTAGGTTGTTTTGTTTGCACCTAGATTATAGTGGTTGTGTGTGAGGGTTTTTTATTGTGCCTGAAGGTTGTTGAGGAGTTTTCTGGTTTGTGTTCCGCTGCATATTTATCTGATGGAAAACTCATGGTGGTGTTATGAGTTTCTGGTGATTGAGGTTGTTGCCATATGTTCTTCTCTGGAGGTGTATACAATGGTGTGGTGATACTTGAAGGATAGTTTTCAACCAGATTGCTAAAATTTCCAAAGATACTTTAGGTTTATCTTAAGTCCACTCATAAAGGCACTTTCAAATATGGTTGATGAAAAGAGTTTTGAAGGTGGCAAGAGCTCTTGTTTGTGGTTGCTTCCAAAGGGATCTTCCTAGGTTGTGGCTAGATTAGGAAAATGGTCCTGACATTGTTGTATGTTAATTGGGTATAGGAAAGAAGTTCTACCAGATGTTGGAACACCTCACATAGATATCGTCATCGAGGGACTATGATCTTGTATTCGTTAGTTTTTGCTAAGGTACCTCACATGTGTAATATGGATACCTTCTAAGGCAACCAAGTGGAATAACCCTAGGGGTGCTAGTGTGCAAGTGTTGTTTTCATGCCTGATTTTTTCTTTGAGTAGGGTTCTCTACTTGTTTGGTTTTAGTCTTTCCATACAAAAACTAATTACTAGTAATTGTATAAGCGGTAAATTGCGGAAAATAAATATCCTACGCTATTACAAACATTAGGGGGATGGGGTGTACAGAGTATAAATGGGATTGCAAGTAAAATTAAAATCCTAAATTATTATTACAACCATATTGAATGGATAAGAATGTACAAGAAATGTAAGGTGGGCTTGTTTTGTTTAAGTAAAGAAATAAGTTTTATTTAAGAAAATATTTTGATCTTTTTATGTTAAAAGAAATAAACTAAGACATGTCAAAAATGTAAAATGTTTTTGGTGTTTTTGATTAGTGAAAATAGAAGTGATAGCAAAAATAGTAAGGAAAAAGAAAATAGAATCAGCGCATTGCTGAACTAAAAGAGATCAGAAGTTCTGACTCTGGCGTGCTACAAAAACGGAAATCATATTAGCAGAAATAGGTAAAATCATAAGTTCTGGATCCACTGGGAACAAAGAAGATTTCAGAAGTTCTGATTCCACTGGCAGGACTTCGTCTTCCTCTCCATGCTAGTCAGAACATATGCAACTTAGTCATTTCTCAATAAAACATAAGATGTGTATATAACAGTTATGGCAGGTTTCATGATGTTTCAGAAACAAGAGATATCAGAACTATAAATCAGAAGCAAGCATAAATTTGCTAATCCTAATTCTGGGTCCTAATTTCTTCAAGAAGTTTTGGACTGAAATCCTCTCTACCTAGGCAGGAAAATACATGAAACCTCATAACATGTACAACATCGGAATCATGATGTTTACATTGTATTTTTGAACATGCAAATTTGACAATGCCTAAGTAATATGATGAGAGTCAGCAGAAACTTACCTTGCAGCTGGAAAATAATATATGAGCTGAAGTCTGGTTCTGAATGCTTGTGATGTTCTGAACAACTCCTTCACGTGCTCAGCAGGCTGGAAGCTTTCAACTTGGGCTACGAATGGTTAGGGAATTCTGGAACAACCAAGGGCTAAAGTTCTGATTTCTTTTAGGTGGATGTAGATGGAAAGTGTATTACAGTCTGAACACAGAAGTTAGGATAGCTTCTGATATGTGAATCAGAAACTATATGGATGGTTTTGGTCAAGAAGCACTTGAAGAAAAAATGGAATCTAAATGCAAGAATCAAAAGCTAACAAGTTTTGTATTTTGTATTTGCAGTTTTGGACTCTTTGAATTTTAGCAGGGGTTCAAGGCTTTTTTTTCTCAATTTTTTTAGACCCTTTTACAGTTGCCAATGGCTTTCAATTTATAGGCAAAGATCTTGTAACTTGGAGAGTACAACCATCACATGCTAGGGTGTTGCCTTGCTATTGAAGCAAGTATGGTGGTTAGTAGCCTTAGCAGCGCCTAAGCTGGAATTGTAAGCAGGAATTAAGGAAAGGTAACTTCAAAAGCAAAAGCAACGCATGGGCCCAACACACTTTTGTACAAGAGTTTGCTTTTCCAAGACAGTAAAGGTACTTCTATGCCACACGTGGAGAAATCCTTTGAACAAAGACCCATAAGTGGTTGTGAGCATTAAATGATGATGAGATTGATCAAACCAGAAATCCTGCAACATGATATTTTGCATCATTGCTTAGTTCTGGAACAGAAGTTCAGCTTCAGCGTGACTTAGAATAGACATCCAACTTCTGATCTTTGTATCTCCTTGCTCCAGCATGTTCTGAAGGAGCTCTCAGACTTTCCAGGAAGCTTGCAACACGCTTTGTAACCTTCTTTGGATTACCCTTGCAAACTGTGACTGAACCTTTGTGAAAACTGGCCCAAAAGTTCTGACCAAACTCTGTCTTGAAAGTGTCCAGAATTTGCTGAGTGCTTTAGTTTCATGGACGTGTCTTTGAACATTTATAACTTGAAATTCTAGCGTTTCCGGGAGAACTTCTGTTCTGCAATATTTTAGGTCTTATTGAGATCTAAAACTCTTGTGTTAGGAATTCTTCCAGAATCAACTTGCATCATGGTGATAACCTGATCAGAAGTTCTGAACTCGTCATATTCTTTAAACACTTAGAGAAATTCTAAGTATTTAGAAATTTGACTTTTCCAAAGTAATGTTGACTTTTGAATATCTTGATGAAACAAATCTCATATTCCAACATGTCTTGATGAAGTATGATTCTTGAGACTTGATTTTTTTTTAATCCAAAAGTCAAAGTTTGACTTTTCAGTATGCAAATGACCATTTTACCCTTGTGAATGACTTTCTTGAAAAATTTGTAATTCAAGGCTTGAAATTGGATGGGAACAAACCTGAGGGTTCAGGGTGATCCTTTGAGAAATGAGAGGGAAATTTTTGGGTACAACACTCCTCATTAGACTTTAGTGATTCAAATTTATCAATTCCTTCTTCGATGTCATTGAGTATGTCTTCTGTAGATGCACATGTATCATGAAAATAAATACCTTTCCCAAAATAGTTTGGGTAAGACTCATCAAAAGTAACATGTACTGACTCTTAAACTATAATTAATCTATTATTATACACTCTATAAGCTTTACTAGATTAAATAATATCCAAGAAAGGTACCTGCATCAAATTTCGCATCAAATTTCCCAAGGTTATCCTTACCATTGTTTCAAATTAAACACTTGCAACCAAAAACATGAATATGTGATAAATTTGGCTTTCTACCTTTCAAGAGTTCATATGGAGTTTTGTCTAATATAGGACGTATAAGTATCCTATTTAAGACATGACAAATCGTGTCAATAGCATTGACCCAAAAAATTTAGGTTGAGAACTATTATTGAGCATTGCTCTTGTCAACTCCTTTAAAATAATTTTTGCACTCCACAACACCATTTTATTATGGAGTCCTAGGAGCTGAAAAGTTATGCCCAATGCCATGTTTATCAGAATATTCATCAAAGAGGTGGTTTTCAAATTCACCTTCATGATCGCTTTGAATAACAACAATTTTCAAATTCAATTTGTTTTGAGATAACCTAGCAAAATGTGTGAAAGCCACAAAGATTTCATCTTTTCTTCTTAAGAAAATGGCCCTACAAAATATAGAGTAATTGTCCATGATAACAAAATTATAATAGTTACCACCTAGGATTTTGGTTCGTGAAGGACCAAAAAGTTCTAAGTGGAGAAGCTCAAGGAGTCTCAATATTGAAACAAAATTTTTAAATTTAAATGAGACCCTTGTTTGCTTGCCCATCTGGAACACATCACATATGTGATCTTTTGAAAACTTTATTTTTGGAAGAACAATTACAAGATCTTTTGAAACCACTTTATTAAGCAAGTCAAATTTGACATTGTTGTACCCCAAAATTTTCCCTCCCATATTCTTCAAGATTTGACAAGATCAATCTCCAGATGGTTCAAAATCTCTCAAAGATTGCACAGTCCAATTGCCTCCTAACACAGTCAAAATTAGGGTTTTGGTTCTTGCAAAGACAATGAGGTTTTCAAGGGTCCAATCAAGTCCCATATGCCTATAAACATTGTCAAGCATCCATATGTCAAGTTTCAAGACTCATAGCATCAAATTGCACAGTCAAAAAACCTAAAAGCTTCACAGTCAACTGCAGGGGCAAAATGGTAATTTGACAGTCAAAAGTCAAAAATTTTGGTCAACATCTTATTTTGAAGCCACAATCATCATTTGATCAATTCTTGATCATGATTCCACAAGCATGGCTCAAAAAGTCTCAAGATGCAAAAGTTTCTATTTTTGGACAATTGAAAAGTCAACTGCAAATTGACCAAGGCATAACTTCTTCATGGTTTATCAGAAAAATCCCATCCAATGCTCATTTTGAAGAGGATGACATTTCCTACAACTCATATTCACACCCCAAGTCCAAGAAATGCTCTCACAAAAAGTTATCAATTTCAACATTATAGGTCATTTTCAAAAGTCAACAAAAAGGCACTTTAAGTCAAAGACCATAACTTGATATTGGTAAATCAAAATGACATGGGACTAATGGCATTGGTTAGAGGACTTCAAGACCTTTCCAAAATGTCCAAGAACATGTGCATAGCTTCAAAATTGAGCAAGATATGCATTGGAGAAAGTTGGGAAATTTTTGGGAACTTTCAAAAGTCAACTTTGCCTAAAACACTTCATTTTTGCCAATGGGCCTCAAATTCTTTCTTGAATCCTTACCCAAAGACTATGCACGACCCATTGAGCTCAAAATAATTTATTTTCTTATTTTTAATTAATTAATTGAATTTATATTTATATTAATTCATTTAATTGGTTTTAATTATAGGAAAATCAAAAAGATATGTTTTTGGATCTTTTGTGAAGCAAATCAAATCAGGGCAAGCTGGCAAATTAGTTTCTCAATCAAAAAGGGAAGATCATCCATATTTGGCAAGGTTTTCATTGAAAAAGATTGAAAATTACATGATTGAAAATCAAAGATTGCAAACTTAAATTCATGGACTTTTGGGCCAAAGTTTTAACCTAATTCACATCACATACATATGCTGAGGCCAACCCTAGTGTAGAACACACGTGAAAGCTGCTAAGACTCCATAGCCAAATTGCAAAAAAACTCAAGAAAAGTGTGAAACTGATTTCCTACTTGCAGTGCCTTTCCACGCCTAAAAAGGATTCAATCACCTTGCCTGAGTCTCCAGGAGTCTATTGGCATCAAGAACCAGTCCAAACACGCAAAGAATCAAAGACAATAAGCCACACGGTTTGCCTTATTTTTCAAATCTGCATATCATGTTTCACGTGCTTTTAATCCCTTTTTTTTTATTGGTGTGTGTTGTTAGGGACCTTCTGAAGCTAATGAGACAGTTTAATTGAACTAACGCGCCCTGAATCCAAGATCACCATGGACGAAACCTAGGGTTTCTGAAGCTCCAAATTAGGGCTTTAGGCATAAGGAAAAATTGGACCACGTCATGACTATGGTTGAATTCGTCAAGGCCAGACGAATTCAACCAAACCCTCGCGCTCAATTTATGTCATCCATAGGGCTATTCGCTATTCTTGGGACTTTTGCTTTGTGGGGGTTTAAAACCCCCGCTATCTTGTTTATATTTGTAGGAAAAAGATGAAGAAGACAATAGGTGGAAACGCGTGACTGGAGCATTCAAATATGGCGCGCGTTTTTGAGCTCCCAACATAGTTTTTGTTTTTTCATATATAATATTTGTTTATCAATATGTATACAAACGCGCTGCATGGTTCAGATGGTGGAGGACGTGTCTTGCAAACACTGGGACCTGGGTTCGATTCCCAGGTCCCCCATATATTCTTCATATTTTTCTTAATGCTCTCAGGTGCAGCGCTTCTCAAACGTTCCACCATGGGCCTCACGCGTCAGCTTGCCATGTGGCCTTGATCACCAATCTGAAGGCCAGAAGGTGATGAACACTCAATGGCTTGGTTAATGAACACGCACACGATCAGGAAAGTCAACAAGGCCTTGTGCTTCTTGGGCCTGAATTCCAGAATTTCACCTCCTCATGAGCCATCACACCCCCTTGGTTTGCATAATTAATTTTATTTTCTTTCCTATTCTTTTAATTTCATTCAATTATTTTTTTAATAATTATTATTAATTCACCATAAAATAGTTTTTCCTAATAAAAATCAGAAACTCAAAAAAATTTATTTTTAATTATTTATTAAATTTATCATTAACCTATTTTTGTAAATAAATATTAATAACTAACTTAGTTTAATTTAGGTTTAAATTTTAATCCTTTTTCTTAATAAAAATAAAATTGCATAGAATTAGGTTTTGATTTCTTTTTTAATCATATTTTATTAATCATTATTATTACCATTATTAATTATTATTATTTTGTACATAAACATGTAAATTAAATAATTTAGTTAATTAACCTAATTTTGACCTTTTTTCATCAATAAGTAAAATAAACGTAGAACTAGGGTTTTCTTTTAATTTTAATTTCTTTATTTCCCTAATAAATACAAAAAAACATAAAAAACACTTTTTTTTCTTTTAATTAAATAATTAGGTCTTAATTTAATTTAGTTTCAAGCAAAGGGTCAAAACCCCCGGACGTCCAGTTTAATTTATTCACGCACTATTTTCTTATATTGATTATTATGTAACTGTTCAAGGATGTAATAGTAATTAGGTTTATTGCTTTTTTTACTTTCCGCATCTTTATCAAAAACGGGTCTTTGTATTTTGGCGATGTATAGACCCGCGCCTTGTAATAGCGTAGCTTTTATCTTTCTGTATTTAATTTTCCGCACTCCTAACTGCTAAACTTGCATGAAAGAATGTATGGTAACTAAAAATAACTCGTAACTCACAATGTCATGATCAAAGATAAATGTTAACATGAAAACAACACACAATGCACACACCACTTCTAGGGTACGCTTCACTCGTTGCCTCGAAACGTGGTCATCAAGTATAGGACGTTTTAGCGGTCGCTCTTATGTCCAAGATCCAGTTGCCTCGAAACGGTTGCCTCAGATTAAAAAGGATCTAGGACATTAGGGTTACTTCTAAGGTGTCCTATTATTGCTTCGGTGACCATATTGTCCCTACAATCAAATTGACCCGAACACCTCCAACGGTGGTGCTACCTACCTCTCAATGGTGGGATGGCACTACCTAGGGATGTCAGTTTGGACCTGTTAATGGGGATCCCCGCGGGGAACGCCCCGTTCGGGGCCCCAAAGATGGGGAATTTTCCCCCGTGGGGGCGGGGATGGGGAGAAAAATTCCCCCGAGAGCATTTCGGGGACGGGGACGGGGAATACACCCCCCGCCCCGCGAGGACCCCGCCCTGCCTATTATTTTAATATAGTTAATTTAATATATATATTTTAGATTAGGTTTTTTAGTCATTTCCTTTATGTTTATTTATAAAAATAAATAAATAAATATTCATGTATTTATTAAGAGAGAGAAATGTAAATATTAGACCCTAAAAAAGTTGAAGCGTTTCATTTTCTTCTGCCAGACATTTAGAGTCTCACACGTTAGACTCCTTTTTTTCTTCTCCAGTCAAATCTCCATTCATCTTCCTCTTCCAATTCCATCTTCTCTATTTGGTGTGCTTCCATTATTCACAGCTCTTACAATTTCATCAATAAGGTTTGATTTTCATAAATTTGTTCATGTAATTATTTATAGGAAAAAATAGATTATTTCTCTTTGATTCTCATAAATCTGTTTATATTATTGTTTATAGAAAAAAGTAGATTGTTTCTCCTTGATTCTCATAAACCTGTTCATGTAATTGCTTATAGGAAAAGTTGATTATTTTGATTAAATTTAAATTAAATTGTTTAGAAATTTTAGAGTTATCAAATCATTTGCATATTAAAAAAATATAAAATAATCAAAAAATTACTCATTTTTATCTCCTTTTAAATATTTTTGTGTTCATTTTTTATCTATACTATGCATTTGTAATTAAAATAATGTCGTCAGTTTTTCCTTAAAAAATATTAAAATATACTTTTCCTATTTTTTATTAATATATCACACTATAATTTAATTTTCTATATTAAACAAAAAAATATTACTTTTTAAATGAATCAATATATCATGCTATCACTGTATCACCCATAAAAAAAACCAAATATCTTATATTTCTAATTATTAATGAAATAATAACATATAAACAATAATATATCATGCTATCACCCATAAAAAAAAATATATCTTATATTTCTAATTATAAAACCAAAGCCATTAAGTGAAATAATAACATATAACTTTTTACACGAGTAAATATATCATGTATATAGGTAAATAAATGTATTCTCAATGTATATAATTAATTAATATATGTTATTATTTCTAATTGAAAAGTTACAGTAAATAAGGCATATTTAGAAATATGTGTAATGCATCATATATTTAGAAATATAAGATTTTTCTTATTAATTATTTTTTGTGTGAATTTCATGTATTTACTATTTCATTTATTTATTATTTTTGTTCTACTTCCATGTAGCCTTTTAAAATTTATGTTTGTGTGTGCCAGGTTTTTGGTAAAAGAATGGTTGGTGAAGTTCAATCATCTAATAGTCCTAATGTTGCTTTGGAAGGGAATGAAGTTCCTATAGAAAGTAGTGGAGTTTCACTCACACAGGAAGTTCAATCTACTCCAAATGAAATAAATATAGAAAATCAAGATCCTAAAGCTCCCGTTGAACCCACTACAAGTCCTAACAAAAGGGGATTAAAATCAGATGCTTGGCCCTATTTTAAAAGGCAAAAAATAGGAGGCATTTGGAAGGCTATATGCAAATCTTGTGATAATAAAATTGGTGGTGATACAAAAAATGGTACTAAACATTTATTTGATCATATTAGCATATGTCCAAAACGCACAAAGAGAGGTCCAAAACAAGCCATGCTTAAAGTGACAGAAAAAAAATCCGGAAACAGACATAAATCATTTGTGGTTGGAAATTATACATTTAATCAAGATGTTTCTAGGAATGAACTCGCGAAGATGATTATATTGCATGAATATCCCATCATGATGGTTAACCATATTGGTTTTAGAAATTATAGCCATTCTCTTCAACCTTTGTTCAAGATAGTTTCTCGCAACACCATGAAGAATGATATAATGAAGTTGTATGAAAGTGAGAAGTCAAAGCAAATGAAAATACTTGCAAAGAATAAAAGCCGCATTGCAATAACTACTGATATGTGGACTGCTAGCAACCAGAACAAAGGATATATGTCTGTTACAGCTCATTACATTGATGAAAATTGGATTTTGCAGAATCGGATCATCAGGTAACTTCTCCCTTCCATTTACGTTATTATTATAATATAGTTATTTTATGTGATATTTATTATAATTTATTTTTAGGTTCATTTATGTCCCTACGCCACATACTGCTGAGGTCATTTGTGATTTTTTGGTAGATTGTTTGATGGATTGGAATATTGATAGAAAATTGTCAACATTAACCGTTGATAATTGTAGCACCAATGATGCTCTGATTGACCATTTGATTGATAAGATGTCACCTTCTTCTTTTATTTTAAAAGGGAAATTGTTTCATATGCATTGTTGCGCCCACATATTAAACTTGATAGTGAAAGATGGCATGCAAACAATTTCTAGTTCAATTGAAAAGATTAGGGAAAGTGTCGGTTTTTGGGTAGCAACACCAAAGAGGGAGGAGAAATTTAAAGAAACTTGTAATCAATTGAACATGACTTATGAAAAGAAGCTTGCACAAGATTGTAGAACAAGATGCAACTCTACTTATTTAATGCTTGCTTCTGCATTGCCTTACGAACAAGTTTTTAAACGTTTAAAACAACGCCGTGATTCCCAATATAAGTGTGCACCAAGTGAAGAAGATTGGAAAATGGCAAGAGAAATTTGTGACAAGTTGAAATTATTTTTTAATGTCACTGAGTTGTTCTCGGGTACTAAGTATCCAACATCAAACATTTATTTTCCCAAAGTTTGTCAAATAAGATTAGCTTTAAGAAAGTGGGAAGATTCTTCTAGTGATACTATACAAAGTATGGCAAGAAGTATGATAGTGAATTTTGACAAATATTGGAGTTTGATTAATGGGGTGATGGCAATAGGGGCTATTTTGGATCCTAGATATAAAATAACTTTGTTGAATTACTTCTTCCCACTTATGTATGGGAATAATGCTCCCAAAGAATTGGAAAAGGTAATACAAATGTGTGAAGATTTAGTTGAAGAATATCAACCAAATAATGATATGGTTCCTACAAGTAGTGAAGTTGGTGCATCAACATTGGTAGATGACATTGATGTCACAAGTCAAGATTGGGAGAAGGCTTATTCGGAATATGTGATGGAAAATACTTCAACTACAAATGTCAAGTCAGAATTTACTTCCTACTTGGAAGATGGTGTCTTGCTTGATAAACAAAAAAAGGAAAATTTTGACATCTTAGGATGGTGGAAACAAAATGGTTTGAAATTTCCAACTTTGCAAAAGATTGCAAGGGACTTTTTAGCAATTTCTATCTCTACCGTTGCTTTAGAGTCCGCCTTTAGTACTAGTGGTCGTGTTTTAAGTCAACAACGTAGTAGGTTGAAGGAAGACACTTTAGAGGCTTTGATGTGCACTCAAGATTGGATCCGAAAAGATATAAAAGGTAATATATTTTTATCTTTTACAAGATTAATTGAAAAGGATTTTTAAATTTTAATTTAGCTATTTGTTTCTTAGGTTATTCAAAAACGTTGACTCAATTCGAATGTGTGGATGAAGATATGGATGATGATGATGATGATAATAAGGTAATTTACATATTAGTGTTGATTACCTTTTAGTTTTTAAAGTATTTTTTTAAGTAAATATAATTATTGATTGTTTACTTTTCGTAGGAAAAAGAAAGTCATATCTAATTGTGGAATGAGGAAGAAGACCTTGCAAGGAGAAGTTGGAAAGAGAGACATGATTGATCATTACTTGTTTGGATATTTTGCTTAATATTTCAGTTTATTTATATGTAACTTTGTTTTAAGTATTTTGATATTTCTACTTTACGTGTGTTATCAATTGAGCAAATAGAGATATGTTGACTTTTGCTTTTAGTTGACTTATTATGAAGTATTTTTTAGCTTTTCAAGCATACTCATGATGCTAAATTTTATAATTATCCCTTATTAGTTTTGATGAAGTATAGTTTTTTAAGCATAATTATGTTGTTGGATTTTTTTAGTTGTTTAGGCATATTGTTACTTTAAAAAGTATTATAGTTCATTTTGTTGAATTTTATAGCATTTTATAGAAATTTATAAAAAAAATATTATTATTTTGTGTTCCATTAGTATTTTTAATAAAAAATAATAAATGTCAAATACTAGTATTTTTTAATAACATAATAAATATGTGAATTCTTTGTGCTTTTTATTTTTATAGAAAATATAAACATTTTAAAAAAATAAAATATTAATGAATAAATGTAGGATCTATGGGGATCCCCGCGGGGAACGGGGATCCGCGGGGAACGGGGATGGGGATATAAATTCCCCCGTGACGGAGATCGGGGACAGAGACGGGGAATGAATTTGATGGCGGGGAAAAAGATGGGGAAGTGTCCCCCCGGCCCCGCCCCGCCCCATTGACATCCCTAGCACTACCTTAAGGACTTTTACACAGCCTAATTCCTTAGCGTAGGTAGATGACTCATGGGTACTTGCTCTCTAAAAAACAAATCAAAAATCTTTTCACACTGACACTTTCAAAAGCTTTCATAACAAATTTTTCAAACACTCTTGAGGACAGATACAAGAGTCACTCAGAAATCTTTCAATGAAACTTTTTCAAACCCACTCACAGTTGAAAAGCAAACATCATTTTGAAAACATAAGAGCAAGTATCTAAGAGCCCATGGATAACCATGGATAGAAAAGGTGCTAACACCTTCCCTTTCTATAAATCTACCTCCCGAACCGAGAAACGTTCTCATAAGGAATTTTGCTGTGCTTTTGTCCTTTCCATGTTGGAGAAAATAAAAGACGGTGGCGACTCTTGCTTCCGCGACATTTCGCGAAACCAGCTAAAAAACAGTCAGTTCTATTTCCACCGATCACAGAACTGGCGACTCTGCTGGGGAGATTAATAAAAGTGGGGTGTACCTTAGGATAGATCATACTTATGTTTTCAATTGCCTGATTTGTGTGCTTTAATATTATTGGGCCTGTCTTGGGAGTTCTATAGATCCTAACCCGGATCTGGGGGATACCTCTTAGAAAGTAGCAACAAGACTATGAGGGAACTGTGCGGGGTATACCGACACGGTTGAAGCAATCTGCTACGTTGATGTGGCACTTTGGTGAGTACTGGTAACCCTTAAGTCAAGTCAAGGA
Source organism: Vicia faba (assembly GCA_948472305.1). Lineage (NCBI taxonomy): Eukaryota > Viridiplantae > Streptophyta > Magnoliopsida > Fabales > Fabaceae > Vicia > Vicia faba. The sequence continues at coordinate 256,882,126 of OX451740.1, forward strand.
GAGTACGGGGCCGCCGCGTAGTGTCGTGAAGCATCAACTGACCTTAGGAACCTTAATTGAACCATCCTGGCCTCTTTAGGAGTAGTGAGATAACTGACTTTGGTGCAGTCCGAAGTTGGTTAATACTCGATACTACACTCATTGAGGGTTGTTTTCTTGGAATATTTTGATCTCCAGTTCAGTGGCTAAATCAAAACAATGAACACAGAAAACAACCCAATGATATTGAGCTCCTTAGAACCCGGTTACTTTTGATAGGACAGGTTTTTGAGCCCACCAACTTCAAGAGGGTAGTACCCCAAACTTCATGCTGGCCTAAACTCTAAGGGCTGTGGTGTGACTTGTGTGCCTTATCATGTTTGACTTTTGTGAATACTTGTGGTGTGCCCTTATCATAGCATCATAACATCATACAACATCATATGCATTGACTAACCACTTCAGAGGTTCGAATCTTCATCTTTGTTCTTGTTTTGTAGGACATGGAAACTATCCGCAGAAAGAAAATTCAGGTCAACCTTGTAAGGGTCCCTCCTCAGCTTAAGGAACTTACATCCAGGATTCCTGAGAACTCTTCATTCAGTGAAAGGCATGGTAGACTCATCAGCTTGGTCAATACCAACATTGAAGAGGATATGGTGAAAGTGTTGTTCCAGTTCTTTGACCCTCTGCACCACTGCTTTACTTTCCCGGATTATCAGTTGGTGCCTACTTTGGAAGAGTTTTCTCAGCTTCTTAAGATTCCTATCCTTAGTCAACTACCCTACAACGGTACAGAGAAAGAGCCAAAACTTGAAGAGGTTGCTAAAGCATTATGCCTACAACCATTTGACATTAAGGGACATTGGGAAGTTAGAAGCGGTATCAAAGGATTCTTGGCAAAGTTTCTGTTTGAGAAAGCACAAGAATGTTGGAATTCCCTTGACCTACAAGCTTTTGAAGAAGTTGTGGCACTCCTTGTCTATGGGTTGGTGCTGTTCCCGAATCCCGACCAGCTTATAGATATCAATGATGTCAAGATCTTCATGTCCAGGAATCCTATACCTACGTTGCTTGGGGACTTCCTTCACTCATGTTACACTCGAACCATGAGAAAAAGAGGTGTTCTCATGTGCTGCACTCCTCTCCTGGCAAGGTGGTTTATTTCGCACCTTCCACAATCAGTTTTGAAGAACGAGCGGGGTTTGAGATGGTCACAACGATTAATGACTCTTACGCATGCTGATATACATTGGTGTTCTCGGTCCAGAGAAGACGTCACTATCATTGATCGTTGCGGGGAATTTCCTAATGTTCCTTTACTTAGAATCAGAGGAGGTATTACCTACAACCCATGTTTGGCTTTGAGACAGTTTGGATATGCTCGGAGGGACGGCCCTCACTACATGTTGCTTCCTGACATAGTTTTTGACTTTGACAATGATGCACAAGGACTTCGCCAGAGATTCATCAGAGCTTGGAGGATGCCCAACAAGGTAGACAGCAAGACACTGGGGCACAAGAACTCCATCCCGTTGGAGCCTTATCTCAAGTGGGTACGAGCCCGCTCCTAGAAGTTGGTGATGCCATATCCTCATGTTCTCCCTGTGATCAAAGAGCTGGTGTTGGAAGGAGAGGTCTCATACACCATTCAACATCCTGACATGCCTACATCCTGGGAAGAAATGCAGAAGAGCTGGATCCAGCTTAAGGAAGAACAGAATTCTCTTGAATCCAGTCTACATGCCAGTGAGAAGAAGGTCTTGGAGCTCACCCGCCTACTGCACGAGGAAAAGACTCTCAACACTTACATAGCTCCAAAGAGGATGCGTAGTGTCTTTTGGGATTAATTTACTTTGTAATGTTTTGCCCATGAGGCCTTGATGTACTGAACAATTATTTCTTAATGATAACGTGTGTTCCTTTTTGTCTACAACAAATTTGAACTTTCGAACCCTTGAATGTATTGCATAAACAGCATATCATGCATCATGTGCATAGCAGGTACTCTTTTTTACAGGTGGTTTAAAATTCTTCGCTGTTTATTTCAGCTCTTCTCATCATGAATCCTGAATCATCTACTGAGCAATCCATCAAGGCCCTCCAGGCCCAAAACGCCCATTTCTAAGAGTTGATCATGAGTTTAGCCCAAGGTCAAGAGGAATTGAAGGCTCTGCTGGTCAAGAAGAAGAAGAAGAGAACTGTACTATTCAACACTGGCCGGAGGTTTGGCAATACACTGCAGAATGAGGTTGATCAAGCTGGTTCTTCTGTAGGGAAAGGCAGTCCTCAAGGGGGAAGGGTTCCTAGTCCTGTGGTCTCTGACAACGAGACTGATTTCAATGAAGAGAAGTACCCTCCCGCTGAAGACAAGTACAAGCAGCTAGAGGATCGCCTGAATGCCATGGAAATTCAACAAGTGCCTGGGTTGGATTTTGGAGACCTGGGTCTATCTTCTGGTGTGGTGATCCCACACAAGTTCAAGGCACCATCTTTCGCAAAGTATGACGGGGTGTCCTGCCCTAAGCTACATCTCATATCTTATGTGCGGAAGATCTAACCATATACTGTGGACAAGAACTTATGGATCCATTTCTTCCAGGAGAGTCTTTCAGGGACTCATCTCGAATTGTTCTATCAGCTGGATGGAACCAAGGTTCGTAACTGGGAGGACTTGGCTACTGCTTTTTATAAGCAGTATCAGTACAATGCCGACCTCGCTCCTACACGTACCCAACTCCAGGGTATGTCGCTAGGATCGGGAGAAGGTTTTAAAGAGTACGCACAGAAGTGGAGGGACCTGGCTGGCAGGGTGCAGCCGCCGTTAACCGACCGTGAACTCGTGGACATGTTCTTGGGGACCCTATCCGGGCCGTTCTTCAATCATCTCATTGGCAATTCGTCTGCAGGGTTTACAGACCTCATTCTGACTGGTGAAAGGATAGAAGCTGGGATGAAATCAGGGAAGATACAGAAAGGTGCGTCCTCAAGTTCTGAAAAGAAGCCTTTCAAGAAGGAAGCCAGTGCTGTGTATGGCCCCAGGAGGCAAAACAAACCAGAACGCTGCCAAGCTGTCAACGCGGTGGTAATTGCAAAGCCTGCTGCCGCTCCTCGGCAACCTAACCAACCAAGGGGTGAGAGACCCAGAAGAGAATATACTCGGCTCAGTATGACCTTGTCGCAGATCTTGCCGCAACTGCTATCGACCAACTTGGTAACCGTCAGAGAAGCTCCAAAGGTGGTAAACACAACCTCTCCGAAGTACAATCCCAACGCGCGTTGCGCTTATCACTCTGATAGCCCGGGGCATTCTACTGATGATTGCTGGGCCCTGAGGAATAAGGTCCAGCACCTTATCGATGCCAAGGAAATACAGTTTGAGGCGCCCGAAAGGCCCAACGTTGTGACTGCTCCTATGCCCCAGCATGGAGTAAATGCTATTGAGGAAGACCTGTATGTAGTTTCTGTGGATGATGTTGCTACCACTTTATTGACTGTCAAAAGGAACCTGTTGCTAGCCGGTTTATTTCCGGGTTGTAGCAAGGGTTGCCTCCTATGTGCTGTTTCCCCTGCTGGTTGTCCGTTGCTGAAGTCAGGCGTCCAAAACCTGATGGATAGCAAAGAGATCTTATTCAAGAAGACCGCTGTTCTTATTGCTCCTACCGAAGAAGTATCTGTTGTCACCATCTTCAACAATCCTACCAAGGCTCCCCAGAGGAAGCCAGTCAAAATCATGTATGTTGCACCTATCATCATTACTGTTCCGGGGCCCCTCCCCTATAAATCTGACAAGGCTGTCCCATGGCATTATGGGGCAGATGTGTATGTGCTTGGAGTGAAGCAGGAGTTCAACACTAGTACCGGTATCAGTAACATCACTGGTCCCGCTAAAGTTACCCGCAGTGGCAGGCTCTTCTCGCCTAACATTGCGCCACCAGTCATCCGAAGACCTCTTATCATCACGCCTACAAGTGCGCCTGTTTCCCCTCCTGATCAAGTTTCTATCCCTGCTGCCGAGTCATCTGACACTCGGGGTAAAGGGATTGCTGATATGCCTGCCCAGATGGAGGCACCTAAGACTGTTAATGTTGAAGCTTCCCAGCAAGAGATGGAGGAAATCCTCAAGATTATCAAGAAAAGTGACTTCAACGTCGTTGAGTAGCTAGGGCATACCCCCTCTAAAATCTCTATGCTATCACTGTTGTTGTGCTCAGAGGCCCATGCCAAGGCCTTGATTTCATTCCTAAAGACGGCCCATGTGCCACAAGAAACGTCGGCTGACCAATTTAATGACTGTGTGGCCAACTTGACCGCTGACAATGGGCTGGGTTTCTCTGATGCTGATCTGACCGCTAAGGGAAAGAACCATAATGATGCCCTACATGTCTCCATCGAATGCAGGGGCACTACTCTTGCACACGTGTTGGTAGACACCGGTTCTTCACTGAACGTACTGCCCAAGAAGGCCTTAGACAGGTTGGATTGTGAGGGTTTGGAGTTGAAGCCTAGTAACATTATCGTCCGGGCCTTTGACGGGTCGAAGAGGATGGTACATGGTGAAGTGGACATTCTGATCCAGGTTGGTTCCCAAGTCTTTGATTCAACGTTCTATGTGATGGACATTCGTCCATCCTATTCTTGTTTGTTGGGTCGTCCTTGGATCCACAAGGCTGGGGTTGTGACCTCCACTCTACACCAAAAGCTCAAATACCCAGTCAGAGGGAAGATTGTTACAGTGCAGGGGGAGGAAGAATACATGGTTAGTCATCTTAACTCGTTCCGGTATATAGAGATGGACGAGGAGTTCATTGAAACCCCCTTTCAACAGTTTGAAGAGGTGCCTCCAACATTGGCGTCAGCAGAGACAGTGATTGAAGAAGACTTTCCTTTGAAGATGGCTTCCTTGAAGGACGCCCGGGCTGTGATTGAGAAAGGTGAATGTGCAAACTAGGGCAGGCTCCCTGATTTTACTCCTAAGACTAACAAGTTTGGGTTGGGTTTCACTGTAGAGGCTCAGAGGGCGGTACGCAAAGCAAGGATCGGAAGACCTCCCGTGTTCATCACCAACCCGGGAGTGAATGCTATTGAAGGCGATGCGGAGGAATCGGAATTTGATAGCTGGATCTACCTGACGACCGACGGTGGACTGAACAATTGGACTGCTAAAGACTACATATCTGTTACTTTTGTTACTCAGTAATGAATTCCTTTGTTTTTAAATTTGTAATGAACAATAAATTGGAACTTTATGGCCTGGTGTCTTACCCGGGGCACTGTGGTTTCATTTGTGAGGGCTTATTACTTGTCATTTTCATATATCATGAATAAAAACATTGGACGTTTTTCGCATTTCAAATCTTGTGCTCCCTTTCTTTCTTTATATATATTGCAAAACAGTTATATTTACACACACTCACCTATACAGGTTTCAATCCACTCTGGATCTCACTGGTAATGACTCTGCTACTGCCAGTTATGACTTCGAAAATCCGATCAACTTAGCCGAAGACGAAGGTGAAGATGATTGCGAAGTGCCTGGTGAGATTGCAAGACTGTTACTCCAGGAAGAGAGGGCCATTCAGCCGCATGAAGAGCCAGTGGAAACGGTAAATCTGGGTACGGAGACAGACAAAAAGGAAGTCAAGATTGGTGCCAATCTAGAGCTCAGTGTGAAACAACGGTTGATTCAGATATTGCATGATTATGTGGAAATCTTTGCCTGGTCTTATGAAGACATGCCTGGGTTGGATACCGACATTGTGGTTCATCACCTGCCTACCAAGGAAGAATGCCCTCCGGTTAAACAGAAGGTCCGCTGTATGCGTCCAGAGATGTCCGAGAAGATCAAAGCTGAGGTTATGAAGCAATTCAATGTCGGGTTTCTAGCAGTGACTTCTTACCCTCAGTGGGTTGCCAATGTGGTTCCGGTATCGAAAAAAGATGGTAAGGTCCGAATGTGTGTTGATTACAGGGATTTGAACAGGGCGAGCCCCAAGGATGACTTCCCTCTGCCTCACATCGACGTTCTGGTTGACAATACTGCTCAGCACAAGGTGTTCTCCTTCATGGACGAATTTTCAGGTTATAATCATATCAAGATGGCTCCTGAAGATATGGAAAAGACTACCTTTGTTACTCAGTGGGGCACCTTCTGTTACAAGGTCATGCCTTTTGGGTTGAAAAATGCTGGGGCAACCTACCAACGTGCCATGGTTGCTTTATTTCATGACATGATACACCATGAGATTGAAGTATACGTCGATGATATGATTGCAAGGTCCCAAACTGAGGAGGAACACCTTGACCATCTACAGAAGCTGTTTGACCGGTTGAAGTTGTACAAGCTGAGGTTGAACCCAAACAAGTGCACATTTGGGGTAAGATCTGGAAAGTTGCTAGGATTCGTCGTGAGCGACAAAGGTATTCAAGTGGACCCTGCCAAGGTTAAAGCCATACAAGAGATGCCAGTTCCCAAGACAAAGAAAGAAGTCAGAGGCTTTCTAGGACGTCTGAATTACATTGCATGATTCATCTCGCACCTAACTGCTACCTGTGAACCAATCTTCAAGCTGCTGAAGAAAGATCAAGTAGTACGTTGGAATGATGAATGTCAGGCCACTTTCGACAGAATCAAAGAGTACCTCCAAGAACCACCCATTCTTATGCCACCAGTTGAAGGGAGACCTCTAATATTATACCTGACTATATTGGACAACTCAATGGGGTGTGTGCTGGGACAGCATGACGAGTCTGGCCGAAAAGAGCATGCCATTTATTACCTTAGCAAAAAGTTTACCGACTGTGAGACCCGATACTCACTGCTCGAGAAAACTTGTTGCGCTTTGGTATGGGCTGCTCGCCGGCTGAGACAGTATACGTTGACTCACACTACTCTGTTGATTTCAAAAATGGATCCGATAAAGTACATATTCGAAAAGCCTGCTCTGTCCAGAAGAATAGAAAGATGGCAGATGATCTTGACAGAATATGACATCCAGTACACGACTCAGAAGGCAATCAAAGGAAATGTATTGGCAGACCATTTGGCACACCAGGCAGTAGACGACTACCAGTCAATGAACTTTGAATTTCCTGACGAGAACATCATGGTAGTGACTGATTGTGAAGTACCTGGACCGGATGAAGGACCTGAGGAAGGATCCCGATGGTCTATGCACTTTGACGGAGCCTCAATTACTTTGGGTAACGGTATCGGCACTGTGATCATATCCCAAAAGGCACTCATACTCCACTTACTACCCGACTATGTTTCAACTGCACTAACAATATGGTGGAGTATGAGGCATGCATCATGGGACTTCAAGCTGCAATTGACTTAAGGATCAAGTTTCTGAGTGTCTTCGGAGATTCCGCTCTCGTGATCAATCAGATCAAAGGTGAGTGGGATACGAAACACCCAAACCTTATTCCTTATAAAGAGTGTGTGTTGACATTGATCCCCCATTTCACATAGATAACTTTTGAACACTTCCCAAGAGAGGAGAATCAGTTGGCGGACGCGTTGGCTACGATGTCTTCTATGTTCAAAGTCAAATGGGACAACGAGGCTCCCCGGATCATTATCTGGAAATTGAACGAACCTGCATATTATTGTGATCTCGAGGCTGAGATAGTAACTGAAAAACCCTGGTATCATGAGGTGATGAGGTATCTGGAAGCTCAAGAATATCCCGAGGGTGCATCTGTCAACGACAAGAAGTTCCTGAGAAGGTTCGCTGCAAAGTTCTTCCTCAGCAACGACATTCTCTACAAGCGAAACCATGATTCAACTTTACTGCGTTGTGTGGATAAGACTGAAGCAGAAAAGATCATGGCAGAGCTGCATGAAGGTACCTTCGGAACGCATTCCAGTGGACACACTATGGCAAAGAAAATCCTTCGGGAAGGATATTTCTGGTCCACAATGGAAGCTGACTGTTACCAACATTCTCGGACATGTCATAAGTGCCAGATCTATGCTGATAAGGTGCACGTTCCTCCAGTCCCTCTGAATGTCTTGACTGCACCTTAGCCTTTTGCAATGTGGGGCATTGATATGATCGGCGAGATCAAACCTACAGCATCCAACGGGCATCGCTTCATCCTGGTGGCGATCGATTAATTTACAAAGTGGGTTGAAGCAACTTCCTATGCTACCGTAACCAAGAATGTCGTGGCACGGTTCATTCGACACAACCTAATCTGTCGGTACGGTGTACCTGAGAGGATCATTACGGACAATGCCACCAATCTTAACAACAAGATGATCACTGAGCTCTGCGAGCAATTCAAGATACAGCACCATAACTCTTCTCCTTACCGACCGAAGATGAATGGGGCCGTAGAAGCAGCTAATAAGAATATCAAGAAGATTGTGCAGAAGATGACAGTGACCTACAAAGATTGGCATGAGATGTTACCGTTTGCTCTTCACGAATACTGTACCTCAGCAAGGACGTCAACCGGGGCAACCCCCTTTTCCTTGGTCTACGGCATGGAGGCAGTCTTGCCGATTGAAGTCCAGATACCCTCTATCCGGATAATGAAGGATGCAGATCTGAGCGAAGATGACTGGATCCATACTCGACTTGATCAATTAAACCTAATTGACGAAAAGAGACTCACTGCTATTTGTCATGGTCAAACGTATCAAAAACAGATGATCAGGGCATTTAACAAGAAAGTCAGACCACAAGAGTAGCAAGTTGGGGACCTGGTAATCAAGCGCATCATTCTTCCTCAAAGTGATCCCAGTGGCAAATGGACCCCCACGTACGAAGGACCATTTGTGGTTAAACATGTCTTCTTAGGAGGAGCCATGATTCTAACCACCATGGATGGTGACGACCTTCCTCATCCCGCCAATGCAGACATAGTAAAAAGATACTACGCATGATAAAAGACCCGCTAGGTTGACACACCTAGGCAAAAATAAGGGCTTCCCGGCGAACCAAAAGGGTTCAGGCAAAAATAAGGGATGAAAAATGAAAAAATCTGTACACCCGGCAAGTCGAAAACCTGAAAAGGCGACTTGGGCAAAAATGGGTATCCCGGTCGACTGAAAACCCGAAAGGGCGGTCCAGGCAAAAGTTAGGGATTAAAGCGTAATACTATGTCTCATTGGATCACCTTGCATCCAGAATCCGGTATCAACATCAAGTTCAGACGACATCGATCAATCAGCTTCATCTTCAACTAAGCAGCCAAGTGATGAGATGCTCGAAGATATAAAGGCGATAGCAGAGTTGGAACCCAGTGGGATTACTCTTTTCACACAGCTGTTTTGTTTTCTTTGTACAAATTGTATAAACTCTGTTGTTCGGCGGAGTTCTCTTACTAGGACGTCAGCCTCTTGTACATAAACGCCTATTTACAGGTAAATTCAAAGATCAATACAAATTCACTTTTCAGATAAATTGCCAATTATTTTCCTTTTTTCTGTTTTGTTGTGCAAAGAACGTCCAATGTTCAATTGTGATATATGCATTTGACACTAATTGCTAACTCATAAATGTTTGCATGCGAAACAAAGGACTAATTACAGGTGACATTACAAACAGGGGCAATAATGAGTTGTCTAAGCGATCTAGTTGCTCTGTCCACCAAGGTACTAAGGTAAGTTCGGCTGAAGAATGTAACCCAGATACCTTCACTCTCCGCCGAGTAAGATAAGACTCAGCAGTATTCTCCCCAAGTAGTTGGTCTCCAATCAGCCCTAAAAGGCACCCTAGCAAGTCAGCAACACTCTCCCCAAGCAGAGTTAATCTACTATCAGCCTCAAGGAGTTGGATTATCCCCCGAAGATCTCAATATTCCCCAACGGAGTATACAGATGTTCCTAAGCAAGCATCCCCGGCGGTCTTAATATAAGATTGTTCCCCGGCGGAACCCAGACACTACAAGTGGAGCCATTCCCCGGTACAGTCTCAAAAGATTCCCCAGGAGAGTTGAATCATTCTCCCCAGTAGAAAGCTTATCCCCAGTAGATTCTGGAAGCTTATCCCCTGCAGAGTATGAACGCTCTCCCCGGCTTTACTCAGAAGGTTATTCCCCACCAGAGCTTATAACTGGGTTATCCTCAGCTGAAAACCACGGAAAGATCGTCCTCGGCAAAGTTCTTCCTATCCCCCAGCGGAGTTCATCAAATTCCTCAACAAAGCTCATCAATGGTATCCCCAGCGGAGTTATCATCAACATCTCAGTGAAGTACCTCTTTCCCCACAGAGTATCTCCCCACAGAGTAATCTCTCCAACAAGTTTATTCCCCAACAGAGTCATCTTCTCCTACCGGTTTATTCTTGCAACTATCATCCCCAGTGGAAACAAAGAGCTCTATTCTCCAAACATCAGCCCAGGATTTAACTTCCCGGCATTCGTCAAGGATTTATTTTCCGGGACGAAAATACATTCATAAACATCAAATCTTCATACATTATAGCATGCCCTTATGCATCATGAACATACAATCTCATTTATTTTGAGAACATCATACATTTCATACGTCATGACATTGCATACAACTAACGTTTTATCTTTTCATGACAAAGGTCAATACAAAGATGATTACTATCAACTGTCGCAATTCCAGACTCGATTCCTGTATCTTGCCAGGGCACGTCTGAAGAGTTTGAAGATTCGATTCCTGTATCCGACCAGGGCATATCTGTTGATGACTATTTCCAGACTTGATACCTGTATCCTGCCAGGGCACGTCTGAAGAGTTTGAAGATTCGATTCCTGTATCCGGCCAGGGCATATCTGTTGATGACTAATTCCAGACTCGATTCCTGTATCTTGCCAGGGCACGTCTGAAGAGTTTGAAGATTCGATTCCTGTATCCGGCCAGGGCATATCTGTTGATGACTATTTCCAGACTCGATTCCTGTATCTTGCCAGGGCACGTCTGAAGAGTTTGAAGATTCGATTCCTGTATCCGGCCAGGGCATATCTGTTGACGACTATTTCCAGACTCGATTCCTGTATCCTGCCAGGGCACGTCTGAAGAGTTTGAAGATTTGATTCCTGTATCCGGCCAGGGCATATCTGTTGACGACTATTTCCAGACTCGATTTCTGTATCCTGCCAGGGTACGTCTGAAGAGTTTGAAGATTCGATTCCTGTATCCGGCCAGGGCATATCTGTTGACGACTATTTCCAGACTCGATTCATGTATCCTGCCAGGGCACGTCTGAAGAGTTTGAATATTCGATTCCTGTATCCAGTCAGGGCATATCTATTGACGACTATTTCCAGACTCGATTCCTGTATCCTGCCAGGGCATATCTGTTGACGACTATTTCCAGACTCGATTCCTGTATCTTGCCAGGGCACGTCTGAAGAGTTTGAAGATTCGATTCCTGTATCCGGCCAGGGCATATCTATTGACGACTATTTCCATACTCGATTCCAGTATCCTGCCAGGGCACGTCTGAAGAGTTTGAAGATCAACTCCTGTAACAGGCCAGGTAGTTATTTTTCTTTCTCAGGTACGCAAGTTCTCGCTAAGGAATCTCTTACGCGATCGACACCTAGATGGCATCTATAAGCCCATCCACATACCAACAGTCTCCAAATGGCATCTATGAGCCCATTCCCGACAAGATTCTGTTACATCTCCAGATGGCATCTATAAGCCCATCCTATTATCCATCATCTCTCCAAATGGCATCTATAAGCACATTCCCTACATCACACTGCTGACATTCTACTATGTGAGTGCAAATTTCTGGGCACTCTAGTGTTCAATCATCTTCCACCTTCGGATCACGAAAGGCACGCAAGCCAATCTATGTCCTCAGGTCTAAGAAGATTGAACAGGGGCAACTGTTGTACCCCAAAATTTGCCCTCCCATATTCTTCAAGATTTGACAAGATCAATCTCCAGATGGTTCAAAATCTCTCAAAGATTGCACAGTCCAAGTGCCTCCTAACACAGTCAAAATTAGGGTTTTGGTTCTTGCAAAGAAAATGAGGTTTTCAAGGGTCCAATCAAGTCCCATATGCCTATAAACATTGCCAAGCATCCATATGTCAAGTTTCAAGACTCATAGCATCAAATTGCACAGTCAAAAAACCTAAAAGCTTCACAGTCAACTGCAGGGGCAAAATGGTCATTTGACAGTCAAAAGTCAAAAAATTTGGTCAACATCTTATTTTGGTCAACATCTTATTTCAAAAAGTCTCAAGATGCAAAAGTTTCTATTTTTGGACAACTGAAAAGTCAACTGCAAATTGACCAAGGCATAACTTCTTCATGGTTTATCAGAAAAATCCCATCCAATGCTCATTTTGAAGAGGATGACATTTCCTACAACTCATATTCACACCCCAAGTCCAAGAAATGCTCTCACAAAAAGTTATCAATTTCAACATTATAGGTCATTTTCAAAAGTCAACAAAAAGGCACTTTAAGTCAAAGACCATAACTTGATATTGGTAAATCAAAATGACATGGGACCAAAGGCATTGGTTAGAGGACTTCAAGACCTTTCCAAAATGTCCAAGAACATGTGCATAGCTTCAAAATTGAGCAAGATATGCATTGGAGAAAGTTGGGAAATTTTTGGGAACTTTCAAAAGTCAACTTTGCCTAAAACACTTCATTTTTGCCAATGGGCCTCAAATTCTTTCTTGAATCTTTACCCAAAGCCTATGCACGACCCATTGAGCTCAAAATAATTTATTTTCTTATTTTTAATTAATTAATTGAATTTATATTTATATTAATTCATTTAATTGGTTTTAATTATAGGAAAATAAAAAAGATATGTTTTTGGATCTTTTGTGAAGCAAATCAAATCAGGGCAAGCTGGCAAATTCGTTTCTCAATCAAAAAGGGAAGATCATCCATATTTGGCAAGGTTTTCATTGAAAAAGATTGAAAATTACATGATTGAAAATCAAAGATTGCAAACTTAAATTCATGGACTTTTGGGCCAAAGTTTTAACCTAATTCACATCACATACATATGCTAAGGCCAACCCTAGTGTAGAACACACGTGAAAGCTGCTAAGACTCCATAGCCAAATTTCAAAAAAACTCAAGAAAAGTGTGAAACTGATTTCCTACTTGCAGTGCCTTTCCACGCCTAAAAAGGATTCAATCACCTTGCCTGAGTCTCCAGGAGTCTATTGGCATCAAGAACCAGTCCAAACACGCAAAGAATCAAAGACAATAAGCCACACGGTTTGCCTTATTTTTCAAATCTGCATATCATGTTTCACGTGCTTTTAATCCATTTTTTTTATTGGTGTGTGTTGTTAGGGACCTTCTGAAGCTAATGAGACAGTTTAATTGAACTAACGCGCCCTGAATCCAAGATCACCATGGACGAAACCTAGGGTTTATGAAGCTCCAAATTAGGGCTTTAGGCATAAGGAAAAATTGGACCACGTCATGACTATGGTTGAATTCGTCAAGGCCAAGCGAATTCAACCAAACCCTCGCGCTCAATTTATGTCATCCATAGGGCTATTCGCTATTCTTGGGACTTTTGCTTTGTGGGGGTTTAAAACCCCCGCTATCTTGTTTATATTTGCAGGAAAAAGATGAAGAAGACAATAGGTGGCAACGCGTGACTGGAGCATTCAAATATGGCGCGCGTTTTTGAGCTCCCAGCATAGTTTTTGTTTTTTCATATATAATATTTGTTTATCAATATGTATACAAACGCGCTGCATGGTTCAGATGGTGGAGGACGTGTCTTGCAAACACTGGGACCTGGGTTCGATTCCCAGGTCCCCCATATATTCTTCATATTTTTCTTAATGCTCTCAGGTGCAACGCTTCTCAAACGTTCCACCATGGGCCTCACGCGTCAGCTTGCCATGTGGCCTTGATCACCAATCTGAAGGCCAGAAGGTGATGAACACTCAATGCCTTGGTCAATGAACACGCACACGATCAGGAAAGTCAGCAAGGCCTTGTGCTTCTTGGGCCTGAATTCCAGAATTTCACCTCCTCATGGGCCATCACACCCCCTTGGTTTGCATAATTATTTTTATTTTCTTTCCTTTTCTTTTAATTTCATTCAATTATTTTTTTAATAATTATTATTAATTCACCATAAAATAGTTTTTCCTAATAAAAATCAGAAACTCAAAAATGTTTATTTTTAATTATTTATTAAATTTACCATTAACCTATTTTTGTAAATAAATATTAATAACTAACTTAGTTTAATTTAGGTTTAAATTTTAATCCTTTTTCTTAATAAAAATAAAATTGCATAGAATTAGGTTTTGATTTCTTTTTTAATCATATTTTATTAATCATTATTATTACCATTATTAATTATTATTATTTTGTACATAAACATGTAAATTAAATAATTTAGTTAATTAACCTAATTTTGACCTTTTTTCATCAATAAGTAAAATAAACGTAGAACTAGGGTTTTCTTTTAATTTTAATTTCTTTATTTCCCTAATAAATACAAAAAAACATAAAAAACACTTTTTTTCTTTTAATTAAATAATTAGGTCTTAATTTAATTTAGTTTCAAGCAAAGGGTCAAAACCCCCGGACGTCCAGTTTAATTTATTCGTGCACTATTTTCTTATATTGATTATTATGTAACTGTTCAAGGATGTAATAGTAATTAGGTTTATTGCTTTTTTTACTTTCCGCATCTTTATCAAAAACGGGTCTTTGTATTTTGGCGATGTATAGACCTGCGCCTTGTAATAGCGTAGCTTTTATCTTTATGTATTTAATTTTTCGCACTCCTAACTGCTAAACTTGCATGAAAGAATGTATGGTAACTAAAAATAACTCGTAGCTCACAATGCCATGATCAAAGATAAATGTTAACATGAAAACAACACACAATGCACACACCACTTCTAGGGTACGCTTCACTCGTTGCCTCGAAACGTGGTCGTCAAGTATAGGACGTTTTAGCGGTCGCTCTTATGTCCAAGATCCAGTTGCCTCGAAACGGTTGCCTCAGATTAAAAAGGATCTAGGACATTAGGGTTACTTCTAAGGTGTCATACTATTGCTTCGGTGACCACATTGTCCCTACAATCGAATTGACCTGAACACCTCTAACGGTGGTGCTACCTACCTCTCAATGGTGGGATGGCACTACCTTAAGGACTTTTACACAGCCTAATTCCTTAGGGTAGGTAGATGACTCATGGGTACTTGCTCTCTAAAAAACAAATCAAAAATCTTTTCACACTGACACTTTCAAAAGCTTTCATAACAAATTTTTCAAACACTCTTGAGGACAGATACAAGAGTCACTCAGAAATCTTTCAATGAAACTTTTTCAAACCCACTCACAGTTGAAAAGCAAACATCATTTTGAAAACATAAGAGCAAGTATCTAAGAGCCCATGGATAACCATGGATAGAAAGGGTGCTAACACCTTCCCTTTCTATAAATATACCTCTCGAACCGAGAAACGTTCTCATAAGGAATTTTGTTGTGCTTTTGTCCTTTCCATGCTGGAGAAAATAAAAGACGGTGGCGACTCTTGCTTCCGCGACATTTCGCGAAACCAGCTAAAAAATAGTCAGTTCTATTTCCACCGATCACAGACATGTGCTAAACGCATATGCCATATCCATGAATCTTCATTCACGGTAACAAGACATTTAACATTGGTCAAGGATACATCATCCAATTTAAGCATATATATGTTGTTTACCCTCACACCATTAAACATGTAATTCTTATTTTCATTGTGTATAATCAATTATTGCACAATTGACTAATTCTTAGAAGACCATGTTTAAGGCCTTAAACTAACATAATATCAGAGATAATAGTAGATGAGGGATTACCTACACTATCTTTTCCAAGTATTGCACCTTTTGTGTTATCTTCATAGGATATAAAACCTTTCTTTTTTGCCATTAAGTCAGAGAATAAGGAAATGTCTCCCGTCATATGCCTTGAGCACCCACTATCTAGAATCCATCTTCTCTCCATAGAGCCAATGCATTCAACCTACAATATCAAACAAAGGTGATATGTACCCAACTTTCATTAGGTCCTTGGGAGTGAGTGATAACATGGTTGCATTTGGGCAACCATTGAAAAATACCTTTAGGAACTAAAATACTCCTAAATTTTCATTTTTCAATAGTGTAACCTTTCTTGCAACAACAAAGACAACTCAAATTATGAGGTGATTTACGTTTGATATTTGGATCCTGTTGTACTCCCAAAATTTTCCCTCTCATTTCATCAGCATTTCTCATCACAAGACTCTTGGAATTCAAGATCAAGCTAGGGTTTGCTCTGCCCAAGACACCACCTTGCACTGTTGACCTAAATTAGGGTTTGAGTTTGCACAGTGATGTTTTGACCTACAATGCCCAAATTTAATTTCATACTTCATGTTGGATCACAAGTTTGTCCATACCAAGTTTCAAGCCTTGATTCAAATTTTTGCCCAGTCAATTAGACAGTTGACCTAGAAATTAGCTGTATTGGGGAAAAAGTCAATTGTGGCCAATTGACAGTCAAACCTCATGAAATTTGACCCACATCAACATTATGAACTCATATGAACCATTTGATCAAGTTTGGGTCACAATTCCACAAGAAATTTGATCAGATCACCAAAAGGGCAAAATGGTCATTTTTAGGGTTTTGACTGTACAAAGGCAATTTTTGACTGTTTGGCCTAGCCAATGGCAAATCAAGCTCAAACATGGACTCAAGGAATCAATGACATTGTCTTGACCCATTCAACAAATTCAAAAGATCTCAAATGCATAGGATGGACAGATGAATTTTTCAGTAAACTGATCAAAATTTAACTGTATACTGAAAAGTCAAACTTTGACTTTTTGGTCAAAATCAAGTGCCAAGGGTCATTTTTCATCAAGACATGTCAAATTATGAAACTTGTTCATCAAGAAACCCAAAAATGGAAATTAGGGTTTAAAATGGAAAATTTTCATAACTTAGAAATTTTCTAAGTTATAAAATTTTCTCATTTTTTCCTAACTTTGTCCCACTTTTTCACCAAGATACAAATGGATTAAAACAAAAATTTAAACATGAAAGTTGTAGTCCATAACAAAGTCTACAACTTTGATTCACAAAGTTTTCTCAAAAGAATCTTGTATCTCAAGTTATGATTTTTGGAACAAGGGTACCTAAAACTTTTAACTTAGAGAAATTTTGCCCTAGTTTAGGCAGGATTTTGACCCATCTTCTTGGCCATTTTTCACATAGTTCCACTTGGATTTTCAAGTTGCATTTCAAAGATGGATTATAGTACATGTTTCAAGCTTTCCAAATTGTCCAAGAACTCCTCAAACACCTTTGTGGTTAGGGAGAATCGAATGCTTGAAGTTGGCAAAAACTCACTTTGATCCATGGCCAATACATGTTCATACCAAGTTGCAAATCTGACCAAGATAGCTTAGTACATTATTACAGGCCTCTAAACCAATTTACATTCCAAAATTGAATGCAAATACATTGGATATTGGCATTGTTCTGATCAATAGAGCTTTGTAAAATGAACATTGCCATTTTAAGCATAAAGGCCACACTTCCATTTTCATAAAGGGGACTTTATGTCAAATTGCTTTTTCTTGAGCCTTGGACTTTCTTCCTTTGCAGCAAACAAGCTCCACAATCTCAGGCATAGTACAAGAAGTTGGTGCATGCTTGGAGATAGCTTGTACAGGCCTATCACACTTCACTTCGAACTTTGCTTTCAAAACAAGTCAAAGGGCCAAAAGCTTGTATCTCTCATATTTGATAAAACCAACAAGAACAAAGTGGTCAAACAGGTTTCTCATATCTTCATAAGTCAGAAGCACGAGCCTTTCACCCCTAAAGCACCCCAAAACACCATTTTTCTGAAAAACAGGGCAAGCCCTGCAGAACCACCTTCATCTCCACTTTCCCTCGTGCGTTTTGGCTCAAACTTGTTCCAATATCTTCCATTCAACTCACCTGAACTATCCCAGACCTCCATTGCTAGCTGTAACATCATTAACACACATTGCCATTTTTGTTTGAAAGCTTTGCAGGTTGAGTTCTGTAGCACGATTCAGGCTACTTCAAAACAAGCCAAGCATTGGGAAAGATTCAGTGGACCTCAGGCAAGCTCAAAAGAACCCCAAGCACCCTTGGAAGTTGCTGCATTGTCCAGCTCGAAGTCAACTGAAACAGGTATTTCATGAACTTCTATCTCTCTATTTAGGAATATTTAGACTTAAGTTTGTGAATGAAAGATGTTGTATTCATAGCCCTGAAACCATACATGTGCTTAGTTTTCATTTATATTAATCGTGCTAGGAGAATTTTGTTCATGAACTTTCTGAAAAAACTAGGTTAAGAATTAGGGCCCGAGAAATTCTCTCTGGTCTTTGAGAGTTAGCTTAAGTTTTTTATATGGTTAGATTCATTATTTGATGCTCTACAAGTTTCATATTATGAGTTTTGTCAAAAAAGTAAGGAATCAGGAGATAGCATTTTGTGTATAAAGCGCGCGTTTTGGTTTGAACTGAGGAAGAAGATGAAGTTGATTGGGCTGAGCCTGGTTGTTTTTACTTCTAACACCTGCCTTTTCAGTTTACACCCCTGGCCCATTTCTTTGTATATTTGTCATTTTTTGTATTTTTATTTTTATTCTGACTTTATTATTTTATGTCCAAATATATAAAATGCCAAAAAAATTATTTTTATATTTTTTTTCATATTTATTTGATATTTATTTTTATTTTACTAGTATAAAAGTGTTTAAATACTTTATATTCTTTTTATTAAAACTTAAAAATAATGTGAAAAATATGTTTATTTTCATTTATTATTTTATACACATTTGAAAACATTTTCTTGAAAAATATACCTTTTTGTAAATAATTTATTTTATTTTTTATACACACTTAATATATTTAATATATTTAATACATATATATACATATTTTATTAATTAATTAGGACAAAAAACACAAAAATAATACATTTTTATTTTTATTAATATTTTATACTAAAAATACCATTTTTTCAATATACTTATATTTTTATACAAATTAATACATTATTGTATATAAATAATAAATAATACTATTTACTTAAGAAATTAGGGTTTTTGCTCTAAAAAAACAAAATAATTGAAAATGACTTTTTAGTTGTTTACATTTCACATTAAAAATACTTTTTCATACATAAAAAACATTTTTTTCATAATACACTTTATTTAATATTTATTTATTGTATTTATTTAAATATTGTATATTTAATATTATGCCTTACCCATTCAATATGGTTGTAATAATTTAGGATTTAATTTCTTGCAAAATAATTCCCAATTCAAATTTGTACCCCCCTCCCTATATCATGTTGTAATAGTGTAGAATTTAAATTCTCGCACCTTTAAGCTTTCAATTATGCCATGGTTAGACTTAGGGTTTTGTATGCAAAATAAAAATCAACAATTAGTTTGACCTAATCCAAGATAACAATGCATGAAAACAAACACAATGCACACTTGCACCCCTAGGGTTATAATCCACTTGTTGCCTTCAAAAATGGGCCATGATATGCATGTCAAGTTACTTTGGCAAAACAAAAACAAAACAAAGATCATAGTCCCTCGATGACGCTATCTGAGTTGCCTAAACAAAATGATCAAGTCCCTCAAGAAAATTGCCAAAGACACTTGACACTATTGCTATCATGGTCTATACGATGACACGCGCCTGTCCCGTTTAACATCCTAACACAAGGTTGTTCACCAAACACAATGGTGAAACAACAATATTAAAAGGGTTAAAAACATAAGAAAGATCTTTGAGTAAAATAGGGTAGATAACTCTTAGTTACTTGATCAAAGCTTGCAAAAAACATCCTTGCTATCTTCAAAACACACTTCACAACACAATTTCAAAACCCTACTTTCAAACATTGAAAACTTTTCAAAAGACAAAAACACCTTTGTATACATTCAAACAAGAATCATTACAAAGGTTGCCACAACGATTGTAACACCCTCTAAAACCCCGCGTAAAATTTCGCAATTAAATAAAATCATACTTTCAGAGTACATGTATTAACGAGGATGTCACAATTCTCTTTTAATAAAAACAAGTTCCTGTCATGCATAACATAGAAGCAACTCATACATGTTTACACAGCGGAATATTATATTTAATAAAACCAAAGTTATAATATTTTCAATCATCAGGGATTAACACCTGGAAAATATCAACATCATATTATAACCAAATACTAAGGAAATAAGCGAGTCTGACTAAAGCAGCTCGACAAACAAACGTTCCCGGAGTTACAACTATCAGAGCATGACCCGGACAATACTTAAACGGAAATAAACTAGAAACAACAAGCCTTCGCCAAGCACCTGAACGAAGCTCCTCAATCTGAAATATTCAACAGTAAGGGTGAGCATCTCAACTATACATTTGATTATACGTTCATAACAATCAATTCAGAAAAACCATAAGCATCACCCAAACAGTTAGCATGTTTCATAGTTTACGAAAACCTTTACAATTCATATATTCATAATATATTACTTTTCATACTTATAATTAACATCAAACATCATTAACAATTCAGCAACAATACATGCATACAATCAATTAAATACAACATTGGAAAATCATCCATTCATGTTGTATTCAATATAATGCAACACACCCATGCATGTGGTACCATTCTACCGCCCCATTAAATCTCGGGTCACGGATAACTTACCGTTCCATTATATCGCGGACACGGCTACCACCTCAACGTTCCATTAAATCGCGGACACGTATATTGGCCACCATGTTAATTCCACACAATGGGAATTAACAAATGCAACATGATATGTAAAGTATGTAACACTCAGCATACTATTAACATCAATAAACCATATCATGTAACATCAACAATATCAAATACAACACGATATGAATAGCATGTAATCACTCAGCATACTATTAAACATCAACCAATCATATCAAGTTATATCATAATTCATGCTTGATAACATTATCTAAAAGCATGACCATAAAATCTACGTAGTGTTGGTATCATAACATACAAACGTTATTCGATACAAGCATCAACAACACTAGGAAATCAATAAGCAGCATATTCAAAACATATAAAACACTGCACATCAAAACAGAATCAATTCCGTACATAACAGCATGCACAGAAAACAGAATCCAGAAGCCAACACAGGGGCTCAACACGGGTGCCCGTGTTGTGCAACACGGCCCGTGTTGTAATGTGTCCAGAAAACACACTATTTTTACCAACACAGAAGATCAACACGGGTGCCCGTGTTGTGCAACACGGCCCGTGTTGATGAGCGCGTACAAATTTTTCCTGTACCTGCAGCAGCTCATATGCCAACATATTTGCACGAAAATACATTTCTACAGTAGTGCAATGCAGTACAAAAACATCCAAATACACATCAAGTTTCCAAAACATCAATTTCCTATGCCTCTGACTTATGTTCATCAATTTCCCACAAATTGAATGACTCAAATCCTTTAAGGTTATAGTTTTCTAAAATCGTTGGAAGACAGACTTCCTTTTCCAAATCATTTAATCCAAAAACTTAATTTTATAATTACCAACAATTATCAAGGTAACCTTAAAAGTGATTATTCGTCCTTTTGGGGAAATCTGATAACATCAAGGTTATCCTTAGAACACCTAAGGGAAACTCCCGATCATACAATTTCGATCTAAATCAACAATAGGGATTAATTTCTTAATCGATTCACAACCTTTAGGGAACCTAATCTTTTCTAACGAAATTCGATCCTAAAGTTATCGATCACTAAGAACATCAGAGAAAATGGGATTATCCTACGATTACCCAACCAATCGTATCTAAACCCATAAGCAAATATAAATTGAGTAGTAGCCCCCCTTACCTTATCAAATTGCAGCTTTGAACTCTTGAGCGATTGTTCTTCGTTCTTCAGAGCTCCAATCCCAAATATCTCCAAATTCTGTTTTATCGTGAAAATGAGAAATAACTCAAGTCCCAAAATATATATCCTTATTTCTTTTGTACCCCCACTCTTTACTAACGACATCCAAGCCCAAAAGCTTAAAAACCCAATATTTTCTTATTTTCTCTAGTTTTCCTTCAATTATCCAAATATCAATAATTCTTTTATTTTATTAACTCCAATAAAATAATTTTCCCATTAAAATAAATCAAATAATTAAAACTGGGGTGTTACAACTCTCCCCCACTAAAAGAGTTTTCGTCCTCGAAAACATACCTTAGACGAACAGTTCCGGATAAGCCTCTTTCATCTGGCTCTCCAGTTCCCAAGTAACATTTCCATCTGCTGGACCTCCCCAAGCAACCTTCACTAATGCTATCTCTTTACCCCTTAACTGTTTCACTTCCCGATCTTCTATCCTCATAGGCAATGTTTCTACTGTCAGGTTATCTCTCACCTGTACATCATCTACTTGGATTACATGAGATGGGTCTGGAATGTATCTCCTCAACTGAGAAACATGAAAAACATCGTGAAAATTCGCAAGTCTCGGAGGTAAAGCAATACGATAAGCAACTTCTCCAACTCTCTCCGTAATCTGAAACGGACCAATAAAACGCGGAGTCAACTTCTTAGATTTCAACGCTCGACCAATACCCGTCATCGGAGTAACTCTCATAAACACATGATCTCCAGCACTGAATTCTAAATTCTTCCTCCTCTTATCATGATAACTTTTCTGACGACTCTGAGAAGCTCTCATCTTCTCTTGAATCAATTTGATCTTTTCAGTAGTCTGCTGAACAATCTCTGGCCCAATTATTGAACTCTCTCCAGATTCATACCAACACAAAGGCGTTCTACACCGTCTACCATACAATGCCTCAAACGGAGCCATACTAATACTCGAATGGTAACTATTGTTATAAGTAAATTCAATCAATGGCAAATAGATATCCCAAGCTCCACCATTCTCTAAAACACAAGCACGCAATAAATCTTCTAACGATTGAATCGTCCTCTCCGTCTGTCCATCAGTCTGAGGATGGTAAGCTGAACTCAACCTCAATTTAGTACCCAAGGCCTTCTGCAATCCTTCCCAAAATTTCGAAGTGAATCTCGGATCTCTATCTGACACAATACTAGAAGGAACTCCATGCAAACTCACTATTTTCTCAATATACAACTGTGCCAATCTCTCCATTGAGTAATCCATTCGCACCGGTATAAAATGAGCAGACTTAGTCAGTCTATCCACAATGACCCATATCGCTTCACAATTCTTAGGAGTCCTCGGCAACCCGGATACAAAATCCATAGAAATACTGTCCCACTTCCATTCTGGAATAAACATCGGTTGCATAAATCCAGACGGCTTCTGATGCTCAATCTTCGATTTCTGACAGATTAAACATGCATACACAAATTCAGCTATTTCCTTTTTCATTCCTGGCCACCAAAACAATTTCTTCAAATCATGACACATTTTCGTGGCACCCGGATGAATACTCATCCCACTGCGATGTCCTTCCTCTAATATACTCTTCTTGATTTCTGCAACATCAGGAACACAAACTCTATCGCCAAATCTCATAACATCATTTTCATCAATTCTAAACTCACCACCTTGACCTTGGTTGATCAATGTCAATTTATCAACTAAATTAACATCAGATTTCTGCCCGATCCTGATCTTTTCTAGAATACCACTAGTAAGTTTCAACATACCCAAACGAACACACTTCGGAGTACTTTCACAAATTAAACTCAAATCTCGGAATTGTTCAACTAAATCCAATTCACGAACCATCATCATAGACATATGCAGGGATTTCCTGCTCAAAGCATCTGCAACCACATTTGCCTTACCAGGATGGTAATTCAAACCAAAATCATAATCTTTGAGAAATTCCAACCACCTTCTTTGCCTCATATTGAGTTCTTTCTGATCGAAAAGATACTTCAAACTCTTATGATCACTATACACTTCAAATCTCGAACCATACAGGTAATGTCTCCACAATTTCAAGACAAACATAACTGCTGCCAACTCTAAGTCATGAGTAGGATAGTTCCTTTCGTGAACCTTCAACTGTCTCGAAGCATACGCAACTACCTGTTGATTCTGCATTAGAACACCACCTAATCCCATCAGAGATGCATCACAATAAACCACAAAAGATTCCACCGGATTCGGCAAAATCATAATAGGAGCACTAGTCAATCTCCGCTTCAATTCTTGGAAACCTTTCTCACAATCAGAATCCCAAATAAACGCTTGTCCTTTACGAGTCAACTTTGTCAACGGCAATGCTAACTTTGAGAATCCTTCGATAAACTTTCTGTAATAACCTGCAAGACCAAGAAAACTTCTGATTTCAGAAACAGTCTTCGGCGCTTCCCA
The DNA here is from genome assembly GCA_948472305.1 of Vicia faba. Classification (NCBI taxonomy): domain Eukaryota; kingdom Viridiplantae; phylum Streptophyta; class Magnoliopsida; order Fabales; family Fabaceae; genus Vicia; species Vicia faba. Next base: position 256,906,467 of record OX451740.1, read on the forward strand.
CTGGGATACTGCTTCTACTTTTGTAGGATCCACTGCAATACCATCCTTAGAAATCACATGTCCAAGAAAACTAACTTCATTCAGCCAGAACTCACATTTGGACAACTTTGCATACAACTTCTTATCTTTCAACAACTCTAACACAATTCTGAGATGTTCCGCATGCTCTTCGTCATTCTTGGAATAAATCAGAATGTCATCAATAAAAACCACAACAAACTTATCCAGATACGGGTGAAAAATCATGTTCATATATTCCATGAAAACACCAGGTGCATTAGTAACTCCAAACGGCATAACAGAATATTCATAATGCCCATACCTCGTTCGAAAAGCAGTCTTTTGAATATCTTCCGCTTTCACACGAATCTGATGATATCCAGATCTCAAGTCAATCTTACTGAATACACTGGCTCCAATTAGCTGATCCATTAAATCATCAATCCTCGGTAATGGATACCGATTCTTAATGGTTACCTTGTTCAATTGCCTGTAATCAACACACAGTCTCATAGAACCTTCTTTCTTCTTGACCAACAATACCGGAGCACCCCAAGGCGAAACACTTGGACGAATAAACTTCTTCTCCAGTAAATCTTCCAACTGACTCTTCAATTCAGCCAACTCAGATGCAGACATACGATATGGTGCCATCGACACTGGTCTCGTACCAGGAATCAAATCTATGGAAAATTCCACTTCTCTCTCAGGAGGTAACTCACCAACATCATCAGGAAAGACTTCTGGAAAATCACACACCACTGGCAATTCATCACTCCTGACCTTTCCTGTTGCATCTAACGAAGCAAGTAACATAAACACATTAGCACCGTCTTCCATTGCTTCTTGTACCTGCCTAGCAGTCATAGTCAAATTCTCGACACCAACTGCTTCTGGAAAAATCACCGTCTTAGCAAAACAGTTCAGATGAACCCGGTTGAATTCCAACCAGTTCATCCCCAGGATAATATCAATTTGTTCAAGTGGTAGGCACACTAAATCCATACCGAAACCTCTACCAAAAATCTCAATAGGACAATTCCTACATACAAGTGAAGTTGTCACTGAACCCGACGCAGGAGTATCAATAACCATGCTACCTCGCATACCAGATATGTCCAGTTTCAACCTCTCAGCACAATCCAAAGAAATGAAAGAATGAGTTACACCAGTATCAATAATTGCAACTAAAGGTGTGCCATGAATAAAACACGTACCTTTAATTAATCGATCCTCTGGAGTAGTCTCAGATCCAGACAAAGCGAACACTTTTCCACCTGCTTATTCTCATCTCGGAGACCATTCTCAAATTTGATACATTTAGAGAATTCTCCAGCCTCATCATCGTTGTAGTGCGCATAATACTTTGCCAACTCCGTGAACTTAGTAGCATACTCACTAACAGTCATGTTGCCCTGCTTAAGCTCCAAAAATTCAATTTCCTTTCATCCCCGAACATCTTCAGGAAAGTACCTCCTCAGAAAAGCCCTTCTGAAGTTAGCCCAAGTCAGTGCCTCTCCATCCTGAACCATTTCAGTCCTTGTTGCAACCCACCAGTCGTCGGCCTCTTCTGCCAACATATGCGTACCATATCTGACTTTCAGATCTTCAGCACAATCAATCACACGGAAAATCCTTTCGATTTCCTTCAGCCACTTCTGAGCACCTTCAGGGTCATGTGTACCTTTGAACAACAGAGGATTGTTCCTTTGGAAGTTCCCCAATTGCCTATCAGCACCAATCACGCCTCCATTCGGATTTCCAGCAAGTACACCAGCTAACATCCCTAAAGCCTCAGCGAGTGCAGCATCATTTCGTCCGTTACCTCTTCCAGCCATATTCCTGAGAATTAAAACATACTCCTCATCAGAATACAGTATCGACAGTGTTACCTTGCACTAGTCGCATACAAAAGGAATGACTGACTCAAGACTCTGGTCGCAACGACCGACTATGCTCTGATACCACTATTGTAACACCCTCTAAAACCCCGCATAAAATTTCGCAATTAAATAAAATCATACTTTCAGAGTACATGTATTAACGAGGATGTCACAATTCTCTTTTAATAAAAACAAGTTCCTGTCATGCATAACATAGAAGCAACTCATACATGTTTACACAGCGGAATATTATATTTAATAAAACCAAAGTTATAATATTTTCAATCATCAGGGATTAACACCTGGAAAATATCAACATCATATTATAACCAAATACTAAGGAAATAAGCGAGTCTGACTAAAGCAGCTCGACAAACAAACGTTCCCGGAGTTACAACTATCAGAGCATGACCCGGACAATACTTAAACGGAAATAAACTAGAAACAACAAGCCTTCGCCAAGCACCTGAACGAAGCTCCTCAATCTGAAATATTCAACAGTAAGGGTGAGCATCTCAACTATACATTTGATTATACGTTCATAACAATCAATTCAGAAAAACCATAAGCATCACCCAAACAGTTAGCATGTTTCATAGTTTACGAAAACCTTTACAATTCATATATTCATAATATATTACTTTTCATACTTATAATTAACATCAAACATCATTAACAATTCAGCAACAATACATGCATACAATCAATTAAATACAACATTGGAAAATCATCCATTCATGTTGTATTCAATATAATGCAACACACCCATGCATGTGGTACCATTCTACCGCCCCATTAAATCTCGGGTCACGGATAACTTACCGTTCCATTATATCGCGGACACGGCTACCACCTCAACGTTCCATTAAATCGCGGACACGTATATTGGCCACCATGTTAATTCCACACAATGGGAATTAACAAATGCAACATGATATGTAAAGTATGTAACACTCAGCATACTATTAACATCAATAAACCATATCATGTAACATCAACAATATCAAATACAACACGATATGAATAGCATGTAATCACTCAGCATACTATTAAACATAAACCAATCATATCAAGTTATATCATAATTCATGCTTGATAACATTATCTAAAAGCATGACCATAAAATTTACGTAGTGTTGGTATCATAACATACAAACGTTATTCGATACAAGCATCAACAACACTAGGAAATCAATAAGCAGCATATTTAAAACATATAAAACACTGCACATCAAAACAGAATCAATTCCGTACATAACAACATGCACAGAAAACAGAATCCAGAAGCCAACACAGGGGCTCAACACGGGTGCCCGTGTTGTGCAACACGGCTCGTGTTGTAATGTGTCCAGAAAACACACTATTTTTACCAACACAGAAGATCAACACGGGTGCCCGTGTTGTGCAACACGGCCCGTGTTGATGAGCGCGTACAAATTTTTCCTGTACCTGCAGCAGCTCATATGCCAACATATTTGCACGAAAATACATTTCTACAGCAGTGCAATGCAGTACAAAAACATCCAAATACACATCAAGTTTCCAAAACATCAATTTCCTATGCCTCTGACTTATGTTCATCAATTTCCCACAAATTGAATAACTCAAATCCTTTAAGGTTATAGTTTTCTAAAATCGTTGGAAGACAGACTTCCTTTTCCAAATCATTTAATCCAAAAACTTAATTTTATAATTACCAACAATTATCAAGGTAACCTTAAAAGTGATTATTCGTCCTTTTGGGGAAATCTGATAACATCAAGGTTATCCTTAGAACACCTAAGGGAAACTCCCGATCATACAATTTCGATCTAAATCAACAATAGGGATTAATTTCTTAATCGATTCACAACCTTTAGGGAACCTAATCTTTTCTAACAAAATTCGACCCTAAAGTTATCGATCACTAAGAACATCAGAGAAAATGGGATTATCCTACGATTACCCAACCAATCGTATCTAAACCCATAAGCAAATATAAATTGAGTAGTAGCCCCCCTTACCTTATCAAGTTGCAGCTTTGAACTCTTAAGCGGTTGTTCTTCGTTCTTCAGAGCTCCAATCCCAAATATCTCCAAATTCTGTTTTATCGTGAAAAATGAGAAATAACTTAAGTCCCAAAATATATATCCTTATTTCTTTTGCACCCCCACTCTTTACTAACGACATCCAAGCCCAAAAGCTTAAAAACCCAATATTTTCTTATTTTCTCTAGTTTTCCTTCAATTATCCAAATATCAATAATTCTTTTATTTTATTAACTCCAATAAAATAATTTTCCCATTAAAATAAATCAAATAATTAAAACTGGGGTGTTACAACGATGGCCTCTTTTCAAAACATCTTTCAAAATTACATACAAAGCACCATTTCAAACAATTGAAGAGCACCATTTCAAACAATTGAAAAGCAAAGCAAGTGATCTAAGCAAGTAACTAAGAGCCCATGGATAACCATGGATAGAAAGGGTGCTAATACCTTCCCTTTCTATAATCTACTACCCGAACCCAAGAAAACATCTCAAAGGTCTTTCCTGTGCTTTTTGACCTTTCCTTAGGATAAAATAAAAAGCCGGTGGCGACTCTTGCTAAACCGAAACATTTGCAAACACAAACGCGAAACCTAAAGTCAGTTCTCCCACTGTATCACAGATCCTTTTTATCCCGACTATCCTTTTTATGGGATGTTTTCATACTTCTTTTAATCATATAAGAATCAATAGCAAATGCAACCTTTGATTGTGGTGCCTTGTCCAATTTAGCTTTAAGAGTGCTAGCCTTTTTTTTGTCAAATTTGACAAGTTTCACAACCGAACCTAGACGGTTTATCATACTTCTTCTTGACTTTTAGACTATCTACTATAGAATGCTTTAGAGCTTCCATTTACTTTTCAGTATTTAAAACCTTAGTTTCAGAAGTAGCAAAAATCTCTTGATGTAAAGCTAACTTTTTAAAAGCATCTAGGGCTTCTCTTTGTAGATTATCAAAAGCAAGTTGTAATTCAGAATAAGATAATTTATCAACATTTTCATATTTAGCATGACTTACATTCTTTTTTTTGCTTTGATGAAGATGGGTGGAGAGACATAGATTTGCCTCTACTTCATTATCAATTGAGCTCTGACAACTTGAGGAATCACTATCACTCTCCCAAGCTACATAAGTTCTTCTAAATTTTCTAAACTTCATGTGTTTGCCCTTTTCTTTATCTTTGTCAAGAGATGAACATTCTGGCCTATAATGACCCAATTTTCCATAATTATAGCATGCACTTCTTGAATTTCCTTTGTTGTTGTCAAATTCCTTTGAGGATGATAATTGTATTCTAAACTTGATGAGGTTTTTGTCAGAGTGCTTTACTCCATTCTTTCTAATGTACTTATTTTATCTTCTTACAAATAACCCCATTTCCCCATCATATTAATTGTCATTGTCAATATTATCACTATCACTTTGCTCATTTGTTAAGGATCTTGAACTAGAAGCCTATAGATCAATAAATTTTTTTTCTAACTCCTTCTCCTTGCTTTTCTCTTTCTTTACCTTCTTATCATGCTTTTTCTCATGTTTTTCTAAGCAAGTGAGTTCTTGCTCATATTCTTCAATCTTACCAAACAATATGGTGAGGTCAAGTACTGTGAGTTTGTTGGCTTCCTTGATCGTAATGACCTTTGGTTTCCAATCCCTAGTAAGATACCTAAAAACTTTATTAGTAGCAATTTCACTGGACACATGTTTTCCAAGTGTATTCAAACGATTAATAAGATGAGCGAACCTCTTTTACATTTCAACAATGGCTTTACCATGCTTCATGCAAAAGAGTTTAAACTCTTGATTTAGTGTATTAATTCTAGCTTGTTTGATTTCATTGGTTCCCTCACGGGCAACTTGCAATGCATCCCATATAGATTTAACGATTTCATAATGGGAAATATGATAAAATTCATCAACACCAAGAGAGAATATGAGAATATTTTGTGCTTTCCAATTGTAACCCCACTTTTCCTTATCATCATTATTCCATTGTGCTTCCGATTTAGGTGTGGTGACACCATCTACGACTACGGTAATTTCCGTTGGACCATTGACAATAACATCCCACACACCCTTACTATATGAATTGATATGAATACTCATACAAGCTTCCCAATAACCATACTTTTCACCGGTGAATATAGGCTCTTTATTGTACGCCCCTTTAGGTTTGTTTGTCATTTTCTAATAAGCGTCTTTGAAGCATACAAAATGAACCAGGCTCTTGATGCCACTTGTTAGACGAAGACAACTTATCTAGAATGGTGGTGAATAGATATCCAATGAAGAATATTTCTCAACATCTTATTTTTTTAAAATTAAGCAAAAACAATGGCAAGTGGAAGTCGTATTCTAGATCACAAGTCGTCCAAACCAAACCAATTATTGGAGGCTCGGATATGCATACAATATCAACTACTCAATTGAATGATGATAATAAGATCTAAATACAATAAACATCTCCAGTAATTGTTTTACAATTAAAAGGCCAACCAATATCCAATAAAAATGATAAAACTAAGTGAAGCAATTAACCGAACACTTAGTGTGTAGTTTGAAAAAAATAAGTGAAACAATTTATCAAACACTTGATGCACACCTAATTTTTCGGATTTTCCTTTGAGCTTTGTTGGTAAGAAAGACCTCCTACAATCTAATAGATTGCAAGGTAATCAACAAAATACTTTTAAACAATCAAAGTATTTGTCTATACTAATTAGTTGCACAATAAGAGAGAGAGAGAGAGAGAGAGAGAGAGAGAGAGAGAGAGAGAGAGAGAGAGAGAGAGAGAGAGAGAGAGAGAGAGAGAGAGAGACTCGAGGATTTTTTTAAGAAAACCACCAATCGTCCTTGTTATGGCTACGTCTCCCCTCAATTTCGTTTGGAATTGAGATAAGTTTCTTACTATGTGCAAAAAGTTGTTTACAAGAGAAATGTAGCAATCTAACCTTAAAAACCTTATGTTTGATGTTGATCCTAGCAATTTCTCTTCCCTTGATCCGAGTTTGATCAAGTCCCCAACAATACCAATTTGATCAGTTGTCTCACGCCACTCCTTTGTAAGAAACCACCGTTCTTCAAAGCTCTTCACTCGGCTGAATCTAAATTTCATAATTGTTATATCCCGAGATTTCCAAACGATTCACCGTCTCACACTATTCTTTTATAATAACCACCCGTTCTTCAAAACTCTTCACTCAGTCAAATACAATATCTGCATAATCTTGTAAAACTCCTAAATTTACACTTTGATCTCGAGGTAAAAACTCTCACCGTTTTTCTGATGAAACCCCTTATGATTCTTAACCCAACCTTAGGTTACAACCAACTTAAGTCGAACATTATCAACACAAGTCTAGATGGCATCCAAACAATGAATGATTATGTGTACGTTGTTTGTGTGTATGCATAGATGCAAGGTTGAAAATTATGAGCAACCATAATATGTATTTATAATTTCATCAAGTTGAAAATGATGCATGTATGAATTATATATGTGTTGATAATTGTGTGTGTGTGTGTGTGTGTGTGTGTGTGTATGTGTGTGTGTGTGTAATACAGTGAGAGAATTGACTTTACTGGTTTTTCGTTTTTAATCGTAAATGTTGCGGTTAGCAAGAGTTGCCATCGACTTTTATTTTATCCAACAAAGGAAAGGCTAAAAAGAACAGGAAAGACCTTTCGAGATTATTTTCTGAGTAAGGGGGTAGGTTATGGAAAGGGAAGGTGTTAGCACCCTTTCCATCTGTAGTTATCTACGGGCTCTTAGTTGCTAGCTCATTTTGAAAATGCTTTTTGTGTAAGTGTATTTTGAAGATATTTTGAAAAGACGCCTTAGTGCGGCGAACTTTGTAATGTTTCTCGTTTCGGCGAGAACGTATACAAAGTATTTTTTGTCTTTGAAAATATTTAGAAAAAAGTTTGTGTATGTGTGAAAAAATTGTTTTTTGATTGTTTTTATGAGCAAGCAACTAGGAGATATCTACCTACTCGAAAGGTTTATTATTTTCCTCTTTTCCTTTAGACAATGCTATCCTATTATTAGTGAGTAGGTAGTCCTGTCGTTGGATATTTGAGGGACAAGCAAGGGTCATCGTACAATCACGAAAGCAGCTTAGTAAGATATTTTAGTAACTACCCTAAGATATTAAAATCATATACCGAGGTAACATCGAAAGGATCATCGAGGGACTTATGATCTTTAAATCAAAGGGTCGTCACTAAAATCTTTTACGCTCGAGAGTCGTGACTATTTATTCCGAAGGAAACAAGTGGAGGTACCCTAAAGGTGCGTGTGTGCAAGTGTGTTGTGTTTCAATTATTCGTCTTTAAGTGTTAGGGTTTGCTAACGTTTGCTTTTATCTTGTCATGCAATCCTACTTAAGCTAAACAATAGCAATAATGATAAAACAATAAAGTAAATATAAAGATCCTACGCTATTACAGAGCTTCGGGAAGGGGGTATAAACCATAAAAGGGGGGGGGGGGGGGGGGGGGTAAAAGACATTAAAGAAAAATCCTAGTTAAAACTATTAGAGACTGTAGCAGTTACATAATTATGAAAGAATAAAAATGCGGAATTTAAATAAGCGTGCAGAGATGGAAAGCGAGGTAAAAACCCTAAAACTCCTAACAATTTAAAATATTTTTGTTATTTTTATTTGTTTTAAGAAAATTCTTAAATTAAATTAAATTAGAAAAGATAAACTAAATCTAATTGCTTAATTAATTAATTAAAGGAAAAACATGATTATTAATTAAAATTAATTCTAATTAATAAAAGAAAACTAATTCTAATATTTTTGGTATGTTATTTGAAAAAAATATTTGAAGTGATTAAACCTAATTCTAATTGATTTTAAGTTGATGAAATAAAGTCAAAGTAATTAAATTAATTAATTTGTAAAAATTATTTTTAATAAATAAAAAAAACCTAAGTTTATTTTTGTGATTTTATTATTAAAATAAAATTAATTTTTAAAAAGTGATATAAAACAATTAAACAAATAATAGAGAAAGAATAATAAATAAATAAAAACAAAAGGAAAACTGGGCCTGATGTAAGAAGCAATTAGAGGGGTATGCATCTGAAATTGCTAGGCCCAAAGACAAAGTAAACAGGCGCTGCAAAAAAGATTAGGGGGGGTGGGATTAAAAAAACGTTAAGCCCACAAAGGGCTAAGCCCAAAAGCTGCAAAGGATTTGGTATGACTATCCCTTGAAGGTCCATGATGGGGACACATTTTTGATGCGCAAGATCTCTGTCCTTTGGAATCTGGTGTTCAGAAGGTGATACGCATGGTAAACGCGCATGGATACGACATACCGGATCCTGCAAGGAAATGTTATGAAAATGAAAAAATGCAAAATCCTGGGGTCGAACCCAGGACCTTAAGAGATAACAACTTTACATGCACATTTATTACCGCTGGGCCATTCAATTCAATTGTTAACATAATAAAACAAAAATAATATAAAATAAATTCATTCAAATTTCCAAATTCAAATGCGCGCCATGAAGGACTCAAACTGGCTAATAGTGTGATAACGTTTGGGCCACCGGAGTCAAAATATGAGATTTGAGACAAAATAAAACATCTATCCTACATAAAATCAAGCCCTGAGCTCAATTCTGGCCTTTGATTGGTCTGAAAGTCCCTATATTAGGAGATCAAGCTCCAACAGCCATGGATGCCCTAACAATGACATCCCGTGTTCTAGGCCTCAAAGCTTGTATGCATCACGTCAAACATGTCTTAAGCATATTTATGAACATTTAGATAAACATTAAATTGATTAGTAATGCATATTAAGCAAAATTGGATCCAAAGAAAATATACCAATCAATGATGTTCGCGTGGACGAGTCAGGCTTGCTTCAGGCTAAAGTGAGGGATGAAGGTGACTCCTGGAGACCTCAGGAGTGCAAAGATGGCACTAAATTGGACGGAGGAAGGCTGGAATGCAGGTTTCGAATTTCACAATTTTGACAATTTTTTTGGAAGTTTGTAGAGCTTCTCTTCAAGCAATTTTTGCGTGTATTTTGCTTGCACTCTTGCTCTATATTTATATATGGATGTAAGGATGGATAAACATGTCAAGAATTCATGCATTGATCATACTCTTGAAAGCAAAAATCACAAATTTGAAAAGTTCCCAAAATGTGTGATTCTTGCCATTTTAGTTCCTCGTATGTTCCTGGTCACCCTCCACGCACCTTGCACGAAATTTGGGCTTCTCAATGGATCAAACTAAGCCCAAATGGCATAGCCCACTAATTCTTGCATTTTATTTTCATTTATTTAATTTCAAATTAAATAAAACTCAAAATAAATACAAATAAAATCAAGGTCATGCAAAAATGGATTTAGAGGTCCTTTAAGACATTATGGACATGCTTGAAGTTCAAAAATTAGGCCCATTAGTCTAAAAATACAATTTTGCTCAAGGTGTACTTTTTGAATTTCCTCAAAATTTCCCAACTTGTGCAACTCATATATTGCTAAATTTTTATCTTTGAAGATGATCTTGGACTTTTTGAAAAGCCCAAGATGTCCTATACAATCTCTATGTTGACCATTTTTGCTTTTGAAGACATTATCTTGATGTAAGTTGTCTTGACAAAAAGTGTCTTTTGTTGACTTTTTGAAATGACCTGTAATGTATGAGCTCATATCTTCCAAATAATGAATTTTATGAACTTGAGAATGAAAACAAAGTTATAGAGTATTGGATTCTCTTCATAATGAGCTTTTGTTGGGGCAAAATGGATGAAGCATGTGAAAGTTATGTCTGGTCAAAGTTCAATTGACTTTTCCTAGGAAACCCTAATTTAGCAAATCTTGACTTTTGATGATTTGAGGAATTTCCTTGAGGAATCATGATCAAACCTTGACCAAATGATGAATATCACTTCAAAATGTTGATGTTGACCAAAAATCTTGAAGTTTGACTATATATTGACCATAATTGACTTTTGACCTAATACAGTTGATTTTCAGTCATCTGAGCAATTGATTGAGCAAACTTGTGATGCAAGGCATGAAACTTGGCATGGACATTCTTGAGGACATATTAGGAACCATGAAAATTACTTGAGGCCTTTGAAACCCAAACTTATTTGTGAAAAGTGAAACCCTAGTTAGAAATCCATTGCTTGGGAGGAGAATTTGTCTGGTTAATTCTTGGTAAACCTTGAGCATTTGAGGACCTCTAAGAGTATGTTTTGAATAAAATGAGAGGGCAAATTTTGGGGTACAAAAGTGTGTGTGTGTGTGTGTGTGTGTGTGCAAGTTAGAGGTAAAAGGGAAACCTAAAAGTTTGAAAAGGAAAAAGATTTTTGCAAAATTTCAACACATGTGTTAACACATGTAAGTTATGTGTCGACACATGTAATAACATGTATCGGTCTCTAAGAGGTCTTTATGTCAACACAATATTCTAGTGACTTTCATGCTTTAAAACAACAACACATGTTTCGATGCAAACAATGGATGTGTCGACAGATATAAATGATTTTTATGCAAAAATATATTTTAATGACATGTGTCGACCTATATGAGGTCTCTGTGTGGACACATAGTTACATAGCCTACGAGCTTTATTATTGAACTACATATGTCGACCCATAGTATGGATGTGTCGGCACATCCAACTAAATTTTATGCAGAAAATCATTTTTGATGCATGATATCTTTCGATAGCCTTTTCAAACATGTTCTAGATGCATTCTAAGATCCATAATGCAAGAGTGCACACAATGACTCAGAGATACCGTTCAATATACAGAAAAGCTAAATCAATCCTAGTTTTGACATCATGCAAAACATCTATTTAAGAGGCAAATACATTCACAATCCAAACTCATCCAAATCATATAAACAAAGTCTCTAAACTTAAAAACTAACATATTTAAGCTATCTAATGCATTAAAACTAACCTGTTTGAGCTAATACATCAATTAAAAATCAAAATAAGCTAAATGAGAAATTTATTCAAAAATGTATTAATGAGGGTGTAAAGTGCTCTGATGTTGAATGCAGTTGTTAGAAAGAGTTGAAAATGGTAAGAAACATATACATGTTACTTCAAATCTTGACCTTTAGTGGGAACTTGAATGAGTAGAATGAGGTAGAGAGAAAGTTGTGTATTCTGAAAAATGAACAAGGATAAGAGGGAGAGTCTGACGTGAGCTTTAAATAAGCTCACCCTCTTCGGAGATGAATCTCCAATTTTTTTTTAAATTAAAAAAAAAGTGTATTCAGAGATGTATCTCAAACACATCCTTAAAATCAGTGTTGTAAAAACCGGACCAGACGGTCGATTGGACCAGTTGGACAAGGAACCAGATCAGTAGCCAGTTTGGTTCGCTAGTTGATGATATGAACATGAATATGTGTTGTTATAATGTGTATATTGAGATTTTGGGTTAAAGTTGTTGTGTGAGATTGTGAAGAAAGGATCAAGTATGGTTGTGTGAGATTTTGGGTTAAAGTTGTTGGTGGTTTAGTGGAGGTGTTGGTTTGTGTTTGATTTTGCACATGTTTGTATGGTTAATAACATGGTGATGATATTTGGATAATGGTGATTCATGAAAAATGTTTAAAATTTGAAGGAATAGATCCTTGGTTCACGATTCAGGTTTAGCGATGTAATAGAGAAAACTATTGATATTGCTAAGTATAAATATGAGTTTAAGGCCAAGTATAAATTTGAAAATTATTGATATTGTTAGGAAGAGTAAACTATAAAGACAATTCTTTATTAATTATTGCAAAGGTTACCTTCTTCATCCGTGTAAGAATTTCTGGACTTGAAGCAACCAAAATACCCCGTCTAGCCTGATACCAGTATGTATTTCAACAAGTTAACCTTGCATGCATATTTGAAAGAAAAAAAATCAGACTAAATGGACAATATAATATTACTATTGCAATATAATCTTTGAGATTTGTCATATAATGTTTCAACAAGTTAACATGTAAATATGTCATATAATATTGTTCTATTATACATTACTATTGCAATATAATATTGTTCTATTAAATATTTTGAGATTTGTTTACTTCATATAGGTCATTAATGTTATTTTATTTTTGTTTTTGAAATTCGTTGTCGTTGTTTTACAGGAAAATGACATCTTCTGAAACACCTTCATCACAACCACTGTCATAAGAAGCCTCTTCAGTTCAAAGTTTAGTTCAAAATAATATTAGAGGAAAGACTGATATAGCTTGGACACATTGTACAAAAATCTTGCTAGTATGACAATCCAACCTATTTCAAATGATATTGGTATGATATTAGTTATTGTGATTACAATTATGTTATTTTAATTTATTATATGTCAATTGCTAAACTCTTTAAATTGATGTTGTTATAAATGAATTAAATTTGGATGAGGTTGACGTTGAGGGGGATGCACAACTTAATTATGGAGAAAACAACCAAAGTAATGGTATCGTTGATGAGAAAGATGTTGCGAATGCGATTGATTTTGCTGAAGATGATTTTGATATTGAAGAAGATCCCAATATTGAGATAATTTTACTTTCGTAGAACTACACTTAATATATATTGGAGTATTTTTGTTCTAAAGTACTCAATTAAATTATGTTACAATTAGATTTTATTTGCTATTAGACTTTATAATTTGTACTATTTTATTGTGTGTGATACTTATGTTTAAATTTGAATTTAACTTATGAACTATTGAATTTATGTTATGATATTTTTTAAAAATTTAAGTGTTATTTATATTTTTTTAGAGATTGAATGATTCGGTTAGACCGATATTATACTATATAATAATCCGAGTTATTAAATCGAATTATCTGATTTAATCTAGTTTGGGTCATGCGGTTTGAGTAGTAATTAAGTGGTTTGACCGATGAACTAGTGACTCAGTATATTTACCAATTTGATGACCTGTCTGATTTTTAAAACAATGCTTAAAATGATTTTGATTATATATTTTATTTAAAAAAAATATAATTTGATAGGTGTGAATATATATTTCTGAAAATATGAGACATTTTAAAAATTTGGCTCCCCTTTTGTATAAGTATGTATAAAGTTGTAGGGGTGTTCAAAACCAAACCGGCCCAATAGAAAACCGCAAAACCGAACCAAACCAAACCGAAACTGCAAAAAATCGCATTTGATTCGGATGTGTTTGGGTCATTTTCTTGTGGAACCGCATGATTCGGTTCGGTTTGCGGTTTGTATTTTACAAACCAAACCAAACCAAACAAAACCGCATTATGTTATAAAATCTTACTAACCAATATATATTTCTATAATTCTTTAGAGAAATCAACATGTATTATGTGTATATTTTATCATACTTTGTATTATATTCATTTTAATTTACAAATCATAAAAAATAAAATATTATTCATTTATAAATACTATTTTCACAAAATATATTTTATCATATTCTTTGTATAATATTTATTTAAGAATGCAATCTTATTGATATCATTATTTAGATTTAGATAAAATTATAATACGCAATTTTATGTATCAAATTATAAATTTATTTTGACAATTATAAATTTTTTATGGTAATGTATGAACAATTAAATATAAAATTATATTTTACTATATATTTGTATGTATGACATAATAATTATTTTTGTAAAAAACTGAAACAACCGAACCAATCCAAACCGCATTAGTTTGGTTTGGTTTGCTTCGGATTTATTTTTAAAAGCCAATCGAACCAAACCAAACCGCATGTTTTTTTCTCTGGTGGTTCGGATGATTTTTTACTTCAAAACCGCCCAAACCGCACCGCGAACACCCCTATAAAATTGCAATGAAAAATTGTTGCATTTTATCAAACACCTCGAAAAGCCGAAAACCCCAAAGGTGAACCCTACCACCATGGTTCGCTTCTCCAGGTCCTCCGCGCACCGTCTTCTCCACGCACTATGCTCCTCCACCACCACAGTCTCTCCATCCCCAACCGGCTCCCTCATCGCCGCCACTTTCCACCTCCGACACTTCTCAGCCGGAAACGTCGCCCGTGCCAAGGCAGCATCAATTAACAAGGAGCCTTGGTGGATGGAGTCAATGGAAATGATTCGCAACATTGGTATCTCGGCACACATCGATTCCGGGAAGACGACTTTGACGGAGCGGATACTGTTCTACACTGGCCGGATTCACGAGATCCATGAGGTGAGAGGGAAGGATGGCGTTGGTGCCAAGATGGATTCCATGGCGTTGGAGAAACGGAAGGGAATCACTATTCAGTCTGCTGCTACAAATTGTACTTGGAAGGACTATAAGGTTCTACTTCAAACTTGATTTGTAACTATCTATTTTCAGTTTGTATTGCTAAATTCTAATTGAATCCAATTGAAGTAAAATAGAGTGTGAATTTCCAAGGGAATTTCTCTTTTCATTCCTTGCAAGAATATATAAAAATTTTAAACTTGGAGAAATAAGAACTATGAGGTTTTAATTGAGTTCAAGTTGAATTTGAATTTGGAAGTGTAGTGAGTTTTTTATTTTTGAAGGACTAGGGTTCAATAAAGTTATATGTGGAATATCGTTTTTGTATAAATTGCGGTGGGGCCGTACCAGCATGAATTTTTGGGGATTATTCCTCATTATTATAGAGGAAGGATAACAATTGAAGATATTTTCTGTTTTTTTAGTTATGGATAACTGAAACGGGTAAATTAAATAAAGACTACTTATTTTTCCTGTTTGCAGTATCCACTGGAAGTTGCAACTTACATTGATATATTCTTCAAACTGCTTTTGATAGTGGCTTTCTCTTGTGGTTATTTACGTTGAAACTTCTGCAAAATGTTTTGTTGCAGATCAACATAATTGACACACCTGGTCATGTTGATTTCACCATTGAAGTTGAAAGGGCTTTGCGTGTCCTTGATGGTGCCATTCTTGTGTTTTGTAGTGTTGGTGGGGTGCAAAGTCAGTCCATTACCGTTGATCGGCAAATGAGAAGGTATGAGGTTCCAAGACTTGCATTTATTAACAAGCTTGATCGAATGGGAGCAGATCCATGGAAAGTAATAAATCAGGTGTGAATGAGATTTATAGAGGTTAGCTAAGATAATATGTTTTACAGTTATAAGTTATAATCCCATTTACACAAATTTGGTTATCTTGAGAAGAGCTGCCCAGTGGCATTTATGGAGGTCAGCTATAAAATTTGTTTTATTACTCGACAACTTCTACTATTTATTTATTTATTAATTAATGATTATCTTTGTTGTTTTTAAAAGTTCTTTTTCATTCTTATTTTCGAATTGAATGTTTTCCATTTTTTAATACCAATTTGTTTTATTTTTCAGGCTAGATCTAAGCTTCGGCATCATAATGCTGCAGTTCAAGTTCCCATAGGTTTGGAAAATGGTTTTAAGGGACTTGTTGATCTTGTGAAGCTAAAGGCCTATTATTTTCATGGTTCAAAAGGGTCTGTTTTCGAAATTCTCCATTATTTTTTCCGATTTGCGTCTGCCATACTCAAACATTGCTTATTGCAGCGAAAAAGTTGTCATTGAAGAGGTGCCTTCGGATATGGAAGCGTTGGTGGCTGAAAAAAGACGCGAACTAGTAGAAACCGTGTCAGACGTTGATGATATACTTGCTGAAGCGTTTCTTAGTGATAAAGCCATTTCAGATGCTGATCTTGAGGTGAGTAGGTAGCAGTTTTCATATTCCTGAGTTTTGTATGACTATTATTTGATTTATGGGAAATGCATCCTATCATACTTTCCTAATTCTAACTATTAGTTTCTTGGTCTGTTCTCTGAATGTGTTGCGGACCATGTGGTTTGGGCATTCTAGATATGCATAAAGAAATGATATAGACATGTCAGATTGTAACGGTCTCACTATTTTAACAGAAAGTTGTTTGGCATAGTTCCTATTTTCCTTTGATTCACAAATTTGCCAAGGAAACTGCTTATATCATATGCATGGTTTTGTCTGAAAATTGTAAGAACCACACATCAGTAGATGTTTTTTGTGTTATTTTGATAAAAGGGCCTGTAACTAAAGTTTAGCATCAGTTGGTTTCTGCCTATCTTGATTCCTTGTAGGAATATCCTTGGTTTGTTTGTTTGATATTGAGTGATCATTATGGTCCTCCCTACGTTTCAAATCATGAGTCTACACCAGCAGCGCAAAAGAAGTAATTGGCTGCACTGACCAAATGTTCATATGTGGTTAAGGAGATAATGATCAAACTGACGTTGACAGGGAGCTAGAGGTAGACATGTTGTTTTGGTGCAGATAGGGCTCATGTTGGTTGAGGTTGAGCTAGTTGGTGACTTCTGTTGTTGATTTGGGTGGTCATCAGAGTCGGTTGGTGTAGTCTGAAAGTTTCAGCCAGTGGCAGTGCAGCCGTTTGCATGCCCCTGGCCGGGGATAGAGCACCAAAGTCACCGGTGAAGCACAATGGTGTGATGGATTATTAAATCACTGACGCCATATATATAATTAGGAAAGGGTTTGAGGTAAACCTATATCTAATAGCTCCATATTACGATAACTAAATGTTTACATTAAATTATTAACTAGAAGGGGAATCATCTCATATGTTGAGCTTTTAATGGAGCTAATCATCTATAGTTCAGTAACAACTAGTAATTCTGATTATACTTGTGCTTAAATCTAACATAAACTCTATTAGGTCTCCACCGGCATTATCTCTCTATCCACATGTTTTAATGTAGTTTATAATTTCTGATTATTATGTTTGTTTAGGGAGCAATTCGTAGGGCTACCCTAGCACAAAAATTTATACCGGTATTCATGGGAAGTGCTGTCAAAAACAAGGTAATCATTGAATTCACCTTCTGTTCTCAACTTCACATATAAATTCATACTGCATAATAAACTTCTTTGTTCCTCCCATTCGGTAAAGATATATGCATAGTAATATTATTCCATCGATTTTTGAGTTAATGGTATGGTGGTATGTCTTAGAATTGTGGTTGAGCCTAACACAATTCTACGAAACCAGCATATAAGGTGAGGATTGACCCAACTTATAAACATATTGTTCAAACCATATATTATCCGATGTTTGACTCTTGAAACACCCTCTCATGTCCAACACTATTGGGCTTGGTGCATGGATATAACTGCCCTGTTGTTACATAACAGCAGACCTTCAATAATAATCTTCTACAATATTCATATCCATTCCTTATATATTACTTAATGTATGGAAGTTATTACCCATTTTGGATATTGCTATCCATAAATATACAGTACCGTTTCTCTAATATAACCCCTTTAATAAGCAGTCCCCTCCTCAAAATATTTTTTCACATTTATGCATTCTCATATTGGCAGGCCCAAACATATTTTTCAGTATGATCCAAACTTGCACATTCTAGATATCATGCATACTGTTTAGTTGTTTGAATCATCACTTGTATATAATTAATCTTCCAATATTGATACAGGGAGTACAGTCACTTCTGGACGGAGTACTTAGTTATTTGCCATGTCCAACTGAAGTTAGTAATAATGCTCTTGACCAATCTAAGAACGAGGAGAAGGTACCTGATTCATAGAAAGTTAATCCCTTTTTTACTTTGATATTGTTTTTCTGTCATGATTATTGAAAACTTTGAGTTGAATTTTAAAGGCAAATTTTGAATAACAATTATATGATTCTTTATTAAAATTAAAAGTATAAAAATTGCTTTGAATGCATGTTCTTCATAAATAAAATAATAATGAATCATTCAGAAAGTGTAAAATATCCGTAGTAAACATTATAATGCATCTAGGTGATATTGTAAGTCACTTGCCAGAAAAGAAATGAAATCCCAAAGTTCAAATTAACATTTAATAAAATCAAGATTAAAACCTTGATAATAGTTAATCACTTCATATTAAAAGAAATGTTAAATCTGAAAGGAAGGTCCCATCTTCCTAATTTAAATTATTTTTCAAATAGAAAATTAAGGTTTATGATTGGAGAATATTTGGCATTCCAAGTTAAGGTATCAAGGTGCATGTTGTTATATAAGCTTGGGTGAGTTTCTCAGCTGCTCATGCTATTGCTTTTCAATATCGGAAAATACCAAGTATAAAGTAATTCTTGCATTCACGTTTCAGAACCCATCTGTGTTTGATGCAAGCTGATTATATTTTCTTGGAGACAATTTTTACAATGAAATCATATATGGTTATGGAAATTGTCTTGGTTGTTTGCTGCAAACTCATGATCCAGAGAGATTACAATCATAATAAATTGCGATATTTAAGTGTTTCAGATACTGTTGTTGCCTTACTGTTATCTTTTTATGCAAATAAAAAGAAGTTACTGGTTATTGTATGTCTTTACTTGTCTAGATTGAGCTGACTGGAAGTCCTGATGGTCCCCTTGTAGCATTGGCTTTCAAATTGGAGGAAAATAATTTTGCGCAGTTATCATATCTAAGGTACCTCTTGGCATTGGAGATGGTTAATTCCATTTATGGTATATATATTTCAAATTTGTGGCAACCTTTCAGTACATTTTACATATGTTAATATATTGATTATTTGGTTGAAGAATTTATGAGGGCATCCTTCGGAAGGGGGATTTTGTGACTAATGTTAACTCTGGCAAGAAGACCAAGGTAAGTTTAATCTTTAATGTCTTCCGGTGCTCTAGTTTGATTGCATTTGTCTTTGTTCATATGTATGTTTTTCCTTTCCAGGGTAGAGAGATAACTAAATAACTGATTTATGTATGAGTTTTGGTGAAAAACCTTATATAATGTTTGGTCCAACTCCGCAGTTTTTTCTTCTTAAATAATTTAGTCTCATATTCATGAAAATTCTACTAGTTCATCATGGATTCCAATCTCCAAGTCTAGGTGAATGGATTCAAGTTTGGTTGCGAATTCACATATAAGAATTGAATAATAGTACGAAATATAAAGAAAATGAATATTCTGTTGCCGAATGAAATCTGAAGGGAAAAGCGGGATACTTTTCTTCATTTGTTTCTGATAGAACACATTCTAATGCAAATGGTTTATGTAAATGAAGCAGTCCTTGCTTAAAATTAGGATGTTTAGGATTTTGGATGCTAGTGAACATGGTTGAATTGCCCATATTTGATGGTTCTGATCCAATGCGTGGGACGATAACAGTGGATACACATCTGCATTGGTGAATATAAAGCTGGCTAGTATGAGTATGAAGGGTCACACAATTCTTTGGTTCAACCTACCAAGTGGCAGAGGATGGTCTAACACAGGAAAATAAATTCAGTAACTTTTTAAGGGCCCTTTAAACATACCGATAATATTGGGGATATGTCGAGCTATTTAATTTGTTTTCCTTTTTTCTTCTAAATAATTACCCTTCTGTTTTGTTCTAACAGGCTCTTACAAGCTACTGTCATACTAACAGTATGGACAATTTTTTTAGAAACATATCATCCTACATGCAGACATCTGACCATGCTCCGACTCATAGAATGTGTTTTATTTGAGCAATGCGCGGTTCTTAAGAAAATGATTAGATATGTTGGTTTTAATGACAAAATTAATATTATTTACTAGAATACCCTTATTAATTGTAGTTAATAGAGTAGTTTAATAAAGTGAAAAGTAATAAATAGGGATATAGTAGTAGACAAATAATAAATGTTGTATTGGTAGTGTAAATAGACTATTATTTGGAGACAGAAAAATGCAAATGAAACATTACATATATATATAAGTTGGTTGAAATATTATGTTACTAATCCATATGTTAACACACCTGTGATGCCGTAACGGAATGTAGGTTGTAGTTATCCATACACTATCTTGCTTCTCTTTCATAAAATGTCGATCTATCTCAATATGTTTTGTCTTATCATACTGAATAGGATTATGAGCAATAGTGGTGGCCTATTTATTGTCGCAACAATTTCATATGACCTTCACATTTTATCTTCATATCTTCTAGCACAATTTTCATCTGCATTAGCTCCCATTTTTTTTGTGCCATAACCCTAAATCTTGCTTCAGCCTTTAGCCGAGCTACTATACTTTATGTCTTACTTCTCTAAAAGCAATATGATTCCTGTTGAACTTTCCGCCTTAATTGCGGTCTGTCCTTAGTCGTCTTAATTGCGGCATTTTGGCTTGTCTTCATTGCAGCTCCTAAGACCTTCATTGTGTTGGCTTTGAAGGGGTGGATTTAGTTCCAAATTGCTTAGAGATATGGCTTGTGTTGTGTTTATAAGTGGGGACAATCTTCACCTTACAAGCCGATTTTGTAAGGATGAGTTCGACTTAACCTAAATTCTGAGTTGGTATCACCGTCTATCTTAATTCCTAGATCCATTGTAGGGTTTCCCGCATCGTCCACGCTTTGGACTCATTGAGGCCCAAGTGTGTTGGACTTTCCGTCTTAATTGCGGCCTGTCTCTAGTCGCCTTAATTGCGGCACTTTGACTTGCCTTCATTGTAGTCCCTAACACCTTCATTGTGTTGGCTTTGAAGGGGTGAATTTAGTTCCACATTGCTTAGAGATATGGCCTGTTGTGTTTATAAGTGAGGGCAATCTTCACCTTACAAGCCGGTTTTGTAGGATTGAGTTAGGTCCAACCCACATATTTTGGGAGTTCCTAAATAGAAAAACACAATAGCGTTAAGTAAACCGCATGGTGGAGCAACTACACTTTTCCTCTTACTCCTCCAAGCAACAAGGTTCCTACATGGAAAAACACTGTAGCCAGAAGTGGACCTATTATCATTCACTGAACCTGCATAGTCAACATTAGCATACACCACTATGGTTTGACTTCCTCCTCTTTTAAACAAAAGTCCTCTCTCTGGAGTACTTATAAGATGTAGAACATGGTCGAAAACTTGCAATCTCGCACTCTAGGATCATGCATGAATTTACTCCCGTTACTAACTACATAAGGAATATTGTTCTAGTGTGTGCCAAAGAAATAACTTACCCACTAATCTCTTATAATTTACCTTGTCAACTTTGACATTCGCAAGTTGCATCCAAGTTTGTTTGTTTCCTGCAAAAGATCAAGCTAGCACCCACTTTCTTGAGATATGAAAATTCTTTGCTTTGAATAAGCCACCTCAATTTCCAAGAAATACTTGACTTGCTCAGGCAGAGTCTGACATCTCAACTCTATTGGTAAATTCTCCTTGAGCAGCTGTGTCTCAATCAAATCATCTCCTGTAACCTCTGTTGTTAAACTCAGCCTGAATGGCCGGCTTGGAACGGCACAGTGAAGGATAGCGCGTCAGAATGGGTCGGAACGCCGCGAACGGGCAACACGGCCTGTGCGGCCGAAATATCGGGTATGGAAACAGAGCGGAACGGCGGTGGAACGGTCTGGAACGACCGTTTTTTCCTGTGTCCAGATTTTTAACCATTGGAGAGCTATATTTGTGGCGGAGTTTGCATAACAAGAAGAAAAGCACCAACAGGATAGAAACCAGGCCGTTTTTTCCTGTGTCCAGATTTTTAACCATTGGAGAGCTATATTTGTGGCGGAGTTTGCATAACAAGAAGAAAAGCACCGACAGGATAGAAATAGAAGAAGATGAAGTCCATAGAATTAGAAGAAAAGAGAAGAAGAAGTCGTGGAAGCACCGACAGGATAGAATAATAAAAGAAAATTGGAAAGTTAAAGTGCTGCTACTCAGATACTCCATCTGTCTCAAAATAATAATCTCTTTGTTTTTCCAATACAACATTGATCAACTTTTACCAACATTACCCCTTACCTACACTCTTTTCAAGTTATGACAATATATATCACCCAATAAAAATTAAGGGTAATTTTGTAAAATTATCACCTTTATTGACTCAATCATTACTTTTTTTAATCTGTACATAATAATCTTAAACGACTTTTATTTTGAGACGAAGGGAGGAGTACTCATAAAGCACTTTACCAAACCCTATGTGATAGCTGTTTATTACTTATGAATGACTATTAAAAATATAATAATATAATATTTTTAGAAAAAAACAAATAATAACAAAATAGTAATGAAAATAATTATTCCTTGTAAAAATAATAAATAATAGTAGTATATAGTACAATGCTTCATGAACTTTGATTAATTTAATTGTTTTTAATCATTATATATTTATTAATATTAAATATATTAGTGTCCGCGTCACCGAAAAAACGGCCGTTCTGTTCCGCGTTTCCGTTCCGTTCCAATTTTTTAGACTGCCGCGCTGCGCCATTATCCGAGTTTAATAAGAAATCCTGTAACAATAATGTCATCAACATCATTTAGAATTACAGGCAGTTTTCCAACTTGTGAATGTTTGAAGAAAAATGTGTGTTCTCTTTGGCTTTGCATATAGCCCAAGCTCACCATTACATCTGTGAATATTTCAAACCACTTCAAGGGGCTGCTTTAGTCCATATAGGGCATTCCTCAATCGACACGCCATGTTTGCTCCACCTCTAAAACCAAAACCTATGAGAATCTCCATGTACTTCTCTTCCTCTAAATCTCCATGAAAGAATGCATTTTTTTACATCAAAATGGTGTAGTTCCCATCCAGAATTAACATCAGGAGATAATAAGATTCGAACAATATTTATCTTTGCGTCTGGAGCAAATGTCCTCCTTATAGTCAATGCCACATGTCACGGTGTATATTTTTGTCACTTGTCTGACCTTGTATCGATGCCATATGTCTTGGGGCATCTAAAAATATCTCCAATCTGGATTTTAACCACCAAAATGAACTCAAAAGGCTTTAATCTACAACTTTTCTGAAGTGTGTGATGGCCGAAAACCAATGGAAAGTGATGCATGGCTTACATGTGACAGGCATGGTCAAGCTGTCTAGCTGCGCGAGGTAGCTTATGATGGAAAATTTCTGGGTTTAGGCTTGATATGGGACTGCAAACTTGATGTTAAGTCAGTATTCTGAGAAGGTCGAAGGGCAGTGGTGATTTGACTGCTGAAAGCATTGAACGCACCAAAAAGACCCAAAGAAACTTTATGCGGAAGTATAAACAGAAACGTAGCAAGGCAAGGCAGAAAGGAGCAAAGAGAGTATTAAAACATAATGTGGCTACACTGAAGGTTGCACAAAAATTGCAAAAGCAGTAAAGTATGCAAGAAATTTCTTTGAAGGAGGAGAAATAAACCGTAATGACGCCGGCTAGAGTTTATGCGGAAGCAAGACCACAAAATGGGGAGCTCTGATACTATGTAGAGAATATTTTGATGTATATTTCGAAGTTGTGAATAAAGTACATGCATTATTTTGTTTAAATTGACTATTCTAAATCTAATGGGTCTGATTAATGAGCGAATGCAATTATTACTGATAAATTACAAATATACATTATTTACAACTAATAATTACAAATATACATTATTTACAACGGAGACTAATAATTTGTGGTTGAAGCTTTTGTTTTGTCAATGCAGATTTCTCGCTTGGGTAGGATGCATTCTAATGAAATACAGGTTTGCTTTTAGGCTTTTTAATGATGATCTTCCTGTATAATGAATGCCTCTGGAAACTGCATTTTTTTAAATAAGAAGTTAGAATTATTTGTAGGTCATAGGATATTATTTCCACTGAAGAAAGGGAAAACTTGTACAGTTTTGTCTCTTCTAAATTCAGTTTGAAGATTTTTAATATGAATTTATTCTCTGCCATTTATGTTAAACTTCTAATTGAACATTTTTCTTCTACAGGACATTCAGGAGGCCCACGCTGGCGAAATAATTGCTGTATTTGGTGTTGATTGTGCATCAGGTTCTTCTTTTCACTTTGCTTGGGAATGTGCATTTCTAGAACTCGATTTCTTTTTCTTTCTCATATTTTTTTGCTGATTAGCATTTGCCTAGAATCTTTTGTACATTCTTGGAGAATAAATTTAAACCAAGGGGCTGAGAAAGAAAACCATTGAACCCAAAGGTCATTATGAAGGACAGTTAAATTAGATAATATAAATAAATATTTCAAAGTTGTCTGGCTCTAAGGTTTGAAATTTTCTCTCTTTTCATTCTTCCATCCTAAGGGGGTGATTTTTGGCCATTTTTGGCTTGAAATCACCCCTCAACACCGTTTTTTTCCCCCTCTTTTTATTTAAATATGTGGTTATCCACATAGATTTGCTTTTTTTTTTTTTTGTGTGTGTGTGTTTTAAAGCTTTTGTCGTCTTGTGCGGTGTTTGCTGGTTTTACTGTCTTAGTACGGTGTTTGTTGGTTTAGATTGACATATTCACTTCAACTCATTACAAATCTGATGAAGACTTGAGCGTTAATGTTGCAGCTCCGGAAGTATGAATATTCCGGTTACTTTTATCGTCATATTTGTAGGCACTTTCATGTTGTCGTTGTATGCTATTAACCTAGGTGCTGCAAGATTGTTTGTAGATTCACCTTTTCAGTTTTTAACAATCTTGAATTTGTAATGATCTATGTATTTTTTAATTTGAAAAAATGAATATCCTTTTAGTAAAAAAAAAGGTTGAAATTTAGGATGATTAACATGATAATTACATGCCTAAGGATTAGTATTAATATAAGTTCTGTGTAGTTCTTTCTTTCTGGGCCACTCTTCCTTTGTCCCTTATTATGACCCACTAAGAAAATTTATTGATATTAAGAAAAATAGTTATACAATAAATTTGTAAACGTTGGTTTTCTCTTCTTTCCATAATTGCATCTACAATTAATGATATCGTGAGAGAAAAACAAACTTACTTTTCCCAATTGCAAACTAAATGGGGGTATTTTTGTATTAAAACTATTAAGGCACGAGCAAGTTTATTAAGGGTATTATATCAAGGGACAAGCAAAAAAATTTGAAAACGGGTCTTATAATTAGGGATAGAGAGAGATTTTGATAAAGTTTTTGTTGTTGGGTTGGACAATCTCTTTGTTTCATATTTATTTCCGCCTCTGCTCATATTTTTGTTATTCTAATTTTATACTGGCCATAATATATATTTTTGGTCATCAGGAGATACTTTTACTGATGGGTCGGTTAAATACACAATGACTTCTATGAATGTTCCTGAGCCCGTGATGTCTTTAGCTGTACAGCCTGTCTCAAAAGATTCTGGAGGGCAAGTGAGTAATCTCTTTTTTGTAACATGGCAACCCTGCAGTCCCAGCTTGAAAAGTTGTATATTGCTCAACTCAGTTGATTTTATCCATGTATTGCTTATAGTTTTCAAAAGTTTTGAACCGCTTCCAAAGAGAGGATCCTACTTTCCGTGTTGGTTTGGACCCAGAGAGTGGGCAGGTTGTCCTTTTTTTCTTGAAGATCTTATTTAATCGACATAATTATTGTTCTTTTATTGAGATTAACATACTTGAGTTTAGACAATCATTTCTGGAATGGGAGAACTGCACTTAGAAATCTATGTTGAACGCATTAAGACGGAGTACAAGGTAGCCATTTTACTCACATGTATATATATTTTTTTCTATGCTGTTGATGCCTTTCAAATGTTTACACCTAAAATTTCTTTCCGTTAGAACTGGTATATATATTTGAATAAAGTAGGATATGAACAGAATTTATAGGGTCATTCCTCTGCAGAATGTCTTAAAACCGAAGAGATAGATTTATTATAGCAATCACACACCAGAACATAAAGGCAAGTCTAGAGAGACAAGGATAGTAAAGTTACAAGTTTATGTTCTTCCAGGAAATTAGAGAGTTTTGGCATCTCCGTTCCAAGAATTAGAGAGCTTGGTCTCTCCCTCCTAATACCCAATTGATGATTTTCCCCTTAACCTTCTTTCTGTTCTCTTTCCCTATTTATTTCTAAACATATACACACCATAACTGACAATTAATAATATAACAATAACTACTACAGTTAGTTATTGTTATACTGTACAACTCAATTGACTTTATCCCTTCTGTTGTATTTTGTCTGATTCAGTGTCTAACTCATTCTTATATCTTTACCTGCTAAGGTTGATGTTACAGTTGGAAAGCCCCGTGTGAACTTCAGAGAAACTGTTACTCAACGTGCTGATTTTGATTATTTACATAAGAAGCAATCCGGAGGGCAAGGACAATATGGACGGGTGATTGGGTAAGTATAGATTAGCCATTCTTATTTTATTCAAATAAGATTTAGTGTTTGATTCTGGTAATAAATTTTACCAAAATTCAATAGAAGTGGCCAGTCCTGCTGATAGAAAGTGTTTTTCTGAGAAAATGATAAACAGTGATGGAAACTTGACAGGAGTTTGAGATAAATGAGAATGTTAGATTTTAGAAGATGGGGGATATCTTAAAATATCTTGATATTTTTTATTATCTCATAAGATCAATTTCTTATTTTAGAATGCCTCTTGATATAGTTTCCACACACTAGGCTCAATAGTACAGATAATGGTTTGAGAGGTTTTATTTGAAAAACTCAAGGCGTTGACTACAAATAAGTCATATATGGACTGCATACATTAATTGTTAAATGTATAAAAAAAAGTCAAATTCGCTTATAATTTGTTACGAAGGGAGTATATGTTATCTTATGTAAAATATTACCGTTCGGTTGGTAAAGAAGCTAGTTGTGTTCATCATCCAATACCCCTTCTATTTCTTGATGATATATATTGTATTCAATATGAACACAGGTATATCGAACCACTTCCTGCCGAGTCGGGAACTAAGTTTGAATTTCAAAACATGCTGGTTGGCCAAGCTGTTCCATCAAGTTTTATCCCTGCAATTGAGAAAGGTTTTAGAGAAGCTGCCAACTCGTGAGTGAAAATTTTCTAGTTTCTTAACTTTGTTGTATACAATTTTGGTGTGCAAGAATAATTGAACTTTTTTGTATGGCAACCCTAACCCAATATTGCTCTTGACACAGTGGTGCCTTAATTGGACATCCAGTTGAAAATCTCCGAGTTGTCTTGACAGATGGTGCTGCTCATGCTGTTGATTCCAGCGAACTTGCCTTTAAGATGGCTTCTATCTACGCTTTTAGACATGTTATTTCATTCACCACTTATTTTTAATAAATTGCATTACACATATTGTAGATATTGATTCCTTCACATAGATATGATATGATGGCCTCATTCCCTAACAATTTGTGGTGCTGTCTTCTGTAACAGTGTTACGCAGCTTCCAGACCAGTTATATTAGAACCTGTTATGCTTGTTGAGCTGAAATTACCAACAGAATTTCAAGGAGCTGTTGCTGGTGACCTCAACAAGTGATAATTTATTTTTTTCCCCTTCTGGATATTATTTATTTATGGTAAATTTCAGAATTTTCTGACATACTTTTATTACAAATGACAGGAGAAAGGGTCTGATTGTTGGCAATGATCAGGATGGGGATGATTGTGTCCTTACAGCTCATGTAAGTACCTACCTAACAGGTCGATTAAAAGTTAACTATTATCGAAGTTAGTTCCCACTTCCCATGGTTGATTTTGGCGGTATGAAATCAATTAGTTATGATTTAATTTGATGACACAATGACTAAAATATGTCTAAATAAAATGTAATCTTGGAACCTTAGTAACCTTCATTGTGGGACCACCTTGTCTGCCTATTAACTGCAGCCTATAACACCTTCATTGTGTTGGGTATGAGAGGTGTTGACATCCCACATCCGCTAGCGATATAGAAAAAAAAGTTTTTTAAGACTTAGGAAATCCTCATCTCTAGAACTAGCTTATGTAGTTGAGTTAGGCCATCCTCTTTCTAGAGCTAGTTTTTATAGTTGAGTTAGGCATAGCCCAAATTCTATAACATGATTAACATCTATCCTTTATTAGTTATCGGGTCACCTGTATTGTTTCATGTTACCGGTGCAAAGCATAGGGCATCCCTAGAGCTAGTTTTCAAGGTTGACATACTGTTAGTCCGAATTCTAAGATGTAAGATAAAATTATTGGTGTGCAAAAATTAAATTAGTTTTGAATTCTCTCCCTTCCCCTCCCCTCCCCCCGCCTTTGTACACAACACTGCATTAGGAAATGAATTTGGGTCCTTGACGTGATGCTGCTGGATGTGCTTGGTTGCAAAAGCTTAACATGCCAACAGGCAACTGATTCTAAGTTTTATTGGCAGAATTTGGTGGAGGTGCAGTTATGTGTGTTGATGTGTTAGTGTTTATAACCTGTTTGCAAAAGTGGTGGAAAATTGTTATTGGGAAAATGAAAGTGACTGGTTTATTGTGATTCTCGCTTGTTTATTTTAAAGGTTGACGTAGATCTTACTTTAGCCTGTTATTATTTTTTTGGGTCATGCTAACATGTGCTCTAAAGGCACATGTTAAGGGTACTATAATTAGAAAATTTTAAGGGTAATAAAGTCATATTTAAAGTTTTAAGAAGTTAAATGCACACATTTCAAGAGAATATTGCTACAAATAGTTTCTTAACATGTGCTCTAAGACCATATGTTAACAGTTTCCTTTTTTTTTTACCCATTTTACATGGCTAATTATGTCAGGTCCCTCTTAACAATATGTTTGGGTATTCTACAGCTCTTCGTTCGATGACACAGGTGGATAAACCCTAACCCTAAACCCAATAATCATAGATATTTCATGTTTTGGTGGCAACTTATATCTGATTTTTCATTTCGTGCTGTTTTTTTCCTTCTAATAACTCCAGGGAAAGGGTGAATTCACAATGGAATATAAGCAACATTCACCGGTTTCTAATGATGTACAGACCCAATTGATAAACGCATACAAGGGCACTCAGGCGGCTGAATGATCTGGCCTTGTCGAAAGTACACGGTCCTTAATTTTTTGGGAGTAATTCATCTAGTAAAAGGAATTGTGACAATAGGGATATAGGTATGGTTATTTTTTAGGGTCAACCAAATTATGAAAGCAAAAGCTTAACGTGCCAACAGGCAACTTTTCTATGTTTTTTTAGCAGAATTGGGTGGAGGTGCAGTTATGAGAGTTGATGTATTATTGTGTTTTTAACCTGTTTGCGAAATATAATGATGGTGGGGAATTGTTATTGATTGAAATTTACTGGTTATTGTGATTCTCCCTTGTTTATTTTTAAGGTTGATGTAGTTCTTACTTTAGCCATTATTTTTTTTACCAATTTAACATGGCTAATTTGGCTGTTGCTGTGTATTATTTTAGGTCCCTCTTAACAATATGTTTTGGTATTCTACAGCTCTTCGTTCCATTACATTTCACAAACCCGTTATAAGCACAATAACACATTGCGCCGAAGGCGAAATCAACTGTAAATTTATGCGGTACCGGATCTTTTGATGTATTTTATAGTGTAATTGATACATTTTTTATTTTTATTTTTTTATATATATTATCGTCAACGATTTAATTTTGATACGAAGTTTATTTTATGGTTTGCTTTTGGTTTATATCGCATGGGCTTGTTTACGAAGTGTATGAATATATTTTATATTTCCTTGTCTAATGAGAATTACATACGTTGTATTTATAGAATACAGAAGGCAGTATTTGAAAGAGAAATCTGTCCTAAGAATCAGGGGAATTAATTTCCCATAAAAGCTAATTCTAATTATAGAAAAAACAGGAAATAATAGCTAACTAATTATAATAATCCTAATCCTAATGGGCTGTACAAATAGAATCGTTTTGATTATGTATTGATTATTCCACACTCCCCCTCAATCTGGGTGGTAGATGTCTATCATATCCAGATTGGATCTGATATTCTCGTATATGTTCCTCGAAAGGGCTTTTGTTAGAATGTCTGCAGTTTGCTGGCATGATGGAATATGGTTAACACTTATAATTTCATGATCAATTTTCTCTTTGATGAAGTGTCGGTATATCTCTACATGTTTTGTTCTATCATGCTGTATCGGGTTCTTCGTAATGCTAATAACAGCTTTGTTATCACATAATATCTTCATGGGGTGATTGGTAGGAATTTTGATCTCATCTAGCATTCGTTTAAGCCAAATTCCTTCACAAATACCTTGTGACATAGCTATGAATTCTGCTTCTGCGTTACTCCTAGCAACAACAAATTGTTTCTTGCTTCTCTAAGTTACCATATTACCCCATACAACTGTGCAGTAGCCTGTAGTCGATTTCCTGTCAGATAAACATCCTGTCCAGTCAGAATCAGTGTAGACTTCAATGCCTCTGTTTGAGTTCTTTTGAAAATAAAGTTCTCGGTCCGGTGTACCTTTCAGATACTGGAGAATTCTGTTCACATTTTTCATGTCAGTTTCAGTTGGATTTGACATATAACGACTAGCTAAGCTTACAGCAAAAACAATGTCTGGTCTGGTGTGAGTTAGATAGATTAGTTTTCCGACTAGACTTTGATATCTATCTTTATTAGCCGGTATATTTTCATCTTCACTCCTTTTTACTTGTTCTATGGGAGTATTGACAGCTTTGCATCCAAGCATACTTGTTTCTTGAAGCAAATCCAGAGTGTACTTCCTTTGAGAAACTGAAATACCATTCTTTGTTCGTGCAATTTTCATCCCTAGAAAATACTTGAGTTGTCCTAAGTCTTTGACTAGAAGTTTCTTTAACTGGTTGACTTGTTTATCATCATCTCCCGTAATTACGATGTCATCAACATAGACAATAAATAAAGCTATCTTCCCATCCAAAGAGTGCTTGACAAACATAGTATGCTCTGTTTGACGTTGAACAAAACCGTCTTGCTTGACAACTTTTGTTAGTCTGTCAAATCATGCCCTCGGTGATTGTTTGAGGCCATATAGAGATTTTCGAAGTCGACACACCATGTTGGAGGTTCCAGGTGATTCAAGTCCCGACAGAATTTACATGTATACCTCTTCTTGTAACTCCCCATTTAGAAATACATTCTTTATGTCTAGTTGGTGTAGGGGCCAATCTAGATTTGCTGCCAGAGATAGTAGAACCCAGACAAAATTGAGCTTCGCAACAGGTGCAAAAGTTTCCTCATAATCGACCCCATATGATTGTGTGAACCCTTTAGCAACCAACCGAGCTTTGTATCTGTTTATACTCCCATCAGCATTGTGCTTAATTGAAAATATCCACTTGCATCCTACTGCTTTCTTCCCTTTTGGTATAGCAGTGATCTCCCATGTGCCATTTCTTACAAGTGCTTGAACTTCTTCTGTTACAGTTGCTGCCCATTCAGGTTTCTGCAGTGCTTCTTGAATATTATTTAGAATTTCTCTGTTGTCAACAGCTGCTACAAAGGACCTGTAACTTTCTGATAGTTTTCCATAGGAGATATATTTTTCAATAGGGTGTTTAGTGCAAGTTCTAACCCCTTTTCCCATAGCTATAGGAATATCAATATCTGCTGTATTTATATCAACATGTTCAGAGTTAAGAAGAATATTACATGTGAGAACTTCATTTTCTAGAGTCTGGTCTGACTCATGGCCTTGCGCCGGAGTTGTACTTGACTCTAATTCCTTCCTCTTCTTTTTGTAACAAATACCCTTCCACTTGACTGTTTTTGGATCACAATTATCATGAGATGTGGTTGAGACTATAATTGGTTCTGTGTCCGTCACAACTTCTGCTGTCCTTTCACTCGGCTGAATGTTAGAGGTTTGGTTTGGTAATTTTTCAACTGATTTAGGCATAGGTTCGGCTGATTGAGTGTTACCGGTTTGGTTTGGTAAGATTTTGTCATGTTCGATAAGTTCAAGAGGTTCAAAAGGCAAAAGTTGGTATTCTGAATTTTCGATGTATGATTGCTCCCCCTGAATATCAGTTTTGGTGTAATAGGGCTGATTTTCAAAGAAGGTTACATCCATAGCGTGGTAAAAAATTTTGGTATGGGGAGAGTAACACCTATATCCCTTTTGGTGCGGAGAGTAATCTAAAAAAAGGCATTTGATGGATTTTGGATCTAATTTGCTTTGGTGAGGGTTGAGGTTATGGACAAAAGTTGAGCATCCAAATATTTTTAATGGAATGGAGGAAAAAAATTTGCTGGTTGGAAATAGGTTTTGAAGTGTGGAGAGTGGGGTCTTAAAGTTAAGGATACGAGAGGGTGTTCGATTTATAAGGTGAGTTGCTGAAAGGACAACTTCTCCCTAAAAGTGTTGTGGGACATTTGTGGCCAACATGGTTGATCTAGTCACTTTCAAAAGGTGTCTATTCTTTCTTTCTGCTACTCCATTTTGTTTGGGAGTGTCCACACATGAGCTTTGGTGAACAATTCCAACCTTTTGAAGATAGGAATTTAGAGCAAGGTTGTAATACTCACGACCATTGTCAGTTCTAAGTATCTGAATATTGCTTTGGAATTGTGTTTGTATCATCTTATGATAAATTTCAAATATTCTCCCTACTTTTGATTTTTCCTTCATTAGAAACACTCAGGTAACACGTGCGTGATCATCAATAAAGGTGACAAACCATCTCGAGCCTGTAATGTTGTGGACTCGTGATGGTCCCCATACATCACTATGAATTAATGAAAAAGGTTTGGAGGGTTTATAGGATTGGGGTGAGTAATGGTTTCAGGTATGTTTTGACAATTGGCAAATTTCACATTGAAAATGTTCCTTGTTTTTATTGAATAAAGAGGCATACATCTTTTCCAAGTATGTGAAATTTGGGTGGCCTAATCTATAGTGCCACATCATTACAGGATTATTATCATTTGAAACTGCAACTGCAATACGATAATTATTCTTGAGTTTTTATTCTGATTTTTCCACTTGAAGGAGGTACAGTCCAGCACACTCTTCAGCATTGCCAATCGTCTTCCCCGACTCCAAAATTTGAAATTCACACAAGTTAGAGAAGAATTTAGTAACACATTTCAAATCTCTTGTAATCTTGCTAATAGACAGCAAGTTACAATCCAGTTTGGGCACGTACAAAACAAAGTGAAGTGTAATATTTGGTGAAATGATAATTGATCCTTTACCCATGACCTTAGAGAGTGTACCATCATCTATTCGAACATTATAGTTATAGGTACATGGAGAATAACTATTAAACAAAGTAAAATCTCCAGTCATGTGATCTGAAGCCCCTGAGTCAACAATCCATGATTCTGTTTTTTTCTTACTAGTGTTTAGAGCATGTAAGTAATTACCTCTTTGAGCCACTACAGCAATACCACTTTTTTCCGCAGTTAATGTAACACCACAATTCTACCCCAAATAAATATGCAATTAAATCAGAGTTATAAAATTTCAATCATACAAATGAATCGGGACGTCACAAATTCTTCTAACAAATTCATTGCATTCATCATGGATATATAACACTTTTTCAAAATATCGGATGAACTAACAACATAACATCTTTCATTAAATATTCAACAACTACGCAGCAGAATTCTTCAATAACATCTTTAAATAAAAGCAACAACTTCGAAATATCTCATATTTAATAATAATCAATTCAAAATTCAGAAACTGAAAATCAACAATAAAAAATCAACAAGCGTTCATCCCCCCGAGTGTTACATATCAGAGCAATGACACCGACTCGATCTATTGAAGGTATACAACCTTCACTCTCGATTACCTGCACGTTACCAGCATATGGGCAACATTCAAACAAAAGGTGTGAGATATCTAACAATATAATAAAGCGCATGATAATTAATATACTAAATTAGATCAATAATATCACCACTCCTCGCCTCATAATCAACAACAATTACAACATATATACTCATTCATCAACATCAAATACACTTCATTATTCATTCATATAATGCGATGCAAAACTACGCAAATGCATGTGGTACCATTGGAGCAGAACTCCCATCTCAAAAATTTAATCTGCCAATTAATAGAGGCATCAACAAGGCATAGCCTTCATCTCAAAATTTGCCAATCCAGGCCATCTCAACGAGCATAAGCTCCATCTCAAAAAAATACAATGTATGCGACTTAACATGAATGTAATAACACACTCAGTTAACAACATCTCAAAACACATCTCAAAACAACAACATCTCAATCATCTCAAAACGACAACATCTCAGTCATCTCAAAGAACAACATCTCAATCATCTCAAAACAACATCTCAGTCATCTCAAACAACAACATCTCAATCATCTCGGAACAACAACATCTCAATCATCTCAAAATAACAACATCTCATAAACATCTCAAAACATCTCAAAATAATTTATTAAGCATTACTTATGTATCAAACATCATTTGTTCATCATAAATTATCAAACACCACTTTATTAACCACAT
The DNA here is from genome assembly GCA_948472305.1 of Vicia faba. Classification (NCBI taxonomy): domain Eukaryota; kingdom Viridiplantae; phylum Streptophyta; class Magnoliopsida; order Fabales; family Fabaceae; genus Vicia; species Vicia faba. The sequence goes on from OX451740.1 coordinate 256,941,524, forward strand.
CTTACTAATAACTCAGTTGTATATTAATAATACAGTAATCCATACTGTTATTCTGCTACTGTACATCATTATTGTCACTAATCATACTGTCATATTTCTAACAGCAGTCTCTAACATCTCATATTCATCATTCTGTCCAAAATCCAACATAACGGTCATCTACGGGAATTAATCCTAAATCCTAAATTAGTTACTGGGATTACACTTCTTATCCATCATTTTAATCCTCTAGAATAGAGTTCATCGCGTTAGCTAATCAACGCTTCAAACGGCATCTCAAACAACATCCTACAACTCAAGTTACAACAATTAGAAGTCAATTCTGTAAAAAAAATCCAGCATTATGTATCGACACAAAACTCCTTGGATCGACTCATCATGCTTCATATGTATACTATGAGTCGACACATCCTCCTTATGGATCGACTCATTTTGGCTTTCAATACAGCATGTATCGACACATGCACCCTTCGTGTCGACTCATCCCGAGTCTTGTACTCATCATGTATCGACGTAACCCTCCATGCATCGACTCATCCTGAGTCTAACATCATTCATGTATCGACACATGCCCTGCATGCATCGACTCATCCTGAGTCGAATATCCTTCATGTATCGACACATGCAGCTTGGGGGTCGACACATCCTTCGACAGTCTGCATAATTTTCTGCGCTTTTTACTGTATTTTGCTACGGGAATCATACTACAGCCCTAAAAACCTTATCATAACCATGATAATTCATCACTTAACATTAAATTATAATACAACATCGATTACACAGCATCATAACATCATTTATCCATCGAGAATTCATCAATATTCATCATACATCATTCAATTCAATAACAAAAACAACAATCCTCTAACCCCACATATCAAACATCATGAACCCAATTATAAAGCCATAACCCCACCCTTACCTTGGATTGAAGGTCGCTCTATAATTTCCGGGTTGAATCTTCGTTCTTTCCGTTTTCCACTTTTTCCAGCAGCTTCATGTTCTTCTCAAATCCTTATTTTCTTCTTACTACTGCCTCCTTCTATTCTTTCAACAAATAATAAAATAACCTAATATTATTATATTATTCCTTATTGGGATAAAAACCTACACCCCCTTATTACTTCCACTCACACCATATAGGCCCACATTAATAATATTAACTTCTAACATTATTTCACCAAACATTAATATTATACCTCTAATATTATTATTTCTCCACTTAATAAAATAAATCCAATTTAATAACACTTCTTCACAAATATTCTAAAAATAATTTAATTAAATAATTAATTAAATTACGGGCGTTACAGTTAACATGGTTTGCTGAAAGAGTTTTTGAAGAGCCTCCGTTTGTTCTTTGCTAAAAAAGAGATGAGTTAGGGTATACCTCACTTTCTTGATTGTTACATGCTGTGTTACCTCTGCCTTCCTTGCCTTTGAACATTTTTGCCTCTGAAGGTTTTCCGTGTATGATCCAACAAGTTTCCTTTGTGTGACCTGGTCTCTTGCAGTGATCACACCAGAGACGAGTTTTCTTTTGCGGTGGCCGGGGATGATTCCCTCTTGCTGCCATTGCAAAGCTCTCGCTGTATGGAACTGAGTTAGGTGTCCCCAACATGATTTTCCTCCTGATTTCTTCCCTTCTCACTTCTGAAAAGGCTTCTCGAATTTTGAGAAGTGGTTTAGTTCCAAGAATCCTTCCACGAACTTCATCTAGATTCTTGTTTAGTCCCAATAGGAATTTGTAAATCCTATCTTTTTCCACCAGTTCCTTATACTTCTTTTGATCTTCTGAGCAACACCATGTAACCTCTTCATATATGTCGAGTTGCTGCCAGTGTTTGTTAAGTATGTTAAAATACTCGGTAACATAAGATTCTCTCTGTCCAAGGTCATGAAGAATGCTTTTTATCTCAAATATGACAGATGTATTGTCAACATTTGAGTATGTTTCCTTTACTGCATCCCATATTTCTTTTGCAGTGTCATAGAACATGGAATTATCACCAATTTCATTTGTCATGGTATTGAGCAGCCATGACATTACTTGGATGTTCTCAAGTTTCCATTTCTGAAAGTTTTTGTCTCCGCTCTCGGGACATTTAGAATCTCCTGTGGTGTAGCCTTCCCTTCCTTTTCCTTCGAGGAAGATCTTGACTGACCTTACCCATTGGGTATAGTTTTGACCATTTAATTTATGGCCTGTGATGAGGTGAGTGAGCCCTTCGTGTGAACTGGTTGGAAATGATCCAGTCTCCACTTTGAGCAATTCATCAACTTTGGGATCCTCCATAGTTTGGTGGCGCTAGGTTAGGGATGGTTCAGATCGTGCTCTGATACCATGTAGGAATATATTTTATATTTCCTTGTCTAATGAGAATTACATACGCTGTATTTATAGAATACAGAAGGCAGTATTTGAAAGAGAAATTTGCCCTAAGAATCAGGGGAATTAATTTCCCATAAAAGCTAATTCTAGTTATAAAAAAAACAGGAAATAATAGCTAACTAATTACAATAATCCTAATCCTAATGGGCCGTACAAACAAAATCATTTTGATTCTGTATTGATTATTCCACACGAAGTTTCTCGTTATTTCTGGTTCAGTTAAGTTTTTGAATATATATCTGAATTAACTTTATTCAAATTTTTGGATATGCATTTCCGAAGTTACCATTTTTATAATAAAAAGTGTGGTTTACTCGAACATGAATTTTTGAAAAATTACCTGATACTTGATAAGGTTTTCGAGGTCTTAAGTGATCCAATACTTATATAAATACGGTGTATCTCACTCCTTATTTTCTATGCAACACACTAAAACCAGAGAATGAATTTGTATCATCCACTTTGCATTTGTGTATTTCAATAGTGGGAAGCCGCCACTTTTGTTTACTCATGCGTTTTCTAGAAAATTGTGAAGTTCTCAAGCTCGAATGTCGGTCATCCTCATTTGACAACGAATGGAAGGTCTATTTCACCAACTTTGAAATGAAGACGGATGAAGATTTAAAGATTACGTGGAGTGTTTTTCTCCGTTATGAATCAAAGGACCCGATTGAAATGAATGCGAAGATTCAAAGATCCGTCGTCATGATGAAAATAATATTTAATGTTGAATTTATTTTAATGACTATCTATGTAATGAATGTTTTTATTTAATGTAATATTGATGTTGGTGTTGGTTTGTTTTTGAAGTTGGTTATGTCATGTTTTTGTTTTTAGTTTTCTGAAATCAGGCATTGTTCGGAGATACTTTCTCTGTTCTTTTTTAATTGTCACTTTTTGAAAAAAAATATATTTATTTTTAATTGTCACTTTCAAAGTTTAAAGTAATAATGATTACTCCATTTGTCCCACAATGAGTGATCTACAATTTTACATAAAGTGTAGAAAAGTAAGAGAGAATAATATTCTTATTATAGTACCCCTAATCATGTATTGGAAATGATGAAAATTTAATTAATTAGAGGGTAGAATTGAATAGTGTATTGAAAATTAAAATGAGTCATTTATTTTAGAATACTATTTTTTCAAATGGGTCATTCATTATGGGATTGACGGAGTATTGTTTTATTAAAATTATCCATAATATTTATTATGGAAAGAGAAAAAAGTAAATTAAAATAATAAATAGTTAAGGGTATTATAGGTAAAATTAAAATTGTTTAAAAATTAACAATAATTATTTTTTTTAGTATGTGTAGAAGTTAAAAAGTGACAATTATAAATGAACAGAGGGAATATATCTCCGAACACACCCTAAAAAGAATTTGTATTTACATCTTTGAATTTAATTTAGTAAAAAATATGATTTAGTGTGTCTGAAAATATATCTCCGAAAATATGAAGTATTTTTTATATTTGACTAGAGCCCTTAGAGAATGCATAAGAGTGTAAAGAGAACTTGTTTAAATATTTCATGTTTTGATGGCAATTTATATCCTGGTCTTTGATTTTGTGCTGTTTTTTCTTTCTTTCTAATAACTGCAGGGAAAGGGTGACTTCACAGTGGAATATGTGCTGTTTTTTCTTTCTTTCTAATAACTACCGGGAAAAGGTGAATTCACAATGGAATATAAGCAACATGCACCAGTTTCTCATGATGTACAAATCCAATTGATAAATGCATATAAGGGTACTCAGGCGGCTATTGACACGACAATGATGTGGGTCAGAGACAATTTTTACCTCTTTCGAATTTAAATATGAATTTCCAAACAATCTTTATTCTCCACATTAAACTCAAATGGAGATGGAAAATCAAAATTCAAACCCGTTCTAAATGAGTTCGGATATTTTCATCTCGTCACCAACCATTTAGTAAAATAATTTTTTTAATAGAAATATTTATTTTTTCCAAAATCAAATTACGTTATAAATAATAAAATAAAATAATTTCAAAAAATTTCATACATACATTTCAAATATTTTAAATAATAAATACAAATTAAATTATCAAAATATTGGTCACATATTTAATATTTTAAATTATCAAAAATAAATAATAATGTTCATAATAAAATAAACGGGGAGGATTCAGGGGCGAGTTCGGGGTGGATACTGGTGTCTCCATTACCCGACTCACCCCTATATTTTGTAATCGAGAAAAACTCAAATCCAATCAAAGCAAATTTTTACCGTGAACTTCAGGGCAGATTCATGGGGGTACTCGCGGGTACGAGTTTGTTTGCCATGCCTAGGCGCCTGAATGATCTGGCCTTGTTGAAACTACACGGTCCTTAATTTTTGGGGGATTTATTTAGTCACCCTTATGTCTTCTTAGATGCCCCAAGCAAAATTCTCATTTTATCCCCTAGTTTCGGTTATGTATATCTGAACTCATCATATTTCATTTTTTATCAAACAATTTCATAAATGCATATCCGAAGACACCAATGCTTTATTCTGGATATACATATCTGAGATATACAGAAGTAGTGAATGAATCAAAACCATTGTTATAAACAGGTAGTTGAGGATGCCATAACATTTTGATAACATTTTCTCTCGATCTTTGAAGCTTCGCATCTACTTCAATCGGACCCTTAGTTGAGTATCGCTGAAAAGTATTCCACATAACCTTTAAATCATCATCCGTCTTCAACTCAAACTTGGTGAACTTTATCTTATCTTCAGTGTCAAGTGAGGGTGAACGATACTTGAACTTAACCACTTTTCAATTTTCAGGATATTGCAAGAGAGAATTCAATGTGGTAATCAGTCTGGCGGGAGGTGTGTCCTCGGAGACACGAAACTAAAGTGGCAACATGTTACCATTGAAGTAGACAAAAGCAAGGTAAGAATATGTTTGAGTCATATCTGTTTGTGATTTGTGATGTTGAAGAAATAGGTTAGAGACCTTATTTATAAAAGGGGCAGAACAATTTGGACCCAAGAATTTTTATCCTGCCACTAGTGCTTTGTTTGGATATACACATTTGAATTAACCTTTTTTTTACGTAAAAGGGGGTCATCGGCCAAAAGTTTTAAAATTTATTTCATTTCGGATCTCAAACTTTTATTCACTATGTTCTGATGATAACGTTCATTGTATACCTGCTTGATATTTGAAATACTTTTTGGTTTTTTTCCGTTTCAAATTGGCAAGTATATTTCTCGGTGCAATTTTGATAATCGACAATTCTGAAATAATTTTCTTCTCCCCGGCTTAAGCCGAGCTACAATAGGATGACCTTGTAGCTTCGTGTCTAATGCATGCTTATGTAAACCACAAAACCGCAATAAATCATCCACCCTACAGTATCCATGCAATTTAAATGGACACTCACATTTTTTCGATACGGTGTCTTCATGTTTGAAGTTCCGAATTTTTGTAATATATTTTCCACTTCTCTCGCATGTAATTGTTACAAATGCTTTCCTTCCACTAGTACCATTGTCTTGCTAGAACATAGTTTGATTCTACAGCCCTTGATTAGAGTTTTGATGATACCAAAATACAAAGAATAATTAAATTCAAAGATATATACAAAGAACAACTATGCTCCTTAAAATTATGTTTTGTATATGCAGAAGTTCTGATGGAATCAGCATCAGAATGGAATCAGCATCAGAAGATCAGCAATATGTGTTACACGCTGAAGCTACCAGATTATACGCTGAAGTTTGATGACCAGAATCTGCACCTAAACAAATACACTCAGACTCTGATCAAAGACATCTTTACCAAGTCATCAACACTCTGAAGCGTTATCAGCAGTTTTGCTAAGAAGACTCTGAAGCGTTACTGATTATTCAAGACAAAATTAAATGCTAACGGCCTTCTTCAGACAAGATCTTATACAAAAGGAAAGTGTGTTATTATCATTAAACCTACTTTATGGACAATGTATCTTTGCTTGCCTATATAAACAAGTCTGTTTGTGAAAGAAGCACGTACGTACGCACACAAAAATTTTCCAAGCCTTCCAAACCACGCATATTCAAAGCTTTAGCAAATTCATTTTATTCCAAGCTTAATTTGTGTAATTATCACAGTTGTGATATACTGTTTTATTAGAAAACAACAACACACTCTTGTTCATATATTTGTAAAAGATTTCCTTGATATTAACCGACTTGTGGTTGTACTCAAGAAAACTTTAATAGTTGTTAAAGTAGCTGTTGTAATCCTTTCAGAATAGTGGATTAAGACCTCGTCGGAGAGAGGCGAAATCACCTTGACGGATGGACTGGAGTAGTTTGAGATCAAACGAACCAGGATAAAAATACTGTGTCCTTAAGCTGTTTTTATATGATCCAAGTTTTTCAATTCAACCCCCCCTTCTTGTGTTTTTCACATCTTCAATTGGCATCAGAGCACCTGGTTCTGAGCTTAAACACTTAACCGTGTCAGTACAAGATCCAGCGTCAGAAAAACACAATGGCAGGACCAAGCCAAAACATCAGCAATGACAACAATGAAGAAAGGGACAAATTCAGTGGCAAACCTCCAGTCTTTGATGGAGAGAACTTTGACTACTGGAAAGACAGAATTGAGAGTTTCTTTCTGGCCCATGATGCTGATCTGTGGGACATGGTGACTGATGGATACACGCACCCCGTGGATGGACGTGGTCAGAAGATTGACAGGAAAATGATGTCTGATCAGCAAAAGCGTGAGTTCAGAAATCATCACAAGGCCAGAATAATTCTTCTCAGCGCCATCTCATATTCAGAATATGAGAAAATATCAAACAGAGAAACTGCCAAAAATATGTTTGATTCTCTGAGAATGACGCATGAAGGCAACATTCAAGTCAAAGAAACCAAAGCCCTTGCGATTATTCAGAAGTATGAGGCATTCAAGATGGAAGATAGTGAATCAATAGAAACTATGTTTTCAAGATTCCAAATTCTCGTTGCTGGTCTAAAAGTTCTTGACAAAGGATATTCCACTGTTGATCACGTTAAGAAGATCATCAGAAGCTTGCCAAAATAGTGGAGGCCAATGGTCACAGCGCTTAAGCTAGCCAAGGATCTCAACAAAATCTCTTTGGAGGAACTTGTCAGCTCCCTCAGAAGTCACGAGATAGAGCTAGAAGCAGATGAACCTCAAAAGCAAGGTAAGCCATTAGCTTTAAAATCTAACATAAAATCTGACTCCAAAGTTTTGCAGGCTGTGGAAGAAACCTCTGATGGATCCTCATCAGAAGAAGATGAATTATCTCTTCTCTCCAGAAGGGTGAACCAACTGTGGAAGCAGAGGCAAAGGAAGTTCAGGAATCCCAGAAGATCAGAAAATCAGAATGAATCTTCCTCCAGATACAGAAGGTCAGAATCCTCCTCTGGATACAGAAGATCTGAAGGTTCTTCAGGATACAGAAATCCAAACAACAAAGACATCACTTGCTATGAATGTAACGAGCAAGGGCACTACAAAAGTGATTGCCCAAAGCTTCAGAAGGAGAAGCTCAAAAATAAGTTTGGCAAGGAAAAGAAGAAAAGTCTCATGGCTACATGGGATGATTCTGACACATCTGAAGCTGACTCAGAATCAGATGATGAAAGAGAAAACATAGCTCTCATGGCAAACGTATCTGAAGACAATGAAGCTTCTGAGTCAGACTCTGAATCAGATACAGAAGAGGTATTCCCTGACTTTACTATAAATTTTACTAAGGCTGAATTAGCTGAAAGCCTTAATGAAATTCTGGAAAGGTATCAGCAGATCAGAGTCAAATTCAGAAACCTGAAAAGGAATCTTACTTCTGACTCTGATAAGACTGAGAGTCTCAGATTGGAGAATTTTGAGTTAAAAGAAAAAATTTCAAAATTAGAAAACCAGTTGCAAAACTCTCAGAAGGAAACAATCCCTGAAACTCCCAGCAATGCTGATGAGATCATCAAATAGTATGATCACAGCTTTCAGAAGTTTCTTGCTAAAAACATAGACAAAAGCAATATGGCTTCAATGATCTATGGAGTTAGCAGAAATGACAGAAAAGGGATAGGATATCAAGGTAAGGTTCCTACTCCAAAAAATGCTATAAACTTAGTTATAAAAGGCAAAATACCCTTTTTAGTCCTTTAAGTTTACCCCAAGGTCCATTTTGGTCCTTTATCTAAAAAAAGTGTCAAACTGGTCCTATAATTCTTTCAAAAGGACCACGTTTGTCCTTTCCATCCACTCTGTTAGTCATGTTTAATGGCAGCGCTTATGTGGCATTACACGTGGGTTTAGAAAAATTGCATGTGGCAATTCCACTTAAAAGTCAGTTTGACACTCTTATGTGGCATTACCACTCATCCATTGCATGTTTCCTTGAAGGTGAAACCAGACTTCTCATCAGAGGTAAGTTTCTGCAAGAATTCTATTTTCATAGTTAGGGTTTCCATGAAATTCGTCTCCCTTCTCTGAAATTCATCTCTCTATTTAGGGCATTGTGTGTAATGGAGGAAATTCTTAATATTACGATACACCACAGTGGTCAATTTGTTAGTGAGGAGTTGAGTGTGTACGAAGGAGGTGAGATTGCTGATTTGAGAGTAGATGCTGATATGTGGGGTTATTTTGAGTTATTGGGTGCTATTAAGGAACTAGGTTACCCAGCCATAGAGAAGATATACTATAAGGATCCAACTGCTGGAATGAATCTGTTGTTTGATGACAAAGGGGCCTTAGAGATTGCTGATCTATATAGGGTTCATTTACGTGTTGAAGTCTTTATTCAACACCCATTGTCACAGCCTGAGTATGTTGATGAGAGTGAAGTTATTTTAGATGAGATACCCCTGAATGTAATGGAAGAGGATGCAGTTAGACAAAATGAGGTAAGTGAGGATGCTGTTGGACAGAAGGAGGCAAGTGAAGATGTTGTTATACAGAAGGAGGCAATTGAAGATGCTGTTGGACAGAAGGAGGCAAGTGAAGATGTTGTTATACAGAATGAGGCAAGTGAAGATGATGTTGGACAGAAGGAGGCAAGTGAAAATGCTGTTGGACAGAATGATGATGATAGTTCTGATGATAATAGCTCTGATGATGGTAGCTTTTCGTATGATAGTGCAAAGGAGGTTGTATTTGATGATGAAACTGATGAGTGTGATACTGACTTGGAAGAGGAAGAAGGTATGGAAGATGTAACTGATCTCTGTGAAACTGAACCAAATAAAGAAGATAGTAAAGGAAGTGATAAAGGAAGTGATAATGAAAGTGAGGATCTTGTAAGTGATTGTGATAGTGAAGATAGCAATACTACCAAGAGAAAGAAGTATCCCATTTTCAAGCTTCTAAAGGATATGTCCAATTACAAATGGGAAGTGGGTACATATTTTAGTACAAAAGAAGATATCAAGGAAGCAGTTACCTCTTATGCAGTCCAATATGGCAGAAATTTAAAGTACATCAAAAATGACAAGATAAGGGTTAGGGTTAGGTGTAAGGATGGATGTGAATGGGAAGGTTATTGGGCTAAGTTGGATGTTGAGGATACTTGGCAACTAAGAAAGGTGGTAGACACCCATAGTTGCAGTAGAGAATATCATGTGAAGTTGTTGAAGACTAAATGGCTTAGCAAGAGGTTGCAGAATGCACTTAAAACCAACCCTAGATTGAAGCTTAAGGACATTAAGGAAAAGGTGCAGAAGAAGTGGAATGTGGGGGTCAACAAAACCAAGGTTATAAGGGCTAGGTTTGCAGCAAGAGACATGGTTGATGGGTCATTCTTAGGGGATTATACAAGGATTTATGACTATGCACATGAGTTGTTAAGATCTAACCCAGGGTCAACTGTGAAAGTACATGTCCAACCAGCTCAAGAAGGTAGTGGTGTTCAGAAATTACACTTCAAAAGGATTTACATATGCTTGGCAGCTTGTAAGGAAAGCTTCAGGTTAAGTAGACATTTCATAGGGCTTGATGGATGTTTTTTGAAAGGGCTTTGTGGAGGTCAAATCATGTCAGCCATAGACAGAGATCCCAATGATCAAATGCTACCAATAGCATATGCAGTAGTGGAGAGTGAAAACAAGGAAAGTTGGACATGGTTCTTGGAGCTGCTTATTGGTGATCTTGGTGGAAGAGAAGAGTGTCTCACATACACTTTTATTTCTGATCAACAAAAGGTATGACTCTATTGTTAATTTTCAATTGATTAGTATTTTTAATAATTAAATTCTCATGTTTATCCTGGTATTCTCATGTTTAATAATAAATTCTATACATATCATGACCCAGGGATTATTGCCTGCAATGGAGGAACTGCTGCCTACAGTTGAACAAAGATTCTGTGTTAGGCATCTCTACAACAACTTTAGGAAGAGATTTCCAGGAAAAAAACTAAAGGAAATTATATGGAAGGCATCCAAATCAACTTACTACCAAGCTTGGGAAAGAGAGATGAAAGTTATGAAACATATCAATGGAGAAGCATACAAGCACATGATGTCTACCCCTCCAAGGTTTTGGAGCAGATCATACTTCAAGACTCATAACAAATGCGATGCAGTTCTCAATAATATGTCAGAATACTTTAATAGTGTTATTTTGGAGTCAAGGGCCAAGCCATTAATAACCATGGTGGAAGAAATTAGGATATACATGATGGAGAGATGGGCTACAAACAGGATGAGGTTTCAGAAATTGACAGATGTAGAAGTGTTGCCAAACATTATGAAAAAGGTTGAGAAAACAAGTTCGTTCACAAACATGTGGCTTCCCAGGTAAAATTATTAAAACAAGCATTTTTTCTGTGTTAGAATGTCTGACTTTGGAATGTCCATTTGATGTCTTAATTTGGAATGTCCATTTTTCTGTGTTAGGATGTCTGATGAGCATATGTTTGAAGTGAGGCATCTGGAAAATTCTGCTGAAAAATTCACTGTAAACTTGAAGGAAAAAATCTGTTCATGCAGAAGATGGGAGCTAACAGGCCTACCATGTGTTCATTCACTTGCAGCAATCAAGAATAGGAACCATAGGATTGATGAATACATTCCTGATTATTACAGGAAATCTAGATATTTGCAAGTGTACAAACCTGTCATATTCCCTGTTAATGGCTCAAACCTATGGGTTACAACTGAGTACCCTGATGTTATGCCACCCAAATTCAGGAAAATGCCTGGAAGGCCAAAGAAAAGGAGGAATTTAGAGCAAGGTGAGCTAGATGGTACTGATAAAAAGATGAGAAGAACATGATTCATTATAAAGTGTAGCAGGTGTAAGCAGGTAGGTCACAACAAGCTTACTTGTAAGGTGCCTTCTACTAGTCAGACAACTACTACACAAGTACCACATGCAGCTCAACCATCTGTACCACAAGCACCATCTGTACCACAAGTACCAGTGCCTTCTCAACCATCTCAAGCATCTGTACCAGTGGCATCTGTACCAGTGGCATCTGTACCAGTGGCATCTCAAGCATCTAAGCCAGTTCCTGGTCAAGCTTCTCAGGCATCTCAATCTAAATCATCCAAAAAGTTGTCAGTTAGAAGGCCAAATGCACCATTTGTCCCATCTCAAGCATCTAAGTCAGTTCCTGGTCAAGCTTCTCAGCCATCTTAATCTAAATCATCCAAAAAGTTGTCAGTTAGAAGGCCAAATGCACCATTTGTCCCACCAGGTCCAACAACGAGGTTAAAGGCATCAATAACTGTTGTAGGTCCAACAACAAGAAGGACAACACAAACTGAAAGAGCAACACCAAAGTGGAAACTTTAGTTTACTTTTATGTCTGTTTTGGATTAGGATTGGACCTATAGTTGTTATGTTGTTTTGTTAACTTGTAATATTAGAATTGGTTATGTTAAGTTGTTTTGATCATGTAATATCAAGAAGGACAAGTTTTTGTTTTGACCTGTAATATCAGGCTGTTTGGATTGGACCTGTAATATCAGGTTCTTTTGTATGCAACTTAGTGGTATCCACCACCTTATAATTATATGTTGTTACCTATCTTCAATTGCTACAGTATATTGATCAAAATGCTACTAGTTACAGTATGTTACATTATGTTTTACATTGATACAAAAATGCTACTAGTTTTACAGTACGTTACATTGATCAAAATGCTACATTGATACAAAAATTGCTACATTATGTTTTACAGTATGTTACATTGATCAAAATGCTACTAGTTCAAAAATTCAAGTTGATACAAAAATTCAAATTCATAATGATACCATGTTCAAATTGAGACTGTGTTACATATGATACTCTATTACATATAATCTCAATTCAACAGTCTATTACAACATCATCCAAATTACCACAACTAACATAATAAAGAAGAATCTTTTCCATTTTTCTGAGAATTCTTCATCTTCTTCATTTCAATTTGTAACTCCATTATCTTATGTTTCAGCCCATCCTTCCTTTCCTTTAGATGATGTATCTCCATCTTTGCTCCATCAAGCTCATTTTGCAGCTTCTCCAACCTATTATTCTGCTTCTTTATAAACTGATCCTTCTCATCCACCACATCATCAAAGAACCATTGAAAGTATCCACACCCAGATTCAGATGAACCCTGTAATGGTGACATCCAGATTCATCTCAGCTATTGCAGGAACTATCAAAACAAGAATATATGAAAACCCATTTTAATTTCATGCTTACCTTGTAATGACGACAACCCCAGAATTGCTTCCCAAAGTTTGTGACAGTGGTAGCCCTTCGAAGAACCGCAGATTCTCCACAACCACATATAGGTCTCCATCACAACTTTCCATCTAAGCTTCCATCTCTATTGCAATCGTACGAAGACCGGATCTCTGATGATGCTTCCTTCATCATATTGAGGGAATTTCAAATTCAAAATGGGAAAATTGAGGATTTCTAGAACCCTAGAATTTGAGGATTTCTGGAACCAGCTTGAAGATGATAACATTCCATGTCACCTGCCACACATGCAAACCAAATGTCAGTTTGTGCCTTTTGGACGGAAAGGACTCCTATGGTCCTTTTGAAAGAATTATAGGACCATTTTGACACTTTTTTTAGATAAAGGACCAAAATGGACCTTGGGGTAAACTTAAAGGACTAAAAAGGGTATTTTGCCGTTATAAAACACACTCCACTTGATTCACACTTTATATATGGGCACACACATGACATAAAATACACAAGTAGTGATTACTCTGTCAAACCAAAATTCAACCAGAGTTTTGGTAAAACTAACAAATCAGGACCCAAGAAAATGTGGGTACCTAATGATAAAATAATACATGTGGCAGATATCTTTAGCAGCAAAGCAAAGACACCAATCATGGTACCTAGACTCTGGCTGCTCACGACACATGACGGGAAGAAGGCATATGTTCCAAAGCCTGGAACTTAAGCCTGGAGGCCACGTAGGCTTTGGAGGCAATCAGAGAGGAAAGATTATTGGCTCTGGAACAGTAGGTAATGGAAATCTTCCCTCTATAAGTAATGTTTTATTAGTTGATGGATTAATGCATAACCTGTTATCCATAAGTCAATTAAGTGATAACGGTTATGATATAATCTTCAATCAAAATTCATGCAAAGCTGTTAGTTAGAAAGATGGGACTATCCTATTTAATGGAAAGAGGAAAAACAACATTTATAAAATCAAACTTTCTGAACTGAAAAGTCAGAATGTAAAATGTCTTTTGTCTGTTAACAACGAGCAATGGATCTGGCGCAGAAGATTGGGACATGTTAGTATGAGAAGAATATCTCAGATTAACAAACTCAATCTGGTCAGAGGACTTCCTAACCTGAAGTTCAATTCAGATGCTCTGTGTGAAGCATGTCAGAAAGGCAAGTTTGCAAAACCTGCTTTCAAATCCAAAAACGTTGTTTCCACCTCTAAGCCATTAGAACTTCTGCATATTGAATTATTTGGACCAGTTAAAACTGCGTCAGTCAGTGGTAAGAAGTATGGGTTAGTAATCGTAGATGACTATAGCAGATGGACATGGGTAAAGTTATTAAGGCACAAGGACGAGTCACACTGTGTTTGTTACCTTCTGCAACCAAGTTCAGAATGAAAAGGATCTTAGAATCGTCAAAGTCAGAAGTGATCATGGTGGAGAATTTGAAAACAAAGATTTTGAGTTATTCTTTAATGAAAAAGGCATTCTTCATGATTTCTCTTGTCCTAGAACTCCCTAGCAAAATGGAGTTGTAGAACAAAAGAACAGAACATTGCAAGAAATGACCAGAAGCATGATCAATGAGACTAACATTACTAAGATCTTCTGGGCAGAGGCAATAAACACAGCGTGTTACATTCAGAATATAATCTCTATAAGACCTATTCTGGAAAAGACTCCATATGAATTGTGGAAGAACAAAAAGCCCAACATTTCTTATTTTCACCCATTTGGATGTACATGTTTTATTTTGAATACAAAAAATTATTTGAACAAGTTTGACTCTAAAGCACAAAAGTGTATTATGTTAGGATACTCTGAACGCTCAAGAGGATACAGAGTATACAATACAGAAACACAGATTGTTGAAGAGTCAATCAGTGTTCGGTTTGATGATAAGCTTGACTCTCAAAAGTTAAAGCAGAATGAATTCCTTGTAGGTATGGAAGTTGAACTCACAGGTACTGAAGACAAATCATCAGAAGCTCTCAACAGAGACACTCCCTCAACATCAGAAAGAGTCACTGCAAGCAACCCAACACCTTCTGTTGATCAACTCTAGAAAAGACCATCCAGAAGCAACATTGATCACCCAGAAGAAACAATCTTAGGAAGGAAGATCCAATCAGAACAAGATCTACCTTCAGAAACTCTAAAGAATCCCTCATGGGACTGGTTTCTCTGATTGAACCAACAACAATTGGTGAAGCACTTCTGGACAATGACTGGATTCTGGCAATGCAAGAGGAGCTAAATCAATTCACAAGAAATGACGTATGGGATCTGGTTCCCAAACCAAAAGGATTCAACGTCATTGGTACAAAATGGGTGTTCAGAAACAAACTGAACGAACAAGGTGAAGTCATCAAAAACAAAGCACGACTGGTAGCACAAGGTTATAGTCAGCAAGAGGGGATAGACTATACAGAAACCTTTGCTCCAGTCGCCAGTTTAGAATCTATCAGACTTTTAATTTCATTTGCTGTTAATAAAGGCATCACTCTGTATCAGATGGATGTTAAGAGTGCATTCTTAAATGGCTATATAGAAGAAGAAGTATATGTGCACCAACCCCCTGGTTTTGAAAGTTCCAAAAATCCAGAATATGTTTTCAAACTAAAGAAGTCACTCTATGGTCTGAAACAAGCTCCCAGAGCTTGGTATGAAAGACTAAGTAACTTCCTGTTGGAAAAGGAATTCACCAGAGGGAAAGTGGACACAACCTTGTTCTGTAAGACAGTTAAGAATGACATCTTAGTATGTCAGATTTATGTTGATGACATCATATTTGGATCCACTAAACCCTCTATGGGAAGAGAGTTTGCTAAATGTATGCAGGAAGAGTTTGAAATGAGCCTAATGGGGGAACTAAAATTCTTTCTGGGCATTCAGATTAATCAAACTCCTGAAGGAACTTACATTCATCAGAGCAAATATGTCAGAGAACTTCTGAAGAAATTTGATCTCTCAGAATGTAAGCCCTCAAGGATTCCATGCATCCCACGTGCATTCTGGAAAAAGAAGAGGTAAGTAAAAAGGTAGAACAAAAGGTCTACAGAGGTATGATTGGTTCTCTTCTATATATGACGGCTTCAAGGCCTGACATTCTATTCAGTGTTTGCATTTGTGCTAGATTCCAATCAGATCCTAGAGAATATCACTTAACAGTAGTTAAGCGAATTTTCAAGTATCTGAAAGGTACTGCTAATTTGGGTTTATTTTATATAAAAGAAAGTGATTACAGCCTAGTAGGATACTGCGATGCTGATTTTGCTGGAGACAGAGTGGAACGTAAAAGCACTTCTGGAAGCTGCCAGTTTCTGGGAGAAAATCTGATCTCATGGTCCAGCAAAAGACAATCCACAATAGCTCTATCAACAATAGAAGCTGAATACATAGTAGTAGCTGGATGTAGCACACAAATGCTCTGGATGAAAAGTCAACTTGAGGACTTCAATATATTTGAGAGTAACATCCCTATCCTATGTGACAATACTTCTGCTATTTGTCTCAATAAAAATCCTATTTTGCATTCTAGGGCTAAGCATATAGAAATAAAACATCATTTTATTAGGGGCTATATTCAGAAAGGGATTCTCAATTTAAAATTCATTGACACAGACCATCAATGGGCTGATGTCTTTACAAAACCTCTTTCTGAAGATAGGTTTAACTTCATTCTGAAACATCTCAGCATGAAGCTTTGCCCAGAATAAATTGTTTTATTTACATATCTTAATCTTCAGAATTTTTGTTATTTTCTGGGAACTGCTGACCAACCTGCCTTCAGAATTTTAGAAGTCCAGATTGTATCAAAATCTATCCATGAAGATCTGAGCGTTTCATTTCAAGGATAGAAGTGTGTTGTTCACATAAGCAAACAGTTGTCATCCATTCATCAGCTACCTTATGAGGCTGAACACGCGTTCATTTTTCTGAAAGGTCAAAAGCGCTGATTGGATGCATTGAGACACATGTCATGGGTAACCGTTCCAATATCTTTTTGAATCCCCTAAAATCAGCTGTCATTAATGCTTATAATCATTACAATTTATTTCTCTCTCTTGCAGTTTATGTTTTCAAAATCTATTTAAACGCATTTCTCACTCTTTACACTCTTTCACTTTCACTTTCTCTCAATCTAATTGTTTTCAGTTTGCATTCTTCCAAAATCCTTTCATTTTCTTCTCAAAATTTTCTGTGTGAACATGGCTTCCTCAAGCATCCTAACTTCCAGTACTCAGAGAACAGAATCCACAGAACAATATGAAGAACCATTCAGAACTCTTCTCACGCCCATTGACAACCTAGAAGTGCTTTCAGAATTGATTATGGACTTTGAAAGTCTTCAAGAAAATGGGTTCAATTTTTCTGAAGTAGTAAAGGCTCAAGGATGGAATAGTTATTTTAATCGTCTTCTAGGTCTAACGTTTCCAATCCTTGTGAAGGAATTTTGGATTCATGCTTCATCCTCCAACCATCAAGTCACTTCGTATGTAATGGGGAATAAGATAGTCATAACTGAAGACCTTATTGCAAGATTGATAGGTTACAGTGGTGGTGGCGTAAGGTGTATAGACATGGCTGAAAGATGTGCTGATGTCGCTTCAATTGCTAGAGAAATTTTCACTCTGGGTCTTCCCTCCAGCAAGATAAGGGATCTGAAGGACCATCACAAAATATGGGCTAAGATTATTCTGGGATGCATAAACCACAGGAAGCCAACCAACTCTCCTGACTACATCAACATTGATCAGCAGTTTCTGATCTACTTCATCTCCCAGAAGACTAAGGTGAATCTGGATCATTTGCTGTTCAATCATCTGAGGACCAGTGTTAAGGAGACTAGAGAAGATGAGCGCACTAAAAGGGACTGGATACCCCTTGGAAGGCTCATATCAGATATTCTGACAGAGAATAGGCTGATAGAGCATCTAACAGAAGCACAAGAAATCAACTCTTTAGAGGCAACTGCTGGAAAGCCTTTGAATGCGAAGAATCTGAAAAAGATGAAGATTATTGAGAACATCAAGAAGGAACCCAGTGTTACTTCTTTTGCAACAATCACCAGCAGAAGGATTCCTCTGGATGATTTTCCTATGTTCTCAGAAATTGATTCCAAGCCTGAGATTATCATCAGATACTTGGATGCATGCAAAGCAGATGTCACTGCACCAGGGTTAAACATCCAGGACTTGCAACAAGAAGCTCTAGAAGTTGTGCTGAAGAAGAACAAGAAAAGGAAGGCAGCAGCAGAAGGATCATCCCAGCGGACTCCCAAAGCTGCTAAAAGGAAAGGTAATCCTTCTACTGTTAATGTTTTAGAATCAATATCTTTATCAACATCTAAACCAATTCCTACCCAATCAGAAGTTCCTACCCCACAAACATTTGATGATTTTGACATAGGTTTTGACCCCTATGAAACTTTAACTCTTAGAGAATCTCACTCCCTACCTATCAATCCAAATATTGAAACAACTCAACCAGAACTTGCAAAAGTTCTGTCAGATATTGAAACCTTTGACCAAAATATTTCTGCTCCCATACCAGAAAATCCAAACTCTGAAACCACTTCAGAAGCACCACAACCAGATATTCCCCTCTCTCCATAACCAGAAATACCACTACCTCCATCTCCTCAACCAGAAACTCATCCACCTTCTCCACAACTTGAACAATCACAACCAGAAGTTCAAACTTCTGAGGTCCAACCTTCTGAATCCTGTGAACCAGAATCTCATAAAGTTCAATCCAACCAAACTGATGATTCTGATACCATTCCCATTCCTGGAATCATTGAACCTCTGGCCATCCGTATGCCTCTGACCATTCTGGATATTCCCCAAATTCCCTCTTCACTAGAATCAACTCCACCAAATTCCCCAACTAGTCCAATAATTATTCCAGACTCTCCCACTCCCTCACCAAAGACTAATCCAGATGACAATGCCAAAACTGTCATTGATTTAACTGTTTTTGAACGTCTTGCTGCCATAACCCACAAATCAGCCATTCCAAAACCAAAACCATCTGAACCCTCACCAGATGTTGGTACTAGTTTATTGATGTTTGAAACAGAAATGCAGAAGTGGATAACTTCTCTGAAGCAAGCTAGTCTTGAGATGATTAATCCTGCTGCTTCAGATTATCTTTGGACAAGTTTCAGAAGATGGATAAGTTCTGAAACTCATAAGATGCAAGAACAGAGCTATGGACAAGTTCAACAGAATTTCAGTAATCTACTAAAGGTAATTAAAGATCAAGTTCTGAGCCAACTGATCAAGGAAGAAGTTATCCCTCTGGACAATGCTCCCTGGTCAGAACATCGTCCAGCAGACAAAGTTCAACCAGAGTCAGAAGGTCTCATTCTGACTGATACTCTAGATCAGATGATTCCTGCAGAGGAACTGGTTCAAAAAGATGACGTTGCAGAATGCTCTGAGAAGCATCCAGTTACTGGAGATTCTCAAGCTTCCTCCTATGAAAGGCAGACTCTGGAAGAGATGAAGTGAGCAGATATTATTATGCGAAAGGATGGACAAACAGGATGATAAATTTTCGGAAATCAAGAGCATGTTAACCAAACAAGAGGAAACCAACACCCAGATCAAGGGCTTGTTGGAAGCTTTGTTCACACGCCTTTCTCCTCCATCTTAGATTTTCCTTTGTTTTAAAATTTGTTTATCTGTAATATTTTCTACATTGCTGCTATTCTGAACTTCTTATCGTTGCTTCTAATTTTAATATAAATCCTTTTTGGCTCTGATTATATGTTCTTTTTGATAACTGACAAAAAGGAGGAGAAAGAATAAGATATTTTCAATAACGGATTACTGAGACATAAGTCTCAAACATTCTGATCTACTCAATTTCTTTCTTTTGAAAAGCTTGAACATGTACAAAACTCTGATGAAAGATACAATAAGATTCTGATGCTCAAAGACTCATGGAATTAAAGGGAAGTAATCAACTCAGGGGGAGTGTTTCTTCTTAATTCTATACTTTTTATTCTTTATTTCCAATTGAAAAATCTGGTTTTTGTCATCATAAAAAAGGGGGAGATTGTTAGAACATAGTTTGATTCTACAACCCTTGATTAGAGTTTTGATGATAACAAAATACAAAGAATAATTAAATTCAAAGATATATACAAAGAACAACTATGCTCCTTAAAATTGTTTTGTATATGCAGAAGTTCTGATGGAATCAACATCAGAATGGAATCAGCATCAGAATATCAACAATATGTGATACACGCTGAAGCTACCAAATTAAACGCTGAAGCTTGATGACCAGAATCTGCGCCTAAACAAATACACTCTGACTCTGATCAAAGACATCTTTACCAAGTCATCAACACTCTGAAGCGTTATCAGCAGTTTTGCTAAGAAGACTCTGAAGCTTACTGATTATTCAAGACAGAATTAAATGCTAACGGCCTTCTTTAGACAAGATCTTCTACAAAAGGAAAGTGTGTTATTATCATTAAACCTACTTTATGGACAACGTATCTTTGCTTGCCTATATAAACAAGTCTTCTTGTGAAAGAAGCACGTACGTACGCACACAAAAATTTGCCAAGCCTTCCAAACCACGCATATTCAAAGCTTTAGCAAATTCATTTTATTCCAAGCTTAATTTGTGTAACTATCACAATTGTGATATACTGTTTTGTTAGAAAACAACAACACACTCTTGTTCATATATTTGTAAAAGATTTCCTTGAGATTAAACAGCTTGTGGTTGTACTCAAGAAAACTTTAACAGTTGTTAAAGTAGCTGTTGTAATGCTTTGAGAATAGTGGATTAAGACCTCTTTGGAGAGAGGCGAAATCACCTTGACGGGTGGACTGGAGTAGTTTGAGATCAAACGAACCAGGATAAAAATACTGTGTCCTTAAGCTGTTTTTATTTGATCCAAGTTTTTCAATTTAACCCCCCCTTCTTGTGTTTTTCACATCTTCATGTCTGACCTTACAATCACAACGCCAAACCCGAGTTTGCTAACTGAACACTTGATCATTTATAAATGGTTTCCGAACATATATCGTAACGATAGTCGGTTTAGCTTCGTCCTTCAACTCTTCTGGCTTAACATCTCACTCACCTTGTCTGAATCCCTTACAATAGCTTTGAGAAACATGTTGGGGTGCACCATATTTAAAAAGGACGAAAACAGAAAATATGTTCAAACAAAATTCTATTTTTCCGTAACAGACATATTTTCGGATATGCATATCTGAAATATGTTAGGTGAGTTTTGGATATACATATCCGATGTGACGTTGTTTTTCATCCAAAACTCATAATCAATGCAAGGAAATGAGAGGCAAAATGAGAATTTTTTAATCTTAAATTGTAGCTTTCTATGCTCTCTTTGATATGATAAAACACTTAAAACTTAGTTTGGAGACGAAAAAATAGTTAGGGTTTTGAGGTAGGTTTTGGTTATGGGGAGAAATAGAATTAATGAAATAGTGGTAGTGGTGATCATGAAGCTAACTTATGTAACAAAGATATTTCGAATATGCATATCAGAAAATACCACTGAATGTTTAAATCCAACGTTATTATATATGGAGTTTTCAGATATGCATATCTGAAACATACTGAAAATGTAGTTAAGGGTTCGTTCGGATATGCATATCCGAAAATACCACTGCATGTTTAAATCCAACGTTTAAATAATTATAACGTCTAAACAAAGGGGTTTTTTGATATGCATATCCGAATCATTTTGAAAATGGTTTTAAGGGTTCGTTCGAATATACATATCCTAAGGATATTTTGAGGTTTTCAGATGTGTTTTTCACTCATATAAGAGTGGCCAAAGAAATTCCCTATATTTTTGGAAGTAATTCATTTATTAAATGACATTGTGACAATAATATAGGGATATAGGTTTGGTTCTTTTTTTTAGGGTCAACCAAATTGTGAAAGTGAATAAAAAGTTGCTATAATTGTGATAGTGTACGATAAATTAATGTGATGAAATAGGCTTCTACAAGATGTATAAATATTATTTAAACAAGAGAATACTACCTCAGTATTTCTTTTCTTTGTCATCTAAGACATGCTTTGATAACATATTAAAATAGAAAATAAGAGTGAGATGCTCTGAAATAACATCACACAAGTTCTTTTGAATTTGTTTAGATTACCTTATTTAAATTTATCTGTTAATATAAATTTGCAAGACTTATACATGATGTGTTTATGAGTTGGTTTTTAGAGGGTTTTAGATGAAATAACATAGATTATTTAAGAGCTTCTATTTGTTTTTCTGTTTTTAAAACCTTGGCTTCTAAGTATGCAAATATTCTTTTATTTGAAGTCAATCTTTTAAAAGATTCTTTAGCTTCACCGTGTAGATTTTCAAAAACAATCTTTAAATCAAAATAAGACATTTCATCAATAGGTTTAGTTTTAGAATGACTTACATTCTTTTTTATGTGTTTGGTCATGAGGCAAATATTTGTCATTTCATCACTTTCACTTGAGCTACCCGTCTTGGATGATTCAATATCACTATCCCATATGATGTATGCTCTTATAGGCTTCCCAAACTTCTTTTGTTGACCCTTTCCTTTATCCTTTTTAAGAAAAGGACAATCCAACTTGTAATGACCGAATCTTCCACAATTAAAACATGAACCTTTAGATTTTTCTTTCTTATTTTCATTTTGCCTTGAGGCATTTTATTGCTTTCTATAGTTGATGAGATTTTTGTCAGAGTGCTTCACTCCATTTTTCTTGATATATTTATAGTACCTTCTAACAAACAATCCTATTTCTTCATCATCCGAACACTCCCTATCACTAGTACCAATATCATTTTGCTCTATGGTAGAGGACTTAGAGATAGAAGTCATGATAGAAATTGACTTCTTATCTACCTCTTTTTCCTTGTTCTTCTCCTTCTTAAGCTTCTTCCCATGCTTCTACAAGCAAATGAGCTCTTTCTCATGTTCTTCATGCTTTCCAAACAAAGTAGTAGTATCTAATGTCAAGAGATTCTTAGCTTCCTTGATTGTAGTGACCTTCGGTTGCCATTCCCTATTAAGACATCTTAAAACTTTGTTAGTATAAATTTTATTGGAAATAGGTTTACCAAGTGCACTCAAACGATTGACAAGATGAGTGAACCTATTTTGCATATTGGCAGTGGTTTCACCATGCTTCATATGAAAGAGTTCAAACTCTTGATTTAAAGTGTTGACTCTAGCTTGTTTTACCTCATTTATGCCCTCATAAGCAACTTGCAATGTGTCCCACATAACTTTAGTGGTTGTGAAATGAGAAACACGATAATACTCATCAACTCCTAAAGCGGATATGAGAATATTCCTTACTTTCCAATCATGCAATCATTTTTTCTCATCATCTGCGGTCCATTGTGCTTCCGATTTAGGTACAACAACACCATCCACATTGGTCATGGTAATTTCAAATGGACCATTTTGAACGGTGTTCCATACATTCCTATCAATAGAATTTATGTGGACACACATACAATCCTTTCAATAACCATAGTTTTCGCCATTAAAAACAAACACTCTATTATACGTCCCTTTAGGTTCGAAGCCATAATCTAATAAGAAATTTCAAAGCACAATAAAATCGGTGCTTTTGATATCACTTGTTAGACGAAGGAAACGATCTAGAGGGGGTGAATATATCCTCAATAAAATTTTCTGATTAAAACTCTATTTTAAAAATATTTTCTATGGAAAGCGAAAGCAATTCCAGATCAATACTGGTCTATCCCGAACCATTATCGAAAGAATCAGATATGCGTATTAAACCATAATGTTATTATATTAACGTACCACAGATGATGAGAAAATAAATCAATATGTTTTTCTAAAATACGTTTGAATACTTTTACACTTTGATAATCAATATCTAATGAAATAGGAAAAAAATGACTAAGATGATTTATCAAACACTTGGTGTGCAATAAACACCAATCTAATTTTACTCTACATTGATGATATGAAAAATCAATTGCAATTGTTTATATTGCAATTATCTTACAAAATAGTTTAAAATACTTCAACACAAATAAAATTATCAGTATATAAAATTACACACAAAATGAATTATCAAATTGTAAAGAGAGTATGTGTGTGTGAGAGAGAGGTAGAGAGAGAGAGAGGGAGAGGGAGAGATAGAGAGATAGAGAGAGAGTGAGAGTGTGATAGAGAGAGATGGGGAGAGAGAGAAATATTTGTTTGTGCAGTTCCCCAATTGACATGTTATGGATACGCCTGTCTCCAATTCCAAATGGAATTGAGATATTAATTTTCTTTGCAAAAGGTTTGTACAAGAGAGAAATAGCAATCCAAACCCCTAAACCCTAAGCTTGATGTTGATTCTATATTATTTTCTTCCCTTGATCTTAAGCAAGATCAAGTGACCAAAGATTTCCAATTCGATCTTCCGGTTCCATTACTCCTTTGACAAAAACTCTTTTCTTCAAAGTTTTCACTCGGTTGAATACTCGTTGCGAAATCTTGTGCAAAAACCTCCCAAATCACCGTTGATCTTGAAGGTAAAACCCCAACTTGTTTTATCAATGAAACTTCCAAAGAATTCTCAGCCCAATTTGATTTTACACAAATCCTAAATTGGAACTTATCACTCTAACTCTATATGGCACCCAACAAAAATGGTTATATGTAGTTGTTGTGTGTATGCATAGAGAAATAATAAAGATGATGAAAAATACTTTGTATGTTTTTGGTTTTAATTTATGAAAAGGATGCATGAATGTATATATATATATATATATATATATATATATATATATATATATATATATATATATATATATATATATATATATATATATATATATGGAAAAATACATTTTTTGGTCCTGCATGTTAACCTCAATGTTCATTTTGGTCCCTTAACTTAAAAATATTTCATATAGGTCTCTTAACTTTCAAAATATTTCATTTTAATCCTTTTTATCTAATTAGCGGCAAAAAACTTAGAAATCAGTCACTAATTAGACAAAAATGTATAAAATGAAATATTTTGAAAGTTAAAGGACCAATATGAACCCTTTTTAAGTTAATGGACCAAAATAAACCTTGAGGTTAACATACGAGAACAAAAAGAATATTTTGGCTATATATATATATATATATATATATATATATATATATATATATATATATATATATATATATATATATATATATATATATATATATATATATATATATATATATATATATATATATATATATATGTGTGTGTGTGTGTGTGTGTGTGTGTGTGTGTGTGTGTGTAAGGAAAATAACATAAAAACAGATTTTTTGCAAAATTACAAGTTTGGAAAATTTTGAAATAGAATGTATTGACTCCAAGCATGTGTGAGTCAACCCATAGAAGTATTTCAGCTTCTATGTGTCAACCTAGGGAGCTTCGTAGTCGACCCCGAGAGAGCAGAACCATTTGGCTTACAAACACTTCAGTAGGAGTCGACTCACATACATCATGTGTTGACCCACCTGTGCTATGTATCGACCCAAAGGCCTTGTATGTCGACACACAAAAGTCATAATTTGATTTTTATAAAATCTTTAATATGTATCAACCCATAACTTGGATATCTCGACTCATAGTAGGCAGATAGTTTGGTTTTGAAAAAGCCGTCAGTATGTGTCGACTTCAAGTGCGTGGGAGTCGACCTATAACCTTGTTTTTGATATAAAATCATAATTTTGACTTGTGAAATTGTTTCTAACCTGATTTTAAGTGACCTAAGATGAGAATGCACATATAGACATTGAGAGAAAGGTCCAACATACACAAATACTAAGTGTCCTAGTTTTGACATCATTCAAAATATTTCTAAAGGATAGTGCACTCACTTTTCTTAACAATACATGACCCCTATTTATACAACTTTGGATTCATTATAGACCACATAAAAACGATAAGTGCAATCACAACTACACAAAGCTGCCAGAAAAATCTCAACCCTTTAATTAACACTACATATTTTTCATCGGTCCATGAAAATTCCGGTAAGTGACGACTATTTTGAAAAATTAGGTAAGTGACAGTTGTTTTGAAAAAATCGTTACTTGTTAAACTACTAGATTTTTCTCCTTTAATAAAAGATCTGGTAAAAATAGGTACTTTTAAAAAAATCAATAAGTGCCATAACATATCGGATTTTTAAAATATCTGGTATACCAGATTTTTCATATACACTACCAGATCTTTTGATTTGTACTGGATTTTTTTATTGTTCTATCAAAACATTCATCCGAATTTTTTGATTAAATTTTGACAAAGATAAAATGGGCATTATGGAAAGGAGAATGTTTTTTCCACCCTTAAGTGTGTATTCCACACCCTTGAACCCCTGAAATTTCCTTTCAAGCATTCAGAGATGCATCTTTAGACGAACCCAAATCACACCAAAAAATACGTTATTTTGAGGTCCACCCTACACTGATCAAAATATGGTTCAGAGATGCATCTCTGTATGCTATTTGGGTGTGTCCTAAGATTCATCTCCGAAAAGTATCCTTAAAGTTATTGGAAGCATGTTAATTACAAGGGGCAATATTTTGGAGATGCATCTCCTGAAACCCCCTGAATCATATCAGTACAACACCATTGTCCAAACATTGTGATTTTTGGAGGCCAACTTATATTAAAGTAAAACCAAAGATAAGGCGTGACACCTTATAGAACCATGTCATATAGCCCTTATCATAAGCCCACTAAAAAGGAGTTGCCACTCGGTGATACTCCTCTAGTACCAAGTGACTCTTGAGATCATCTAGTATCATAAGGAGGTCTCAAAATAACCTGCAAGTAGCCAAACTGGCGCATCGCTCGCTCGAGAAGATAAATATACATAAGAGGTGACCCATGTAACACCCTTATAAATCCCACATGTTATTCATGACTAATTTAATTAGAAACTACCACATAAGGGTGTCTCATCGTCATAATAAAGTAACATAATTAAAATCCTACTCCGTAACACGAGTTACAACAATTACATTTATATTCTTCATAAACACACACTTTCGTAATAGCTATATAAATTCAATACTTAATTTAAAATATTGCAGTGAAATCATCTTTCAAATTTATCCTCAAACAACATAAACCTCATGACCTTAGTTTCATAAAGAATTTGAACCACGATTGGTTTGACAATCTAAAAATCTTACAAAAACCTCAACATAGTTATAACAAAGAAAATCAAACCGAGCGTTCCCAACCTGATCTTACATATCAGATCAAGACACCTCTAAATAAATGAAAACTAATAAATACTCCAAGAGTTATCATCCTTACTGTAATAATATACTCTTGAGTATCTACGTGTTACTCACGTGGAGGCAACATTCAAACAACAAGAATGAGTAATCATAATTCATTATAAAAGATATAAGGAAAAGATTAGTAGTAACATCATCATCCTGTCAACACATATCATTTATAAAATAAGACATACTCACACCTATAAGTTATAATAGCACGTAGACATCTTTCATCATCAAACCATCATATAATTACGTAATTCACAAATATCATCATATCACATTTGATCAACAAAATTCATGCAATGTCACATAGGATGTTAATACAACAACACTGACTAAATCCATGTGGTACCAATTTTATGAACACCTGGTTCATAACCCTCCATTATCCCCACCATAGGATCGATTTCCTCTTGGAACCGGAGAACAACATAAATCACTATTGTCATCATTAGGTAAACACTTAACTAAATCCCCGAACAAGGAATCTAGCTACTCGCACCTAAACCTCACAATGGAATTGAGTCTTATCACAAGCGAATCAACATCCAAAAATGCTATGAATGTATGAAACACAACAACATCACATATAAGCTCGACCACAACTAGTCAATTTTATCATCATTCTCATAAATCATATTCATAATAGTATGTATATACATTTGAAAATGCACATCATTAAAACATCATCACAGTACCATCATCAATATCGAGACTATAACAATATCATCAACATCAACATCTTAGCAACATCGTTGTAACAACATAAACATAATAACATAATCAAAATTCATCATAACATATAGTATTACTCATCATTCACAATAATCAAAAACCAATGTCCATAGCAATAACTCACATTTTTACAACTATATACACTCAATCATGTTACTTCATTAACCATCGAGATTTCATTATTATAACTCAATTATTCGCTAATCGATCATAAAAACTTTTACAAACATCCTTATAATAGACACCTGAATATTAATAAAAAATTTCACCAATCATTTCCATGTTATATCTCTATGTGTTAGCTTTCTAAGGCTTTAAACGGTACTCGATTTAGACTTACCATTTAAAAGTTATGGTCAAAACAATTTCTCAGTATAAAATCCCGAAAGCTGTTACGACCATCCGTAATGGCTACTACGGCCCGTAATGCTCCCAGTCCAGAATTTCATTCTTCTCACATTTCTGACGCGAAAACCCAGAGGGCTACTTCCACCACCCGTAGCACCTACTACGGGCCATAATAGAGCCCAGACCCCAAACCCCAAGTTTTGACCTCAAACAATATTAAAACATATCATATCATCTGGAACATGAATCGAGGAAAATAAACACATCACAACATCAATTTATCATCTCTAAATCATCATTAATACACTAAAGGTCACAACCTTCAAACATCAAATCAATGGCATATCAAACCTCACAATCAACAGATACATCATGTTATTCATCAATCAAACCCATACATACAAAAAACATACATCTACCTTAACTCCATATCAATAATAATAAAATTGATTATCCCCATTACCTCGAATTTCTAATAGCTTCAATCTCTTCGAACTATAAGGGATGGATCTCATATTCCCTTCTCTTTGTGCCCTAACCTCTTCTCAAATTCTCTAACTTTTCACGATCTCACAAAATGATTCTATTTTCCTTATTTTCTCTATTAAAATAGACACTTCCTATGGTTTACCCATCATACTCTCGCTTACACACATACACTTACCATTATGTCCTTATTCTCCTTTTCACCTTAATATCCTATTTTAATTATTCATATAATTATAAATAATATAAACTAACATTATTTAAATTTAAATAACTCTAATTAGCACCTATATCTTACTACTAAACCCAAAACATATCATCACACATCACATAATATCAATAATAAATCACAAACAATCGGTAAAATAAATAATTCTAGATTTTGGGGTGTCACAACCCACATGTCAGCCATCCGTAGTATAAAGAAATGATGTCAAATTGACGTGCCTGACGATGACCCTCGTATGAGCAGAAGAAAAAGTCATCTGGAACCACACAATCAAGAGATATTATGAATGTATTAAATATACTATCCCCCTTATACAAAACAAATGCGGCAACACGTGGTCAATCCTCGTTGTAGCTAGATGCATGGTCCCTCCCAGTAATGCGAGGGAAGTGGAAGATGATTCGTCCTTGAAAATAGGATGGATATAATATTAATAACAAATGCAAAAAATGAATTATGAAAATATTAGTAAGAAAAAAAATACTGTAAGCAGCGACTCCCCATCATCTTGTCTTTTAAAGACAAGTCTCACCCAACTTAGATTACATGTAGACCAAACAGGCGGTCCCCAAGTTGTACTCGTGAATTGAAGTCGATTCAATGAAGTACATAAGGTAGACCATATCGACATATGTTTCACTTTTATCTACTAACATGAACGCGCCTACAAGGAACAAGAGGTAACACCTCAATGCACAATGCCAGTGATACTCAATCTGCATATCATCACCTACAACATCCAAGGCCCACTACAAATGTTTTTGATAAAGCTTTTCCAAAAAACTAATCCTATCATGAAAACCTATAGTGTCATGTGCCTCTTGTGCATATTTAGCAAAGTCAACCTCCAAATGAGGGATTATCATATCAATGAAGTCCTCTCGCCCGATCCTCCCATGGTCCAGTAATATCCCCTTGATGGAAAGATATAGGAGGCATGAAACATCATCTAAGGTGATGATCATGTATCCTATATGTAGGTGAAAAGATAAAGTCTCTAAATGCAACCTCTCAGCAAAATCTGCATGCATGACGTGGTTTATGGTCATGTAAGCAAAAGAACATAAACCGACAAGACCAAAATAACAGATAACATCAATGAATCAAGCAGCAACAAGCTGTTCCAACTCTAAAGTCTTCCTCTCGTAGTTTACATATTTCAAACACATACGCTTATATAACAAGAAAATATCACCATCAACATCGATTTAATTAGTTGAAATCATATGTATTGCAAAAGGAAAAAATACACCTCTCCCTGCTAGACATGCCTAGCCGCATGGTATGCATAAAGATGAAGTAAAGAAGTGTCAAATGAGCGTCCTGAGTAACTCTCTAATGGGGCATCGACAATGACTTCCTCCTGGGCTTTAGGGGCTCCCAAAACTCCAGGTTATGCAGCATCATATTGTCATATCTCAAATTTGCCAACCATGGTGCTATAGTTATTTTTTTATCTGTCACTATTTTTTGGTTACTTATACTAATTTTTGTAATCTCAATATTTAACTAACTTTGAAAACATAGGTATTTTTGGTCTCACTAACAATACTTAGTTTACTAAATTTGGTTTGAAATTAATCTTAACACTTTTTTTAATATATATATATATATATATATATATATATATATATATATATATATATATATATATATATATATATATATTATATATATATATATATATATATATATATATATATATATATATATATATATATATATATATATATATATATATATATATATATATATATATATATATATATATATATATTAGTTTTCTATGTAATTAAGTATATTTTATAATTTAATTTATTATTCTGGGAAAAAATCTAATTCTTTTTCTATTATTTTGTTTTATTACTATTAAAGAAAATGTTAAAAATTTTAATAAAAAAAATCATTTCATTGTTGTTCAGGTTGACTCAAGGGTCAACATTTTTTTTCTATCTTGCTTATTTTTATTTATTTGTGTTATTATTATTCACTTTTTTAATTAATGTTTAAAATTTTGAAACAAAGTTGATTGGAGTCAACTAGGGTTCCACGAACCCTTTGCGTAGTTGCGCCCTTCTTGTCTTCTATCCTAAGTTATGATACAAAAGCCCAAATCCAGGATTCTGAAGCAAATCAAATCAGAGATTAGGAGTTTTATTGATATCGATACAAATTTGTACATATTTTGGACCATATACATTGTAAAAACAAAACCCTAATTCTAATTTTACAATCCAATCATCCTAATTGAATCAATCAGAATCAATCTAATCTAAATCTAAATTATAATAACAATCAGATTTAATACTATTTCCTAATTCATTCTAACCCTAAATCTATAAATTGCAAAAACCTAAACCTAAGAAGGGGCTGAGAATTAAGAGAAGAAATTGGAGAAGAACAATTGAAGAGCCCTTGTCATTGTTGCGAATTATTTAAGTCTGGTACATGCAAGCAAACCGAGAAAGAGAAAGGGATTAGAGATCGAAAATCATAAATACCGGAGGGGAATTTATACGAAAAGAATAATTGCAGGAGAGGTAAACACGATAAAACTTAGCTTAGGGTTGTGCTATGATTGTTGATGTGTTGTTTGATTTATGGAATTTATTGTTTGGGGTTTGTAATTAGGGTTAGGTTTCTAGAACGTTGGTGTTAGGGTTCATATATTCATAGGTTTGGGGTTAGGGTGCGTGGGGTTTAAAGGGTTAAGTTAGGATTCTTGTTGGATTTCTGGAAAAATGATGAGGTTCCCGACGAACCTTCATCGTCAACGGTGACCTTCACGGCCGCTCACAGTGGATGTAGGATTTGGGTTCTTATTCAGAGCTAGGGTTCTAAAGGGTTCTTAGGGTTCATAGGTTTCTGGTTTGAGATGTTTGAATTTATGAGTTTTTCTATTGAAGTTCAACCAGATTCTGGGTTACACAGTGGGTTTTGGGATGGCTAAGGCTGGAGCCACCGATGAAAGCGATTTTTGGTCAGTGCGGCGATTTTCAATTGCCTTGGCTTCTAGAGAGAAGTCAGAGGAAGTTGGTGTAGATACAAGAGAGGGAGTTCAAAGTAGAGAGAGAAAGAAGAAGAAAAAATGAAACAATTGAGAAGAAGTTTGCTTAAATACTCCTTCTACCAGTTCTCATATGAGCGACGTGTGGCCATCTACTGGCCACACTATGAGAATACCATGACTTATTTCTCCACACATCTTCCTACCATACACCCAATCAATGCTCAATTCTGTCCCTCCGTTTGGAATACTTTTCATCAACGCTCCAGGATTAACTCCTGGTAGCCCATTTGATCAAAATCCGACATCATTGGACACATTAACACACCATAACGTTATAAGATCACCCATACGAAGGCCAAACGGCTCTACATAGTTATTTGGGCCTATCCCATTCCTATTCGCGCCCCCTGATTTGCTAGCCTGAACTAAAATTACACCCCCACACAATTGGACTTGAACAAATATTTGGGCTTAACCCCTTTGCTAATTGAATCCCCTATGATTACTAAGCTTAATTAAAATGCTTCCCTTGGCTATTTTCTAAACTTTTTTTTTGTTTATTAAATGTTTTTTTAGTTTCTTGTTTATTTTAATTTTATAATTTATAATTTTAATAAATAACAAAAGTACTTTTTTGAAATAATAAATAAGTGTATACAATATTAATAATTATTATTATTATTATTATTATTATTATTATTATTATTATTATTATTATTATTAATTCATACTATTTTCTAAATGTTTTTCCAACTACTGATTATCCTTTTTTTAAATACTAATTCATTTGATTATTTCTCTAAACTTTTTACTAAATTTCAAAATATCAATTTTCTAATTACTTTCTTTATTTTCATTTCTATTTTCAAAATTAAATCAAACACTAAAATAGTTGTTTCAAACTTTTTTTACTAACTGAATAAAACCTTAATTATTTTCAAAAAAGGATTAATAGCATTGCTTTCAAATTAAATTTCAAAATACATCTACGATCACTCAATTTTCAAACTCAGATAAAGTTCAAAAGATCATTCGAAAGCAATTATGTACAATCTTATAAAAAACTAACCAAACACTATGGGTGGAAATAGGCTAGGCTATGCTAGGCTTTATAAGACCTGAGTTTGGCCTACGATAAACTTACAAGGCCTGAGCCTGTCCCATGGCCTACTATAGGCTCATTTTTATGGTCTGGCCTGACTTTTTTAAAAGTCTGATCTAGCCTTAAAACCTACTTAAAAGCTTGTTTCTCATTAAGTTTTTCAATAAATCCATATTACTTAAGAAGCCTTATAGGTCAGCCTATATATATATATATATATATATATATATATATATATATATATATATATATATATATATATATATATATATATATATATATATATATATATATATATATATATATATATATATATATGTCGACTTATTTAGTATTTTTTATAATATATATGCATATATATTGTTCTGGATTGGACCGACACCTGCCCCACCGTTGGAGAGGGCCAATCCAGCGCCTCTACAAAGGCCCAAAAGCATGCAGCCCAAACCAAGGACCATTGGGCATTTCCCCACGTGTCCACTAGAGGAACGTGACTTACACTTTTCCATAACACCATCATCCTGCCCTCCGAGAATAACGGGTCCAACTTCCCTATTTTCTTAGGGCAGTTGACCAGGGAGAAGGCCACGTGCTAGACTCCATACACCCGTAAACCCTGGCAGTCTTCATTATTGGACCTTATCGTGGCCTAACACTAGAGCAACTCTCTCAACCTTTCGACCGTCATGGCCTACCAAGTCTACAATGGTGACCAAAATGTTAATTTCTCTGACCCTGGCAAGAACAATGATGTCGCCGGTCACGAGTTCGGTATTAGGGACATGATGATTGCATCCTCTACAACCCGGTCGCAACTTCACAATAATGCCGACCCTCCTCGGTAAAACTACGAGTCCGTTGTGTAATAGGAGATCCCCGTTCTTGAGAATGTTGATCCTACGACCAAAGCCCTATACGCAGCGATCAACCAAACAAACTACACGATCTTCGCGCAAGGTGAACACCTGATGATGCTGGAACAAAACCGTCGGTCCCCCAAAAAGCACCGAAGACCAGATTCACAAAATCCTCCTCCCTGAAGACATGAAGACCGCTCCCGTTCTCCCCCCGGAGACACAGACAGGATGATTCCCAAAGCACTTCTCCATGTCGAGCAGGGCGATATTCTGCATTGGAGAGGACCCAGCCCGAAGCTATCAAGAAGCGCGGTCACACCCTCCCCATGCAAAGAACTATTATCCCCTGAACACAAAAGGAATGGGGGAGACGAAGAAAATAAGTCTCGGCCGCAGAACCATCCCCGTGTCCAGGACCGACACAAAGACCACCGCTACAACCGGTCCCCCTCTCGTTCCCCAGAAAGAAGCGATAAAGACGACCCCCATGGTCCACTATCCCAAGCCATCATGGAGGCCCCTATTCCTAAAGGGATGGAGAAACCTCCCCACCTGAAGGAGTACAATGGTGTGATACGGTGGGAGAACTGACTTGAGGTTTTGCGTTTGTTTTCGCAAATGTTTCGGTTGAGCAAGAGTCGCCACTGACTTTTTATTTTATCCTAAGGAAAGGTTAAAAAGCACAGAAAAACATTTGAGATGTTTTCTTGGGTTCGGGGGATAGATTATAGAAAGGGAAGGTATTAGCACCCTTTCTATCCATGGTTATCCATGGGCTCTTAGTTACTTGCTTAGATCACTTGCCTTTGATTTTCAATTGTTTGAAATGGTGCTTTGTGTGTGGGTTTGAAAATGTTTTGAAAAGAGGCCATTGTGGTGGCAACCTTTGTAATGATCCATGTTTGAATGTATACAAAAGTGTACTTGTCTTTTGAAAAGTTTTCAATGTTTTTGAAAGTTGTTTTGAAAGTGTGTTTGTGGAGTGTGGTTTGAAAAGTAGGCAAGTGTGTTTTGCAAGATTGGTCAAGTAACCAAGAGCTATCTACCCTAAATTTCTCAAAGATTTTTCCTATGTCTTAACCCTTTTAACAGTATTGCTCCGCCATTGTATTTGGTGGACAATCTTGTGTTAGGATGTTAACGGGACGGGCGCGGGTCATCGTTTAGACCATGATTGCAATAGTGCCAAGTGTCTTTGGCAATTTTTCCTTTAAGGGACTATGATCATTTTAGGCAACTTTTGAAAGCGTCATCGAGGGACTATGATCACTTTGATTTGTTTTGTTTTGCCAAAGAAACTCAACATGCAACATGGCCCATTATTGAAGGCAACAAGTGGAGTAACCCTAGGGGTGCAAGTGTGATTAGTGTTGTCCATTTCCATGCTTTTTTGTCTTTTGTTTAGTCAAGCTACTTGTTATTTGATTTGCATACAAAACCCTAAATCTATCATGGTATAATTAGAAAGCTTTAAAATGCGGAATTTAAAGTCCTAAATTATTACAAAATAATCATGGGGATGGGGGTACAAATGTTCAAATGGGGATGAGACTTATTAGGAGAATGGTGTCCAAATATTTACAACCAAATCGAATCGATCGCAATGTAAAATGTATCAAATGTACAAGAATAAAAGATAAGCAAATGTGTATTGTATTTGTGTAAGTGCATGTAATTATTTACAAGTGTGATGAAAATAATAAAAAAAAGGTTAATTTTGGATATTTTCATGTTTTAGGGCAAAACCCTAATTTTGTAAATAAATAGTATTTATTATTTATATTATGTACAATATTTATTAATTGTATACAAAAATAAATAAAAGAGAAGTATATTTGTAAAAAAAGTAATTTTCGAGGTCAAATATTAATAAAATGAAAAATGTATTATTTTTGTATTTTTATCCTAAATATTCTAATAAGTATATAAGCATTTATATTATGTATTAAATATATTAAATATATACAAAAATAAAATATTTATTATTTACAAAAAAAAGTATATTTTTTAGAAAATGTTTTCAAAAGATAAAATAAAATAAAATCAGAAAATAGAATGTATTTTGTATTATTTTTTAGTATTTTAAATAAAAGTATTATATTTATTTATATATACAAGTGTAAACAAAACAAATAAATTCAAAATAAATGCAAAAATGGTTGAAAAAATATTTTTAATATTTTTTTATGTTTTGACAAAAAATAATAAGTCAGAATAAAAAAGAAAAAAGAAAAAATGATAAAAATAACACACAATGGGCCAAGGGGATGTATGTGAGAAATAGTGGTGCAAACAGAAAAAAAGGTCAGGCCTAGCCCAAAGGGGTTTGTCTTCAACCTCCAGCAACTTTCCAAACAGAAAAACGCGTGTTTCCTTCTCCAACAACTATCTCTTGATTCTTTGACTTTTAACAAAAACTCACAACATAAACATTATAGAGCATCATGTCACGATTCTAAACATATAAAGAAGTTGATCTAACTCTCAGAAATGAGAGAGAATTTCTTCTCCCCCAATTCCTGACCTAACTTTTGTTCAATATTCAGGTTCAAAATTCTCTCAGTACACACAACATAAATGAAAAGTAATGATATGGGTAGCTTCAGGGCCATGAGTAGGACATAACTTCTTCACAAACCTAAGCCTAGATATGCTTGGATAGAGAGATAGAAGTTCAAACTTTTACCTGTTCAGCTTGAATCGTGTACAACAATGGAGGCACTTTCAATGCAGTGTGAGGACTTGTACAACTTGCTTGAGGTCTAAGGATGCTCCTCCAATGCTTGGTGTGCTTTGAATCCTTCTGAATCAATCCATGGAAGTCAACCTGCAAGAGAGAAAAGTGAAAATGGAACACTTGGCTATGGCTGTTACAGTCTGTTTCTAAGGCTTGGGATAGTTTATATGGATGTTATAGAATGTGTTTGAGCTTGTTTGGATGAAAACGCACGATGGAATAATGCTGTGGGATTCAAGTTGCAGAAAAGACTCTCTTTTTGCAGCAAGAAGGTATTTCTGTGAATGAGGAGGTATTGGGGGTTAAGGGCTCGTGTTCTAGGTTGGTTAGGGAGTATTCAATGTGTGGACAAAGTTTGTTTTGGCTCTTGGTTGCAGGAAGTGAATGTGGTTCTCTTTTTGCTAAGTTTCTTCTTCTTTAAGCCAAAGTTGTCAACTTAGATTGTAGGCTCATACAGGCCCCTCAAGCATGCTGCCTCTTCCCTCCTTGATCAGTGGGATTAGTCCATCAACTTGTGCCTAAAAGATCTGGCTTGTACCTTTTTGATTTGCTTTTTGACATAAAGTGCTTCTTTACAAGAATGGCTAAAATGCTTTTTCCATTTAAAGGTTAATCTTCCATGTAATGACCAAATGAGCAAAATAACATCTTGGCACAAAGGTTTAGCATTGAATTATTGAGTGTAAATGGGATTAGAGGCCTGTAACCTAGCTTGTGCAAGCTGACTTGAAAAATGCAAAGTGTTATGAACATGTATTTGGCCATGAACAAAGTGACTTTTGCCCATCTTGACAAATTCGAATCTCCCTAACCACAAGGGTGTTTGAGAAGTTCTTGGACAATTTGGAAAGCTTGGAATGTGTACTACAATCCATCTTTTTAATGAAAGTTGAAATTCCAAGTGGGAGCATGTGAAAAGTGGCCATGAAGTTGGGCAAAAATCCTGCCTAAAATAGGTCAAAAATTTTCTAAGTTAAGAATGTTTTGCACGCCTATTCCAAAAATCATAACTTGAGCTACAAGCTTCTTTTGAGGAAACTTTGTGAATAAAAGTTGTAGATTTTGCAATGGACTATAACTTTCATGTTTTGAGTTTTGTTTGAATCCAAATACATCTTGATGAAAAAATGGGACAAAGTTAGGAGAAAATTAGGAAATTTCATAACTTAGAAAATTTCTAAGTTATGAAATTTCTTCATTTCAAACCCTAATTTGTAATTTTTGGTTTCTTGATGAACAAGTTTCATAATTTGACATGTCTTGATGAAAAATGAATCTTGGCACTTGATTTTGACCAAAAAGTCAAAGTTTGACTTTTCAGTATACAATCAAATTTTGCTCAGTTGAATGGAAAATTCATCTGTCAATCTTGTGCATTTGGGATCTTTTGAACTTGTTGAATGTGTCAAGACCATGACATTGAATCCTTGAGTCCATATGTGAGCTTGGTTTGCCATTGGTTAGGTCAAACAGTCAAAAATTGCCTTTGTGCAGTCAAAACCCTAAAAATGACCATTTTGCCCTTTTGGTGATCTGATCAAATTTCTTGTGGAATTGTGATCCAAACTTGATCAAATGGTCCATATGAGTTCATAATGTTGGTGTGGGTCAAAAATCATGAGGTTTGACTGTCAATTGACAACAATTGACTTTTTCCCCAATACAGCTGATTTCTAGGTCAACTGTCCAATTGACTGGGCAAAGATGGGAATCAAGGCTTGAAACTTGGTATGGATAAACTTGTGAGTCCAACATGAAGCATGAAAGTCATTTTGGGCATTTTAGGTCAAAACATCTTTGTGCAAACTCAAACCCTAATTTGGGTCAACAGTGCACGGAGGAGTCTTGAGCAGAGCAAACCCTAACTGGATCTTGAGCTCCAAGGGTCTTGTGGTGAGAAAATATTGATGAAATGGGACGGAAAATTTTGGGGTACAACAGTTGCCCCTGTTCAATCTTCTTGAACCTGAAGAGTTAGATTGGCAAGTTTGCCTTTCGCGACTCGAGGGTAAAAGGAGATTGGACACTAGAGTGCCCAGAAATTTGCACTCGCATAGTGGAGTATCAGCAATGTGATGTCGGGAATGGGCTTATAGATTCCATTTGGAAGTGTAATGGATAGTTGTGGAGATGGGCTTAAAGATTCCATCCGGGGTGTCGATCGCGTAAGAGATTCCTTAGCGAGAACTTGCGTACCTGAGAAAGAAAGATGGTTTCCTGGCTTGCTATAGGTGTTGATCTTTAGTCTCTTCTTGCAGATATACCCTGGCTAGATACAGGTATCGAATCTACAATCAAACGCTCACAGATATGCCCTGGCTAGATACAGGAATCGAATCCGGAACTTCAAAAGGTTGCTTACAGACGTGCCCTGGCTGGATACAGGTATCGAATCTCTAAACTATTCATGCAGATATGCCCTGGCTAGATACAGGTGTCGAATCCATAATCAAATACTCACAGATATGCCCTGGCTAGATACATGAATCGAATCTGGAATTAGTCGTCTACAGATATGCCCTGGCTGGATACAGGTATCGAATCTGGAAATTGTCGTCTACAGACATGCCCTGGCTGGATACAGGTATCGAATCTGGAAACTCTTCATGAAGATATACCCTGGCTAGATACAGGTATCGAATCTACAATCAATTGCTCACAGATATGCCCTGGCTAGATACAGGAATCGAATCCGGAACTTCAAAAGGTTGCTTACAAACGTGCCCTGGCTGGATACAGGTATCGAATCTCTAAACTATTCATGCAGATATGCCCTGGCTGGATACAGGTGTCGAATCCACAATCAAATACTCACAGATATGCCCTGGCTGGATACAGGAATCGAATCTGGAATTGGTCGTCTACAGATATGCCCTGGCTGGATACAGGTATCGAATCTGGAAATTGTCGTCTACAGACATGCCCTGGCTGGATACAAGTATCGAATCTGGAAACTCTTCATGAAGATATACCCTGGCTGGATACAAGTATCGAATCTACAATCAATTGCTCACAGATATACCCTGGCTAGATACATGAATCGAATCCGGAACTTCAAAAGGTTGCTTACAGACGTGCCCTGGCTGGATGCAGGTATCGAATCTCTAAACTCTTCATGTAGACATGCCCTGGCTGGATACAGGTATCGAATCTACAATCAAAAACTCACAGATATGCCCTGGCTAGATACAGGAATCGAATCTGGAATTGTGACAGTTGATAGTAATCATCTTTGGATTGTCTTTTTTCCTGAAAAGGCAAGACATCAGTTGTATGCAATGTCATGATGTATGAAATGCATGATGTCATGATGTTTTCAAGAATAAATGAGATTGTGCGATATGATGCGTATATGCATGTGATGAATGTATTTTTGTCTAGGAAAATAAATCCTTGACGACTGTCGGGAGTTCAAATCCTGGGCTGATGTTGAAGAGTAGAGTTCTTCGCTTCCGTTGGGGATGATGGCTGCAAGAATAAACCGGTAGGAGAAGAAGACTCCGTCGGGGAATAAACTTGTTGGAGAGATTACTCTGCGGGGAATTACTCTATGGGAAGAGATACTTCGCTGAGGTTTTGATGAGAACTCCGCTGGGGATTCCACTGATAAGTTATGTTGGGGAATTTGATGAACTCCGCTGGGGATAGGAAGAACTTCGCGGAGGACGAACTTTCCGTGGTAATTAGCTGAGGCTAACCCAGTTATAAGCTCTGGTGGGAAATAACCTTTGAATGAAGCCGGGGAGATGCGTTCGTACTCTGCAGGGGACAAGCTTCCAGAATCTACTGGGGAGGATGATTCATCTTTCTTGGGGAAACTTTTTAGACTGTACTGTGGAAGGGGTTCCACCGGGGTGCCTGGTATTTCGCCGGGGAACAATCTTATATTAAGACTGCCGGGGATGCTTGCTGAGGAATGTCTATACTCCGCTGAGGAATGTTGAGATCTTCTAGGGATACCCAACTTCCTTAAGGCTGACAGTAGACTAACTCGGCTTGGGGAGAGTATCACTGACTTGCTGGAGATACTGTGCCTTTTCAGGGCTGATGGGGGACCAACTCTGCCTGGGGAGAGTATTGCTGAATCTCGTCTTATTCAACGGGGAGTGAAGGTATCCTGGTTACGTTCTTCAGCCGAACCTACCTTGGTACCTCAGTGGACAGAGCAACTAGATCGCTTAGACAATTCTTTATTTCCCCTGCTTCTGATGTCATCTGTAATTAGTTCTTTGTTTCGCATGCAAATATTCATGATTAGCAATTAATGTCAAATGCATATATCAAAAATGAACATTGGACGTTCTTTGCAAAACAAAACAGATAAAGGAAAAACGATGGGTAATTTGTCTGAAAAATTGAACTTGTATTGATTTTGAAATTTGCCTGTAAATAGGCGTTTTATGTACAGGAGGCTGACGTCCTAGTAAGAGAACGTCGCCGAGCAAAATAGAGTTTATACAATTTTGTGAAAAGGAAACAAAACAGCTATGTGAAAAATAATCCCACTGGGTTCCAACTCTGCTATCGCCTTTATGTCTTCAAGCGTCTCATCATTTTGCTACTTAGTTGAAGATGAAGCTGATTGATTGGCGCCATCTGAGCCCGATAGTTGGTGCCGAATTCTGGATGCAAGGTGATCCAATGAGACATAGTATTACGCTTTATCCCTAACTTTTGCCTGGACCGTCCTTTCGGGTTTTCAGTCCACCGGGATACCCATTTTTGCCCAAGCCGCCTTTTCAGGTTTTCGACTTGCCGGGTGTATAGATTTTTTTCATTTCATCCCTTGTTTTTGCCCGAACCCTTTTGGTTCGCCGGGAAGCCCTTATTTTTGCCTAGGTGTGTCAACCTAGCGGGTCTTTAATCATGCGTAGTATCTTTTTACTATGTCTGCATTGGCGGGGTGAGGAAGGTCGTCACCATCCATGGTGGTTAGAATCATAGCTCCTCCTGAGAAGATATGTTTAACCACAAATGGCCCTTCGTACGTAGGGGTCCATTTGCCCCTGGGATCACTTTGAGGAAGAATGATGCGCTTGATTACCAGGTCTTCGACTTGATACTCTTGTCGTCTGACCTTCTTGTTAAAAGCCCTGATCATCCGTTTTTGGTACGTCTGGCCATGACAAATAGCAATGAGTCTCTTTTTGTCAATTAGGTTTAATTGATCAAGCCGAGTCTGGATCCAGTCATCTTCGCTCAAACCTGCATCCTTCATTATCTGGAGAGAGGGTATCTGGACTTCAATAGGCAAGACTGCCTCCATGCCATAGACCAAGGAAAAGGGAGTTGCCCCTGTTGACGTCCGCGCTGAGGTACGGTACCCATGATGAGCAAACGGTAACATTTCGTGCCTATCTTTGTAAGTCACTGTCATCTTCTGCACAATCTTCTTGATGTTTTTATTCGCTGCTTCTACAACCCTGTTCATCTTCGGCCGGTAAGGTGAAGAGTTGTGGTGCTGTATCTTTAATTGCTCGCAGAGCTCAGTGATCATCTTGTTGTTAAGATTGGTACCATTATCCGTAATGATCCTCTCAGGTACACCGTATTGACAGATCAGGTTGTGCCGAATGAACCGTGCCACGACATTCTTGGTTACCGTAGCATAGGAAGTTGCTTCAACCCATTTTGTGAAGTAATCAATTGCTACCAGGATGAAGCGATGTCCGTTGGATGCTGTAGGTCTGATTTCGCCGATCATATCAATGCCCCACATTGCAAAAGGCCAAGGTGCCGTCAAGACGTTCAGAGGAACCGGAGGAATGTGCACCTTATCAACATAGATCTGGCATTTATGACAAGTTCGAAAATGCTGATAACAGTCGGCTTCCATCGTGGACCATAAATATCCTGCCCGAAGGATTTTCTTTGCCATGGTATGTCCACTGGAATGTGTTCCGAAGGTACCTTCATGTAGCTCTGCCATGATCCTTTCTGCTTCAGTCTTATCCACACAACGCAGTAAGGTTGAATCATGGTTTCGCTTGTAGAGAATGCCATTGCTGAGGAAGAACTTTGCCGCAAACCTTCTCAGGAACTTCTTGTCATTAACAGATGCGCCTTCGGGGTATTCTTGAGCTTCAAGGTACCTCTTCA
Source organism: Vicia faba (assembly GCA_948472305.1). Taxonomy (NCBI): domain Eukaryota; kingdom Viridiplantae; phylum Streptophyta; class Magnoliopsida; order Fabales; family Fabaceae; genus Vicia; species Vicia faba. Next base: position 256,984,505 of record OX451740.1, read on the forward strand.
CTTCATGATACCAGGGTTTTTCTGTTACCTCTTCGGTCTCGAGATCGCAGCAATGTGCAGGTTCGTCCAACTTCCAGATAATGATCCGGGGAGCCTCGTTATCCCACTTGACTTTGAACATAGAAGACATCGTAGCCAACGCGTCCGCCAACTGATTCTCCTCTCTTGGGATGTGTTCAAAGGTTATCTCTTCGAAATGGGGAATCAACGTCAGCACATACTCCTTGTAAGGAATAAGATTTGGGTGTTTCGTATCCCACTCGCCTTTGATCTGATTGATCACGAGAGTGGAATCTCCGAAGACACTCAGAAACTTGATCCTTAAGTCAATTGCAGCTTGAAGACCCATGATACATGCTTCATACTCTGCCATGTTGTTAGTGCAGTTGAAACATAGCCGGGCAGTGAGTGGAGTATGAGTGCCTTTAGGGAATATGATCACAGCGCCGATACCATTACCCAAAGCGTCCGAGGCTCCGTCAAAGTGCATAGACCATCGGGATCCTTCCTCAGGTCCTTCATCTGGTCCAGGTACTTCACAATCAGTCACTACCATGATATCCTCGTCTGGAAATTCAAAGTTCATTGACTGGTAATCGTCCACTGCCTGGTGTGCCAAATGATCTGCCAATGCACTTCCCTTGATTGCTTTTTAAGTCGTGTACTGGATGTCATATTTCGTCAAGATCATCTGCCATCTTGCTATTCTTCCGGACAAGGCGGGCTTTTCGAAGATGTACTTTATTGGATCAATTTTTGAAATCAACAGAGTAGTGTGAGTCAACATATACTGTCTCAGTCGGCGAGCAGCCCATACCAAAGCGCAGCAAGTTTTCTCGAGCAGTGAGTATCGGGTCTCACAGTCGGTAAACTTTTTGCTAAGGTAATAAATGGCGTGTTCTTTTCGGCCAGACTCGTCATGCTGCCCCAGCACACACCCCATTGAGTTGTCCAGTACTGTCAAGTATAAGATTAGAGGTCTCCCTTCAACCGGAGGCATAAGAATGGGTGGTTCTTGGAGATACTCTTTGATTCTTTCGAAAGCGGTCTGACATTCATCGTTCTAACGTACTACTTGATCTTTCTTCAGCAGCTTGAAGATTGGTTCACAGGTAGCAGTCAGATGCGAGATGAATCGGGCAATGTAGTTCAACCGTCCTAGAAAGCCTCTAACTTCTTTCTCTGTCTTGGGAGTTGGCATCTCTTGTATGGCTTTCACTTTGGCAGGGTCCACTTGAATACCCTTGTCGCTTACGACGAAGCCTAGCAATTTTCCAGATCTCACCCCAAAGGTGCACTTGTTTGGGTTCAACCTCAGCTTGTACAACTTCAGACGGTCAAATAACTTCTGTAGATGGTCAAGGTGTTCCTCCTCAGTTTGGGATCTTGCAATCATATCATCGACGTATACTTCTATCTCGTGATGGATCATGTCATGAAACAACGCAACCATGGCACGTTGGTAGGTTGCCCCAACATTTTTCAACCCAAAAGGAATGACCTTGTAGCAAAAGGTGCCCCACTGAGTAACAAAAGTGGTCTTCTCCATGTCTTCAGGAGCCATCTTGATCTGATTATAACCGGAGAAGCCGTCCATGAAGGAGAATACTTTATGCTGAGCAGTGTTGTCAACCAGAACGTCGATATGAGGCAGAGGGAAATCATCCTTAGGGCTCACCCTGTTCAAATCCCTGTAATCAACATACATTCGGACCTTACCATCCTTCTTCGGCACTGGAACCACGTTGGCAACCCACTGAGGGTAAGAAGTCACTGCTAGAAACCCGGCATCAAATTGTTTCATAACCTCAGCTTTGATTTTCTCGGACATTTCTGGATGTATACGGCAGACCTTCTGTTTTACCGGAGGGAATTCTTCCTTGGTAGGCAGGTGATGAACCACAATGTCGGTATCCAACCCAGGCATATCTTCGTAAGACCAGGCAAAGATTTCCACATAGTCATGCAGCATCTGAATCAACCGTTGTTTCACACTGAGCTCTAGATTGGCACCAATCTTGACTTCCTTCCTGTCTGTCTCAGTACCCAGATTTACCGTTTCCACTGGCTCTTCATGTGGCTGAATGGCCCTCTCTTCCTGGAGTAGCAGTCTTGCAAGCTCAACAGGCACTTCGCAATCATCTTCACCTTCGTCTTCGGCTAAGTTGATCGGATTTTCGAAGTCATAAATGGCAGTAGCAGAGTCGTTACCAGTGGGATCCAGAGTGGACTGGAACCTGTATAGGTGAGTGTGTGTAAATATAGTTGTTTTGCAATATATAATGAAGAAAGACAAAGAGCTCAAGATTTTAAAATGCAACAAACGTCCAATGTTTTTATTAATGATATATGAAAATGACACACAAAAGCCTTCACAAATGAAGCCACGGTGCCCCGGGTAAGACACCGAGCCATAAAAGTTTCAAAATATTGTCTGTTACAAATTCAAAACAAAGGAGTTCATTACTGAGTGACAAAAGTAATAGGTGTGAAGTCTTTGGCAGTCCAGTTGCTTGGTCCACCGTCGGTTGTTGGGTAGATCCAGCTGTCGAATTCAGATTCCTCCATGTCGTCTTCAATAACATTTACTCCCGGGTTGGTGATGAACACAGGAGGTCTTCCAATCCTTGCCTTACGAACAGCCCTCTGAGCTTCTGCAGTGAAACCCAAACCAAACTTGTCGGTCTTTGGAGTGAAATCAGGAAGTCGACCCCAGTTTGCGCACTCACCCTTCTCAATAACAGCCCGGGCATCCTTTAGGGAAGCCATCTTCAAAGGAAAATCTTCTTTAGTTACAGACTCTGCTGACGCCAATGTCTGAGGCACCTCTTCAAAATGTTGGAAGGGGGTCTCAATGAACTCCCCATCCATCTCTATGTACCAGAACGAGTTGAGGTGGCTGACCATGTACTCTTCCTCCCCCTGAACTGTAACAATCTTCCCTCTGACCGGGTACCTAAGCTTCTGATGTAGTGTGGAGGTCACAGCTCCAGCCTTGTGGATCCATGGACGACCCAACAAACAAGAATAGGATGGTCGGATGTCCATCACATAGAAAGTAGAATCAAAAACTTGGGAGCCAACCCTGATTGGAATGTCAACTTCCCCATGTACCATCCTTTTCGAACCGTCAAAGGCCCAGACAACAATGTTACTAGGCTTGAGCTCCAAACCCTCACAATCCAACCTGTCTAGGGCCTTCTTGGGTAATACGTTTAATGAAGAACCGGTGTCTACCAACACATGGGCAAGAGTAGTGCCCCTGCATTCAATGGAGACATGCAGGGCGTCGTTATGGTTCTTTCCTTTGGCAGTCAGATCGGCGTCAGAGAAGCCCAACCCATTATCAGCAGTCAAGTTGGCCACACAATCGGTAAATTGATCAACAGACGTTTCTTGTGGCACATGGGCCGTCTTCAGGAAGGAGATCAGAGCCTTGGCGTGGGCCTCTAAACACAACAACGGTGATAACATAGAAATCTTTGATGGGGTGTGCCCCAGCTGCTCAACTACGTTGAAATCACTCTTCTTAATGATCTTGAGAATCTCTTCCATCTCTTGCTGGGAAGATTCAACATTGGTTGTCTTTGGTGCCTCCGTCAGGGCAGGCAAATCAGTAGCAATCCCTTTGCCCTGAGCGTCAGATGACTCGGCAGCAGGGGTAGAAACAGGAACTTGATCAGGAAGGGGAGCAGGCACACTTGCAGGTGTGATGATAAGAGGTCTCTGAATAGCTAGTGGCGCAATATCTGGTGAGAACAGCCTACCACCGCGAGTAACTTTGGTAGGCCCGGTGATGTTGCTGACGCCGGTACTTGTATCGAACTCTTGTTTTACTCCAAGCACATAAACATCTGCCTCATAGTGCCACGGGACAGCTTTGTCGGATGTATAGGGGAGGGGCCCCGGAACAATGATGATGATAGGAGCAATCTTCTGAGTAGACATGATTTTGACAGGCTTCTTTGAGAGAACCTTAGGAGGTTTGTTGAAAATATTGACGATAGAAACTTCTTCAGCGGGGATAGCAGGAACAACAATCTTCTCGAACAAGATCTCTTTGCTATCCATCAGGTTTTGGATGCCTGACTTCAGCAAAGGACAACCAGCAAGTGAAACAGAACATAAAAGGCAACCTTTACTACATCCCGGAAATAAACCGGCTAGAAACAGGTTCCTTTTGACAGTCAACAACGGAGTAACAATATCATCCACAGAGGCCACATACAGGTCTTCTTCCACAACATTCACTCCATGCTGGGGCATGGGAGCAGTCACAACATTGGGCCTTTCGGGCGCCTCGAATTGTATTTCTTTAGCATCAATAAGGTCCTGAACCTTATTCCTCAGAGCCCAGCAATCGTCCGTAGTATGCCCCGGGCTATCAGAGTGATAAGCGCAACGGGCGTTGGGATTGTACTTTGGAGAAGCTGTGTTCACTACCTTCGGAGCTTCTTTGACAATTACCAGATTGGTTGACAGTTGTGATCGGTGGAAATAGAACTGACTGTTTTTTAGCTGGTTTCGCGAAATGTCGCGGTAAGCAAGATTCGCCACCGTCTTTTATGTTCTCCAACATGGAAAGGACAAAAGCACAGCAAAATTCCTTATTCGAGAATGTTTCTCGGTTCGGGAGGTAGATTTATAGAAAGGGAAGGTGTTAGCACCCTTTCTATCTGTGGTTATCCACGGGCTCTTAGGTACTTGCTCTTATGTTTTCAAAATTTGTTTGCTTTTCAAGTGTGTGTGGGTTTTGAAAAAAGTTCGTTTGAAAACTTCTAGGTAACTCTTGTATCAGTCCTCAAGAGTGTATGAAAAATTTGTTTGAAAACTTTTAGAAAGTGTGAGGTGCGAAAAGATGTTTTTGTTTGTTTTGAAAAGAGCAAGTACCCATGAGTCATCTACCTACCCTAAGGAATTAAGCTGTGTAAGAGTCCTTTAGATAGTGCTATCCCACCATTGAGAGGTAGGTAGCACCGTCGTTGGAGGTATTCGGATCAATTCGATTATAGGGACAGTGTGGTCACCGAAGCAACGGTAGGACACCTTAGAAGTAACTCTAATGTCCTAGATCCTTTTTTATCCGAGGCAACCGTTTCGAGGCAACTGGATCTTTTGGACAGAAGGGCGACCTCTAAGACACCCTATACTTGATGACCACGTTCGAGGCAACCAGTGAGGCGTACCCTAGGAGTGGTATGTGCTTTGTGTGTTGTTTTTCAGTTAATTGTCTTTGTACATGTTATTTGTGAGCTACGAATTGATTTTATTTACACACATTCTTTCATGCATTTAACAGTTAGGGGTGCGGAAAGTAAATTGCAGAAATGTAAATTCTAACTATTACAAGACACGGGTCTATACATCGCCAAAATACAAAGACCCATTTTGGTAAATAAGTACGAGAAATTAAGTAAAGCGGTAAAATTCCTATTTAACTATTACATATCTGGAGACAGTTACATAAATAATCAAAATAAATAAATGCGTGCGAGTAAAAATTAATCGGGAACATCCTAAGGGTTTTGACCCTTTTGAGAAAGAAATTGAATTTTGTCCTTTTTTAATGAAATGGAATTAAAACTAATTATTTAATTTATTAAAAGAAAAATGTTTTTGTATTTTTTTATGTTTTTTATGAAATAAAATAAAAGGAATTAAAATTAAAAGTTAATAAAAATCTAATTCTAAATTTATTTTAGTTATTAAGAAAAAAGGTTAAAGTTGCCTAATTAAAACTAATTCAATTTATTAGTATTTATTTACAAAAATAACATGAAATTAATAATAATAATAATATTAGTTCTTTTTTTGGATTTTTTTATGAAAATATTAATTATGTTAATAATACTAATAATTAATAAAAAAAGAAGTTATAAAAGAAAAGAAAAAAGAAAAAGATAAAAAGAAATAACAAAACCAAGGGGGGGGGGGGGTTGGGCCAGATTGGAGGTGGATCTGGAATTTGGCCCAATAGCATCAAAGCCTGTTTGACTTTGGAATTGCCTGCAGTATAGGTTGACCAGGAGCATGGTGCTCCTCATCTTTTAGCCTTTGGATCTGTGGGACTGGCCACTTGGCGCCTGGGATCTGGTCATGCATGGTGGTCCTGCTTTTGAGAATCTGCACGTGAACATGTAAAGCAAAATAACATGGAAATTATGGGGGACCTGGGATAACTTACAGCGCGGTATGATGGACCTTAGGACGTGGCAAGGGTTGCTTTAGCTTCAGAGTATGGCAAAGAAGAGAGTCACGTTCTCCTTTTGGCCTGAAAATGCTTGCAACACTCCTTTTGATCTCACACTTTTTTTGACACTTTTTGGATTTTGCTCTGGCCGTTTGTGCACACTCTAGGTTGTGAATGAGGCTTGCAAGGCTTGTATATATAGTAATGAGTGAGAATAAGTCACATTTAGGAGCCTTTAACCATTGCAATTAAGCTTTGGATTTTGTCTTAACCACCATTAAAGGCCTTTCAAAGCTTGTTCAAAATTTGAATTTTCATGCCTAAATGAGCTTAGCACGAAATTGGTAGGTTGCAAATGCTTCATGAAGGCTATTCAAACCATAAGATACCATTTAATTAATTTTTTTAGATTTACTTGAATTATTATGGATTAAAATGAATTAAATCCATAAAAATTAAATAAAAATAGAAAAATAATTATTTGGTCTTGAAATTGATCATGGGACACGTGGGTGGCATGACAAGGCTGAATCAAGTGGAAAAAAGTGGGCCCTTTTGTCAAAAATTGAAGTTTCAAGGATAGTTGACTTTTGCCATTTCACAAAAATTTCCCAACTTCTCTAATGCATATCTTGCTCAATTTTGATAATATGAACATGTTCTTGGACATTTTGGAAAGGCATGGAAGTCCTCTAACCAATGCCTTTGGTCCCATGTCATTTTGAGTTACCAATCTCAAGTTATGGTCTTTGACTTAAAATGCCTTTTTGTTGACTTTTGAAAATGACCTATAATGTTGAAATTGATAACTTTTTTTGAGAGCATTTATTGGATTTGGAATGTGAAGATGAATTGTAGGAAATGTCCTCCCCTTCAAAATGAGCATTGGATGGGATTTTTATGATGAACCATGAAAAAGTTATGCCTTGGTCAAGTTACAGTTGACTTTTCAACTGTCCAAAAATAGAAACTTTTGACACCTTGATGATTTTTGAGCCATGCTTGTGGAATCATGATCAAGACTTGATCAAATGATGATTGTGGCTTCAAAATAAGATGTTGACCAAAATTTTTGACTTTTGACTGCCAAATGACCATTTTGCCCCTGTAGTTGATTGTGAAGCAATTAGGGTTTTTGACTGTGCAACTTGACCTTGTGAGCCTCGAAACTTGACATGTAGGTGCTTGACAATGTATATGAGCATATGTGACTTGATTGAGCCCTTGAAAACTTCAACTTCCTTGCAAGAACCAAAACCCTAATATGACTGGCTTAGGAGGATGGTTTGACTGTGCAACCCTTGAGTAGACTTGAGCAAATTGAGGTGATGCTTGTCAAAACTTTGAAGAATATGGGAGGGAAAATTTTGGGGTACAACAGTTGCCCCTGTTCATTCTTCTTAGACCTGAGGATGTAGATTGGCTTTGTGTGCCTTTCGTGATCCGAAGGTGGAAGATGTTTGAACACTAGAGTGCCCAGAAATTTGCACTCACATAGTGAGGTATCAGCAATGTGATGTCGGGAATGGGCTTATAGATGCCATTTGGAGAGATGGTGGATAAGAGGATGGGCTTATAGATGCCATCTGGAGATGTGACAGAACTTTGTCGGGAATGGGCTTATAGATGCCATTTGGAGACTGTTGGTAGGTGGATGGGCTTATAGATGCCATCTGGAGGTGGTCGATCACGTAAGAGATTCCTTAGCGAGAACTTGCGTACCTGAGAAAGAAAGATAATTACCTGGCCTGTTACAGAGGTTGATCTTCACTCAGTCGCTCACAGACATGCCCTGGCCAGATACAAGTATTGAATCTGGAACTTCAAAAGGTTGATGGGTTGTCTCTACTGACAAGTTATCTCAGAAAAATCTTTGGGATTTAACTGAACCAGAGGAGGTTTTGTCTTTCTTGACGAGCTGTCTCTTTGGACGGGTTATCTTCATGGACGGGTTGTCTTCAACGACGAGTGATCTTTAATGACGGGTTGTCCTCAATGACGAGTTGTCTTCAATGACGAGTTGTCTTTAATGACGAGTTGTCTTCAATGGCGAGCTGTCTTCAATGACGAGTTGTCTTTAATGACGAGTTGTCTTCAATGACGAGTTGTCTTCAATGACGGGTAGTCTTCAACGACGAGGTGTCTTCAATGACGGGTGTCTATACTGACGGGTTGTCTTCAATGACGGGTGTTTATACTGACGGGTTGTCTTCAATGACGGGTGTTTATACTGACGGGTTGTCTTCAATGACGGGTGTCTATACTGACGGGTTGTCTTCAATGACGGGTGTCTATACTGACGGGTTGTCTTCAATGACGGGTGTCTATACTGACAGGTTGTCTTCAATGACGGGTGTCTATACTGACGGGTTGTCTTCAATGACGGGTGTCTATACTGACGGGTTGTCTTCAATGACGGGTTGTCTTCAATGACGGGTGTCTATAACGACGGGTGTCTATACTGACGGGTGTCTATAACGACGGGTGTCTATAATGACGAATTATCTTCTTTGACTTTAGGAAGTAATTTAACTGGACCTGTCTTCTTTCACTGGATGAGCATCAGAAAAACCTTTGGGATTTAACTGGACTTGTCTTCTTTGACTGGATTTGTCTTCTTTGACTGGATTCGTCTTTTTTGACTGGATTTGTCTTCTTTGACTGGATTTGTCTTTTTTGACTGGATTGGTCTCTTTTGACTGTATTTGTCTACTTTGACATAACTGATTATTTAACTGTATCCTTCCTGAAAGGTAAAGGTCAGTCGTATGTAATGCATGATATGGATCAAGCAATGATGTTCTCGACATAAATGAGATTGTATGACATGATGCGCATATGCATGTATCATGATGTGATGTTTATGAATGTATCTTCGTCTAGGAAAGTAAATCCTTGACGCATGCCGGGAAGTTGAATCCTGGGCTGATGTTGAAGAACAGAGTTCTTCGTTTCCGCTGGGGATGATGATTATAAGAATAAACCGGTAGGAGAAGACGACTCCGTTGGGGAATAAACTTGTTGAAGAGATTACTCTGCGGGGAATTACTCTGTGGGAAGAGATACTTCGCTGAGATTTGGTGATAACTTCGTTGGGGATTCCTTTGAGAAGCTATGTTGAGGAATTTGATGAACTCCGTTGGGGGATAGGAAGAACTCCGCCGAGGACGATCTTTCCGTGGTGATTAGCTGAGGATAACCCAGTTATACCCTGGTGGGGAATAACCTTTGAATAAAGCCGGGGAGACGCGTTCGTGCTCTGCAGGGGATAAGCTTCCAGAATCTACTGGGGAGATTGATTCAACTTTCCTGGGGAAACTTTGGACTGTACTGGGGAAGTGGCTCCACTGGGGTGTCTGATATTCCGCCGGGGAACAATCTTATCTTAAGACTGTCGGGGATGCTTGCTTAGGAACATCTGTATACTCCGCTGGGGAATATTGAGATTTTCTGGGGATACCCAACTTCCTTAAGGCTGACAGTAGACTAACTCTGCTTGGGGAGAGCGTCACTGACTTGCTGGAGAATACTGTGTCTTTTTAGGGCTGATTGGGAGACCGGCTCTGCTTGGAGAGTATTGTTGAGTCTTGACTTATTCTGCGGGGAGCGAAGGTATCATGGTTACGTTCTTCAGCCGAACTTACCTTGGTACCTTGGTTGACAGAGCAACTAGATCGCTTAGACAACTCATATAGCCCCTGTTTCTGCGGGAGAAGATACCTGTGGAGGTCTTGATAACTGCCGTTTTGACAAATCTTCTTCTGGTGGGCAAGTGACGAGATGACGGGACATAGTCGTACGCTTTTGATCCCTAACTTTTTCCTGGACCGCCCTTTCGGGTTTTCAGTCCACCGGGATACCCATTTTTGCCCAAGCCGCCTTTTCAGGTTTTCGACTTGCCGGGTGTACATATTTTTTCATTTTCATCCCTTGTTTTTGCCCGAACCCTTTTGGTTCGCCGGGAAGCCCTTATTTTTGCCTAGGTGTGTCAACCTAGCGGGTCTTTGATTGTGCATAGTATCTTTTCGACTATGTCCACGCTCTCAGGATGTAGGGAGGTGCCCCCGTTGGTAGTGCAGTGTTACCATACCACCAGAAGATCTTCGTTTGATCGTCCAATGCCCCAAGTGATCCAGACGGAGGTTTGCCCCTTGTTGATTGGACTTTTGAGAGATTCTCCGAATCTTGACTTAACTGCCCCAGATGATGGACAATGATCATGCCATGCCCCTTGGTTGGGAGTGCTTTTGTTCATTAGACATTCGTCGTGCGAACTTCTATGCTGTCCAAACAAATAGTCATATGCAAGCAATGTTATATTAAAATGCAAAGCTCATGTCTATCTTGAAGTTTTTGAAAATGTGTTTTTTCAGTAAAACCAGTGAATTTTGTAAACTGTGATGTCAACTTGTTATTTTACCGCAAGCCTTAAGGAGTCAGGATACCTTTCGTAACAGTATGCTTTCGAACTAACCCATGCTTCAGCTAGGACTTTTAAGGGTTGTAGCGTGGCCTGGTTCACAGTTTAAGAAACAAAGGATAAAGGCTCAAATTTTATTTGTACCCACCCGTTCTTCGTGATGTTCTTCAAACCTAAACTTAGCTGATCGTGCGTTAGACCTTGTTTGAGTCTTCGTCCTGATATACCGGTGATGGTTCGGATGTTGACAATTTATTTGGAATAGGCAGTCATTCCTTTTTTGGTTGAGGGTTTGTAGGACCTCTTTCTTTTTTGATTTCGTTATCCCTGTTTTTTTCCTGAACTGTTTCTTTCATGATCACAGTCAGCGGGATGCCCCAGTTTTGTAAGTCTCCTTCATAGGTTTTGACTTAATGGGCTTTTATTTTTGGGAGATAATGACTGCCTGTCTTTATGATTATTCGGAGCCATCACTGTCGTTTGTTTTGTAAGGACTCCTTTGGTGCCATTCGTTGTGCACTTGGATCAGCTGAGAGAACTACCCTGCCCCAGGTTATGATAAAGGGTTTTAATTTTCGAAAAGAAAAACTCCTACTTCTTTGGCTCAGAGGGGTTGACTAGGGATTATCTTCCTTATAACTCCAGTGTTTAGGAATTGAAACAATGCCTGTACCTCATCAGCGGGGTCTGTTCAAAAGCATACTGTAGATTATGGTATCGTTTTCGTCATCCTCCCTCAAGAGGCTTAGAATTATTAATTGAGAGTTGACATCAAAAAATGAAAGCAGTTTGAATATAGCGAATGCGAATATATTGATTCAAAACAGACATATGCGATGCATTGATAACGTAAAAGAGTTTGACATGAACAAATGTTTGAACAATCAAATAAAAATACAACTTGAACATTCGAATGAACAAAAGCTTCTTAGTTTGCACTAGTCATCTCAGATGGAAGATTCTCAGCAGAAGATTTTCATTTTTCCACCCGGCATGAACTCCAGCACCCTTCCGTCGATCAAGTCCTGGATTTTGTTCCTCAAGCTCCAACAGTCGTCAGTGTCATGTCCATGACTGTCAGAATGGTAGGCACACCTTTCATCAGGATTGTACTTCAGGGAGGTTATGTTGAGATTCTTAGGAGGATCTTTTAAAGCAATCAACTTGACCTCCAACAAGCATCTCAGTATCAGTGATGATGGTATACCAGTCTCCGAGAAATGTCTTCCAGACGTATTTCGCTTATGCCGATTACCCTGTTGACGCTGGTGAGGTTGATGCTGGGCTTGTGACCCTGAAGCAAACTGAGGAGCTTTTCCCTTGTCTTCTTGCACCACAGGTGGTTGAATGATGGCTTGCTCTTCAACCTTAGATGTTTGCCCCAGTTGGTTATCCTGAAGCAGTTGGTTGATGAGAACCCTGAGCTTCCCTTGTCTTTGAGATAAGTCTTGGATAAGAGCCATTTTCCCCAGCATCTGGGTTCTCATTGTATCCACCTCAGCTTGTAGATGTTTCAGCCGTTCGTCCTTATCGTCTTCAGGACTCTTCCTGACCAAAGTCCCCATGAGGAGTGTTCTCAGCTCTTCCTGCCCCTTGGATAGATTTAGGAGGATTTCCCCGAACTGAGTCTCTTGAATATGAAGGTCCCGGTTGTCTTGTTGGGAAGCCATTGCTGAAATAAACAGCGAAGAAGGTAAGTGACCTGTACAAAGGGTACCTGTAATGCAATGATATGTATGTATGCATGCAATGTTTTCAAGGATCTCGTGGGGTAAACAAGAAAAGTTGTTAGGATTTGAATTTCGTAGCTTGATTGAAGGAACTTCGTGTTGTTGAGAGTCATTCTTCAAGAGTCAAAGCTCACCATATCGAGTGGGTCATAGCCCCTGACTCAAGTTATCAACCTTGGCTAGAGGAAAATAAATCCCCTTTGCCCCTTGCTAGACATCATGACCTGCATCACAAACCCTTGAGATCCTTGAAATGGATTAGTCCTTATGTAGGATGTATGCAATGGTATGATGGTATGATGTTATGCTATGCATGGAGTAATGTAGGTAAACCCTGTTATGAGTCCAGATTAAGGACTGTAAGTAAGACCTGCAAGAAACTCATGTTGTTAGATAACAAGCATGCAAGTAGTCAAGTTTGGAAAGCACACAAGTCACACAAGACAGCCCTTAGAGTTTAGGCCGGCATGAAGTTTGGGGTACTACCCTCTTGAAGTTGGTGGGCTCAAAAACCTGTCCTATCAAAAGTAACCGGGTTCTAAGGAGCTCAAAATCATTGGGTTGTTTTCTGTGTTCATTGTTTTGATTTAGCCACTGGACTGGCGATCAAAATATTCCAAGAAAACAACCCTCAATGAGTGTAGTATCGAGTATCAACCAACTTCGGACTGCACCAAAGTCGGTCATCTCACTACCCCTAAAGAGGCCAGGATGGTCAAGTAAGGTTCCTAAGGTCAGTTGATGCTTCACGACACCACGCGGCGGCCCCGTACTCTCCTTGACTTGACTCAAGGGTTACCGGTACTCACCAAAGTGCCACATCAACGTAGCAAACTTCTTCAACCGTGTCGGTATACCCCGCACAGTTCCCTTACAGTTTGTTGCTACTTTCTAAGAAGGTATCCCCCAGATTCGGGTTAGGATATATGAAACTCCCAAAACAGGCCCACAATATTAAATCAAGCAAAGCAAGCAATTGAAAACATGATGATGAACTATTCCTAAGGTACACCCCACTTATATAAATCCCCAGCAGAGTCGCCAGTTCTGTGATCGGTGGAAATAGAACTGACTGTTTTTTAGCTGGTTTCGCGAAATGTCGCGGTAAGTAAGAGTCACCACCGTATTTTATGTTCTCCAACATGGAAAGGACAAAAGCACAGCAAAATTCCTTATTCGAGAATGTTTCTCGGTTCGGGAGGTAGATTTATAGAAAGGGAAGGTGTTAACACCCTTTCTATCCGTGGTTATCCACGGGCTCTTAGGTACTTGCTCTTATGTTTTCAAAATTTGTTTGCTTTTCAAGTGTGTGTGGGTTTTGAAAAAAGTTCGTTTGAAAACTTCTAGGTAACTCTTGTATCAGTCCTCAAGAGTGTATGAAAAATTTGTTTGAAAACTTTTAGAAAGTGTGAGGTGCGAAAAGATGTTTTTGTTTGTTTTGAAAAGAGCAAGTACCCATGAGTCATCTACCTACCCTAAGGAATTAAGCTGTGTAAGAGTCCTTTAGATAGTGCTATCCCACCATTGAGAGGTAGGTAGCACCGTGGTTGGAGGTATTCGGGTCAATTCGATTATAGGGACAGTGTGGTCACCGAAGCAACGGTAGGACACCTTAGAAGTAACTCTAATGTCCTAGATCCTTTTTTATCCGAGACAACCGTTTCGAGGCAACCGGATCTTTTGGACAGAAGGGCGACCTCTAAGACACCCTATACTTGATGACCATGTTCGAGGCAACCAGTGAGGCGTACCCTAGGAGTGGTATGTGCTTTATGTGTTGTTTTTCAGTTAATTGTCTTTGTACATGTTATTTGTGAGCTACGGATTGATTTTATTTACACATTCTTTCATGCATTTAACAGTTAGGGGTGCGGAAAGTAAATTGCAGAAATGTAAATTCTAACTATTACAAGGCGCGGGTCTATACATCGCCAAAATACAAAGACCCGTTTTGGTAAATAAGTACGAGAAATTAAGTAAAGCGGTAAAATTCCTATTTAACTATTACATATCTGGAGACAGTTACATAAATAATCAAAATAAATAAATGCGCGCGAGTAAAAATTAATCGAGAACGTCCTAAGGGTTTTGACCCTTTTGAGAAAGAAATTGAATTTTGTCCTTTTTTAATGAAATGGAATTAAAACTAATTATTTAATTTATTAAAAGAAAAATGTTTTTGTATTTTTTATGTTTTTTATGAAATAAAATAAAAGGAATTAAAATTAAAAGTTAATAAAAATCTAATTCTAAATTTATTTTAGTTATTAAGAAAAAAGGTTAAAGTTGCCCAATTAAAACTAATTCAATTTATTAGTATTTATTTACAAAAATAACATGAAATTAATAATAATAATAATATTAGTTCTTTTTTTGGATTTTTTTATGAAAATATTAATTATGTTAATAATACTAATAATTAATAAAAAAAAAGGAGTTATAAAAGAAAAGAAAAAATAAAAAGATAAAAAGAAATAACAAAACCAAGGGGGGGGGGGGGGTGGGCCAGATTGGAGGTGGATCTGGAATTTGGCCCAATAGCATCAAAGCCTGTTTGACTTTGGAATTGCCTGCAGTATAGGTTGACCAGGAGCATGGTGCTCCTCATCTTTTAGCCTTTGGATCTGTGGGACTGGCCACTTGGCGCCTGGGATCTGGTCATGCATGGCGGTCCTGCTTTTGAGAATCTGCACGTGAACATGTAAAGCAAAATAACATGGAAATTATGGGGGACCTGGGATAACTTACAGCGCGGTATGATGAACCTTAGGACGTGGCAAGGGTTGCTTTAGCTTCAGAGTATGGCAAAGAAGAGAGTCACGTTCTCCTTTTGGCCTGAAAATGCTTGCAACACTCCTTTTGATCTCACACTTTTTTTGACACTTTTTGGATTTTGCTCTGGCCGTTTGTGCACACTCTAGGTTGTGAATGAGGCTTGCAAGGCTTGTATATATAGTAATGAGTGAGAATAAGTCACATTTAGGAGCCTTTAACCATTGCAATTAAGCTTTGGATTTTGTCTTAACCACCATTAAAGGCCTTTCAAAGCTTGTTCAAAATTTGAATTTTCATGCCTAAATGAGCTTAGCACGAAATTGGTAGGTTGCAAATGCTTCATGAAGGCTATTCAAACCATAAGATACCATTTAATTAATTTTTTTAGATTTACTTGAATTATTATGGATTAAAATGAATTAAATCCATAAAAATTAAATAAAAATAGAAAAATAATTATTTGGTCTTGAAATTGATCATGGGACACGTGGGTGGCATGACAAGGCTGAATCAAGTGGAAAAAAGTGGACCCTTTTGTCAAAAATTGAAGTTTCAAGGATAGTTGACTTTTGCCATTTCACAAAAATTTCCCAACTTCTCCAATGCATATCTTGCTCAATTTTGATCATATGAACATGTTCTTGGACATTTTGGAAAGGTCTTGAAGTCCTATAACCAATGCCTTTGGTACCATGTCATTTTGAGTTACCAATCTCAAGTTATGGTCTTTGACTTAAAATGCCTTTTTGTTGACTTTTGAAAATGACCTATAATGTTGAAATTGATAACTTTTTGTGAGAGCATTTATTGGATTTGGAATGTGAAGATGAATTGTAGGAAATGTCCTCCCCTTCAAAATGAGCATTGGATGGGATTTTTCTGATGAACCATGAAAAAGTTATGCCTTGGTCAAGTTACAATTGACTTTTCAACTGTCCAAAAATAGAAACTTTTGACACCTTGATGATTTTTGAGCCATGCTTGTGGAATCATGATCAAGACTTGATCAAATGATGATTGTGGCTTCAAAATAAGATGTTGACCAAATTTTTTGATTTTTGACTGCCAAATGACCATTTTGCCCCTGTAGTTGATTGTGAAGGAATTAGGGTTTTTGACTGTGCAACTTGACCTTGTGAGCCTCGAAACTTGACATGTAGGTGCTTGAAAATGTATATGAGCATATGTGACTTGATTGAGCCCTTGAAAACTTCAACTTCTTTGCAAGAACCAAAACCCTAATTTGACTGGCTTAGGAGGATGGTTTGACTGTGCAACCCTTGAGTAGACTTGAGCAAATTGAGGTGATGCTTGTCAAAACTTTGAAGAATATGGGAGGGAAAATTTTGGGGTACAACAACAGTAGTTGCGGAAAAATCTGAGACAGGGTCATGCTGAGTCGAGTGTACTACCTTTTGGGTCTCTCACCCCTTAGTTGGTTATACTGCTGAGGAGCAGCAGTAGGCTTTGAAATTACCACCACGTTGACAGCTTGGCGGCGTTCTGGTTTATTTTGTCTCCTTGGACCATAAACAACACTAGCTTCCTTCTTGAAGGGCTTCTTTTCAGTACTCGAGGAGGCACCTTTCTGTATCTTCCCCGACTTGATACCAGCTTCTATCCTCTCACCAGTTAAGATCAGATCTGTAAACCCAGCAGAAGAATTACCAATCAGATGGTTGAAGAATGGACCGGACATGGTCCCTAAGAACATGTCGACAAGATCACGGTCAGTCAGCGGTGGCTGTACCCTGCCAGCCAGGTCTCTCCACTTTTGTGCATACTCCTTGAATCCTTCGCCCGTCCCCAGTGACATACCCTGGAGTTGGGTACGCGTGGGAGCAAGGTCAGAATTGTACTGATACTGTTTATAAAATGCAGTAGCCAAGTCCTCCCAGTTTCGAATACTGGCTCCATCCAGCTGATAGAACCATTCGAGTTGAGCCCCTGAAAGGCTATCTTGGAAGAAATGGATCCATAGGTTCTTGTCTGCAGTGTAAGGTTGGATCTTCCTTACATATAATCTGAGATGCAGCTTAGGGCAGGAAGCCCCATCGTACTTCGCAAAGGCAGACGCCTTGAACTTGTGTGGGATCACCACCCCAGAAGATAAACCTAGGTCTCCAAAATCCAACCCCGGCACATGTTGAATCTCCATGGCACTTAAACGGTCCTCTAGTTGCTTGTACATGTCTTCAGCAGGAGGGTACTGTTCATCATTGTAATCCGTCTCGTTGTCGGAGACCACAGGACTAGGAGCCCTTCCCCCTTGGGGACTGTCTTTCTCTGCAGAGGAAGTAGCCTGATCAGCCTCATTCTGCAGTGTATTCCCAAACCTCCGTCCAGTGTTAAACAACGCAGTCCTCTTCTTCTTCTTCTTCTTCAAAACCAGAGTTTTCAACTCTTGTTGACCATGGGCTAAGCTCATGACCAGCTCTTGAAACTGGGCGTTCTGGGCCTGGAGGGCCTTGATAGCTTGTTCGGTAGTAGGCTCGGAATACATGATGATTGAGTGATGAAATAAACAGCGAAGAAGATTAAGCAACCTGTAGAAGAAGGGTACCTGTTATGCATATGATGCAATGAGATGCGTATGATTTATGTTTTCAAAGACAATCGGGATTCAACTTTGTAGACAAAAAGGAAACACACTTCATTAGATTCAAACTTTAAATTGTTCAACAATTTGCCCTTAGGCATTACAAGAATGAAAATACTGAAAAGGAAATAAAAGCTGTAAAAGAAACATCCAAAGCCCATCAGTGCTCCCATGGCCTCCTCTTCTCAGTACGGATATAGTCGTTCAGGATCTGCTCACTCTCCAATTGCTTAGTCAGCTTCTGGATCTTTTGTTCCTGTTTGTTGAACTTTTCCCGATAAGAATCCCGTTCTTCCTGTAGCTGCGCCCAAGACCTCTTTAGTGTATCAACATCAGTGGGTATCTGAGGAGGGAGGACAGTTGGAGGAACCCCGTCTTCATCAGGAAATTCAAGAATGATAGGCCTGACAGCTTCGTACGACATACCTAACTTCTGAGCACGGATGCGGACCCATCTGCAGTAGGGTTCCATTGGTAGAGAAGTCTTCGATCCTAACTCTTGTGGGTCAGCTTTGTGAATTCTGTCCAAAGCCTTGATGAATCTACGGCGCAGCTCGTCACTGTCTACCTGAAACTCAAAACTGATGTGAGGTACCAACATCTCATGAGGCCCTGCTCTTCTGGCTCTTCCAAACTGACGGAGAGCTAAACATGGATTATAAGAGATTCCTCCATGGGTACCGATCAATGGAACATTAGGATATTCTCCGCAACGATCAATAATGGCTACCTCATCCAAACCTCTGAGAGTCCAAATGATGTCATTATCAGTGAGAGACATTAACCTATGAGCCCAACCCCTTCCTTCTTCGTTCTTCAGCACGAACTTAGGGAGGTGCGAAATAAACCACCTCACTAACAAAGGAGCACAACAGCACAGAGTTCCCCGTCTTCGGGCAGTACGAGCATAGAGCTGTTGCAGGATATCACCCAAGAGAGTGGGTACAGGGTTCCGAGAGATGAAGATCCTTATGGAGTTGACATTAATAAAGGTATCAGGATTTGGAAACAAAACTAGACCATAGATTAAGAGAGCCAGAATGTCTTCGTACGCCTTGAAGTCTAAGTCATTCCGGAAACTGTTAGCTTTGCCAACCAGAAACTTAGCCAAAAAGCCTTTAACTCCACTTCTAGTTTCCCAGTTAGCCATTACCTCTTCTTTGGTCAAGGGAAGGGCTGCAGCAATCTCTTCAGGCCTAAGTCTTCTCCCAACCAGTGAATGGAGTCTGCTCCAAAACAGGGATACCAAGTAACTCAGAGAATTCTTCCAGGGTAGGGACCAGCTGGAAGTCTTGAAAAGTGAAGCAATGGTATAGGGGATCATAAAACTGGACCAGGACAGTCATCAGTTGTTGGTCCCACTTTGAAGTGACTAAACTGAGAAGAGAACCATGCCTCTTGATGAAGGAAGTAGTGTTTGGAATCCTATCAACCAATTCCTTGAGCAAAGTAGGTGGTTGAACAAAGTTGAGCCGAATAGTATTCCTACGCACGGGCATCATGATGTCCTACAATACAGAGCAAAGATGAAACCCTCTTGTCTTTGAAATGGGTCAGTCCTTATGCAGGATGCATGCAATGGTATGATGGTATGATGTTATGATAAAGCACACCATAAGTATTCACAAAGGCAAGCATGATAAGGCACACAAGTCACACAAGACAGCCCTTAGAGTTTAGGCCAACATGAAGTTTAGGTATTACCCTCTTTCAGTTTCGTTGGTTAAGACCTGTCCTATCAAAAGTGACCGGGTTCTAGAGGATCTCAATATCACTGACTACCCTCAATCGGTCATAACTCCAGCATCGCAATCTTTTCTTGCGGCCAGAACCATCGCGAGAGTTTAGCCTCAATGAGTGTAGCATACTGCTACCGTTCTATGGCCAAGTTGGGTCAATTTAGGGTTCTAAGGTCGGTTGGTGCTTAATGACTCCTTAGAAGACCCATATTCTCCTCGTTGCAACACAAGGGATATCGGTACAGACCAAGGTGTCACACCAACGTAGCCACTGCTTCACCCATGTCGGTCTATGCCAGACAGGTCCCTCACAACTTATGCTACCTAAAAGGGTTTTCCCCAGATCCGGGTTAGGATCTATGAAACTCCGATGCAAAGCCCACAAATATAAAAGCAAACAAAGCAAGCAATTGAAAACAAGTAAGTGATCTAACCCTAAGGTAACCCCAATTTTTATTACTCCCCAGCAGAGTCGCCAGTTCTGTGATACGGTGGGAGAACTGACTTGAGGTTTTACGTTTGTTTTCGCAAATGTTTCGGTTGAGCAAGAGTCGCCACCGACTTTTTATTTTATCCTAAGGAAAGGTTAAAAAGCACAGCATAAACCTTTGAGATGTTTTCTTGGGTTCGGGGGGTAGATTATAGAAAGGGAAGGTATTAGCACCCTTTCTATCCATGGTTATCCATGGGCTCTTAGTTACTTGCTTAGATCACTTGCCTTTGATTTTCAATTGTTTGAAATGGTGCTTTGTGTGTGGGTTTGAAAATGTTTTGAAAAGAGGCCATTGTGGTGGCTACCTTTGTAATGATCCATGTTTGAATGTATACAAAGGTGTACTTGTCTTTTGAAAAGTTTTCAATGTTTTTGAAAGTTGTTTTGAAAGTGTGTTTGTGGAGTGTGGTTTGAAAAGTGTGATTAGTGTTGTCCATTTCCATGCTTTTTTGTCTTTTGTTTAGTCAAGCTACTTGTTATTTGATTTGCATACAAAACCCTAAGTCTATCATGGTATAATTAGAAAGCTTTAAAATGCGGAATTTAAAGTCCTAAATTATTACAAAATAATCATGGGGATGGGGGTACAAATGTTCAAATGGGGATGAGACTTATTAGGAGAATGGTGTCCAAATATTTACAACCAAATCGAATCGATCGCAATGTAAAATGTATCAAATGTACAAGAATAAAAGATAAGCAAATGTGTATTGTATTTGTGTAAGTGCATGTAATTATTTACAAGTGTGATAAAAATAATAAAAAAAGGTTAATTTTGGATATTTTCATGTTTTAGGGCAAAACCCTAATTTTGTAAATAAATAGTATTTATTTTTTATATTATGTACAATATTTATTAATTGTATACAAAAATAAATAAAAGAGAAGTATATTTGTAAAAAAAGTAATTTTTGAGGTCAAATATTAATAAAATGAAAAATGTATTATTTTTGTATTTTTATCCTAAATATTCTAATAAGTATATAAACATTTATATTATGTATTAAATATATTAAATATATACAAAAATAAAATATTTATTATTTACAAAAAAAGTATATTTTTTAGAAAATGTTTTCAAAAGATAAAATAAAATAAAATCAGAAAATAGAATGTATTTTGTATTATTTTTTAGTATTTTAAATAAAAGTATTATATTTATTTATATATACAAGTGTAAACAAAACAAATAAATTCAAAATAAATGCAAAAATGGTTGAAAAAATATTTTTAATATTTTTTATGTTTTGACAAAAAATAATAAGTCAGAATAAAAAAGAAAAAAATCAAAAATGATAAAAATAACACACAATGGGCCAAGGGGGTGTATGTGAGAAATAGTGGTGCAAACAGAAAAAAAGGTCAGGCCCAACCCAAGGGGCTTTGTCTTCAACCTCCAGCAACTTTCCAAACAGAAAAACGCGTGTTTCCTTCTCCAACTGCTATCTCTTGATTCTTTGACTTTTAACAAAAACTCACAACATAAACATTATAGAGCATCATGTCACGATTCTAAACATATAAAGAAGTTGATCTAACTCTTAGAAATGAGAGAGAATTTCTTCTCCCCCAATTCCTGACCTAACTTTTGTTCAATATTCAGGTTCAAAATTCTCTTAGTACACACAACATAAATGAAAAGTAATGATATGGGTAGCTTCAGGGCCATGAGTATGACATAACTTCTTCACAAACCTAAGCCTAGATATGCTTGGATAGAGAGATAGAAGTTCAAACTTTTACCTGTTCAGCTTGAATCGTGTACAACAATGGAGGCACTTTCAATGCAGTGTGAGGACTTGTACAGCTTGCTTGAGGTCTAAGGATGCTCCTCCAATGCTTGGTGTGCTTTGAATCCCTCTGAATCAATCCATGGAAGTAAACCTGCAAGAGAGAAAAGTGAAAATGGCACACTTGGCTATGGCTGTTACAGTCTGTTTCTAAGGCTTGGGATAGTTTATATGGATGTTATAGAATGTGTTTGAGCTGGTTTGGATGAAAACGCACGATGGAATAATGCCGTGGGATTCAAGTTGCAGAAAAGACTCTGTTTTTGCAGCAAGAAGGTATTTCTGTGAATGAGGAGGTATTGGGGGTTAAGGGCTCGTGTTCTAGGTTGGTTAGGGAGTATGCAATGTGTGGACAAAGTTTGTTTTGGCTCTTGGTTGCAGGAAGTGAATGTGGTTCTCTTTTTGCTAAGTTTCTTCTTCTTTAAGCCAAAGTTGTCAACTTAGATTGTAGGCTCATACAGGCCCCTCAAGCATGCTGCCTCTTCCCTCTTTGATCAGTGGGATTAGTCCATCAACTTGTGCCTAAAAGATCTGGCTTGTACCTCTTTGATTTGCTTTTTGACATAAAGTGCTTCTTTACAAGAATGGCTAAAATGCTTTTTCCATTTAAAGGTTAATCTTCCATGTAATGACCAAATGAGCAAAATAACATCTTGGCACAAAGGTTTAGCATTGAATTATTGAGTGTAAATGGGATTAGAGGCCTGTAACCTAGCTTGTGCAAGCTGACTTGAAAAATGCAAAGTGTTATGAACATGTATTTGTCCATGAACAAAGTGACTTTTGCCCATCTTGACAAATTCGAATCTCCCTAACCACAAGGGTGTTTGAGAAGTTCTTGGACAATTTGGAAAGCTTGGAATGTTTACTACAATCCATCTTTGTAATGCAAGTTGAAATTACAAGTGGGAGCATGTGAAAAGTGGCCATGAAGTTGGGCAAAAATCCTGCCTAAAATAGGTCGAAAAATTTCTAAGTTAAGAATGTTTTGCACCCCTATTCCAAAAATCATAACTTGAGCTACATGCTTCTTTTGAGGAAACTTTGTGAATCAAAGTTGTAGATTTTTCAATGGACTATAACTTTCATGTTTTGAGTTTTGTTTGAATCCAAATACATCTTGATGAAAAAATGGGATAAAGTTAGGAAAAAATTAGGAAATTTCATAACTTAGAAAATTTCTAAGTTATGAAATTTCTTCATTTCAAACCCTAATTTGTAATTTTTGGTTTCTTGATGAACAAGTTTCATAATTTGACATGTCTTGATGAAAAATGAATCTTGGCACTTGATTTTGACCAAAAAGTCAAAGTTTAACTTTTCAGTATACAGTCAAATTTTGCTCAGTTGAATGGAAAATTCATCTGTCAATCTTGTGCATTTGGGATCTTTTGAACTTGTTGAATGTGTCAAGACCATGCCATTGAATCCTTGAGTCCATATGTGAGCTTGGTTTGCCATTGGTTAGGTCAAACAGTCAAAAATTGCCTTTGTGCAGTCAAAACCCTAAAAATGACCATTTTGCCCTTTTGGTGATCTGATCAAATTTCTTGTGGAATTGTGATCCAAACTTGATCAAATGGTCCATATGAGTTCATAATGTTGGTGTGGGTCAAAAATCATGAGGTTTGACTGTCAATTGACCATAGTTGACTTTTTCCCCAGTACAACTGATTTCTAGGTCAACTGTCCAATTGACTGGACAAAGATGGGAATCAAGGTTTGAAACTTGGTATGGATAAACTTGTGAGTCCAACATGAAGCATGAAAGTAATTTTGGGCATTTTAGGTCAAAACATCTTTGTGCAAACTCAAACCCTAATTTGGGTCAACAGTGCACGGAGGAGTCTTGAGCAGAGCAAACCCTAACTGGATCTTGAGCTCCAAGGGTCTTGTGGTGAGAAAATATTGATGAAAGGGGAGGGAAAATTTTGGGGCACAACAAATGGCATTGGATACCCTGTCGACCACATCGAGCACTTTGAGCTGATGCTCCACTATCACAATATCGAGGGCCCTATCAAATGCAGGCTGTTTCCCATGACACTGATAAAACAACCATGGGTTGGTATAAAAGCCTCACCCTCAGATTGCTCATCTCGTGGAGGAGCTTGAAGAACCAATTTGTCAGCAGCTTGATAATATCTCGCTGGCCCCCTAAAACTGAGGCCTCCCTCGAGGCAATCATCCAGAAGAGAGATGAGACTCTCAGAGAGTACGTCAATCGATTCAACTGCGAGGCCATTCAGGTCCCCTGTGCCGATTATATGAAGGAGTTCCTACACGAGAGGGGACTCCTCCTAGGCACTGAATTCAAAAAGGACGCCGACATTGAGCCTCACAGGTCTTATGACACACTCCTCGACAAATCCTGGGCCTACATAACCTACGAGGAAAAAGAGGTCACCAATAACGCTTGCGATTCGAGGAACCGCTGATCAACCGGCATCCCGCGACATAATGACGCATGCCCTTTTCGATGAAAAGGGGACAAGAGAAGGGAAGATAAACCTCGCGACTCTCTCTAGTATAGAGGACCAGCTTGGAGATTCAGTGAATACACCCTACTGGCCTCTTCCCGCGAGCGAATCCTTGCGGAGTGCTCCAATGCTGAATTCAAGGACGGCGGGGTCAAGCGCCATCGACCAACTCCTGCTAAGCCCGGGGCCGACAGGACAAAGTACTTCTAATACCATCAGAGCCACGACCACCTGACCGAAGACTGCATCCACTTGAAAGATGTCATCAAGACTCTTATTAAGGTAGGTAGACTCGGGAAGTATAAGAAAAACGACACCCCTTGCTGGGATACCTGTGAGGTGAAAGAGATTGAAGAAGATGCTCGAACGACCAATGAATCTGGCCCCCTCTAGGTCGTATTCTGCGTTTCCAGGCCCGAGGACTTCCGCATCCCCGACGGTCTCGAATACGACGAGCCTTTGTTCACCCACAACAGATGGGAGAAGTTACCTTCCGCCATGGTCATACCTGGCGGAGGATTTAGCGATGTCCCAGTGAATTCAGCAAAGAGGAAATTCAGCGAGATGATAGATGCATCCCTGTCCAGGCTGTAACCTTTGAAAAGTTCAAGGCAAAATATGAGCATATCACCTTTTATCTTAAGGAGCTTCCCAGTAAAGCCTGCAACTCCAGCATCCCTCTGCTGGTGAGGGTGAAAATGCCCAACTTTAACGTACATCGTATCCTGGTCGACGAAGGGAGTTTCTTTGACATCGTGTACACCCATTTATTCCTTACACTGCAACTCAATAATTCCAACCTATCACCATACGTGGGGTCTAACCTACAAGGATTCAACGGTTTAACCTCCAAGCTATGGGGTTATGTCGAGCTGTTCGTCACATTCGGAGAAGAGACCCGCATCCCAACAGGTCAAAGTGAATTTTCTGGTGATGGACTACCCCTCTCTCTATAGTTGCATCCTAGGGAGACCAACATTGGCCGAGCTGACCGCTGTACCCTCAACAATACATTTGAAGATGATGTTCTACACCAAGAAGGCCCACGTCACCACCATCCATAGAGACATCACAGCTGCCCAAAGATGTTTTAATGCGGCCTCCAAAGGACAAAACATGGTCAACACTGGGCTACGACCGGAAAAAAGAGTAACCTCCTTGACAACGGTGGCTCTCTCGACAGACAAACCTGCTCAAGTCGAAGAACAACAAGCTCCACCAAAGGTTGACTCCATTGACCTCAACACCTGCTTCTCTAAAGATAAAGTCGATGCCCCCAATGGAGAAGATGATCCTTTCCGAACCGTCCCCGATGAAGACTTTGATTTCACCCCACTAGGCAAAAACCCAAGAAAAAGTGTGAAGATCGGTGCTGGACTCCCCGACTTGGCAAGGAAGCAGCTCAAAGCCTGTCTGAGGTAAAATGCTGATTTGTTCGTGTGGAGCGCTACGGAGATGCCCAGACTCGGCCCTGAGATCGCATGTCCCCAAATTGTTGTGGATCCAGCCGCTAGGAAAGTAGTACAACGTAGACGTATGCAGTCTCTCGAAAAAGCGGAGGCTGTTGAAAAAGCTGTAAAAGACCTTCTAGAGGCAAATTTTATTTCTAAGGCTCGGTATTCAACCTGGCTCTCCAATGTTGTACTTGTTAAGAAAAATAATGGAAAATGGAGTATGTATGTTGACTATATTAATCTCAAGGCATGTCCCAAAGATGCATTTCCTTTACCTAACATGGAATTGCTGGTCGACAACTCAGCCGGCTACATAATTTTATCATTTATGGATGCGTATTCGGGCTATAATCAAATCCCCATGGCGATGAGAGACAAACATTACACTGCATTCATGATCGGGTCGGGCAATTACTACTACAATGTAATGCCATTCGGACTAAAAAACATGGGGGCAATGTACCAGTGGATGATGAACAAAGTATTCCGCAATGAAATCGGGGACATGCTCGAGGTGTACATGGATGACATGATCATCAAGTCTCGAGTGTAAACCGACCATGCTGCCCATCTAAAAAGATTTTTTGACCAAGCAAGCGATGCATGATGAGGTTCAACACGGAGAAATGCACCTTCGGGGTCAAGGCAGACAAATTCCTCGGTTTCTATCTAACCGAACGGGGAATCAAAGCCAACCCCGAAAAATGCAGGGAGTTCTCCAAACTCGCCACACCAAACTTAGAAAATCTATACAAGTCTTAAACGACATGCTCACTGTGATACGGTGGGAGAACTGACTAGTGTTTTGCGTTCGTATTCGCACTTGTGCGGTTGAGCAAGAGTCGCCACCGACTTTTTATTTTATCCTAAAGGAAAGGTCGAAAAAGCACAGCAAAAACCTTTTGAGATATTTCGTGGGTTCGGGGGGTAGATTATGAAAAGGGAAGGTATTAGCACCCTTTTCATCCATGGTTATCCATGGGCTCTTAGTTACTTGGTTTTTTAGATCACTTGCCTTGATTTTCGATTGCTTGAAAAATGGTGTGTATGTGTGAGTGTTTTTGAAAATGTTTTGGAAGAAGATGCCTTGTCTTAGGCTAACCTTGTAACAATTCTTTACTCGAATATTTTACAAAGGCGTGTATCTTTTCGAAAAGATGTTTCAAAATGTTTCGAGAGTTTGTTTTGAAAGTGCTGGTGGATGGTGGTTTTTGAAAAGAAGGCAGACGTTTTTGCAAGTTGATCTCAAGTAACTAAGAGTTTTGTCTACCCTATTGTACTCAAAGGTTTTTGTTATGTTTTAACCCTTTTTAACAATTTTGTTCCACCATTGAATTTGATGGACAATCTTGCGTTTAGGAAGTTTATTCGGGACAGGCGCGGGTCATCGTATGGACCATGAATGCAATGGTGCCAAGTGTCTTTGGCAATTTGCTTTGAAGGGACTATGATCATTCCGTTTAGGCAACAGTCGAAAGCGTCATCGAGGGACTTATGATCATTTGAATTTGTTTTGCCAAAGATACTCGACGTGCAAGCATGGCCCATTTTGGAAGGCAACATGTGGGATTACCCTATAGGGTGCAAGTGTGATTGTGTATTGATTACATGTATTTGTCTTGTATTAGGTTATCTAGCGTTTGATTTTATGTACATGCAAACCCTAGGTCTAACCATGGTATAATTGAAAGCGGTAAATTGCGAAATGTAAAATCTACGCTATTACAAAATAGGTATCCGGGAGTGGGGGTACATGTGTATGAATGGGGATGAGACTTATAGTATCCAATAAGTTACAACCAAATCGAATTTGCGATCAAATGTAAATGACGAATATCAATATATAAGATAAACAAATGTATAGGAGCAATGTGAATGTATTGTGTAAGTGTACAAGTATATGAGTATGTGATTATTTACAGGTGCGATAATGTGAAATTAATGTGTATTAGGGTATTTGTTTTGACCTAAATATGTGTTTAATGAATCTTTGATTTGTATATTTTTAATATGTACAAAATAAATGTTTTAATTGAATGTTCAAGTTTTAATTAAATTATGTATAAAAAAGTATTTTTATTTGTTATGTACAAAAATATATTTTAATTAAATTAAATTATGCAAAAATGTATATTTACTTATTATGTACAAAATATATTTTAATTAAAAGAATAGAAAGGTATTTTCAATTTTAAATATGTGATGTAGAAAAATGTATTTTTATGTGTTATGTACAAATAGAATGTTTTAATTAAATGAAAAGAAAAATGTTTTCAATTATATTGTGTATATAAAAAATGTGTTTTTAAGTATTCTTGTATTAATATATTAGTATGTCAACTAAATATTAATCTTAAGAAAAAAATATATTCTATGTATATATAAGAAAAAAGGTAAGTTTAAATATAGAGAAAGAAAAAAAATATTTCTTATAAGTTTATATATAAACTAAATCATACTATATATATATAATATTTGTTAGTGTAAAAAATTAGTTACTATGTTTGGTTAATTTTATCAACAATGATGTGTTAAAAGACAAACTAAGTGAAAGCAAATGGGCTTTAAGCAAGCAGAATGGGGCGAGGCCCACGTTTGAATTCAGAACATTTTTTAGGGTTTGGAGTTTTTTGTTTCAATTGGGAAAAATTTTAGGTCTGAGACAGCGGCGGCGTCTTAGGGTTTTGTTGTCTTCTCCGTTCATCCTCATGCATGTCTCGGTACTTCCCTCCGTTCGAGGCCACCGGCGCCACCTATCTCCCTCCTCCTTACGCTCGCTCCAACGGCAATGTAAAAAGGTACGAATTCGTTCAAACGCATTAGGGATCTTGTATTTTTTGCATGCTTAGTTCTTTGTTTATTGATTCGGATTATGTGCTTCTTTGATTCGAGGTACGCGAAGAGGGAAAGAATTTATACCTTTCTGAGGAGACGGAGGAGGGACGGAGGTGGAGGCGCCCAGGCGGCCAAGGGCGGAGCGAGATGATGACGGACTCGTAGACTTCCGGTTTGCGTATTCTTTGTCTTTGTCCTATTATTTGGTGATGATGATGTTTTGACTGAAAA
This sequence comes from Vicia faba, assembly GCA_948472305.1. Taxonomy (NCBI): domain Eukaryota; kingdom Viridiplantae; phylum Streptophyta; class Magnoliopsida; order Fabales; family Fabaceae; genus Vicia; species Vicia faba. Next base: position 257,013,241 of record OX451740.1, read on the forward strand.
TCCCTTTTGTGAAACCTCACTTTTTTCTTCTTCTCTCCTACTGTATACACGTCGCCTTTGATACTTTTGCTCAATGATGTTTTTTGTTACTGAGGGGGTTTTGGGTTTGATTATCTTTCTTCTTCGTCCCTGAATGGCCTTGAGATCAATATGCTTTTGGTGTTTGTTTTTCCACCCTGTGATGAACTCAGAGTTCTGAGGGGGCCTCGCATGTATGCTTGAAATGTTGCTTTCTGAGATTGATGCCTGTGTTGCCTTAAACGCTTTGTTGAAATGCTTGCTTGTGTTGCTTTTACCGCTTCTTCTGACTTGTTGCCTAGAGCTTTTCTTTGAATGGCCTTCTGAGATTGATGCCTTTGGAATGTTTTATTTATTGCCCAATGACGTGTTCTTACTGAGGGCCTGATGTTTGGTTGGTTTATTAGGCCATGGTTTGGTTTCAGGCAGGGTTGAGCTTCAGGCTTGAACTTGTTTCTGTGTTGACAGTAGGTAAGGGTTTGTGAGGTTTCAGGCTGGAGGCCTAGCAGGTTGAATGCTTTTAGGTTATGCTGGTTATTGCTGGATTTGTTATTGATAGGTTTGTATGGTTTTTGTTTGAGGTTTTGGACTGGTTTTAGAAATGCAGGTTTTTGTTTAACAGCAGGTAAGGGTTTTTTAGGCCATGTATTGCTGGGTTAGGCAGGTGCAGACTTGGCCTTGACATGTTATGAAGTTTTGATGGTTTAAGCAGGTTTATGCTTTAGGCTTGCTTTCAGAGCTTAGGCAGGTTTAGGATATGCAGGTTGGTATGTTGGCCTTAGCAGGTTATGCTGGTGCAGGTTTGTGTGTTGGCCTTAGCAGGTTATGCTGGTGCAGGTTTGTGTGTTGGCCTTAGCAGGTTATGCTGGTTGGTATGTTGATGGCCTTCTGATATATCTTTTCTGCTGGAGTTTTGGAGGCAGGGCTTATGCAGGTTGTGAGTTTTTGAAGTGTTTCTTTTGTTCAGGTTTATGCAATGGGAGTTTGTATATTTTCTGTATCTTCTCCCTCTGAACTGTGTTGTTCTTGTGTGTTATATGCTTCTTCCTGCCTAAAAGCCTAAAAACCTGCTCCTTATCTCTTCTTTTTCTCTCTCTTTTTGTACAGCTAAATATTTTAATATGTTTTCTGCTGTACTTTCTGAAAAGGTCACATGGGGAAATGATGAAAGATGTAGCTTGCATATCATACCTTCCTCTGCATATTTGATCTCTTCTTTGACAGCTTTTGTACTTTTTTGTCTTCTTTGATATCTTTGTGCAGTAATTTGTACCTTTTGGTATTTGACAGAAAGTTGCATTTGGATTTTCAGTTTGGTTTGAACTTGCTTCTGAACTAATGCAGTTTGACATTTTGAATTTATGCATTTTGACATTTTGCATTCATGATTAAGTGAATAAAATTCTTCCCTCTTTGTGAACCGGGAGAAATCCCGTGATTTGCAGAGAGGGTTAACTGATCCCCATCAGTGGCCTTTAATGATGAATTTCTTTTTATCTGTCTTTTCAATTTAACTATTATTTGACTTTTCTCCTTTCTTTTGCAGATGAAAAATGGAACACCGGAGCGAAGTGAAGAATGAAGAATTAGGGACTTAGAAAATATTTAGAAAAAATAGGATAGTTTTTATTTTCAATTTAATTATTGTAAACTATTATTATTTTAAATACTTCGTAAATAAATACTTGTATCCAAATAATAATTGTAACAAATATTAAATATGAAATAAAAATTCTATTGATTCATTTAATTCTTTTCAATTCCTTTTCAATTATTTACTTATTATTCATGGTTCCTTAAATTAAAATAAATGAAAATTAAATTCCAGATATTTAATTCTTAGAATCATAAATAATCAACTAAACATTGATTCTTCGTTGATCAAAATAAATGAACTTGACGTCTCCATCATCCAAAGCAACGCACAGTCGAACACAATAACTGGTCAGACGCAATCCTTTCTTACTGATTTCTTACCAAGCGCTGTAAATCCAAACTGCATATTTCTTTTGACCGGCTCAACCAAAACAACGTGAATTCGAACCAACTCTCTCTTCTGCTGATTAAATCAAAACAATGCGAATACAAACCGAATCTCAGAATAATTTGCAAAGTGCTGTGGGATTTTAATCTTTCTGAGAATATGCCCATAAAACCTTAATTCCTGATTAAATGCCAACGAACATTCGCCTGATCACAATTGAGCCAGAATCAACCAAAACCCTAAGCCAATTATTTGAAGCAATCCAGAGTCCTAAAAATCAATAAAACCCTAATTTTGTTTGACTGACGAGAAAAGTCCGTTTGTCCGATTCTTGAGCCAGTTCGAAAAGTCAGGAAACGCCTGAAGCTGAGATTTCTTTGAGAAAAAATGCGAGGGCAAATTTTGGGGTACAACAGTTGCCCCTGTTCAATCTTCTTGGACCTGAAGAGTTAGATTGGCAAGTTTGCCTTTCGCGACTTGAAGGTAAAAGAAGATTGGACACTAAAGTGCCCAGAAAATTTGCACTCGGCGATATGACGGTAGAGGTGAATGGGCTTACAGATGCCATTTGGTGATGGGCTTAAAGATGCCACCTGGTATGATAGAGTCTTGTCGGGGGATGGGCTTAGAGATGCCATCCGAGAATGGGCTTAAAGATGCCATTTGGTGACTGCTGGTAGGAGGATGGGCTTATAGATGCCATCTGGTTATGTTGAACTGTATGTCAATGGTGAGTGGACAAGTATCAGAAAGCCACCCATGTTTTGGAACATCTCTGAATCGGGGTCCGAACAAGCAACAAATTGACGTCCACGTTTCGGAGAATCCGTAAACTATTTTCAGGAGTTGGGATTGAATAGGCAATAGAGCAATATCCGTTGTTGGGAAGCGTCCGTAAACTGTTTTCAAAAGTTGAGAAGAGTCTGAACAAGTTGGTAGATTGACATCCGTTGTAGGGAAGAATCCGTAAACTGTTTTCAAAAATTGCACCTGAACAAGTTGGTAGATTGACATCCGTTGTTGGGAAGAATCCGTAAACTATTTTCAGAAGTTGAGAAGAGTCTGAACAAGTTGGTAGATTGACATCCGTTGTAAGGAAGAATCCGTAAACTGTTTTCAAAAATTGCACCTGAACAAGTTGGTAGATTGACATCCGTTGTTGGGAAGAATCCGTAAACTATTTTCAGAAGTTGAGAAGAGTCTGAACAAGTTGGTAGATTGACATCCGTTGTAGGGAAGAATCCGTAAACTGTTTTCAGAAGTCTTGAAGTTGAAGAGGAACCGGTGTAGGGTTTCCTGATGATGCGTCTGAATGAATCTGGAATAAGTATCAGAATGTCGCCGTGTCTGGGTCATATCTGAACTATTTCTGGATGAATCTTGGGAGATGATCTTTGTCTGTCGACTGATCTTACCTGAAAAGGCAAAGGGTTAGTTGTATGCAATGTTATGATGCATGATGCAATGTACGTGACATCAATGTTTATGACATGAATGTGATGAATGCGCATGTAAGCTTGATGAGCTATCTTGCTGAGGATGAATGAATCTGAGATGGCTGAAGATAAAAGAATCTTGACCGCTACCGGGAAAAATAAATCCTCTGGTTGCTACTGTGGAGGAGAGTTCCTGATGGCCTCTACTGGGGAGTTTCATACTAGTAGACTCATGCTGGGGATGTAAGACTGAGAATCTTCAGTTTGATGGGAAGTAACTCTGGCGACTTCACTGGGGAACTCAAGATTTGCCCTCTCCAAAACTCTGTGGGGAGAAGGTTCAATGGTCTGGCTCCGCTGGGGATTGATAATTTGAAGTTTTAGCTTTGCTGGGGATAATGAAGCTTGACTCTGAGTGGAGCTAGCTTGAGAAGAATCTGAACAAGCGATAGGTTAACATCCGTTACTTGGAGAACCCGTGAACTGTTTTCAGAAATCTTGAGATTGAATAAGCAATAGAGCAGCATCCGTTGTTGGGAAGCGTCCGTAAACTGTTTTCAAAGGTTGCATCTGAACAAGCTGATAGATTAACATCCGTTGTTGGGAAGAATCCATTAAACTGTTTTCAGAAGTATTGAAGAAGAATCTGAACAAGTGATAGGTTAACATCCGTTTACTTGGAGAACCCGTGAACTGTTTTCAGAAATCTTGAAGTTGAATCAGCAATAGAGCCGCATCCGTTGTTGGGAAGCGTCCGTAAACTAATTTCAAAGGTTGCATCTGAACAAGCTGATAGATTAACATCCGTTGTTGGGAAGAATCCATAAACTGTTTTCAGAAGTCTTGAGAAGAATCTGAACAAGTGATAGGTTAACATCCGTTTACTTGGAGAACCCGTGAACTGTCTTCAGAAATCTTGAAGTTGAATCAGCAATAGAGCCGCATCCGTTGTTGGGAAGCGTCCGTAAACTGCTTTCAAAGGTTGCATCTGAACAAGCTGATAGATTAACATCCGTTGTTGGGAAGAATCCATAAACTGTTTTCAGAAGTCTTGAAGTTGAATCAGCAATAGAGCCGCATCCGTTGTTGGGAAGCGTCCGTAAACTGCTTTCAAAGGTTGCATCTGAACAAGCTGATAGATTAACATCCGTTGTTGGGAAGAATCCATAAACTGTTTTCAGAAGTCTTGAAGAGGAACCGGTGTAGGGCTTCCTGATGATGAGCTCGTGTAAAACTGCATCGGTTTTTGAACACTTTTGACATTCGAATGCCCCAAGTGGTGATGTAGATAATTTCCTGGCTTGTTACAGGTGTTGGTCTACAATCGGTCGTTCACAGATGTTTTCCTGGGTTGTTACAGGTGTTGATCTGGAATTCTTCAGACGTGCCCTGGTTGGATACAGGAATCGAGTCTGGAAATATGGTCAACAGATATGCCCTGGCTGGATACAGGAGTCGAATCTGGAACTGTTGTAGTTGATTTGTTGAACACTTTTGACATTCGAATGCCCCAAGTGGTGGTGAAGGAGTCTTGAATCAGATTACTCTGCATATTGAGAGATTTCTTGAAATCTTGACTGGACTGCCCCAGGTTAACTGAACTTTGAAAGATCTGTTGGACCTTGACTGGACTGCCCCAGGTTAATTGAATTGTGACATGCCATGCCCCTTGTTGATAGGGGATTTGATGGAAGTGTTATCCTCTTGAAGTGATTTTGACTTACTGAGAGAGTTTTCGTTCCTCCGAACATTCGTTGTATGAATTTCTTCGCTGTCAAACAAAAAGCCAAATGCAGACAGTGATATTCAAGCAATGCAAAGTTTATGTTTGTCTCGAAGTTTTGAAAAATGCGTTTTTAGCAGAAAACTTTTCATAAGACAAGTCAACACAAGATTAGAGTAAAGCCCTACAGGAGTCAGGATACCTTTTGTAACAGTACGCTTTCGAACTAACCCATGCTTCAATTAGGACTTTTGAAGGGTTGTAACGTGGCTTGGTTCACGGTTTAAGAAACAAAGGATAAAGGCTCAAAGTATATTTGTACCCACCCGCTCTTCGTGATGTTCTCCAACCTAAGCTCAGTTAATTGCGCGTCACACTCTGTTTTGAGTTTGGAACGACTTTTGGGCGATGGTTCACCAGTTGAATTTTGGGGAGACAGTCATCATCTCCTTTTTTCTTTTTCAACATTTTTTTGTTGTTGAGGGTTTTGTAATGACCTCACTATTTTGATTTTGATTTGTTATCCCTAACTTTTGCCTGACTGTTACCGTTTTCCGGGATTACTGTCAGCGGGATGCCCCAGCTTTCTTAAGCCTCCTTTATAGGTTTTGGCTTAGTGGGCTTTTCTCTTTTGAGAGATTGACTGTCTATGTGATAGGGAACCACCCTTGTCTTTTGATTCCAAAGGAATGCTTTCTTTTTTGACATCGTTCGTTGTATTACGAACTGAGAGTTTGCGACTTCAATGCGCATTTTCTTTTGAATTAACTGAGAGACTACCCTGCCCCAGGTTTATATCAAAGGTTTTGATCGTTTAGAACAGAAAACTCCTACTTCTTTGGCTCGAAGGGGTTGACTAGGGATTAACTTCCTTATAACTCCAGTGTTTGGGAATTGAAAGAAATGCCTGTACATCATCAGCAAGGTCTGTTCAAAAGCATACTGTATAAGATCGTGGTATTGTTTCGTCATCCTCCCTCTAAAGGCTCACAACTTTTTATCAAGAGTCAAATATCATAAAGAAAAGCATAAGAGTAGTGAAACGAATGGATGAGTTCAAGACAAACATATGCAATGCATTAATGAAAACAGAGTTTAACATCAACAGATAATTGTTTGACAGCAAAAGAAATTACAACTTTGAAAATTTCAAAAAGAAGCAAAAGTCTTTCAGATTGAGCTTCGTCACTTCAGGCGGAGAACCCTTTAACGGAAGATTTTCATCTCGCCGTCTGGCATGAATTCCAGCACTCCAATATCGATCAGATCTTGAATCTTGTTCTTCAAGGCCCAACAGTCGTTGGTGTCGTGTCCCGGGCTGTAGGAGTGGTAAACACAAAAGGCGTCGGGATGATAGTGAGGAGAGGAGACATTGGGCTTATGAGGAGGGTCCTTTACGGTAAGCAAGTTGACCTCCAACAGGCGCTTCAGTATGAAGAACGATGGTATTTCGGTCTCCGTGAACTGTCTTCCCGACTTTTCTTGCTTACGCCGATTACCCCGTTGACGCTGGCGAGGTTGTTAAAGGGTTTGTGACCCTGAAGCAAGCAAAGGAGCTTTCCCCTTGTCTTCTTGAGTGGATGGAGGCTGAGCGGTGACTCGCTCCTCAACCTCAGCTATTTGCCCCAGTTGGCTGTTTGGAAGCAGTTGGCGGACAAGAATTCTGAGTTCCTCTTGTCTTTGAGATAAGTCTTGGATGAGAGCCATCTGGCCCACCAACTGTCCCATCACTTGGGTCCTCAAGGTTGTCAGATCAAACTACAGCTCCGCAATCTGATCACTCCTGGCATTGTTGGAATTCTCCAAGCCCTTGGTGAGGAGAGCTTTCATCTCTTCTTGCCCCAGAGACAAGTTCAGGAACATTTCCTACAGCTGAGCAGTCTGGTCTTGGATGTCTTTGACAGACCTCTCTAGCGCCATCTCTTGCTGAAATAAACAGCAGGAGAGTAAGGAAACCTGAAAAAGGAAAGACTGTCAAAATGCAATGCATGATATGTAGATGCATGCTTTCAAGGATCTCTTGGGGTAAACACAAGAAAATGTTAGAGGTTGAACTCTGCTCTTGGATTAGAGATCTCTGCACCGGTGGATGTCCTTCCACGAGAATCAAGCTCACCATGTCGAGTGGGTCATAACCACTGATTCAAGTTGTTGCACTCGAACTTTGACTGGAGAACTTTGTATCGGTGGATGTCTCTCCACAAGAATCAAGCTCACCATGTCAAGTGGGTCATAGCCACTGATTCAAGTTGTTGTACTTTAACTTTGACTGGATTGGTTAGAGGAGAAACCCCTCTGCCTCTTGGTAGACGTCTGGTTCAACGTAACCCTGCATCAAAAGAACCCTCGAGATCCTTGAAATGGTTATTGAAAATGCTATGGTATGATGTTATGATGTTATGTACATGTATGCACAAGCAAGTGAGTGTATACACAGGCAAACATATTCACACAAAGCAAACAAGTCCTTAGGTTTAGGCTTGCATGGGGTTCAGGTACTACCCTCTTTCAGTTCGTTGGTTAAAACCTGTCCTATCAAAAGTAACCGGATTCTAGAGGATCTCAAATCATTGGCTACCCTCAATCGGTCATAACTCCAGCATCGCAACCTTTTCTCGCGGCCGGAACCATCACGAGAGTTTAGCCTCAATGAGCGTAGCATACTGCTACTGTTCTAATGGCCAAGTTGGGTCAATTTAGGGTTCTAAGGTCGGTTGGTGCTTAATGACTCCTTGGAAGACCCATATTCTCCCCGTTTCAACACGAGGGATATCGGTACAGACCAAGGCGCCACACCAACGTAGCCACTGCTTCACCCATGTCGGTATACCCCGGACAGGTCCCTCGCAGATTATGCTACCTAAAAAGGTTTCCCCCAGATCCGGGTTAGGATCTATGAAACTCCGATACAAAGCCCACAAATGTAAAAGCAAACAAAACAATCAATTGAAAATAAAGGTGATCTAAACCCTAAGGTAACCCCACTTTAAAATTCTCCCCAGCAGAGTCGCCAGTTCTGTGATACGGTGGGAGAACTGACTAGTGTTTTGCGTTCGTATTCGCACTTGTGCGGTTGAGCAAGAGTCGCCACCGACTTTTTATTTTATCCTAAAGGAAAGGTCGAAAAAGCACAGCAAAAACCTTTTGAGATATTTCGTGGGTTCGGGGGGTAGATTATGAAAAGGGAAGGTATTAGCACCCTTTTCATCCATGGTTATCCATGGGCTCTTAGTTACTTGGTTTTTTAGATCACTTGCCTTGATTTTCGATTGCTTGAAAAATGGTGTGTATGTGTGAGTGTTTTTGAAAATGTTTTGGAAGAAGATGCCTTGTCTTAGGCTAACCTTGTAACAATTCTTTACTCGAATATTTTACAAAGGCGTGTATCTTTTTGAAAAGATGTTTCAAAATGTTTCGAGAGTTTGTTTTGAAAGTGCTGGTGGATGGTGGTTTTTGAAAAGAAGGCAGGCGTTTTTGCAAGTTGATCTCAAGTAACTAAGAGTTTTGTCTACCCTATTGTACTCAAAGGTTTTTGTTATGTTTTAACCCTTTTTAACAATTTTGTTCCACCATTGAATTTGATGGACAATCTTGCGTTTAGGAAGTTTATTCGGGACGGGCGCGGGTCATCGTATGGACCATGAATGCAATGGTGCCAAGTGTCTTTGGAAATTTGCTTTGAATGGACTATGATCATTCCGTTTAGGCAACAATCGAAAGCGTCATAGAGGGACTTATGATCATTTGAATTTGTTTTGCCAAAGATACTCGACGTGCAAGCATGGTCCATTTTGGAAGGCAACATGTGGGATTACCCTATAGGGTGCAAGTGTGATTGTGTATTGATTACATGTATTTGTCTTGTATTAGGTTATCTAGCATTTGATTTTATGTACATGCAAACCCTAGGTCTAACCATGGTATAATTGAAAGCGGTAAATTGCGAAATGTAAAATCTACGCTATTACAAAATAGGTATCTGGGAGTGGGGGTACATGTGTATGAATGGGGATGAGACTTATAGTATCCAATAAGTTACAACCAAATCGAATTTGCGATCAAATGTAAATGACGAATATCAATATATAAGATAAATAAATGTATAGGAGCAATGTGAATGTATTGTGTAAGTGTACAAGTATATGAGTATGTGATTATTTACAGGTGCGATAATGTGAAATTAATGTGTATTAGGGTATTTGTTTTGACCTAAATATGTGTTTAATGAATCTTTGATTTGTATATTTTTAATATGTACAAAATAAATGTTTTAATTGAATGTTCAAGTTTTAATTAAATTATGTATAAAAAAGTATTTTTATTTGTTATGTACAAAAATATATTTTAATTAAATTAAATTATGCAAAAATGTATATTTACTTATTATGTACAAAATATATTTTAATTAAAAGAATAGAAAGGTATTTTCAATTTTAAATATGTGATGTAGAAAAATGTATTTTTATGTGTTATGTACAAATAGAATGTTTTAATTAAATGAAAAGAAAAATGTTTTCAATTATATTGTGTATATAAAAAATGTGTTTTTAAGTATTCTTGTATTAATATATTAGTATGTCAACTAAATATTAATCTTAAGAAAAAAATATATTCTATGTATATATAAGAAAAAAGGTAAGTTTAAATATAGAGAAAGAAAAAAAATATTTCTTATAAGTTTATATATAAACTAAATCATACTATATATATAATATTTGTTAGTGTAAAAAATTAGTTACTATGTTTGGTTAATTTTATCAACAATGATGTGTTAAAAGACAAACTAAGTGAAAGCAAATGGGCTTTAAGCAAGCAGAATGGGGCGAGGCCCACGTTTGAATTCAGAACATTTTTTAGGGTTTGGAGTTTTTTGTTTCAATTGGGAAAAATTTTAGGTCTTTGAGACAGCGGCGGCGTCTTAGGGTTTCATTGTCTTCTCCGTTCATCCTCATGCATGTCTCGGTACTTCCCTCCGTTCGAGGCCACCGGCGCCACCTATCTCCCTCCTCCTTACGCTCGCTCCAACGGCAATGTAAAAAGGTACGAATTCGTTCAAACGCATTAGGGATCTTGTATTTTTTGCATGCTTAGTTCTTTGTTTATTGATTCGGATTATGTGCTTCTTTGATTCGAGGTACGCGAAGAGGGAAAGAATTTATACCTTTCTGAGGAGACGGAGGAGGGACGGAGGTGGAGGCGCCCAGGCGGCCAAGGGCGGAGCGAGATGATGACGGACTCGTAGACTTCCGGTTTGCGTATTCTTTGTCTTTGTCCTATTATTTGGTGATGATGATGTTTTGACTGAAAATCCCTTTTGTGAAACCTCACTATTTTCTTCTTCTCTCCTACTGTATACACGTCGCCTTTGATACTTTTGCTCAATGATGTTTTTTGTTACTGAGGGGGTTTTGGGTTTGATTATCTTTCTTCTTCGTCCCTGAATGGCCTTGAGATCAATATGCTTTTGGTGTTTGTTTTTCCACCATGTGATGAACTCAGAGTTCTGAGGGGGCCTCGCCTGTATGCTTGAAATGTTGCTTTCTGAGATTGATGCCTGTGTTGCCTTAAACGCTTTGTTGAAATGCTTGCTTGTGTTGATTTTACCGCTTCTTCTGACTTGTTGCCTAGAGCTTTTCTTTGAATGGCCTTCTGAGATTGATGCCTTTGGAATGTTTTATTTATTGCCCAATGATGTGTTCTTACTGAGGGCCTGATGTTTGGTTGGTTTATTAGGCCATGGTTTGGTTTCAGGCAGGGTTGAGCTTCAGGCTTGAACTTGTTTCTGTGTTGACAGTAGGTAAGGGTTTGTGAGGTTTCAGGCTGGAGGCCTAGCAGGTTGAATGCTTTTAGGTTATGCTGGTTATTGCTGGATTTGTTATTGATAGGTTTGTATGGTTTTTGTTTGAGGTTTTGGACTGGTTTTAGAAATGCAGGTTTTTGTTTAACAACAGGTAAGGGTTTTTTAGGCCATGTATTGCTGGGTTAGGCAGGTGCAGACTTGGCCTTGACAGGTTATGAAGTTTTGATGGTTTAAGCAGGTTTATGCTTTAGGCTTGCTTTCAGAGCTTAGGCAGGTTTAGGATATGCAGGTTGGTATGTTGGCCTTAGCAGGTTATGCTGGTGCAGGTTTGTGTGTTGGCCTTAGCAGGTTATGCTGGTGCAGGTTTGTGTGTTGGCCTTAGCAGGTTATGCTGGTTGGTATGTTGATGGCCTTCTGATATATCTTTTCTGCTGGAGTTTTGGAGGCAGGGCTTATGCAGGTTGTGAGTTTTTGAAGTGTTTCTTTTGTTCAGGTTTATGCAGTGGGAGTTTGTATATTTTCTGTATCTTCTCCCTCTGAACTGTGTTGTTTTTGTGTGTTATATGCTTCTTCCTGCCTAAAAGCCTAAAAACCTGCTCCTTATCTCTTCTTTTTCTCTCTCTTTTTGTACAGCTAAATATTTTAATATGTTTTCTGCTGTACTTTCTGAAAAGGTCACATGGGGAAATGATGAAAGATGTAGCTTGCATATCATACCTTCCTCTGCATATTTGATCTCTTCTTTGACAGCTTTTGTACTTTTTTGTCTTCTTTGATATCTTTGTGCAGTAATTTGTACCTTTTGGTATTTGACAGAAAGTTGCATTTGGATTTTCAGTTTGGTTTGAACTTGCTTCTGAACTAATGCAGTTTGACATTTTGAATTTATGCATTTTGACATTTTGCATTCATGATTAAGTGAATAAAATTCTTCCCTCTTTGTGAACCGGGAGAAATCCCGTGATTTGCAGAGAGGGTTAACTGATCCCCATCAGTGGCCTTTAATGATGAATTTCTTTTTATCTGTCTTTTCAATTTAACTGTTATTTGACTTTTCTCCTTTCTTTTGCAGATGAAAAATGGAACACCGGAGCGAAGTGAAGAATGAAGAATTAGGGACTTAGAAAATATTTAGAAAAAATAGGATAGTTTTTATTTTCAATTTAATTATTGTAAACTATTATTATTTTAAATACTTCGTAAATAAATACTTGTATCCAAATAATAATTGTAACAAATATTAAATATGAAATAAAAATTCTATTGATTCATTTAATTCTTTTCAATTCCTTTTCAATTATTTACTTATTATTCATGGTTCCTTAAATTAAAATAAATGAAAATTAAATTCCAGATATTTAATTCTTAGAATCATAAATAATCAACTAAACATTGATTCTTCGTTGATCAAAATAAATGAACTTGACGTCTCCATCATCCAAAGCAACGCACAGTCGAACGCAATAACTGGTCAGACGCAATCCTTTCTTACTGATTTCTTACTAAGCGCTGTAAATCTAAACTGCATATTTCTTTTGACCGGCTCAACCAAAACAACGTGAATTCGAACCAACTCTCTCTTTTGCTGATTAAATCAAAACAATGCGAATACAAACCGAATCTCGGAATAATTTGCAAAGTGCTGTGGAATTTTAATCTTTCTGAGAATATGCCCATAAAACCTTAATTCCTGATTAAATGCCAACGAACATTCGCCTGATCACAATTGAGCCAGAATCAACCAAAACCCTAAGCCAATTATTTGAAGCAATCCAGAGTCCTAAAAATCAATAAAACCCTAATTTTGTTTGACTGACGAGAAAAGTCCGTTTGTCCGATTCTTGAGCCAGTTCGAAAAGTCAGGAAACGCCTGAAGCTGAGATTTCTTTGAGAAAAAATGCGAGGGAAAATTTTGGGGTACAACACTCACCTTTCTCTCCCACTTCGTGGCAAAGTCTGCACAATATGCACTCCCATTTTTCAAATTCTTACAGAAAGAAGCAGCATTTGAGTGGACTGAGGAGTGCGAGCAAGCCCTCATCCACCTCAAACGAGCCCTCTCACAACCGCCTATGTTATCACGGCCAGAGAAAGGGGAAACTCTATTTCTTTACCTGGCGGTCTCCACCGAGGCTGTAAGCGCGACCTTCATCCGCGAGACACCAGATGAGCATAAAGTAGTATACTTTACTAGCAAAGCGTTGCAAGGCCCCAAGGTCAGATACCAACAAATTGAGAAGGTATCCTTGGCACTCATTAATGCAGCAAGGAGACTCATATATTACTTCTTGGCCAATACAGTTGTTGTACGAATAGATCAATCTGTAAGACAACTTCTTGATCGACCAGACATGGTCGGTCGAATGTTGAAATAGTCCCTAGAGATTTTGGAGTTCAATGTTCAGTATGAAAGCATGAAAGCCCTTAAATCCCAAACGTTGGTCGACTTCGTAGGAGAGATGACCATCCACAAACTCCCCGCGGATGGGAAATACAAATGGACCATCTTCATAGACGGAGCATCCAGCTTGACTGGAAGCAGAGCAGGAATCCTCTTCTAAAACAAGGAGGGAATTATGATCGAATACTCGCTCACCCTATCATCTCCCACATCGAAAAACCAGGCCGAGTATGAGGCGCTGCTCCCAGGATTAAGGCTAGCCGAAGACCTAGGCGCCAGAGAAGTACAAATGTTCACAGACTTCCAACTCATCACGTCTCAAGTTCGAGGAGAATATCATGCCAAGAACAATGGCCTCATTGAATACCTAAACCTAGTCAAAGAAATGATAAAGAAGTTTGACCGAGCATAAATCAAACACGTGCCCTATTGTAGCGATAAAAATGTTGAGACTAAGCCATTGGATTGACTTAACTCGCACAAATCAACTAAAAAATAATGCCACCGCGCTTTATTGTTTCCAGAGGAATGAGAAAAGATAGAATAACCTAAAAAAGAGGGGGACATAATCTAGGTACGGGGGTTGGTTATGAAAAGGGAAGGTATTATCACCCTAAACATCTACGCTACTCCGCATGAACCTCTTTTAAAATTTGTGTATTTTGGCTATAAGTGTTGTATACAAAAAAAATAGATGGTGGAGATGAGAAAATAAATATTTTAACAATTTTTGCACCTGTCGCAGTTGCGAACCTTTAGTGCCTACGTACCACCTCTCGTACAATAGGGGATCAGGGTACTCGTAGTTCACCTTAAAAATTTTAAAACATAAATATGTTGGTTAATTTTAAGAGATGATACATTGTTGTACCCCAAAATTTGCCCTCTCATATTTCTCAAAACATTGCAAGAAAAATCTCCAAGTGGCTCAAGGTAGCTCAAGAATGGGTCAGACAAGTCATCTCCTAAGGCAGTCAACCCCAAATTAGGGTTTTATGTTGCATCAAGATCCTTGAGTCCAAATGGCCTAAAATGCTCCCCAACATCCTAATATGTTCTCAAGGTCATTCATGTCAAATTTCAAGCCTTGCAGAGGAAGTTTGCTCAGTCAATTGCTCAAAGGGTCTGAAAATCGACTGTGCTAGGGCAAAAGTCAACTGTGACCCAAATACAGTCAAACTTCAATATTTTTTGTCAAAATTCTCATTTTGAAGGATATTTCATTATTTGATCAAGGGTTGATCATGATTCATCAAGGATTGCTCAAAATTCATCAAGACTCAAAAGTTGCTAAATTAGGGTTTTATAGGAAAAGTCAACTCAACTTTGACCAAGCATAACTTTCTCATACTTTATGAGAAATGACCCATCCAAATCTAATTTGGAAGAGGATGAAATTCCCTACAATACATATTCATACCCCAAGATCATAAAATGCTCTCACAAGAAGTTATAAATTTGGACATTATAAGTCATTTTTGAAAGTCAACAAAAACACCTTTTTTGCCAAAGCTTATAACTTGAGCATGGAATATCAAAATAAGATGAGACCAAAAGGGTTGGTTACAAGACATCTCAAGCTTTCTAAAAAGTCTAAGAACGCCTTCAAAAGTTCAAAATTGAAGAAGTTATGCATTGTTGAAGTTGGGCAAAATTGCCAAAAGTCAACTATCCCCAAAACTTCAAATTTTGTCAAATGGGCCCATTATTTTCCACTTGATTTGAGCTTGCATCATCGTACACGTATCCTAGCTTCATCCATGAGCCCATATCTTATTTTTATTATTTTATTTGATTTTTTTTATTGAATTATTTCATTTTAAATCAAATTAAATCATAAAAAATCCAAAGCTTTGATTGCATGATATCTTTTGGCTATTTCAGGATTGGATCATCATCATTAAGAGCATCAAATTCGTATCACACTAAACCATGTGCAAAAGGATTGATTTTTGACAAATTTGGCAAGCTTTAAAATGGAGATCAAATCAAATATGCAAGCCATGATGGGAGAAGATTTGGACCATAATTCTTACCCTAATGCAATATACATTACAAAAGGAAGGAAAAGGCATGAAAAATAGGGTGAGAGGCTGCAAGAACAAGCAGAACCAAGTTTGAAAAAAAGCGAAAAAAAGTTTGAATTTGAAATCATAGCAAGAGAGGTTTTCAGAAGCCAAAAGCTATCCCAATCGATTCCAGGGTATTCATTCAACCTTCTTGGATCAAAAGCACACATTTTCCAACCTCCTAGAGCGCTGTAAGTGTCACGCGATCCCCTTCTGTACATGGTTTTGTATTTCAAAAATTATGCATTGTTACAATGAATTAATGACATATTTGTAATCACCAGATCATTTCCAGGCCTTTTGCATTATTTGATTTCATTTATATGCTATGTGGTGCAAAACGCCATTGTTAGGGTTTTGCTTCTTGTTTTAGGGTTTTTTGTTTCAGATAAAATCAGCCTTAATAATGGCTACATGCATGACCGGAAGAGGGAGACGAATGCAACCATGGCCTTGGAATAAATTTATGTAGCCTGAGATGAATTTTAGGGATGGCCTATGCTTTTAGCTGTGGTTTCAAATCCGCAGGTAACTTTGTTACATGGATGAGGACAGGGACGAGGTCATGTCTCCCTCTGATTGGCCAGTTCAAATAATTCATGCATTTTTTTTGTTTGCTGGCATATTGATTTAGTTGTGTATATTATATTTGTTTTGTATATTACTAACGAATGAAGCAAAGCGTCTCAGTGGAAAAGCAAGCACTCCAAACGCCTACAGAACCTGGGTTCGAATCCCAGGTCCTCCATATTTCTCAATATATTTTTTCTTCAGGTAATCACATGCAGATCCAAGCGCGAAGCCCATCATACACCCTCAAGCATTTGATGGCCAGATGGCCATAGGCCAAATCTGATGGCCAGAGGTTGATGGTCTACCATAGACCAAGTCAACGTGCACCCACTGGATCTCACAAAGTCAGCAAAGGGCCAGCCGGTTTAAGCCTAAGGATTTCTTCTTAAACACCCTTTTTCAGGCCCATACCTCTCTCTATATATATTTTATTTATTTATTTTTAATTATTTATTTATTATTTCTTTTTAATTATTAACCAATCAAAATTTCTTTTTCTATAAAATTAAAACCACAAAAATATTTTCTTCATAAAATAAAATTTTAATTTTTATTAACAAACACTAATTTAATTAATTTAGGCTTTAGTTAGAAATAACTTTAATATATTTTTTGTAAATAATTAAAATTAATTAGACTTAATTAGGTTTTTACTAACATTGATTAATTTTATTTTCTTTCTTTAATTACCAAAAATCCAAAAATAATTTATTTTCATTAATTAATTAATTAAATTATTAATTAGTAATTAATTTAGATTAATTTATTTCTTAATTCAAAAATAACAAAAAATCATTTCTTTAACAAAATAAAGGGTCAAAACCCTAGAACTTTGCGCTCGATTTAATTTCCCGCACGCGATTTATTTATCCAATATTGTACTTGCTCCCGGTTTGTAATAGTTAATAGGACTTTTATTATTTTATCGCTTTATTTATTTTTAAAGGGTTTGTCTTTGGCGATGTAAATACCCGACGCCTTGTAATTTAAATTCCGCAATTTATTTTTCCGCAAAATATAACTGTTAGATGTTTGATAATAGGGATGCATGACAAGATTGAATGTTTTAACCTAAAATCAACATAGATCAACATTAACATGTACAAAGACAAAAATAACTGAAAATGACGCACTCGCACATGTGCACTCTTAGGGTACACCCCACTTGGTTGCCTTCATACGCGATCATTAAGTATAGGTCACTTTAGAGGTCGCCCTCTTGTCCAAAGATCATAGTTGCCTCGAAACGGTTGCCTCGGATATTGTTGCCTCAAAACAAATGATCTAAGACATTAGGGTTACCGCTAAGGCGTCCTAATATTGCTTTGGTGACCGTAAGTCCCGCATTCGAATTGACCCTTAAAACTCTAACGACGGCGCTACCTACTCATCAATAGTAGGATAGCATTGTCTAAAGGACATTAGCATAGAAATAATCCTTTTTCGAGTAGGTAGATGGTTCTTAGATACTTGCTCTTTCAAAAACAAAAACTTTTCACACTTACACTTTTCAAACAAAGTTTTCAAAAAAACACTTCATACGCTCTTGAGGACATAAGCAAGATTTAAATCGAAGTTTTTAAAACAAAAACTTTTTCAAACCCACAAGCACAAAGAAAGCAATATTTTGAAAACAATATGAGCAAGTACCTAAGAGCCCTTGGATAACCACAGATAGAAAGGGTGCTAATACCTTCCCTTTCTATAATCTACCCCTCGAACCTGAGAAATATCTCGAAAAAGGAACTTTTCTGTGCTTTTTTCCTTTCCTTGTTGGATAAAATAAAAGTCGGTGGCGACTCTTGCTTACCGCGACATTTTGCAAAAACAAACGCAAAACACAAACCAGCACACCAAAAAACAGTCAGTTCTTCCCACCGTATCACAAAACTGGCGACTCTGCTAGGGAGATAATAAGTGGGGTGTACCTTAGGAATAGTCATCATATTGTTTTCTATTGTTTGATTTGATTGCTTTATCTTTATGGGCTTTGTATCGGAGTTACTATAGATCCTAACCAGGATCTGGGGGATACCCTTTAGGTAAGTAGCAATAGACTGTGAGGAAACTGTACGGCGTAGACCGATACAGTTGAAGCAGTAGCTACGTTGGTGTGGCACTTTAGTATGTACCGATATCCCTTGTGGCGCAACGAGGAGAATATGAGTCTGCTAAGGGGTCATTAAGCCCCAACTGACCTTAGAACCTTTAAGTTGACCAACTTGGCCATAGAACAGTAGCAGTATGCTACACTCATTGAGACTAAACTCTCGCGATGATTCCGGCCGCAAGAAAAGGTTGCTAAACTGGAATTATGACCGATCGAGGGTAGTCAGTGATATTGAGATCCTCTAGAACTCGGTTACTATTTTTAGGACAGGTTTGAACCAACTGAACTGAAAGAGGGTAGTACCTAGACTCCTTGCCAGCCTGAAATCTAAGGGCTCTCTGTGTGACTTGTGTGCCTTTACCATGTTTGCTATTTGTGGATACTTGTGGTGTGTTTTCCCTCATGACATCATGGCATCATAACATTACATGCATCTTGCATTGGACTAACCTATTTCAAAGACAGGAGGGATTCATCTTTGTTCTGTTTTGTAGGTCATGGCACCCATGCGTAGGAACACCATCCGGATCAACTTTGTCCAAGTTCCCACTCAACTCAAGGAGTTGGTTACAAAGATCTCAGATACTTCCTCCTTTATTAGGAGACATGGGCATCTTCTTGGTTTGGTCACCTCCAAATTGGACGAGCAGATGATGAGTGTCCTAGTCCAGTTCTTTGATTCACTGTACCATTTCTTTACTTTTCAGGACTACCAGTTGGTCCCCACCTTAGAAGAGTTCTCTGATCTGCTTGGTATCTCTATTCTAGAGCAAACCCTGTTCACAGGTTGGGAGAAGATCCTTAGGCCAGAAGAGATTGCTTCAGCCCTCCATCTGACAGAGGCTGAAGTGATGTCTAATTGGGAGACTAGAAGTGGAGCAAAGGGCTTTTTGACTAAGTTCTTGGTTGGTAAAGCTAATCATTTCTGGGACAGCCTAGACTTCCAGGCATTTGAAGACATTCTGGCTCTTCTCATATATGGTTTGGTATTGTTTCCTAATTCAGATGCTTTCATCGACGTGAATGCAGTGAAGATTTTTATGTCTGGTAATCTTGTACCCACTCTCTTGGGTGACATTCTTCATCAGATTTATGCCCGTACTGCTCAGAAGCGGGGAACCTTGATGTGCTGTGCTCCATTATTGGCGAGGTGGTTTATTTCTCACCTCCCTAAATCAGTTTTGAAAAACAAGGAAGGCATGGGCTGGGCCTATAGGATTATGTCTCTCTCCCATAATGATATCATTTGGACTATTAAGGGCATGGACGAGGTGGCTATCATTGATCGCTTTGGGGAATACCCCAATGTTCCACTGATAGGAACCAACAGAGGAATCACTTATAATCCGTGCTTGGCCTTACGTCAGTTTGGGAGAGCTAGAAGAGAAGGACCTCATGAGTTTCTAATGCCTAGTATTGTCTTTGATTTCCAAGGGGATAGTGACGAGCAACACCGCAGATTCATAAGAGCTTGGAATAGCGTACACAAGTCTGATCCGCACGAGCTGGGTGCAAAGACTTCTCTACCAATGGAGCCATACCTCCGATGGGTTCGTATTCATGCCCAAAATCTGGGAATACCGTATGAAGCCGTCTTGCCTATCATTGTTGAAGTTGCTGATGAAGAAGGGGTTCCTCCTACCATCCTCCATCCTCATATGCCCACTGACATTGGGGCACTGAAAAGGTCTTGGATGCAGCTGAGAGAAGAGCGGGATACTTACCGAGAAAAGTATCACAAGCAAGAGCAGAAGTTCCAGAAGTTGACAAGACGGCTGGAGAATGAGCAGATCATCAACGACTATGTCAGTACCAAGGGGAAACGACCATGGGAGCGCTGATGTCTTTTGATTATTTCTAGTTTTGATCTATTTTTCAGTATTTCCTTTTTTGTAACGCCTTAAAGGCATTTGTTGAACAATTGAATTTCAAGTTTATCTAATAAAAGTGTGTTCCATTTTTTGTTTACGAATTTGAATCTCTCGATGTCTTTGAAATCATATCATACGCACTTCATTCCATGCACCTCATAACAGGCACCCTTACAGGTCTCTTATCTTCTTCGCTGTTTATTTCAGCATCATGTCTTCTGAACCATCAACTAAACAAGTAATCAAGGCTCTACAGGCTCAAAATGCCCAGTTCCAGGAGTTGTTCATGAACCTGGCTAAGGGTCAGCAAGATCTGAAGGCCCTTATCTTGAAAGAGAAGAAGAAGAAGAAGAAGAAGAAGAAGGCCCTGTTTAACATGGGCCACAAGTTTGGAAACAGGCTACGAGATGAAGTTGATTTAACCCCCTCATCTGGAGGGAAAGGTAGTCAGGAAGAAAGGAGGGCTCCTAGCCATGTGGTTTTAGACAACGAGACGGACTTCGACGAAGACCAGTATCCTCCAGCTGAGGATAGATATAAGCAACTGGAAGACCGGTTGAGTGCGATGGAAGTTTAGAAAGTTCCTGGTCTGGACTTTGGAGATCTGGGTCTGTCATCTGGGGTGGTAATCCCCCATAAGTTCAAAGCACCAACCTTTTCTAAATACGACGGGGTTTCTTGCCCGAAACTGCACCTCCGTTCGTATGTTAGGAAGATTCAGCCGTACACCGCTGACAAGAATCTCTAGATCCACTTCTTTCAGGACAGTCTCTCAGGGACTCAGCTTGAATGGTTTTACCAGCTGGAAGGAACTAGCATCCATAATTGGGAAGATTTGGCCGCTGCTTTCTACAAGCAGTACCAATACAATGCCGACCTCGCTCCTACGCGTACCCAACTCCAGGGTATGTCTATGGGAACGGGTGAAGGTTTCAAAGATTATGCTCAAAAATGGAGGGATCTTGCCGGTAGAGTGCAACCACCCTTGGCTGATCGGGAGCTTATGGATATGTTTCTGGGGACCTTGTCTGGTCCATATTTCAACCATCTGATTGGAAGTTCTTCATTCGGGTTTACAGAGCTAATCATGACCGGGGAAAGGATTGAGGCTGATATCAAATCCGGTAAAATATAGAAGGGTGCTTCATTAGGCACCGAGAAGAAGCCTTTTAAGAAGGAGTCCAGTGCTGTTTACAGTTTGAAAAGCCAGAATAAACTTGAACGCCGCCAAGCTGTTAATGCGGTTGTTATTTCAAGACCTGCTGGTGCTCCTCAGCGCAACAATCAGCCAAGGGCTGAGAAACCTCGAAGACAATTCACTCAGCTCAACATGACTTTATCTCAGATTCTGCCATAGTTATTAAAAACCAATCTAGTGATTCCAAGGGAGGCCCCGCAGAATCCCAACACTACATCACCAAAGTACAACCCTAATGCCCGCTGTTCTTTTCACTCTGATAGCCCGGGGCATGATACAGATGATTTTTGGGGTTTTGAAGAATAAGGTACATGACTTAATTGATGCTAAGGAGATTGAGTTCGAAGCACCTGAAAGACCTAATGTTGTGACAGCTCCTATGCCCAAGCATGGAGTAAATGCTATAGAGGAAGACTTGTTTGCGGTTTCTGTGAAGGATATTGCTACTCCATTGATGACTGTGAAGAAGAACTTTTTGTTAGCCGGTTTATTTCTGGGTTGTGACGAAGGTGGTCGTATGTGTTCTGTCCTACCTACCGGTTGCCATCTTTTGAAGTTAGGTGTCCAACGCCTGATGGATAATAAAGAAATTCTCTTTGAGAAGACTGTTATTCCTTTAGTTCATACTGAAGAAGTTGCTATAATCACCATTTTCGATAATTCTTCCAAGGCTTCCTCGAGAAAGCCTGTTAGAATTACATTTGTTCCAAGAATCGCGCCGTTGATCATCACTGTTCCAGGGCCTATCCCCTATACATCTGATAAAGCTGTCCCTTGGCATTACGGGGCTGACGTATATTATCACAGAGTTAAACAAGATTTGGATGCTGATACTGACATCAGCAATATTATTGGGCCTTCCAAAGTCACCCACAGCGGAAGACTTTTCTCCCCTGATATCTCTCCACCAACTTCCCGGAAGCCTGTTGTTATTACACCCGCCAGTGTACCTGATACTGTTCCTATTCAAGTTCCAATTCTTACCCCTGTTGCTGAGTCATCTGACGCTCGGGGCAAAGGGACCACCGGTGAGCCTGCCCCGACGGAGGCACCAAAGAAAATTACTGTTGAATCCTCTAGACAAGAGATGGAGGAAATTTTGAAGATCATCAAAAAGAGCGACTACATTGTAGTCGAGAAGCTCGGGCAAACCCCATCTAAAATCTCTATGTTGTCTCTGTTACTTTGCTCAGAAGCCCATTCCAAGGCTCTGATTGCTTTCCTGAAGACTGCACACATACCACAAGAAACATCAGCTGATCAGTTTAAAGATTACATGGCTAGTCTGACTGCTAATAATGGGTTGGGTTTCTCTAACACCGACTTGAATTCTAAAGGGAAGAACCACAACGATGCCCTGCATGTCTCCATTGAATGCAGGGGCACCACTCTTGCTTATGTATTGGTGGATACTGGTTCCTCATTGAACGTTTTGCCTAAGAAAGCTCTAGACCGGTTGGACTGTGAAGGGTTGGAGCTGAAACCAAGCAACATTGTCGTCAGGGCCTTTGATGGGTCTAAGAGGATGGTGCATGGAGAAGTGGATATTCCGATTAAGGTTGGTTCTCAAGTTTTCACCTCTACATTCTATGTGATGGACATTCGACCATCTTATTCATGTTTGCTGGGTCGTCCGTGGATCCACAAAGCTGGGGCAGTGACGTCTACGCTCCACCAGAAGCTAAAGTACTCGGTGAGAGGGAAAATTGTGACAGTACAAGGAGAAGAGGAGTACATGGTGAGCCACCTCAACTCTTTCCGATATGTAGAAATGGATGGGGAGTTCATTGAGACCCCATTTCAGCATTTTGAAGAGGTTCCCCAGACGCTGGCATCAACTGAGGTTGTCATTGAAGATCCTCCGATAAAGATGGCTTCCTTCAAGGATGCCCAGGATGTTGTCGAGAAAGGTGGGTGTGCAAATTGGGGACAACTCCCTGATTTTGCACAGAAGACTAACAAATTTGGTTTGGGTTTCACTGCAGAAGCTCAAAAGGCTGTTCGGAATGCACGGATCGGAAGACCTCCCCTGTTCATCAACAATTCAGGAGTGAATGCCATTGAAGATGATGTTGAAGAGTCTGAGTTTGACAGTTGGATCTACCCAATGAATGACAATGGACTAAGCAACTGGACAGCAAAGGACTTCATCCCAATTTCTTTTGTTACCCAGTAATGGGACTTTTTGTTTTGTATTTGTAACAAACAATGTTTTAAAACTTTACGGCTCGGTGTCTTACCCGAGGCACCGTGGCTTCATTTGTGAGGGCTTTATGTGTGTCATCTACATATATCATTAATAAAAGCATTGGACGTTTCTTGCATTTCAAAATTTTGCGCTCCTTGTGTTTCTTTTATTATAGATTGCAATGAAGCTATTTTACACACACTCACATATACAGGTCTACATCCACTCTGGATCCTACTGGTAACGACTTTGCTACTACCAGTTATGACTTCGAAGGTCCGATCAACTTAGCCGAAGACAAAGGTGAAGATGATTGCAAAGTGCCTAGTGAACTTGCAAAACTGCTACTCCAAGAAGAGAGGGCTATTCAGCCGCATGAAGAGCCTGTGGAAACGGTAAATCTGGGTACAGAAGAGGACAAGAAAGAGGTCAAGATCGATGCAAATCTGGAACCTAGTGTCAAGCAATGGTTGATTCAGATGCTGCGTGACTATGTTGAGATCTTTGCCTGGTCTTATGAAGATATGCCTGGGTTGGACACCGATATTGTGGTTCACCGCCTGCCTACCAAGGAAGACTGTCCTCCAGTAAAACAGAAAGTCCGCCGAATGCGCCCAGAGATGTCTGAGAAAATCAAAGCTGAAGTGATGAAGCAATTTGACGCCGGTTTTCTAGCAGTTACTTCTTACCCGCAGTGGGTTGCCAATGTGGTTCCAGTACTGAAAAAGGATGGTAAGGTTCGAATGTGTGTTGACTATAGGGATCTGAACAGGGCAAGCCCCAAGGATGATTTCCCTCTACCTCATATCAACGTTCTGGTTGACAACACCGCACAACATAAGGTATTCTCCTTCATGGACGGTTTCTCCGATTATAATCAGATTAAAATGGCTCCCGAAGACATGGAGAAGACAACCTTTGTTACTCAATGGGGTACCTTTTGCTACAAGGTCATGCCTTTTGGATTGAAGAATGTTGGGGCAACGTATCAGCGTGCCATGGTCGCTTTGTTCCATGACATAATCCATCAGGAGATTGAGGTATACTTCGATGACATGATCGCAAGATCCCAAACTGAAGAAGAACATTTGGACCATCTTCAGAAGCTGTTTGACAAGTTGAAGTTGTACAAACTGAGGTTAAACCCGAACAAGTGCACCTTCGGGGTGAGATCTGGTAAGCTGATGGGTTTCGTCGTAAGTGACAAAGGTATTCAGGTGGATCCTAACAAGGTGAAGGCTATACAAGAAATGCCAGCTCCTAGAATAGAAAAAGAAGTCAGAGGCTTCCTGGGACGTTTGAACTATATTGCCCGATTCATCTAGCACCTGACTGCTACTTGTGAGCCAATCTTCAAGCTACTGAAGAAAGATCAAGTGGTAAGGTGGAATGATGAATGTCAGGCCGCTTTCAAAAGGATCAAGGAGTATCTCCAAGAGACACCTATTCTAATGCCACCAGTTGAAGGGAGACCTTTGATCTTATACTTTACAATACTCGACAACTCAATGGGGTGTGTGATGGGGAAGCATGACGATTCTAGCCGAAAAGAGTATGCTATTTATTGCCTTAGCAAAAAGTTTACCGACTGCGAGACCCGATACTCGTTGCTTGAGAAAACTTGCTGCGCTTTGGCATGGGTTGCTCACCGGCTGAGACAGTATATGCTGACTGACACCACCTTATTAATATCAAAGATGGATCCAATCAAGTATATCTTCGAAAAGCCTGCCTTGTCCGGAAGAATAGCTAGATGGTAGATGATCTTGACTGAGTATGACATCCAGTACACGATCTAAAAGGAAATTAAGGGAAGTGTGTTGGCAGACCATTTGGTACATCAGGCAGTGGACGATTACCAGTCTATGAACTTTGAATTTCCGGATGAGAATATCATGATAGTAACTGACTGCGAAGAACTTGGACCGGATGAAGGACCTGAGGAAGGATCCCGATGGTCTATGTACTTTGATGGAGCTTCGAACGCTTTGGGTAATGGCATTGGCGCCGTGATCATATCTCCTAAAGGCTCTCATACTCCATTTACCGCCCGACTATGCTTCAACTGCACCAACAATATGGCGGAGTATGAAGCGTGCATTATGGGCCTTCGAGCAGCTATTGACCTAAGGATTAAGTTCTTGAGTGTCTTCGGAGATTCCTCTCTCGTGATCAGTCAGATCAAAGGCGAGTGGGATACGAAACACCCAAATATTATTCCTTACAAGGAGTATGTATTGGCGTTGCTTCCACATTTTGAAGAGATAACCTTTGAACACTTCCCAAGAGAGGAGAATCAGTTTTCCGACGCGCTAGCTACGATGTCTTCTATGTTCAAAGTCAATTGGGACAATGAAGCTCCCCGGATTATCATTGAAAGATTGGACGAGCCTGCACATTGCTGTGACATTGAGACTGAGGAGGTAGCAGATAAACCCTGGTTTCAGGAGGTAAAAAGGTATCTCGAGGCTCAGGAGTACCCCGAGGGTGCATCTCTTAATGATAAGAACTTTCTGAGAAGGTTCACGGCGAAGTTCTTCACCAACAACGACATTTTTTATAAGCGTAACCATGATTCAACCTTATTGCGATGTGTGGATAAGAACGAGGCAGAAAGGATCATGGCAGAGTTACATGCAGGTACTTTCGGGACTCATTCCAGTGGACACACCATGGCAAAGAAAATCCCTCGGGCAGGATATTTTTGGTCTACAATGGAAGCCGACTGTTATCAGCATTCTCGGACTTGTCACAAGTGCCAAGTCTATGCTGATAAGGTGTACATACCTCCAGTACCTATGAACGTCTTGACAGCTCCGTGGCCTTTTGCAATGTGGGGCATTGATATGATCGGAGAGATCAGACCTACAACATCTAACGGGCATCGTTTCATTCTGGTAGCAATTGATTACTTTACAAAGTGGGTTGAAGCAGCTTCCTTTGCTACTGTAACCAAGAACGTCGTAGCACATTTCATTCGGCATAATCTGATCTGTCGATAAGGTGTACTAGAGAGGATCATTATGGACAATGGTACAAATCTCAATAATAAGATGATCACTGAGCTCTGTCAGCAGTTCAAGATACAACATCACAACTCTTCTCCCTACCGGCCGAAGATGAATGGGGCTGTTGAAGCGGCTAATAAGAATATTAAGAAGATTGTACAGAAGATGATAGTGACATACAAAGATTGGCACGAGATGTTACCATTTGCTCTTCATGGGTATCGTACCTCAGCGCGGACGTCAACAGGGGCAACACCCTATTCCTTGGTATATGGTATGGAGGCAGTCTTGCCCATTGAAGTTCAGATACCCTCTCTTCGGATCATGAAGGATGCAGGTTTGAGCGAAGATGACTGGATCCAGACCCGATTTCATCAGCTGAACCTAATCAACAAAAAGAGACTCACTGCTATTTGTCACGGTCAAACGTATCAAAAACAGATGATCAAGGCATTTAACAAGAAAGTTAGACGACAAGAGTATCAAGTTGGGGATCTGGTAATCAAGCGCATTATCTCACCTCAAGGCGATCCCAGGGGCAAATGGACCCCTACTTATTAAGGGCCATTTGTGGTTAAGAACATTTTCTCAGGAGGAGCTATGATTCTAACCACCATGGATGGTGACGACCTTCCTCACCCCGTCAATGTAGACATAATGAAAAAATACTACGCATGATCAAAGACCCGCTAGATCGACTGGCCTAGGCAAAAACAAGGGCTTCCCGGCGAACCAAAAGGGCTCGGGAAAAATAAGGGATGAAAATGAAAAGAAACTGTATACCCGGCAAGTCGAAATCCTGAAAAGGCGGCTTGGGCAAAAAAGGGTATCCCGGTGGACCGAAAACCCGAAAGGGTGGTCCAGGCAAAAATTAGGGATTAAAGCGTAAAACTATGTCTCTTTGGATCACCTTGCAACCAGACTTCGATATCAATTATCAAGCTCGGACGACACTAATCAATTTGATCTACCTTCAACCAAGTAGCAAAGTGATGAGATGCTCGAGGACATAAAGGCAATAGCATAGTTGGAACCCAGTGGGATTATTCACATAGCTGTTTTGTTTTCCTTTCACAAATTGTAAAAATTCTATTTGTTCAGCGGCGTTCTCTTACTAGGACGTCAACCTCTTGTACAAAAACGCCTATTTAAAGGCCAAACTTAAAAATCAATACAATTCATTTTCAAAGAAATTTCAAACTGTTTTTCCTTAATCTGTTTTGCAAAGAACGTCCAATTTTCATTTTTGATATATGCATTTGACATTAATTGCTGCTCATAAATGTTTACGTGCGAAACAAAAGACGATTACTAGTAATATCGGAAACAGGGGCAATAAAATTTTCCAAACTATACAGTTGCATTGTGTTATACCCCAAAATTTGCCCTCCCATATTTCTCTCAACATTGCAAGAATAATCTCCAAGTTGCCTAAGATTGCTCAAGAGTTGGACAGTCAAATCATCTCCTAAGGCAGTCAACCTCAAATTAGGGTTTTGTGTTGCATAAAGGTCCTTGCATCCAAATGACCTCAAGTTCTTCCCAATGTCCAAATATGTTCTCAAGTTCATCCATGTCAAATTTCAAGCCTTACAGAGGAAGTTTTCTCAGTCAATTGCTCAAGAGGTCCAAAAATCGACTGTGCTAGGGCAAAAGTCAACTGTGCCCTAAATACAGTCAAACCTCAAGATTTTTTGTCAACATTATAATTTTGAAGGATATTTCATCATTTTATCAAGGGTTGATCATGATTCATCAAGTATTGCTCAAAATTCATCAAGACTCAAAAGTTGCAAAATTAGGGTTTTGCTGGAAAAGTCAACTCAACTTTGACCAAGCATAACTTTCTCATAATTTATGAGAAATGACCCATCCAAAGCTCATTTTGAAGAGGATGAAATTTCCTACAATCCGTCTTCATACCCCAAGATCAAGAAATGCACTCACAAGAAGTTACAAATTTGGACATTATAGGTCATTTTTGAAAGTCAACAAAAACACATTTTTTTTACAAAGCTTATAACTTGAGCATGGAACAATAAAATGAGATGAGACCAAAGGGGTTGGTTATAGGACATCAAAAGCTTTCTAAAAAGTCACAGAACACCTCCAAAAGTTCAAAATTGAAGAAGTTATGCATTGTTGAAGTTGGGCATTTTTGCAAAATTGCTAAAAGTCAACTATCCCCAAAACTTCAAATTTTGTCAAATGGGCCCATTCTTTTCCACTTGATTTGATCTTGTCACACTCCACACGTGTCCTAGCTTCAGCCTCATGACCATTTATCAATTTTATTATTTAATTTTATTTTTTAATGAATTATTGCATTTTAAATCAATTTAAATCATATAAAATCCAAATATTGATTATTGGATCTCCTTTTGGCTATTTCAGGACCTAATCATCATCATAAAGTTGATCAAATTTGTATCTCACCATATCATGAACAAAAAGGTAGATTTTGTCAAAATTGGAAGCTTTTTAATGGAGGATCAAATCAACTCTCCAAGCCATAATGCACAAAGATTCAGTCCACAATACTTGACCTAATGCATTGCTTTATACATATACAAGTGAGAGGCACGAGTTTTAGAGGTTGGAAGCTGCAAGAATACAAAAACCAAACTTGAGAAAATTGGCAAAAAGCTTGAAACTGAAATCACTCCTAGAGGCCAATTCAGAATCAAATCTCCACACTAATCGATTGCTGGATCATCCTTGAAGCGAAAAAAATCCAGAACCAGCCTCCATACGCATCCAGGAGCTTTGTAAGTGTTTCGAAAAACCACCTTTCAGTCGAATTCATATATCATTATTCTTGCATATTTTTGACAAAATCTTTGCATATTCATGATCCTTGTGCAATTTCTAAACTTTCTGCATCATTTGATTGTATTTATATAGCCTGTAACTCCCTATCCGAATCTAGGGTTCTTGGTCTTTGTTTTTGGGCGTTTTATGTACAGGTGAAATCAAGGCCATTAATGGACATAGACGCGCTCAGGATGTCCAGACGAGCACAACCATGGTCTTGGGGTTGGTTTTAATGGCCTAGAATAGATTTTGGAATGCATATGCGAATTTAGTTGCGGATACAAATCCGCAGGTAAATATCCAGGTTTCAATGGAGAAGACGAAGACGTGGCCCTTTCCAATTCGCTGATTCAAATAATGCGCGCTTTTTCTTTTTTATTCTGGCATAATAATTGTTTTTCCATATAATAATTGCTACCTAATACATTAACAATTGAGCATGCTGGTTGAGTGGTAAGGGCGCTAGTTCAATGATTCACAGGACCTGGGTTCGAATCCGAGGTCCCCCAAATGCATGTTATTATTTTTCAACAGGTATTCCAATGCAAGCTCCAATGCGTGGTTCACCATACGCCCTCACTCAGATGCCTGCCAGATGGCCCCAGGCCAAATCTGGTGACTCAGGTTGAAGGTCCATCATGTTCTCAAGTCAACGTGCGCGTGGAGAATCAGAAAGTCAGCCAGGCCTGCAACGTTAATGGGCCACAAACTTGCCATCCAAACCTCCAAATTGGGCCTGAACCCCCCCTGAGTTTTTTTCTATCTCATCATTTTATTTTATTTTATTTTATTGTTTTGTTTTATTATTTTTATTAATAAACTAACCAATTAAACTTTTTCTCATAAAATAAAAAAAACCAAAAAATATATTTTATTTATTAAAATTAAATTCAGCACTTTATTTTTGTAAATAAATATTAATTTAATTAATTTAGTCTAATTAAGAATTAACTTTAATATCTTTTGCAATAATTAAAATTAATTTAGATAATTAGGTTTTACTAACTTTGATCAAATTTATTTTTATTTCCTTAAATATCAAAAACTCCAAAAATACCTTTTTTAATTAATTAATTAATTTATTTATTTAATTAACTTAGTTTATTTCCTTTAAATTCAAAAATAACAAAAAAATCTCTTCTTTAATAACAAAAGGGTCAAAACCCTAAAAACTCGCCCGATTTAATTTCTCGCACGCGATCCATTTTATCATATTATTGTATTTGTTTCCCGGAATGTAATAGTTTAATTAGGACTTTGATTATTTTATCGCTTTATTTATTTTCCGCTTTTAATTTCAAGGGTTGCTTTTGGCGATGTAAATACCCGACGCCTTGTAATAGTTAGTTTTAATTTCCGCAATTTAATTTTCGCAACTTATAAACTGTTAGATGTTTGATAATAGGGAATGCATGACAAGATTAATCGTTCAAAACCTAAAATCAATATAGATCACCCATGACATGTACAAAGATAAAATTAACAGAAATAACACACTCGCACATGCGCACTCTTAGGGTACACCTCACTTGGTTGCCTTCGAACGTGGTCATTGAGTATAGGAAGTTTTAGAGGTCTCCCTCTTGTCCAAAGATCATAGTTGCCTCGAAACGGTTGCCTCGAAAAAATGATCTAAGACATTAGGGTTACCGCTAAGGTGTCCTAATATTGCTTTAGTAACCACACGTACCTTAATTGAATTGACCCTTAAACTCCAACAACGACGCTACCTACTCATCAATAGTGGGATAGCATTGTCTAAAGGACATTAGCACAAATTGATTCCTTTTTTGAGTAGGTAGATGGTTCTTAAGTACTTGCTCTTTCTAAAACAAAACAAAACTTTTCGCACTTACACTTTTCAAACAAAAACTTCTTTCAAATCCACAAACACAAAGAGAAGTAAATTTTGAAAACACTTTGAGCAAGTACCTAAGAGCCCGTGGATAACCACGGATAGAAAGGGTGGTAACAACTTCCCTTTCTATAATCTACCCCCCGGACCCGAGAAACATGTTGAAAAAGGAATTTTTCTGTGCTTTTTTCCTTTCCTTGTTGGATAAAATAAAAGACAGTGGTGACTCTTGCTTACCGCGACATTTTGCGAAAACAAACGCAAAACACGAACAAACATTGCAAAACAGCCAGTTCTCTCCCACCGTATCACAGAACTGGCGACTCTGCTGGGGAATATTATAAGTGAGGTGTACCTTAGGATTAGATTATTGTGTTTTCAATTGTATGCTTTGTATGATTTATATTTGTGGGCTTGTATCGGAGTTACTATAGATCCTAACCCGGATCTGGGGATACCCTTTAGGTAAGTAGCAATAAACTGTGAGGGAACTGTACGGCGTAGACCGATACAGTTGAAATAATTGCTACATTGGTGTGGCACTTTAAATTGTACCGATATCCCTTGTGTTGGAACAAGGAGAATATGGGTCATCTAAGGGGTCATTAAGCACCAACTGACCTTAGAACCTTTAAATTGACCAACTTGGCCATAGAACAGTAGCAGTATGCTACACTCATTGAGACTAAACTCTCGCGATGATTCCGGCTGCAAGAAAAGGTTGCTAAACTGGAATTATGACCGATCGAGGGTAGTCAGTGATATTGAGATCCTCTAGATCCCGGTTACTATTTTTAGGACAAGTTTAAACCAACTGAACTGAAAGAGGGTAGTACCTAAGCTCCTTGTCAGACTGAAATCTAAGGGCTCTCTGTGTGACTTATGTGCCTTTACCATGTTTTCTATTTGTGGATACTTGTGATGTGCTTTCTATCATGACATCATGACATCATAAACATTGCATACATCTTGCATTGAACTAACCTATTTCAAAGACAGGAGGGATTCATCTTTGTTCTATTTTGTAGGTCATGATGCCTATGCGTAAGAATACCATCTGGATCAACTTTGTCAGGGTTCCCACTGTGCTTAAGGATCTGATTGCAAAGATGCCTGACACTACTTCCTTCATTAGAAGACATGGGTATCTTCTCAGTTTGGTTACCTCCAAATTGGACGAGTAGATGATGAGTGTTTTGGTCCAATTCTATGATCCGCTGTACCATTGTTTTACTTTCCAGGACTACCAGTTGGTTCCCACCCTAGAAGAGTTTTCTGATCTGCTCGGTATCTCTATTCTGGAGCAGACCCCGTTTACTGGTTGGGAGAAGACTCTTAGGCTGGAAGAGATTGCTTCAGCCCTTCATCTGACCAAGGATGAGGTAATGGCTAATTGGGAGACTAGAAGTGGAGCAAAGGGCTTTCTGACTAAGTTTTTGGTTGGTAAGGCTAATTATTTCTGGGATAGCCTAAACTTCAAGGCATTCGAAGATATTCTGTCTCTTCTGATATATGGCTTAGTTTTGTTTCCGAACTCTGACTCTTTTGTTGATGTGAATGCGGTGAAAATATTCATCTCTCATAATCCTGTACCCACTCTTTTGGGTGACATTCTTCATCAGCTTTATGCCTGTACTGCCCGAAAGCGGGGAACCTTGATGTGCTGTGCTCCATTATTGGCGAGGTGGTTTATTTCGCACCTCCCTAAATCAGTGCTGAAGAACAAAGAAGGCATGGGATGGGCCTATAGGGTTATGTCTCTCTCGTATAATGACATCATATGGACTCTTAAGGGTATGGATGAGGTGGCTATTATTGATCGCTGTGGGGAATACCCCAATGTTCCACTGATAGGAACCCATGGAGGAATTTCTTACAATCCGTGCTTAGCCTTACGTCAGTTTGGGAGAGCCAGAAGAGAAGGACCTCATGAGCTGCTAATGCCTAGTATCATCTTTGATTTTCAAGGGGATAGCGACGAGCAACGCCGCATATTCATAAGGGCTTGGGATAGAGTTCACAGATCCGATCCACATGAGCTGGGTCCAAAGACTTCATTCCCAATGGAGCCATATCTCAGATGGGTTCGTATCCGTGCCCAAAAGCTGGGTATGCCATATGAATCCGTCCGGCCTATCATTGTTGAAGTTGCTAATGAAGAGGGGCTTCTTCCTACCATCCTTCATCCTTACATGCCCACCGACGTTGGGGCACTGAAAAGGTCTTGGATGCAACTGAGAGAGGAACGGGATGGTTACCGGGAAAAGTTTAACGAGCAAGAGCAGAAGATCCAGAGGTTGACTAGGCAGCTGGAGAACGAGCGGATTCTCAATGATTATGTCCGCACCGACAAGAAGAGACCATGGGAGAACTGGTTTCCCTTTGATTATTTCCTTTCCAGTTTTATTTACTTTTCAATATTTCCTTTCTTGTAACGCCTTACAGGAAATTTGTTGAACAATTTGAATTTCAAAGTTATCTAACAAAGTGTGTTTCATTTCTTGTTTACAAATTTGAATCTCCCGATTTTCTTTGAAATCATATCATACACATTTCATCTTATGCACTCCATAACAGGTACCCATTACAAGTCTCTTATCCTCTTCGCTGTTTATTTCAGCACTCATCGTGTCTGCTGAACCATCAACCGAGCAAGCAATCAAGGCCCTACAGGCTCAGAATGCCCAATTCCAAGAGTTGTTCATGAATCTAGCTAAGGGTCAGCAAGATCTGAAGACCCTGATTCTGAAAGAGAAGAAGAAGAAGAATAAGAAGAGGACAGTCCTGTTTAACACAGGTCACCGGTTTGGAAACAGGCTACAGGAGGAGGTTTATTTAACCACCTCATATGGAGGGAAAGACAATCAAGAAGAAAGGAGGGCTCCTAGCACTGTGGTCTCCGAAAACGAGATGGACTTCGACGAAGACCAGTATCCTCCGGCCGAGGATAGGTACAAACAGCTGGAAGACCGATTGAGTGCTATGGAAGTTCAGAAAGTGCCTGGTCTGGACTTTGGTGATTTGGGTCTATCATCTGGGGTAGTAATTCCCCACAAATTCAAGGCACCGACCTTTGCTAAGTATGATAGAGTTTCTTGTCCGAAGCTATACCTCCGGTCATATGTGAGGAAGATTCAGCCGTACACCGCTGATAAGAACCTATGGATCCACTTCTTTCAAGACAGTCTCTCAGGGACTCAACTTGAATGGTTTTATCAGTTGGACGAAGCCAGTATCCGCAGTTGGGAAGATTTGGCTACTGCTTTCTACAGGCAGTACCAGTATAACTCCGACCTCGCTTCCACGCGTACCCAACTCCAGGGTATGTCAATGGGAACGGGTGAAGGATTCAAAGATTATGCTCAGAAGTGGAGGGACCTCGCCAAAAGAGTGCAACCACCCTTAGATGATTGGGAGCTTGTGGACATGTTTCTGGGGACCTTGTCTGGTCCATTTTTCAACCATCTGATTGGAAGCTCTTCGTCTGGGTTTACAGAGCTGATTATGACCGGTGAGAGGATTGAGGCTGATATTAAGGCTGGTAAGATACAGAAGGGTGCCTCATCAAGCACCAAGAAGAAGCCCTTTAAGAAAGAGTCTAGTGCTGTCTACAGTTCGAAAAGACAGAATAGACCTGAACACCTCCAAGCTGTTAATGCGGTTGTTATTTCAAAACCTGCTGGTGCTCCTTAGCACAACAATCAACAAAAGGACGAGAGACCTCGAAGGCAATTCACCCGTCTCAACATGACCTTATCTCAGATTCTGCCACAGTTGCTGAAGACCAATCTGGTGATTCCAAGGGAAGCTCCGAAGAATCCAAATACAACATCACCGAAGTATAACCCTAATGCCTGCTGTGCTTATCACTCTGATAGACCAGGGCATAATACAGATGATTGTTGGACTTTGAAGAATAGATACAAGACTTAATTGATGCTAAGGAGATTGAGTTTGAGGCGCCCGAAAGACCGAATGTTGTGACTGCTCCTATGCCCAAGCATGGAGTGAATGCTATAAATGAAGTCTCGTTTGTGGTTTCTGTGAATGACATTGTTACCCCTTTGATGACTGTGAAGAAGAACCTTTTGCTAGCCGGTTTATTTCTGGGCTGTGACAGAGGTTGCCGTTTGTGTTCTACCCTACCAACTGGTTGCCCCCTTTTGAAATTAGGTGTCCAACGCCTGATGGATAGTAAAGAGATTCTGTTTGAGAAGACTTTTGTTCCTGTAGTCCATACTGAAGAAGTTTCCATCATTACCATTTTCGATAATTCTTCCAAGGCTCTCTCGAGGAAGCCTGTTAGAATTACATCTGTTCCAAGAATCGCACCTGTGATCATCACTGTTCCTAGGCCTATCCCTTACACCTCTGATAAAGCTGTCCATTGGCATTACGGGGCCGATGTTTATTTTAATGGAGTTAAACAAGAGTTGGATGCTGATACTGACATCAGCAATATTGTTGGACCTGCTAAAGTCACCCGCAGCGGAAGACTTTTCTCACCTGATATCTCTCCACCAATTTCCCGAAGACCTGTTGTTATTACACCTGCCAGTGTACCTGCTGCCATTCCTGTTCAAGTTCCTATTCTTACCCCTGTCGCCGAGTCATCTAATGCTCGGGGCAAAGGGGCCACCAGTGAGCCTGCCCCGACGGAGGCACCAAAGACGATTACTGTTGAAGCTTCTAAACAAGAGATTCTGAAAATTATCAAAAAAAGTGACTACAATGTAGTTGAACAGGTGGGGCAAACCCCATCCAAGATTTCTATGTTGTCACTGTTACTATGCTTAGAGGCCCATGCCAAGGCTCTGATTACATTTCTGAAAACTGCACACGTACCATAAGAGACGTCAGTTGATCAGTTTACAGATTGCGTGGCTAATTTGACTGCTGATAATGGGTTGGGTTTCTTTGACGCCGACTTAACTGCTAAGGGGAAAAATCACAATGATTCCCTGCATGTCTACATTGAATGCATGGGCATTACTCTGGCTCATGTATTAGTGGATACTGGTTCCTCATTGAACGTTTTACCGAAGAAAGCTCTAGACCGGTTGGACTGTGAAGGATTGGAGTTGAAACCAAGCAACATTATCGTCGGGGCCTTTGATGGGTCTAAAAGGATGGTGCACAGAGAAGTTGATATTCCGATCAAGGTTGGTTCTCAGGTTTTCAACTATACATTCTATGTGATGGACATTCGGCCATCTTATTCTTGTTTGGTGGGTCATCCATGGATCCACAAAGCTGGGGCCGTAACCTCAACGCTCCACCAGAAGCTGAAGTACCCGGTCAAAGGGAAGATTGTGACAATACAAGGGGAGGAAGAGTACATGGTTAGCCACCTCAACTCTTTCCGATATGTAGAGATGGATGAGGAGTTCATTGAGACCCCATTTCAGAATTTTGAAGAGGTTCCCCAGACGCTGGCGTCTGCTGAGACTGTTGTTGAAGACTCTCCTATGAAGATGGCTTCCTTAAAGGATGCCCGGACTATTGTCAAGAAAGGTGGGTGTGCAAATTGGGGATGACTCCCTGATTTTACACAGAAGACTAACAAGTTTGGTTTGGGTTTCACTGCAGAAGCTCAAAAGGCTGTTCGGAACGCACGGATCGGAGGACCTCCCGTGTTCATCAGCAACTCGGGAGTAAATGCCATTGAAGACGATGTGGAAGAGTTTGAGTTCGACAGCTGGATCTATCCTACTACTGACAGTGGACAATGCAACTGGACAGTAAAGGACTTCATCTCTATTTCTTTTGTTACCCAGTAATGAAACTTTTTGTTTTGAATCTGTAACAGACAATGTTTTAAACTTTATGGTACGGTGTCTTACCCGGGGCACTGTGGCTTCATTTGTGAGGGCTTTATGTGTGTCATTTTCATATATCATTAATAAAAGCATTGGACGTTCTTGCATTTCAAATTTTGCGCTCCTTGTTTTTCTTTATTATATATTGCAAAACAACTACTTTACACACACTCACATATACAGGTCTACATCCACTCTGGATCTCACTGGTAACGACTCTGCTACTGCCAATTATGACTTTGAAAATCCGATCAACTTAGCCGAAGACGAAGGTGAAGATGATTACGAAGTGCCTGATGAACTTGCAAGACTGTTACTCCAAGAAGAGAGGGCTATTCAACCACATGAAGAGCCAGTAGAATCAGTGAATCTGGGTACAGAGGAAGATAAGAAATAAGTTAAGATCGGTGCAAATCTAGAGCTTAGTGTGAAGCAACGATTGATTCAGATGCTGCGTGACTATGTTGAGATCTTCGCCTGGTCTTATGAAGATATGCCTGGTTTGGATACTGATATTGTGGTTCATCGCCTGCCTACCAAGGAAGACTGTCCTCTAGTAAAACAAAAGGTCCGCCGAATGCGCCCGGAGATGTCTGAGAAAATCAAGGCTGAGGTTATGAAACAGTTTAACGCCAGTTTCCTAGCAGTCACTTCTTACCCTCAGTGGGTTGCCAATGTGGTTCCTGTTCCGAAGAAGGATGGTAAGGTCCGAATGTGTGTTGACTATAGGGATCTGAACAGGGCAAGCCCCAAGGATGATTTCCCTCTACCTCATATCGACATTCTGGTTGACAACACCGCTCAGCACAAGGTATTCTCCTTTATGGATGGTTTCTCCGGTTATAATCAGATTAAAATGGCTCCCGAAGACATGGAGAAGACAACTTTTGTTACTCAGTGGGGTACCTTTTGCTACAAGGTCATGCCTTTTGGGTTAAAGAATGCTGTGGCAACGTATCAGCGTGCCATGGTTGCTTTGTTTCATGACATGATCCATCATGAGATTGAGGTATACGCCGACGACATGATTGCAAGGTCCCAAACTGAGGAGGAACACCTTGACCACCTTCAGAAGTTGTTTGACAGGCTGAAGTTGTACAAGCTGAGGTTAAACCCAAACAAGTGCACCTTCGGGGTGAGATCTGGTAAACTGCTAGGTTTCGTCGTAAGCGATAAAGGTATTCAAGTGGATCCTACAAAAGTGAAAGCTATACAGGAGATGCCAGCTCCCAGAACAGAGAAAGAAGTCAGAGGCTTCCTGGGACGATTGAACTACATTGCCCGATTCATCTCGCACCTGACTGCTACTTGCAAACCAATCATCAAGTTACTGAAGAAAGATCAAGTGGTACGATGGAATGATGAATTCCAGGCCTCTTTCGAAAGGATCAAAGAGTATATCCAAGAGCCACCCATTCTGATGCCCCTAGTTGAAGGGAGACCTCTGATCCTATACTTGACAGTACTCGACAACTCAATGGGGTGTGTGCTAGGTCAGCATGACGAGTCTGGCCGAAAAGAGCATGCTATTTATTACCTTAGGAAAAAGTTTACCGACTGCGAGACCCGATACTCGTTGCTCGAGAAAACTTGCTGCGCTTTGGCATGGGCTGCTCGCCGGTTGAGACAGTATATGTTGACTCACACTACTCTATTGATATAAAAGATGGATCCAATCAAGTATATCTTCGAAAAGCCAGCCTTGTCCGAAAGAATAGCAAGGTGGCAGATGATCTTGACTGAGTACGACATCCAGTACACGACCTAAAAGGCAATTAAGGGAAGTGTGTTGGCAGACCATTTGGCATATCAAGCAGTGGATGATTACCAGTCTATGAACTTTGAATTTCCGGACGAGAATATCATGCTAGTGACTGATTGTGAGACACCTGGACCGGATGAAGGACCTGAGGAGGGATCCCGATGGTCTATGTACTTTGATGGAGCTTCGAATGCTTTGGGTAATGGCATTGGCGCTGTGATCATATCTCCTAAAGGATCTCATACTCCGTTTATCGCCCGACTATGTTTCAACTACACCAACAACATGGCGGAGTATGAAGCGTGCATCATGGGTCTTCGAGCAGCAATTGACCCAAGGATTAAGTTTCTAAGTGTTTTCGGGGATTCCGCTCTCGTGATCAGTCAGATCAAAGGCGAGTGAGATACGAAACACCCAAATCTTATTCCTTACAAGGAGTATGTATTGACATTGCTTCCTCATTTCGAGGAGATAACCTTTGAACATTTCCCTAGAGAGGAGAATCAGTTGGCGGACACGCTGGCTACAATGTCTTCTATGTTCAAAGTTAATTGGGACAACGAATCTCCCCGGATCATCATTGAAAGATTGGACGAACCCGCACATTACTGTGATCTTGAGACTGAAGAGGTAACAGAAAAGCCCTGGTTTCACGAAGTAAGAAGGTATCTTGAAGCTCAGGAGTACCCCGAGGGTGCATCTGTTAATGACAAGAAGTTTCTGAGGAGGTTCACGGCGAAGTTCTTCATCAGTAATGGTATTCTTTACTAGTGTAACCATGATTCGACCTTACTGCAATGTGTGGATAAGACTGAAGCAGAAAGGATAATGACAGAGTTACATGAAGGTACTTTTGGAACTCATTGTAGTGGACACACCATGGCAAAGAAAATCCTCCGGGCAGGATATTATTGGTCCACAATGGAAGCCGACTGTTATTAGCATTCTCGGACATGTCACAAGTGCCAAGTCTATGCTGATAAGGTGCACATACCTCCAGTCCCTCTAAATGTCTTGACGACACCTTGGCCTTTTGCAATGTGGGGCATTGATATGATCGGCGAGATCAGACCTACGGCATCTAACGGACATCGTTTCATCCTGGTAGCCATTGATTACTTTACGAAGTGGGTTAAAGCAACTTCCTTTGCTACAGTAACCAAGAACGTCATGGCACGGTTCATTCGACATAATCTGATCTGTCGATATGGCGTACCAGAGAGGATCATTACGGACAATGGTACCAATCTCAACAACAAGATGACCACTGAGCTCTGCGAGCAATTCAATATACATCATCACAACTCTTCTCCCTACCGGCCGAAGATGAATGAGGCTGTCGAAGCGGCTAATAAGAACATTAAGAAGATTGTGCAGAAGATGACAGTGACATACAAAGACTGGCACAAGATGTTACTGTTTGCTCTTCATGGATACCGTACCTCAGCACGGACGTCAACAGGGGAAACACCCTATTCCTTGGTTTATGGTATGGAGGCAGTCTTTCCCATTGAAGTTCAGATACCCTCTCTCCTAATCATGAAGGATGCAGGTTTGAGTGAAGATGACTGGATTCAGACCCGTCTTGATCAGCTGAACCTAATCGACGAAAAGAGACTTACTGCTATTTGTCATGGTCAGACGTATCAAAAACGGATGATCAAGGCATTTAACAAGAAAGTTAGACGACAAGAGTATCAAGTTGGAGATCTGGTAATCAAGCGCATTATCTTACCTCAAGGTGATCCCAGGGGCAAATGGACCCCTACTTACGAAGGGCCATTTGTGGTTAAGAACATTTTCTCAGGAGGAGCTATGATTCTAACCACCATGGATGGTGACGACCTTCCTCACCCCGTCAATGCAGACATAGTGAAAAGATACTACGCATAATCAAGGACCCGCTAGGTCGACTAGCCTAGGCAAAAATAAGGGCTTCCCGGCGAACCAAAAGGGTTCGGGCAAAAGTAAGGGATGAAAATGAAAAAAAAACTGTACACCCGGCAAGTCGAAAACCTGAAAGGCAGCTTGGGCAAAAAAGGGTATCCCGGTGGACTGAAAACCCGAAAGGGCGGT